>JAVIAB010000025.1:26445231-27087731 GCA_032433765.1 Megaustenia siamemsis | reverse complement strand
TTTGCATGCATACCGAGACATCCAATGAAGGACCGATTCCAAAATCTAGCATTGGAAGAGGCATTGGGATCTAGCATCTTAAGAGAAGCAGTTTTATCCACCAAGCCAAGGGTATTGGTAGACAAACACCAGACCTGCCAAGAGTTGTTAGCCCCCTACTGCCCATACCAGAACAGACTCCCTGGACAGAGGAATCGGGATTGTCAATACAAATACGGACAGAAGTGAAAGGAATAGTTGACAAAGAGGAACAGAATAGTCTACAGCAAAAAACAATAACCCTCCTGGATGAAGAATACCCACAAGACCTATGGATCCGTGTGTACACAGATGGATAAGCACAGAGTGGAGTAAAGAACGGGGGTGCAGTTGCATATATAGAGTACCCAAATAACACTAGGGATATGAATAAAATAGCAACAGGGAAATATTGTCACAATTATGATGCAGAAATCCAAGCAATAAAGTTGGCAATGGAAAAACTACTGAACAGTAATCTTATCCCACAGCCTGTAGTGTTTTTGACAGATTCAAGATCAGTACTCCAGGCACTACAATCCAGAAAATTACCACATCTGTAGACCTTATTGGCTGAACTCTGCAAGCACCACAGGGTTGCCCTGCAGGGGATCCCATCTCACTGTGGAATACCAGGAAATGAAAAAGCAGGCAAAGGAAGGTTCAACAGGCACACAACTAGATACACCGGTTAAATACCATCATAAGAAACAGATAATCAAATCAATCAGAGGACCACAAGCCCAAAATCAGGATGCCTTTCATAATATGATTAAGTTATCATTTTACGCCTCAGAACAGGACACAATCGATCCCATAGTCACATGTATACAAAATTCAAGATCGGCACCTCAACTATCTGTACATGTGGACAGGCGCCCCAGACTGCTGAACACATACTTCAAGACTACACCGAATATAGTAGACTGAGGAAAATCCATTGGCCCATGGATACTACACTACAGACAAAACTATATGGGCCACTGCAAGAATTACAAAAGACAATAACATTGAGTTATTGAGTTATTTGCGGATCATCATCATTGCACTCCGAACATGTCCTTAGGTGCTCAGATCCCATCCTCAGCAATTCCCGCAGCGTCCAGCGACTGACGACTCCAATTCTATGTTGGTTGATAAGTCCTCTTACACGGCCACTAAGTTTCTCATTTCTGGCTGTGTCCATCTTAACTCCCATTTCCATCATCCGAAGAAGTGACGTGGATCTGTGTTTGTCGAAGTCCTGTGCTCTTCCCACATCTCGAAGGGCATTGATGATGTTCGGCCGATCCATTGGTTGCCCGTCCTCAACGACAGCGCAGCTAGTCAACCTGTCCGCTCTTTCATTTCTTCGTACTCCCGCATGACAAGGGACATAGACAAAGGTGACCTTACGTATTTTGGATTTGCAACGACTCTACCCATTGGATGCGTACAGAGCCCGCCTCCATTTTTTTTAATCATGCTCATCGAATCACTCAGTATACATGCGTGGGTGTAGTCCTGTGACTCTAACCATTTGAATGCCTTGGTCACTGCCGTCCCCTCCATTGTCATGCTACTCGTGGTCACGACGTATGCACCACTGTCTTCTTAGACTATTCTGCCTGCCGAGCGTGCTGTAAATGCCCATGCACTTCTTTGGCGTCGTCTTACAGAGCCGTCTGTATAGATGACTGCATCTTTCTCATCGGTGTTATCGCAGATGAGACTGTTGACCTCATCATTAACCACGACCGGGTTCTGTTCCCTACTTTTCTGTCGAGTGTGACAATACACGAGAAAGTCCCCTTGAATGACGTAGGCACCGGTATTCACTCCTCACCAACGCTGATATTGGTAAGCCCACAGACCTGTTTGATGACATCTTCTGCTCGGCCCACCCATGATTTGCCTCTTTTTAGCCTGGCACCGTTCCCTGTGTTGAGCACGTGGTGCAATGGATGCTCTTTATCTGTACTAATCTTCAGGTATGCTCGTGCTCTCCAGATCTTGATTCTGTCATCCATGGTCGGAAAGTCAAGAAGATACCTCATTGCTACACAGGGAGTGCAATTTCTACCATGTCTTGGCCGATTGTCTCTTGTTCCGCCAAGCTTCCTCGACTTCTACGTTCCACCAGGGCGGCTGCGTCCATCTCTCCTGCCTCATGCGAGGAGCGCCCTGTTTTCTTTGTCTGATTTTGTTAACGGCGTCCTTGTCTGTGTTCTCAAAGCGGAATGTGTGAAGCTAGCTTTTCTAGCTTCTATTTCTGCCCTTCTCAATCAGAATGACACATGGATAGTGATCACTTCCGTGGAATCCCAGTACACTCCACCTGCAAACCCGTGCGAAGGTGAAAGACACCAGTGCAGGGTCTACGACACTCTCAGAGTCTCCTGTTCAAGTGGCCATTCTGGTTACATTTCCATCATTCAAGCACACGAAGTCGGCCGACACCAGTGCTATCTCTAGGTCTTCCCTCTTCTTGTTGGTTATGACGTTACCCCACTGCTTTCCTCTAGCATTAAAGTCTCCACAGAAAATGACGTTCTCCTCCGTGAATATGGAGAGATTCTGCCATTGTTGAGTGTCTACCATCCCATTACAAGAATACACATTTACAACTACGAAAGGAACTGGGGTCTACACCCTAACCGCATGCACTTGCAATACTTCACTGCCCCACGCAGACATATCAACCTCAGCTGCCACCTTGTTGTTTCGCACAAGGATGACCTGTCCAACGTGTCGTTTATAGTAGAAACTGTGAAATCCAGGGGCACTAATTGTCTAATCACCAAGAAGAGTTTCTTGCAAAATCATTATATCAGCGCTGCACAGTAGCTTATCAAGAATGGGCCGTCGTTGATTTATGGAAACACAGTTCCAGTATATAACGAGCATATAATTTAGGCCTAGCCTCTCGCACTTCGACCGTTTACACAGTGCAGCAGGTTTTCCTTTTCTTGTTTTCCTACTTTTATATTGTCGTTTAGGCTTCATCTGAATATTTCTTGTCGTCATTGTTGATTTTGTCGCTGAAAGTCGACGTGGGTGGTCTAGACTCAAGTGCACTCAGTCAGTCTCACAGTCTTGAATCCGTTTCCACGTTATAGACTGACCGGCCTCAGTTATATCAGCTTTTCGACACGTGGATACTCAGTGGACTTTTTATTTTCATTATTTAGAAGCACACATAAATGAAATCACACTTCCTTGTCAATGAACCGACGAAAAGACACCGCCATCTGTAATGTAATGTAATATAAAATATATAGCACAGTACAGTACAGGAGAGGGGATAAGTTAACAGCTGAGATACGCAAAGCAATTGTAAGCCATACATTAATACATCTCCAGAAAATGTTCAACATCATTTGGAAAGCAGTGAAGACGCCTCATAAATGGAAACAAGGAATCATTGTTAAGATTTTTAAAAATGGCAATCTCAGAGATTGTAACAACTGGAGAGGCGTGACACTTTTGTCAGTTGCCTCAAAGTTATTATGCAAAATCATCCTAAATAGAATAAAGGATTCAATAGATACATACAGTAAGTAATGCGTGAAGAATAGGCTGAGTTTAGATAAGGAAGAAGCTGCCTTGACCACATTTTTACTCTACGACTTATATTGGAGGAACACATTGAAAAGCAAAAACCTGTTGTACTTAATTTCATCGACTTCAAAAAAGCATTTGACAGTAATCATAGAGATTCTTTGTGGAAAATTCTGAAGCAATTTTGCTTACCATAAAAAATTATAAATATTTTTATAAAGACATGTATGATGGTTACACATGTGCAGTTCGAACAGAGGAAGGACTGAGCGAATGTTTCCCAATAGAAACTGGGGTTAAACAAAAATGTATTGTATCGCCCTTGTTATGTGGAGCTGTTATGGACTTCAGAGTGAAGAAATGCTGCACTGGTAATAAAGGCATCGAATGGATACAAGCAAACCATTTGGAGGACCTCGACTTTGCTGATGACATAGTTCTCATCAGCAGTCAGATAAAAACGATGCAGGAAAACACAAATGAACTATCATCAATAGCCAGCAAAATTGGACTTGAGATCAATCATGAATAGACTAAGGTCATGAAAAGCTTAATTCCAACAGACGACAAAATATACATGGAAAACAAACTAGTGGAAGAGATCAATCACTTTAACTATGTTGGAAGTCACATTGATTGAGAAAGGGATACAAGTAAAGAAATTAGAATCAGAATAGCTAAAGCAACAATGTCTTTCAGAAGCCTTGAAAAGTTGTGGAAATCAAAACTCACCAGCACAAACACAAAATGTAGACTATTCAAATCAAATGTACTATCAACCCTTATGTGTGCGTGTGAGTGTAGTGTAGTGTAGTGCAGTGTAGTGTAGTGTAGTGTAGTGTAGTGTAGTGTAGTGTAGTGTAGTGTAGTGTAGTGTAGTGTAGTGCAGTGCAGTGTAGTGTAGTGTAGTGTAGTGCAGTGTAGTGTAGTGTAGTGTAGTGTAGTGTAGTGTAGTGTAGTGTAGTGTAGTGTAGTGTAGTGTAGTGTAGTGTAGTGTAGTATAATATAACATAATATAATATAATGCAAAAACAATATAGCTTAAGACAACCCGCAGTCACTGTGTCACTTTTTTCTCCTCAACGAATCCATTTACTTAAACAACAACATATGTAAGATTAATTTACCTTTTTTCTGGTAACCTAATCTCAACCCCCTTCCCCCCTCCCTCCCCACATTTTTGACATCACTATTTTTTTTCTTTCTATCCACTCCTCCATCACTCCATGTATTGGTGGCATTACAATTATTCTCTTCTGTTATGTATCTTCATCTGTAGCGATACGCACCGTTGTCACAAGAGCCTGATCTGTCATCCAATGGCCACGTACTGTTATAATATTCTGTTTATTCAGATATTACATTTATAGACCTGCACTGCCAATAACCGCTATTATAAAATTCGTAACTGCCATCTACCAGCCATGTACTGTCACAGCATTCAGATCTGCCATCTATCGGCCGAGTACAGTTACAGCATTCAGATCTGTCATCTATCGGCCGAGTACAGTTACAACATTCAGATCTGCCATCTATCGACTGAGTACAGTTACAACATTCAGATCTGCCATCTATCGGCCGAGTGCAGTTACAACATTCAGATCTGCCATCTGTCAGCCACGTAATGTTATAACATGAAGATCTGCCTTCTACCAGCCAGGTACTGTTACAGCATTCACTCTCTTTCTCTCTCTCTCTCTCTCTCTCTCTCTCTATCTCTCTCTCTCTCTTTCTCTCTCTCTCACTCTGTGCGATCAGGACTCAATCAGAGTAGGATTCCAGACTCTCACATGAAGTCAGCTGTCAGGTTAAGTGTGTTGATCGCCCCCACAGACAGAACATCACAATTAGAGTCTGCCAGATCCACTCTGATTGAACACCCGTTAAAACGTTGCACTGCGTTCTGCGCCAGTGGTCCAATGCATCCGATTTCAGCCAGCATTTTATTCAGGTTTGCATTCCTTAGCCTTTGATTGTCCCCAATCTTCCTTCAAGGCAGCAGATGATCTTTTCTGTAGGGGGATTTTGCCCTTAGATGGTCGGCCCTCGTAGGTTCACAAGCACCATCTGCCCGAATCACTAGAGGTGGCTAACACAGACATGCACACACAAAGAAAGGAGATGTGACCAACCCAGACATGCACACAGCGATACGAGGCATGACTAACGCTGACACACATCAAGATATATGACACATGACTAACATAGACATGCACATAAAGATATGAGATATGGCTGACATAGACATGCACACACAAAGATATGACACATGCCTAACATAGACATGCACACAAAGATATGAGATATGACCAACATAGACATGCACACACAAAGATATGAGATGTAACTAACATAGATATGCACACACAAAGATATGAGATATGACTAACATTAACATGCACAAAAAGATCTGAGATATCTAACACAAACATGAACACACAAAGATATGACACATGACTAACACAGATACACACTAAGATATGAGATATGACTGAACACATACACAAATAAAGATATGAGACATGATTAACACGGACACACCAATATATGAGATATGACTAACATGACACACACCAAGATATGAGCCATGGCTAGCACACACACACAAGCTAATATATGAGCCATGGCTAGCACAGAAACACATCAAAATATGAGCCATGGCCAGCACAGAAACACATCAAGATATGAGCCATGGCTTCACGGAAAAACATCAAGAAATGAACCATGTCCAGCACAGAAACACATTAAGGTATCCATATGCTTGGGTTTGTTATAGTACTCTTCTTAACGTGGGAATCATCGACATACGAGACGCAGGCCCCGATTAACTGTTCACAGGTTACGTTCAAACAGTTGTCCGGAGATTTGAGAGTGCAGTCTGACTCGTAGAACGTTCCCTTGCATGTACAGTTCCCGGTTGACTGTTCACAGGTGTCGTTGAACCAGTTGTCCGGACATTTGAGAGTGCAGTCTGATCCGTAGTATGTTTTCTTGCACGTACAGTCTGTACTTTCCTGGTCACATATGATGTCACAGCCATCAGATCACGTCTGTTTGCACTGTAGCCCAAAATTACCATCGGGACAAGTGTCACTACAGGTGTAGCCAGGACGTTTACATTGTAGGCATTTTCCGGATTTCTCCTCACATAAAGGACAGACACTAAGACAAGACCCGGAGCAGTCGTGTCCATATACCCCATGTGAACAGTTGCCGTGACACGTACCGATGATGACGTTGTAGCCTTTGCAGCACCCACTACACACTGCACATATCGACCAAGAATGCCCGTCCAGACAATAGGCGTCTGTAAATGTTTGCACCTCACTCACTGTCAGTGCACTGTCGGCCTGCGAAATGGTCGGTGAGAACTCAATCTTAATGTGTGCCATTGTCGCTTGTGTGGTGACTACAATAGTGTTCACAGAAATATTTGGGTATGATATATCATTATACTGGAACACTACACCGCCACTGTCAGAGAAGGCCTGTAGAGTGGCATTCTTTACCCGAATCATAGTGCTAGCTCGATGATAAATTCGAATGGTGTGAGTCTTCTAGGGCGTGGCATATTTCAGATAACAGTAAACAGAATTGGTTCTACTTCTCCATTGTGTGTGTGTGCAGTCATTGTCATAGAGATTTGTCTTTGTTTTGCCATTAACTGCGAGTTCTGGTCCACATTCGTCTCCTTTATAACAAGCATTAAATGTGTCGGTCTGGTTTGTGTTCTGTTTGACAGCCACATTCCTACCCCCGCCAATGTAGATGGAGCAGATATTTGCAACTGTCACCCCTTCAATCCGTAACTTGTTGATCAGACCAGCCCCAGAGCAAAAGACATCAATCTCGTGCGAACTAACTACAAACTGTGATTCATTGTAACATGAGGCAGAACCATTTAGTCTAACCGTGAAACTGTCCGGATTTATTAAGTCATTCACATAAATCCTAAACCAGGAGAACGGCAAAGATTTATTGAGAGTAGCCTCAACTGATGTAGAATCTGTGTCCGAATTACAAGTGGTGTCGTTGTTATTAAGCAGGAAAGTAGGTTCAGATTTTTGGGCGTATTTTTACACGAGATCTAAGTACTGACACTGGGGTCAGAAATATTCGTACTGACAACTGTCATTGTTTGGGCATGTCCCTGTAGTTTTGTCACAAACTGAGTCATTATAGCAGTGACATTGTAACGTACAATTCGCCCCAAACTAACCGTCTGCAAAAATTAATTCATTAACTTCCAAGGTCGCGAACGAAGCCAGCAGAATAAAGACTTGATCTACAGCGGTGGTTAACGAACTGTGTACAAAGATGTATTATCAAACCCGTGGTAACATTTCTAAAAATCCACCAACTCGCTGTGATAACAGATAGCATGATGTTCAAAGTCAACATTGTTTAAACCATGGGTCGGACGCGAGCAAGATTCCATCTTGGTGTGTCCCATGACGTCATCCATGACAGCATTCAGATCTGCTATCTAACGATCTAGTACAGTTACAACATTCTGCCATCATGTATTTCGCATACCCTGTTACTTACCACTGTTACAGTCTGTTCTGTAGTATGTACTATTACTTGATGTTTTTACAACCGACTTTATTATATACAACTTACACTGTTACTTTATCACTTTTAGCAGTAATGTGATAATAATATAATTTAATAATAATAGAAGCCAGAAAAGCAAACATCTACAGCTTGCATTGTTATCGCTATTACTTCAGTAATATTCTGCCATCTACTGACCGCACGAATCACTATTGCCCCGGCTTAACCGGGGTAGTGCCCTCTGGAATTTAGAAAATGTCACCACCCACGGCAAAAAATTATCACAATTCCAACCAAGCTAGGAGATTCACTTTTCACTGAATCACTGTATCAACATTTTATTGAAGGATGTTATTTCAGACTTTAAATTGTCTTTTCTTTAAATGTCTCCCCTCCCCCTTTTCATCGGATTATAAAAATAACCCCCAACCCCACCCACGGTAATTTTTTTTTTGTAAGAAGCTCTGACTATTACAGTTATATTCTCTCTACTGACTGTCCTAAATGGCTATTACATCAGTTATATTATCTCTACTGACTGTCCTAAATGGCGATTACATCAGTTATATTTTCTCTACTGGCTGTCCTAAATGGCTATTACACCAGTTATATTCTCTCTACTGACTGTCCAGTAGTAGTATATTGGCATGTTTACGTGCCCATTTTTTTGTTTTTCATTATATAAAAAGTATACACGCAGCGGATATGTTGCTTCATATTTTTCTGTTTATCTGCATGTTACTTCAATATGGTCTAACTTTTTGGACCTTGAATATAACTTCCTGCTCGTTGTGTCTAACTATTATGACTTTGTGAGTAGATTTTTAGGAATTTTAGGTCAACTTTTCGAAGCAGTCAGAGCTTCTTACAAAAAAAAAATTACCGTGGGTGGGGTTGGGGGTTATTTTTATAATCCGATGAAAAGGGTGAGGGGAGACATTTAAAGAAAAGACAATTTAAAGTCTGAAATAACATCCTTCAATAAAATGTTGATACAGTGATTCAGTGAAAAGTGAATCTCCTAGCTTGGTTGGAATTGTGATAATTTTTTGCCGTGGGTGGTGACATTTTCTAAATTCCAGAGGGCACTACCCCGGTTAAGCCGGGGCAATAGCGATTCGTGCGGTCAGTAGATGGCAGAATATGACTGAAGTAATAGCGATAACAATGCAAGCTGTAGATGTTTGCTTTTCTGGCTTCTATTATTATTAAATTATATTATTATCACATCATTGCTAAAAGTGATAAAGTAACAGTGTAAGTTGTATATAATAAAGTCGGTTGTAAAAACATCAAGTAATAGTACATACTACAGAACAGACTGTAACAGTGGTAAGTAACAGGGTATGCGAAATACATGATGGCAGAATGTTGTAACTGTACTAGATCGTTAGCAGATCTGAATGCTGTCATGGATGACGTCATGGGACACACCAAGATGGAATCTTGCTAGCGTCCGACCCATGGTTTAAACAATGTTGACTTTGAACATCATGCTATCTGTTATCACAGCGAGTTGGTGGATTTTTAGAAATGTTACCACGGGTTTGATAATACATCTTTGTACACAGTTCGTTAACCACCGCTGTAGATCAAGTCTTTATTCTGCTGGCTTCGTTCGCGACCTTGGAAGTTAATGACCTAATTTGTGCTGACGGTTAGTTTGGGGCAAATTGTACGTTACAATGTCACTGCTATAATGACTCAGTTTGTGACAAAACTACAGGGACATGCCCAAACAATGACAGTTGTCAGTACGAATATTTCTGACCCCAGTGTCAGTACTTAGATCTCGTGTAAAAATACGCCCAAAAATCTGAACCTACTTTCCTGCTTAATAACAACGACACCTTGTAATTCGGACACAGATTCTACATCAGTTGACACTACTCTCAATAAATCTTTGCCGTTCTTCTGGTTTAGGATTTATGTGAATGATTTAATACCGGACAGTTTCGCGGTTAAACTAAATGGTTCAGCCTCATGTAACAATGAATCACGGTTTGTAGTTAGTTCGCACGAGATTGATGTCTTTTGCTCTGGGGCTGGTCTGATCAACAAGTTACGGATTGAAGGGGCGATAGTTGCAAATATCTGCTCTATCTACATTGGCGGGGGTAGGAATGTGGCTGTCAAACAGAACACAAACCAGACCGACACATTTAATGCTTGTTATACAGGAGACGAATGTGGACCAGAGGCCGCAGTTAATGGCAAAACAAAGACCAATCTCTATGACAATGATTGCACACACACACACACACACACACAATGGAGAAGTAGTACCAATTCTGTTTACTCTTATCTGAACTATGCCACGCCCCAGAAGACTCACACCATTCGAATTTATCATCGAGCTAGCACTATGATTCGGGTAAAGAATGCAACTCTAAAGGCTTTCTCTGACAGTGGCGGTGTAGTGTTCCAGTATAATTATATATCATACCCAAACATTTCTGTGAACACTATTGTAGTCACCACACAAGCGACAATGGCACACATTAAGATTGAGTTCTCACCGACCATTTCGCAGGTCGACAGTGCACTGACAGTGAGTGAGGTGCAAACATTTACAGACGCCTATTGTCTGGACGGGCATTCTTGGTCGATATGTGCAGTGTGTAGTGGGTGCTGCAAAGGCTACAACGTCATCATCGGTACGTGTCACGGCAACTGTTCACATGGGGTATATGGACACGACTGCTCTGGGTCTTGTCTTAGTGTCTGTCCTTTATGTGAGGAAAAATCCGGAAAATGCCTACAATGTAAACGTCCTGGCTACACCTGTAGTTACACTTGTTCTGATGGTAATTTTGGGCTACAGTGCAAACAGACGTGTTCTGGTGGCTGTGACATCATATGTGACCCGGAAAGTACAGACTGTACGTGCAAGAAAACATACTACGGATCAGACTGCACTCTCAAATGTCCGGACAACTGTTTCAACGACACCTGTAAACAGTCGACCGGGAACTGTACATGCAAGGGAACGTTCTACGAGTCAGACTGCACTCTCAAATCTCCGGACAACTGTTTGAACGAAACCTATGAACAGTTAATCGGGGCCTGCGTCTCGTAGGTAGATGATTCCACGTTAAGAAGAGTACTATAACAAATCCAAGCATATGGATACCTTAATGTGTTTCTGTCCTAGACATGGTTCATTTCTTGATGTTTTTCCGTGAAGCCATGGCTCATATCTTGATGTGTTTCTGTGCTGGCCATGGCTCATATCTTGATGTGTTTCTGTGCTAGCCATGGCTCATATATTAGCTTGTGTGTGTGTGTGTGTGTGTGTGTGTGTGTGTGTGTGTGTGTGTGTGTGTGTGTGTGTGTGTGTGTGTGTGTGTGTGTGTGTGTGTGGGCCATGGCTCATATCTTGGTGTGTGTCATGTTAGTCATATCTCATTTATTGGTGTATCCGTGTTAATCATGTCTCATATTTTTATGCGTGTATGTATTTAGTCATATCTCATATCTTAGTGTGTATTTGTGTTAGTCATGTGTCATATCTTTGTGTGTGCATGTTTGTGTTAGATATCTCAGATCTTTTTGTGCATGTTAATGTTTGTCATATCTCATATCTTTGTGTGTGCATATCTATGTTAGTCACATCTCATATCTTTGTGTGTGCATGTCTATGTTGGTCATATCTCATATCTTTGTGTGCATGTCTATGTTAGGCATGTGTCATATCTTTGTGTGTGCATGTCTATGTCAGTCATATCTCATATCTTTATGTGCATGTCTATGCATGCATGTGTCATATATCTTGATGTGTGTCAGCGTTAGTCTTGCCTCGTATCGCTGTGTGCATGTCTGTGTTGGTCACATCTCCTATCTTTGTGTATGCATGTCTGAGTTAGTCACCTCTAGTGACTCGGGCAGATGGTGCTCGTAAACCAGGGAGGGCCGACCATCTAAGGGCAGAATCCCCCTACAGAAAAGATCATCTGCTGCCTTGCAGGAAGATTGGGGACAATCAAAGGCTAAGGAATGCAAACCTGAATAAAATGCTGGCTGAAATCGGATGCAATGGGCCACTGGCGCAGAACGCAGTGCAACGTTTTAACGGGTGTTCAATCAGAGTGGATCTGGCAGACTCTAATTGTGATGTTCTGTCTGTGGGGGCGATCAACACACTTAACCTGACAGCTGACTTTATGTGAGAGTCTGGAATCCTACTCTGATTGAGTCCTGATCGCACAGAGAGAGAGAGAGAGAGATGGAGGGGGGGGGGTGCGTAAACATGTCAATATAGTACTATGTCCTAAATGGCTATTACATCAGTTATATTCTTTCACCTGACTGTCCTAAATGGCTATTACATCAGTTATATTCTCTCTACTGACTGTCCTAAATGGCTATTACATCAGTTATATTCTCTCTACTGACTGTCCTAAATGGCTATTACATCAGTTATATTCTCATCATCATCATTGAGTGCCGTCTCCCCATAGAAGGTTGGCTACCATGGAGCACCATTCCGCTCTGTCTCTTGTTTTGATAGTGCATGTTGTCATAGGCTGACTTGTCCATCTTTTGATGTTACTCGTCCATGTTAGTCTTGGTCTGCCTCTGCCCCAATCGCCTTGTATTTTTCCTTCCAATATTACATTTTGTAGACTGCTGTGTCATTTTACGTGCCCAAAAATTGTATTTGTGTTGTTTGAATGGTGTTTAGTCTCTTTTCATTTTTAGTTGTTTTAAGACTTCCTCCTTTGTTTTCTTTTTTTTTCCCATTCAATACTTCCTATTCTGTTGTAAATTCACATTCCATAAGTTTCAATTTTCTGTTCTGTTTTCTTGTCTAATGACCATGCACCATACATAAATGTTGAGACGATATAACATTTTTATTATTCTTAGTTTTAGCCCTGGTGTTATTTGTTGTGATGTTAGTATATTTTTCATGGCATTCAAATTACTTTTTGCCATTCGTATTTGTGTTTATTTATGTATATACATATACATATATATTTATATTTCAATGTTTATTTCAGTTTTCCATTTTCCATCACTGGTTTTGTATATAGTATGCCCAAGGTAGTTATAATTTAAGCTGTCTCCAGTATATTCCTTCAATGTTGATATCTACTTGTAGGTTTTGAATATTTTCTTTCTTTACGATCATAGTTTAGACTTTTTTACATTCATATCTAATACAAATGTTATGCTAGTCATTTTATTTCATTAAGTAATTGTTGCAGATCTTTAGGATTTTCTGCTAGTAATACAATATCATCAACATTGGTTATTATTGGTTATGGAAGGCCTCGGTATCACCGCAAACGAATTAAAATCCATAATTGCTCAACCGCCCGTGCCAGTGGAATCATCCGAATTACCAACTCATCTCCCAAACAAAGAAAGGTAACTGTAGTCCCCATCGTAGCAGTCTCAGCACACGCCAAAAGACATAAGGCGAAACCGCGCAGAAAGTGAACACAGCCAACTGTTCCCTGTCATACGATATCATCATTCATCGTAAACAAGCGGGATATCGAAGCAGGATCAAAACGGATGAGACACACAGCTCACGGTGTGCACAGAGCACTTAACTCAGTAGCTCCTGCAACAAGCCGGTCTTGGAATATGAGGAAACTGCAAGAAGGAACACTTTTCAGACATAGCCTTCAATGGTTCCTGCCGCCTATCCACCATATACCATGGAAGTTCGCGTCCTCCAGAAAATGATGATCGTCATAGCACTTGATGATGTTAGGCCATCATTGATGACTCCAATTCCAAACATATAGACACACAGTGGTGGTAAGTTATCATTTCCAATCCAACAGAAGCCACATGACCTGTAGTTAGTAAAACCACAGAGAGAATATGATTTTGTGACCTTCACTGATTCACTCTTAGATGTGAATGTGTAGTTTACACAAGAGGAGAAGTTTTCAACTACAGTGATCCCATTTAAGGCAATTCAGGGATAGCAAGGCAAGTCTCCTTTATAGCAGCAGAACTTGATGTTCTCCGCTCCCTTCTTGTAGCTGCCGCCACACGATTCTGATGTCTCATTAACTTGGACATCATTCAAGAACAATGTCAGATTAACATTCCATAGATATGGCTCTGCTGATGAAATGCTTGGTGCAACAGTTGTATCAATCATACTGGAGGCTCCTGGTCTGTGGTCATTAATATCACAGACGGCACATGATGTTGTTATATTCAGTATTTCTTAGGTTATCATCAACATATCTTAGGTTATTGATTATCTTTCCATTAATGTTTAGTGACTGGCATCTATGTGATGTTTTTAAAGATTTGTTCACTGTACAGATTATAAAAAAACAATCATAATTTTTTGCCCATGTAATGAGAAGACAAAAGCTGGAATATATTGTAACTACTGGGAAAATTGAGGGACGAAGAGCTAGAGGGAAGCAAAGAGAAAAGATACCAGACAGCTTAAGAGAATGGCTTGGCAGAAGGTGAACAACAGAAATAATAACTAACTGTCGAGATCGAAAATTGTGGAGAGACATGATCGCCTACGCCAGAAGGCCCAGTACTTGATGATGATGATGATGATAGATTGAACAAGCTGGGTGATAGAATGCATCCCTGTCTTACTCCTCTTTTTTTATAAATGAGTGTAGAGTGTAGAGCTTTGTTATATTTTAATATTGCTGTTTGGTCCCAGTATAAATTAGATATTAGACGTATGTCTGTATCATCTAGATGTATATCTTTTAGGGAGTTTATAAGTTGTTTATGGTGTATTCTCTATCTTTCTCTCTCTCTCTCTCTCTCTCTCTCTCTCTCTCTCTCTCTCTTTCTCTACGATCAAAACTCAATCAGAGTAGGATTCCAGACTCTCTCACGAAGGCAGCTGTCTGTTTAAGTATAGTGTATTCTATCAAAAGCTTTGGTGTGTTCTATGAAGCAGGCATATAATGGTTTGTTTACTTCTTTGTACTTTTCGATTAATGTCCACATGCAGAATATGACATCCGTTGTCCCACTGTTGTTTTCTAAATCCAAATTGTTGTTCTTCTAATTCAATATTGATTTTATTCTGAATCCTTCTTTTTTTCTTTTAGCATGATTTTTGTTACATGGCTCATTATGCATATTGTTCTAAAATCACTGCATTCAATTGCACCACTCTTTTCAGGTAATGCAATTAAAGTTAATGTTTTTAGTTCATTTGGTATGTCTTAGTTCATATGGTATATGTCGCTGCATATGTATGTGATCACTTCAATACCACAATCTTGTAGTGCCTTTATCATCTCTATCTGTATATTGTCAGTTCCTGCTGCTTTTCCTTTTTCATTATTTGTATAGCCTTTTCTACTTCCGATTTTAAGATTTTATAGCCTGATGTACATTTTATAATTGGTTTCTTGTCCCTTTCGTCATGAAATAAAAGTAAAAAAGTAAAGTACCCCTATCTCGCCAACTGGCGTATGGGGAATATGGTGTTAGTGACCATAAATTTTACAGACCTTCAGCACATGATTTTTGGGGTAGTGTGGTCGGTATTACGCCCGTGCCGCTTTACTTTCCCAGAAAAATACCCATGAAAGGCTGGGTGCACCTGGAAGCCGTCGGTTGGGATCGAACCCTACCTCTTGTCCTTTATAGTCCAGTTCACTAACCACTGAGCTATCCCGGCTCCCTTTCGTCAAGAAAGGGACCTGCTATATATTCTTGCCACTTATTGATAATATCTTTGTTATCTGATAAAATTTTTCCTTTTTTGTTAGCAATGTATCACTTTCTATGGATTTTAAAAAATATTTTTACTTGTCATTTTCTTTATTTCTGTATGCATCCTTCTTAAATCTTGTTTATTTTCATAATTTTGGTTTCTATAGATCTTTGGCGGAGCCACTCTTCTTTTGTCTTTGTGTATATTTCGCGTATTTCGTTATCTAATTTGTTTTATTGGGCAGTGTTCTTCGCTTGTTATCATTCTTCCATTTTTTCAATTTGGTGCCAGTTATCAATATTTGTTTTTTATTCATTTCCTCTATTACTAATATGTTGCAAGTTTCTTGTTTACTTTTCTTTATGCATTGCTATTTGGTTGTAACTTTTTCATCAGGATTTTCTCTTCTGCACAACGCAATCCCTTCTTCTAGTACCTTCATATATGTGTTCTTTACTTGTATTATAAGTATCTTGAACATCTCTTTTATTTAAAGCTGTTATGCCTAGAGGTATTGTTGATGAATTAGTCTTTTGTTTGTTTTTATATAGCTTGCCTTTCATTTTAATCATTACAGGATTGTGATCTGAGTTAATATCTGCTCCTGGATAAGTTTTGACTTTCTTTACGCTGTTACGGAACCTTTCTTTTATCATTATGTAATCTGTTTGATTCCTCTTCTTATTTCCAGGGCTTTTCCATGTGTATAGTTTCCTTTTCTCTTGCTCAAAGTAGGTGTTACATATTATCAGCCTGTTTTCTTCACAAAATTGTATTAATCTCTCTTTTCTTTGATTTCTTTTTCTTAAACCATGATTTCCTATATAGGTGACTATATAGGTCTACATTCTAAAGTTACATTTTACTGTATACCATATAATCTCTGCACTGGTCGCTATTACATTTGTCATATTCTACCAACTACTGAATACACTAATGGCAATTACATCAGTCATCTTCTGTCTGCCATCTACTGTATGCACTGATCGCAATTACATCTGTAACATTCTGCCATCTACTGATTGCACTGATGGTTGTTACATCAATCATATTCCACCATCTACTGAATCCATTGATGGCTATTACATTAGACATCTTCTGCCATCTACTGTAAGCACTAATCACTATTCATCATCATCATCATGTGCCATACCGGTTGGCGTAAACGATCATGTCCTTCCACAATCTTCTATCTACAGTGCATCGTATCAGTTCTGTTGCTGGCTGCTTTCCAAGCCATGTCACCAAGCTATAAAGTATTTTCATTCTTTATCGTCCGCGATCTCTTTTTCCTTTTATTTTGCCAGTTGCAACCAAGTATTCCAACTTTCGCTTTCTCATGATGTGCCCAGAAATGTTGATTGTTTCTTTCTGATGTTTTTTAGGAGTTCCCTTTTTTTGTGTTGGCCTCTTTGAGAATTTCTTCATTGGTCTTTTTTAGCTGTCCAGGGAACTTTCAACCTTTTTCCTGAGAAATCTCCATCTCTGTAGCCTCTAATCGTCTTTTCATTTGTTTGTCTACTGTCCATGATTCGCTCCCAAAAGTCAGAATTGGTTCTATATAGCACCGAAACCTTTTTCTCACTTCTATTGACTTAATATTTCTTGCATAAAAAACATGTACTGGCAACAAACAGCAACTATACGAATTAGTAATCAAACAGGACAATTCAAATATATAAAACAAGGAGTCAGACAAGAATGTGTTCTGTTTGTTTATTGTTTAGATATTTTAGATATAGATTATTTTTTTATTATTTCATAGATTTTGTATTTTTCACTTTCTGAAATGCTATTTTGGCCTTAGCTATTCTGCTCTTTCTAGAGGAAACAATTGATAAATTTTACAACGAGTTAAATGATGCACTTCATAAATGCAAACCATACGAAAAAAAACCATAGTTCTAGTGGATTTTAGAGCAAAAGTCTGAAAGGAAGGGTTGAGGAAAGAGTTGGTCATTATGGCTTACGCGAGAGGAATGAAAGAGGTTAGAAATGTATTGACTGGGCAAGAATACACATCATGTTGATAAGAAACACCTGGTTTAAGCAATATCCAAGACGTCTGTGGAAATGGAAAAGCATTGGGGACAACGCACGTAATCAAATTGATTATATAATGATAAGCAATAGATTTAGAAACAGTCTGGTGTGTGTGAAAACTAGACCAGGGGCAGATTGCAATAGTGATCATGTACCAGTTGTGGCAAAGCTTAGAGTAAAATTAAAAACAACAAAACGAGCCTCAGTTAACATTAAGTTAAAATTAGATTTACTAAAATCAAATAAGAAGCTGCAAGACAAATATAAAATCACAATTCAGAACCGGTACAATGCAATAGAGAAGATATAAAGCATTAGTGAACAGTGGGAAATGCTAAAAGAATCAATGCAACAAACATCAAAAGATTCATACCACCAGTGAGGACAAATTCAAGAAAGAAATGGATGACAGATGACATTTTGCAGCTAATGGAAACAAGAAGAAGAAATAAAGAAAATAAAGATCAGTATAAGAGATTAAATAAAGAAATTGTATTAAAATGCAATGAAGCAAAAGAAGCATGGCTAAAAGAGAGATGCAAATAGATTGAAATGCAACAAAAAGGAGGTGCTAAAGCTATATACAAACAAATTGAGGAATTACCAGGAAGAAAAACGCAATCAAAAACTAGATGTCTAAGTTCAAAGGAAGGAGAACTGTTGATTGATCAAGAAAACATAAGGGAACGATGGACAGAATACATTAAAGATCTTTATAATGATGAACGAACGGAAGTAAATATTAAGGATAATGGAGAAGGACCAGAAATACTCAGAGAAGAAGTGGAAGACGCCTTGCGCAATATGAAAGCAGGCAAAGCTCCTGGGCCAGATAATATAACTAAAGAAGAGATTGAAGCCATGCGTGATTTTGGAATAGGAATAATAACAAAAATATTGAATGATATCTACAACAGCGGATATACACCAGACGACCTGCTCAAATCAATATTCATAGTCCTACCAAAGAAATCGGGTGCGATTGAATGCGATGATCATCGCACAATAAGCTTTATGAGTCATATGACTAAGATATTACTAAGAATCATCATGCGAAGAGTGCGAAACAAAATCAGTCCAGAAATTAGCGATGAACAGTGTGGTTTTTTTAGAGATAAAGGAACAAGCAATGCCATTTTTATATCATAAGATCTTTAGCAGAAAGAACAATAGAGGTGAAAACAGATCTATACCTATGTTTCATAGATTACACCAAGGCATTTGACAAAGTAAAGCACCAAGAAATAATCACAATTTTAGAAAGCATAAACGCAGACACAAAAGATCTAAGAATAACAAAGAACATATACTGGCAACAGACAGCGGCCATAAGAAATGGAAACCAATTGGGAATGTTTCAACAAATAAGACGGAGTGTTAGACAAGGTTGTGTGCTGTCATCAGATTTGTTTAGTATTTATAGTTAGATTATTTTAAGATCCATAAGGGGCATGCCTGGAATAACAATTGGAGGTCATAATATAAATAATCTAAGGTATGCTGATGATACAGTTTTAATCACTAAGAATGAAAATGAGTTACATGAAATGTTGGACATTATAGTGAAGGAAAGCAAAAATAAAGGACTCAGCCTTAATAGCAAAAAGACAGAGGTAATGGTAACAACAAAGAAAAAGACATCACCCCAGTGCAAAATAAAGACAAGTGGAACAATATTAAAACAGGTAAATTAATTTAAATATTTGGGAACTTTGTTAACCTCAGACGGAAGATGTACAAAAGAGGTGAGATGCAGAATGACTCAGGCAAAAGCAACTTTCCAAAAAATGAGGAAGATACTATGCAATCCATTTTTGACAATAGAAACAAGAAAAAGAGTTCTTAAATGTTATGTAGAGCCAGTCTTAACATATGGATGTGAATCATGGACAATAGGACAACAGACAAGAAAATCACTGGAGTCTTTAGGAATGTGGTTTTAAAGAAGAATGTAGAGAACCATCGACAGCTAAGAAGAGTAATGAAGATGTTCTGAGAGAGGTCAAAGCAAAAAGAGAGCTAATTTCCAATATTAGGAAGAAACAATCATCATTTTTTTGACCATGTAATGAGAAGAGAACAACTGGAATATATTGTAACAAATGGAAAAATTGAGGGACGAAGAGATAGAGGGAAGCAAAGAGAAAAGATACCAGACAGCTTAAGATAATGGCTTGGCAGAAGGTCAACAACAGAAATGATAAATAGCTGCCGAGATTGAAAGTTGTGGAGAGATATGATCATCTGCGCCAGCAGGTCCGGTACTTGATGATGATGATTATTCTGCTCTTTATTTCTGTGGTGCATCTTCCATCTGATGTTATTTGGTTATGGAAGGCCCCGGTATCACTGCAAACGAATTAAAATCCATAATTGCTCAACCGCCCTTGCCAGTGGAATCATCCGAATTAATATCTCATCTTCCAAACAAAGAAAGGCAGCTGCAATCTCCAGCGAGCAGTCTCAGCACACGCCAGAAGACATAAGGTGAAACCGCACAGAAAGTGAACACAACTATCTGTTCCCCGTCATACGATATCATTATTCATCGTATGCAATCGGAATATCGAAACACAATCCGGATAAAACACAGCTCACGGAGTGTGCATAGAGCACTTAATTCAGTAGCTCCAGCAGCAAGCCGGACTTGGAATATGAGGAAACTGCAAGAAGGAACACTTTTTGTCCATCGCCTTTAACAGCTCCTGCCGACTAATTGACCTGCATTCCAATGATGCCGCAATGATATTGCAATCTAAACAGAACACACTACTGAAGATTTCAGATCACATGCACGCAATCCGCTTCACCGTCGAAGATTGCAACAGTGGAACTTCCTATCTAAACACTTATCTGCATTGGAAAAATAGATTAACCATCTTTCCGGCAAAAAAAACTTAACAGTGAACGTTGACGCAAACATGACCGCGCCATCTTGAAACAGGAAGTCAAAAAATTATTTATGTTGTGACCGTTGACTTCAATTCCTTTTTTGTCTACTATTGATCTCATTATATGCTCGCTGTGAAGTGAAACCAAATCCGGCGACAGAACACATTCTTGTCTGACTCCTTGTTTTATATATTTGAATTGTCCTGTTTGATTACTAATTCGTATAGTTGCTGTTTGTTGCCAGTACATGTATTTTTTTATGATTCGCAGATCCTTGCCATCAATTTTTTATTTCTCCAGCATATTTATTATTTCCACATGTTTTACTTTGTCAAATGCTTTTGTGTAGTCTATAAAGCACATATCAATCAAAGGCTAAGGAAAGCAAACCTGAATAAAATGCTGGATGAAATCGGATGCACTGGGCCACTGGCGCGGAACACATTGCAACGTATTAACGGGTGTTCGGTTAGAGTGGATCTGGCAGATTCTAATTGTGATGTTATGGCTGTGGGGGTGATCAACACACTTAACCTAGCACCAAAATGGCAGCTTATTTATATTCGAGCCATGGACTAAGCAATGTTTATTTTGAACACCACGATATCTGTTATTGCAGCGAGTTGGCAGATTTTTGATAATGTATTCAAGGGTTTGAACATAAATGTTTGTTCACAGTTCGTTAACCTTCGCTGTAGATATAGTCTTTATTTTGATGGCTTCGTTTGTGACCTAGATAGCTAAGGACCTAACTTGTGCAAACGGATGGCATTGGAAAGGATCATTTTGAATCTATGAAGTGGGCTCATTTTATGTTTAACTCAAAAGCATTAGTGCTTTTTAACCAAAGACCTTTTTTTGGGGAGGACTCAAGGAAGATATCCCCGATGGAAGAATAAATTGTACTATTAGTCCCATAAATGATTCGCTTCCAGAAGTTTATGATGTAAACAAAGCAGTTTTGTCATTGCATGTGAATAATGTCCACACCTATAATTGGTCAGGATTGTGTAGCAGCAGCAGCTTTATAGCGAACACAGAAAACACCATAGGATTGTGCTGTTCTGAAACAGCTATGTCATACTACCCTAGAATTGCCTTTAATGGGATTACTGTGACCACAAACCACTCTCCATGTGTGTGCCACATATTTACACCCCAGAAAGAAATACTGAATATAACAACATCATATGCCGTCTGTGATATTAATGACCACAAACCAGGAGCCTCCTGTATGATTGATACAACTGTTGCACCAAGCACTTCATCGGCAGAGCCAGATCTATGGAATGCTAATCTGACATTGTTCTTGAATGATGTCCAAGTTAATGAGACATCATAATCGTGTGGCAGCAGCTACAAGAAGGGAGCAGAGAACATCAAGTTCTGCTGCTATAAAGGAGACTTGCCTTGCTATCCCAGAATTGCCTTAAATGGGATCACTGTAGTTGAAAACTTCTCCTCTTGTGTAAACTACACATTCACATCCAAGAGTGAATCAGTGAAGGTCACAAAATCATATTCTCTCTGTGGTTTTACTAACTACAGGTCAAGTGACTTCTGTTGGATTGGAAATGATAACTTACCACCACTGTGTGTCTATATGTTTGGAATTGGAGTCATCAATGATGGCCTAACATCATCAAGTGCTACGACGATCATCATTTTCTGGAGGACGCGAACTTCCATGGTATATGGTGGATAGGCAGCAGGAACCATTGAAGGCTATGTCTGAAAAGTGTTCCTTCTTGCAGTTTCCTCATATTCCAAGACCGGCTTGTTGCAGGAGCTACTGAGTTAAGTGCTCTGTGCACACCGTGAGCTGTGTGTCTCATCCGTTTTAATCCTGATTCGATATCCCGCTTGTTTACGATGAATGATGATATCGTATGACAGGGAACAGTTGGCTAGGTTCACTTTCTGCGCGGTTTCGCCTTATGTCTTTTGGCGTGTGCTGAGACTGCTACGATGGGGACTACAGTTACCTTTCTTTGTTTGGGAGATGTGTTAGTAATTCGGATGATTCCACTGGCACGGGCGGTTGAACAATTATGGATTTTAATTCGTTTGCAGTGATACCGAGGCCTTCCATAACCAATAACCTGACAGCTGACTTCATGTGAGAGTCTGGAATCCTACTCTGATTGAGTCCAGTTCGCAGACAGACATACATAAAGCACATATATAGATCTTTCTTTATCTCTATAGATCTTTCTTTCAATGTTCTTAAGATGTATATTGCATTATTAGTGCCCTTTCCTTCCACAAATCCACATTGTTCCTCACTTATTTCTGGTTTTATTTTGTTCCTTACATGCCTTACGATGATTCTTGGTAATATTTTCGTCATATGGCTCATGAGACTAATAGTGCGATGGTTCACACAATCAGTGACACCTGACTTCTTCGGTATGGCTACAAAGATAGATTTTAGTAGATCTCCGGGTATGTGTCCAGTGTTATATATGTCATTGAGTAGTTTTGTTATGACTTGTACTCCCAGCTCTCCTAATGCATTTATCTTTTCGATTGTTATATTGTCGGGACCTGAAGCTTTGTCTTTTTTCATGTGTTGAATTGTCTCCTCCACTTCACACTACATTATTGGTGGTCATGTGTCTTGGTTGGAAATGTTTAGCTCTGGTCTTTCATCTTCATTGAGTTGACTGATATATTCTGTCCATCTTTCCATTGTCTTCTCCTGTCCCATTATTATATTTCTTTCCTTTGATTTCCACACCCTGAAACTTTGATTTTTTTTCTTCCTGTTAATTCAGAGGTCCTGTGTTTTCTCAATAGCATTATATCCATTTTGTACTATCGTACTGTACTTATCTCTCATCTGTCTATATACTCTAAGCATATCTAGTTCTAATTTTATATTTCTTGAGTATTTCTGTGTCTTCCGCAGTTTTATTCTTATGTTTCCAACTACTGGTACATGGTCACTATTACAATCTTCTCTGTACCGATATAAAATAAATTTCATTGTGTACTTTTTTGTCTGGGCTTTGCCATGTCCATAGTCGCCTAGGGTGTTGTTTGAACCAGGTGTTACCTATAATCATTTCACGTGTCTTTGCCCAATCTATCAGTCTATCCCCTCTGTCATTCGTCTCTCCAAGGCCATGCCCCCCCCCCCCGTCACATTTTGCACTTTAGCTTTTCCTACCTTTGCATTGAAATCCCCTAATATAATAGTTATTATTTCTTGAGATCTACACTGTTCCTTGGTCATCTCTATCACGTTGTAATACGTGTCAATGTCTTCTTCTTCGCTATTACTTATTGGTGCATAAGCTTGAATTATGTTGTTATCCATTGGTCTACCTCTCAATTTTACTAGCAGAATTCTGTCTAATACTGGCCAAAATCCTTTCATTGTTTTGTTTCTTTCTCTGTATAACATTTTCCTTCCTCCTCTTTTGTGTGTGGTTCCCCCCTGAGTAAATTACATTTCTACTGTAGAGTTGTAGTAATCCTGTTCCTTTCCATCTCATTTCACATAGTCCCAATATGTTCAATTTTATTCTCTTAATTTTTTGGCTGATGATTTCTAGTTTGCTAGAACTTGGAATGCTGACCTAATGTTCCAAGTTCCTATTGCTAGTGTCTCTTTATTTTTGATCTTGCATACAGTAACTTGATGACGATCGGGTGTCACTTGTGGCACATGACGCTCCCTACCGGATGAGGTGGCTGTGCAATCCCCATTAACATCGTTAGCTGTAGATAGTAAGTGGTCTTCTAACATGATTAGTCTAGGCAATATAAGAATGTAGTTTGCCATTCCCTTTCTTCTTGGAAGTGACTGTGCTAGTCGGAGATCGCAGCCATTGTCTCTAAAACATGAGATCCTCTGCCTGCCATCGCGGAGTGGGAACCATAACCGGCACAACTTGACGGTTGCTCCCACAACACCATCCACCACCTGCTCCAATGGCTTCACATAACCCTGATAGGGGGGCTAAACAGGAGCTTCAACTTGCCCAAGGGTGTCCCGAAGACTAGCTATGGAAAGGAGACGTCTTGCTCCTCCTTTGGTAGGGCAGAACTCTACCCCACTAGTCCATGATCACTATTACATCAGTCATATTCTGCCATCTATTGATTGCACTGATCGCTATTACATCAGTCATATTCCATCATCTACTGAACGCACTGATCGCTATTACATCAGGCATATTCTGCCATCTATTGATTGCACTGATCGCTATTGCATCAGTCATATTCCATCACCTACTGAATGCACTGATCGCTATTACATCAGTCATATTCCATTATCTACTGGATGCACTGATCGCTATTACATCAGTCATATTCCATCATCTACTGAATGCACAGATCGCTATTACATCAGTCATATTCCATTATCTACTGAATGCACTGATCGCTATTACATCAGTCATATTCCATCATCTACTGAATGCACTGATCGCTATTACATCAGTCATATTCCATCATCTGCTGAATGCATTGATCGCTATTACATTAGTCATATTCTGCCATCTACAGCCTATTTACACTAAACAGTCTCGACAGCTCATGTTTCAGGAGCGTGTCTAAATGCTTGCCTTCTACGAGCGCACCCAATATTTTAAGCATTTCGTCACACTGCAATCGTCAACAGCCGCATTAGTCATGGCGCAATAAAACAGATACCGGATGCTGTTTTTTGGTGGCTGCAATACATTCATTTTTCCCATCTTCCCTAACACTAGTTTCCCTAAATGTGGATCAAAAGAAAGAAAAACTCAGGAAGAAATCCAATTTTCTCACGGGCAGATAAATTCCCCATTTCAAGAGTATCACGGGAAAAGAAAATTAATCGCAGGCTATTTCTCTTGTCGACGTTTTCCCGCGGAAAGAAGATGTCTATCTTGTGATAAGCCGAGACGACGCCGAGAGCTCTTCACTCGTGCTGCCATTTTTCTTTGCCCTTTGTATTCCTTTTTTTATATTTGAGATGTCTTTTTTCGTTTTACTTTTAGGCTCTACTTTCTTTCGATTGAAATTGGACTCCTTCCTGCTAATGTTTTGACTGAAAATGAAACAATGACGAATTCGTATTTCTGATGTCAGAGAGAGTACGACGAAAGGTAAAGAGCAGGCATCAGTTAATAGAGAGAGGGAGATATACATGTAAAAAAGAAAGAATGAATGAGAGGGACGAGAGAGACAGTTATGAGTAGGGAGACTGGTACACAAAATCAATAGGGAGTGTGCAGGGTTATCAGATGATAAAAATCAATGGCAATGCGACGCTTATTTTCATGACTTTATACTTTCGTTCGTTCGTTCGCTTTTGTCAGCTTCGACCTCTGACGAAGTCCCACCCACTCAATTTTTGTGGGACTGAATTTTGCGTGTAAAGTCTGTTTTATCCCATTACAGGATGCCCCTCGCCATGCAGGCAGATTTACTCCGACTTCAGAGGTACTAATTTTTAGGGAATTAGTAAAACCCAGGTGTCCTCGCCAGGGTACGAACCCCGGCTGTTGCCGTGGTAAGCCAACCGCCTATCGATTGCGCTAACCGGACACCCCCACTTTATACTTTAAATAATAAGATGAAGCTGGCTGGAGGTAGAACTCGCATATAAAAAGTAGGACATTCCCGGCGGAATCCTAACATCTAGTAACCCTATGAATGGGAAATAGCCATGGGGTAACAGTTTAAACAGGAGAATTTATAAAGGCTAGGTAGAAGACAAAGAGCTGATTATGGAGAAATGAAGTAAAAGGGTTTATTATAAAGAATTGAAGGTCAATGTTAACTGCGCAATTATGGAGAAATGAAGTCAATGAGTTAACTATACCGAAATAGTGTGTTTGTTTTTTTGCTTTTATGCATACCACAGCTTTTCTTTATATCTCTAGAGTAGTCCGAAGGAATTGAATTTTTTTTGTGAATATCACTTTCTCCTATTTCTCACACCGGCAATCGTGTACTCAAATGTTCCTCGCCATGCAGGAAGATATTCTCTAACTTCAGAGGTACTCTCATATTTTTTCGTCAAGAGTTTTTGACGTTTTGGGTAGAATTTTTCGCATCAATTTGGCCAGGATAGTGGCTAATTTTGGCCTACTATTTTGTTGCTTTCCAAATGCCAACGAATTTTTCAACGTGCGCATAATGCACATCGGACCTCAAGGTTTAACCGCTATCCAAGAGGGCTAAGACATTGGATCTCACTACACAGAGACCAGGGGAGGGTAAAGCCAGGAAGAAATCACGAATTTGATTTTTAACGAATTTAAAGCGCATGTAGTGAAAAATTAACTTAGGAACGTCTCATCCAGACGTCGACGTCTTACCTAAAAAAAATTACCACCCAGCCCCTTAATTTATTAATTACGCTATAGTGGAGAAATAAAATCAGCGAGTCAATTATATAGAATTGAATGTAAGGAGTTATTTATGAGGAAATAAAGACAGCGTAAATTACCGAGAAATAAAGTCAGAAAGTAATAATGGAGTAATAAATTTAAAAGACTAATCATGGAGAAATAAAGTTAAAATTTTCATTATAGAGAAATTAAGTTAAAGAATTAATTTTGAAGAAATGAAAGCGGGAGTTAATTATGTAAATCTGAATTAGAGATTTAATTATCAAGAAATAACGTTAAAACTGTTGGATTGCGTGCCTACTGCCACCAAGATATACAAGAGAAAATAGATAAAGTAGATCAGTTTCAACTCAGCAGGACTAAAAATAAATTATGAAAACACTAAGATAATGAGAGTAAATACCAAAACTACAAAGAAAGTTACATTAAGGGAAGTGGGAGTTCAAATAGTTGATCACTTTAAATTCTGAGGAAAATGTATTTTCATTAGAAACTTCCGGTTCTAAGATGGTGGAATGAAGTTCATGTTCTCTCAACATGCATTTGATGACTGATTAATTTCAGCTGTCCAATGCAGATTCTGCGTTAAAGTCAACCTGATGTTCCACTTAACGGATTTGCACCGGTGCTGCTGAGTCTTGCGCATGACAATAATCCTCTTTAGCATGTCAAGTATTGTGAATGCGACCTTTCCCCCCGTCCTTGGAGTTGATATGCCTTTTACATCAGCACATTGAGTGCTGTTCAATGGCCGTCGTTGGAATTGTTTGACGCCAATTATTTACAAGTTACAACTCATTAATATGGACGGCTCTGCGAAGTCAACCGAAGGTTTCATTTTAAGGATTTTGTACCATCTTTACGGTGTTTCGTGCCTTTTTGGCTGTATTCACTGTAGTAATCGGAAGTTTGTGGCACATCTATTGTTGCGTGTGCTACGTCATCATGATGGCTGATCGTATATCCCTAAACCGGCCGTACGCTTATAATGAAGGGCTAATGATGGGGTTTTGTTCAGGACTTTGCAGCCACGGTATGACTCCAGGGGTTTCATGTTGGTCAGAAGGGATGTTGTCTGGATTCAAGAGGGCTACTGTGAGATCGAGAGTAGCCTTGTGAACTGGTTTATCATTTCACAAATTCACAGTGCAGGGGAGATCTGAGCGCTTACGGTCTGTTGTTCAATGTGCGATGAGGATTATCCGACGAATAACTGTGTTTCATATGTTCGGATTTGGAGACACAAAAAAACAATGTCCTAACATCATCAAGCGCTATGCATTTCTAAAAAAATATAGCGATCAACATTTTCAGGAGGACGTGAACTTCCGGTCAATATGGCGGATAAGAGGCAGGAACTGTTAAGGCTGTGTCTGAAAAGTGTTCCTTGTTGCAGTTTCCTCATATTACAAGTCTGGCTTGCTGCCGGAGCTACTGAGTTAAGTGCCCTGTGCACACCGGGATATGTGCATTTCATCCGTTTTGATCGCATTTCGATATTCCGATTACGATGAATGATGATATCGTATGACGGGGTACAGATGGTTGTGTTCATTTTCTGTATGTGAATATCCATGGAGGTAAAGAAATTTGGCGTTCAACTAGTCTCCATCTCAGCACCAAGCTTAGAGTTTATAGGTCCAATGTGTGATCCATACTCTTATATGCAACAGAAACGTGGAGAATGAACCAGAAGATAATAACCCGACTTTAGAGGATTCGTAGGTCGCTGTCTTAAGACGATTTTAAATATCCGTTGGTATCAACACTTCACAAACAAAGAAGTTACCAGACGATAAGGCATTACCAATAGCAATCAAGAAGTGAAAAGAAGACGTTTCAAGTGTCTATGCCCTGCTCTACGAATAGAACTAACCTAGCATTAACATGGACACCACATGACAAACGAAGGAGAGGCATAACATTGAGGATATGGCGACGAAAAATACATGATGAAATGAAAGAGGCAGCCAGGTCCTAGCGAGAGTTATCTATGGTTGCTCCAGATCGGATTGGGGAAAGATCTCGTGTGAGTTCCCTGTGCTCCGAACGGAGTTCAGTTAATTAATGAGAAGAAAGTTCAAAGGTGAGTTCTGAAGAAACTAAACAAGAGAGTTATATGGAGTAATAAAGATAAGAGTGTTGATATCAAATTCAGAAGACAAATGGCGCAGGAGAAAGGAGTCGAGGCCAGGCAACCTCGAATACTCCTTGTTCGCTCTGCGGATGGATCTGTCTGTCCAATATTGACAGATTCAGTCTCGAAAGAAGCTGTTCAGCAAAGCAGCACCCATCATAAGACACTAATATTGGTAACATTGTTACCAAACTACTGGTATATGATTGTTTGCTACCAACAGTCTGTCAAGACGACAAAGGCAATATTATTATTATTAATGAAGATAAGGAGTTAATTGTGAAGAAATCATGTCTGAGATTTAATTATGTAGAAATAAAGTTAGAGTGTGTATTATGGAGAAACAAAGTTAGACAGGCTGATAATATGTGGTATCCGGTACCCATTTAAGGCTGGGTGAACCCGGAAGCCATCGGTTGGGATCGAACCCTACCCCTTGTCCTTTGTAGTCCAGTTTACTTACCACTGAGCTATCACGGCTTAACACCTACTTTGAGCAAGAGAAAAGGAAACTATACACATGGAAAATCCCTGGAGATAAGAAGAGGAATCAAATAGATTACATAATGATAAAAGAAAGGTTCCGTAACAGCGTAAAGAAAACCAAAACCTACCCAGGAGCAGATATTAATTCATATCACAATCATGTAATGATTAAAATGAAAATCAAACTAAAGAGAAACAAGCAAAAGTCTAATTCATCAACCAATCCACTAGATGTAACAGCTTTAAATAAAAATGATATTAAAGATACCTATACAATACAAGTAAAGAACACATACCAGAAGCTGCAAGAAGTAGGAATTGAGCAATACAGAAGAGAAAGTTATGATGAAAAAGTAACAACCAAATGGCAATGCATAAAGAAAAGCAAACAAGAAACCTGCGACACCTTACCCAAAAGAGAAAAGAACAAAAAACAAAAATTGGTAACTAACACCATCTTAGAAAAAATGGAAGAAAGGAGACAAGCGAAGAACACTGCCCAATACAAAAAAAATAGATAATGAAGTACGCAAAATGTGCAGAAAGGCAAAAGAAGACTGGTTCAGCCAAAAATATATAAAAATATAAACTATGGAAAGCAAACAAGACTTAAAAGGAATGTACATAGAAATAAAGAGAATGACTCATAAAAATAAAAAAAAAGCCACAGAAGGCATTGCAGACAAAAAAGGAAAAATGCTAACAGACAATAAAGATATTAGAGATAGATGGCAGGAATATATAACATAACTATTACATGATCAAAGGGACAAGAAACCAGTTATAAAATGTACATCAGGCTATAAAATCTTAAAATCTGAGGCGGAAAAAGCTATAAAAACAATGAAAAAGTGAAAAGCAGCAGGACCTGACAGCATACAGATAGAAATGATACAGGCACTAGAAGATTTTGGCATTGAAGTGATTACAGACATATGCAACGAGATATATCATACAGGATACATACCAAATGAACTAAAAACATCAACTTTAATTGCATTGCCTAAAAGGTATGGTGCAGTTGAATGCAGTGACTTTAGAACAATAAGTCTAATGAGCCATGTTACAAAAATCTTGCTAAAAGTTATACAAAGAAGGATAAAATCAATACTGAATTAGATGAGCAGCAATATGGATTTAGGAAAAATAGCGGGACAAAAGAAGCCACATTCTGCATGAGAACATTAATCTAAAAGTACACAGAAGTAAACAAACCAATATATGTCTACTTCATAGACTACACCAAAGCTTTTGATAGAGTACACCACAAACAACTTATAGAATGCCTAAAAGAGATACATCTAGATGACATGGACATACGACTAATATGTAACCTATACTGGGAGCAAACAGCAATAATAAAATATAACAAAGAGAACTCTACACCCAATGATATAAAAAGAGGAGTAAGACGGGATGCCTCCTATCACCAAGCTTGTTTAATCTATACACTGAGCAAATGTTTAAAAATATCATAGAGATGCCAGACCTAAATATTAACGGAAAGATAATCAATAACCTAAGATATGCTGATATTATTGTACTATTAGCAGAAAATCCTAAAGATCTACAACAATTACTTAATGTAATAAACATGACAAGCAAAATATATGACTAGATATGAATATCAAAAAGACTAAAACTATGATCATAAACAAAGAAAATTCTCAAAACCCACAAGTGGATATCAAAATTGAAGGAATAGACCTTGAGACAGTTCAGAACTACAACTACCTTGGAAATACTATAACCAGTGATGGAGAATGTACAACTGAAATTAACAAAAGAATAGGAATGGCAAAAAGTAATTTTAATGTCATGAAAAACATACTAACATCAAAACAAATCACACCAGGACTAAAACTAAGAATAGCAAAATGTTACATCTTCTGAATATGGTGCAGAAATATGGACATTAGACAAGAAAACAGAACAGAGAATTGAAGCCTTTGAAATGTGGATATATAGAAGAATAGGTAGAATTGGATGGAAGGAAAAGAAAACAAAGGATGAAGTCTTAAAACAACTACAAATAAAAAGAGAACTACTAAGCACAGTTCAAACAAGACAAATGTGATTTTTCAGCCATGTTAAAAGACACAACAGCCTACTAAAAGTAATCCTGGAGGGGAAAATACAATGTAAAAGAGGCAGAGACAGACCAAGACTAACATGGACGAGTAACATCAAAAGATGGACAAATCAGCCTGTGACAACCTGCACCATCAAAGCAAGAGACAGGGCAGAATGACGCTCCATGGTAGCCAACCTTCGTTGCGGAGACGGCACTCGATGATGATGATGAAAGTTAGACAGTTAATTTTAGAGAAATTAAGTTAAAGAGTTAATTTTGGAGAGATGAAACAATAGATTTAATTGCGGAGAAATTAAGTCTGAGAGTTCAGTTCATCATCAGGTCCCATGCACAAGAAAGTTGCATTCACCACATCCTGTCGAAACGAATCTCTATCTCTTGCCAGATCTCCCACTTCTTCCGTTGTCACGTTCAGTGTCTCTTTGATGTCATAGAAACCACCTTTAATTTGGTTTACCCCTGATGTGTCGTCCAGGAATAATGCCTTCCGTTATTGTTCTTTCCAACCTCTGTCTCTGTTAACGTGGCTGTAGTATTTTAATTTCCTCTGTAGAAGGATGTTTATAAGCCTGAAGGTGACATTCCTCACCTTCCCAGGTTAATACCCTGGTATTTCTAGCCATTTCTGCCAACGGCTGGGTCGACCGTGGCAGACAATTTTTGCGTTGTTATTGATAGTCTTCTTTTGATCTCTTTCAGGCAGTCTCCGTTGCTATTTACTACAGATTCCAGATATTCATAGTTTGTTACAATTTCAAGTTCTTCACTATTGATGATGATTTTGGGTTGCTTTTTTCTTTGTCAGTGGATATTATCTTGGTTTTATGTATATTTCGATAGAGGTTTTGCTCTTCACCATTTTTTTTTCCGCAAGCGGTTATCTCATTTAACCCGTTTGTGCTGTTTGAAAGGCCTGTGTCAACAGCGTATCTGATTTCTGGAATTATGTTGCTATTTATTGTGAAAGGGTTGTACTTCACAAATGTATCATTGTTTCTGACATTTCTCACGATGTTCAGCATAGATATTAAACAGGTATGGAAAGAGGATGCATCCCTACCTGCCTCTCCCCTTTTTGTACTTCAAACCAATGTCAATTTGATGTTTCGCCCGATATTGTGATAGCTGCTTGCTGTTCGTGATAGTTAGTTAGTTTTAGTTAGCCGAAGGCCCCGGTATCACTGCAAACGAATTAAAATCCATAATTGCTCAACCGCCCGTGCCAGTGGAATCATCCGAATTAACATCTCATCTCATTGAAGGGTCCAAACAAAGAAAGGCAGCTGCAGTCTCCATCATAGCAGCTACAGCACACGCCAAAAGACATAAGACTACCGAAAGTGAACACAGCCGAATTGTCCTTCGTCAATATCAATATTCATCGTAAGCAATCGGAATATCCAAAAACGATATGATGTTCGTGATATCGTGATTGAAGTTGTATTTTAAAGCTCATATCTTTTATGATTTTCCTCGGTTTCTGATGTTGTGCGCAGTCATAGGCCTTGCTGTAATCTATGAAGCATGTATATAGTTCTATGTTATATTCTCTACACTTCTACAAGATGTTTCTTATGTTATAGATGTGGTCTTGGGCGCATTTGCTATGTCTGAAACCTGCTTAATCTACATGAAATCTCTTTTCTAGCTTCTACTCTTCATGAAGATCTGTAAAACTATTTTGCTAGCATGGTGTATTAGGGCAATATTTATGTAGTTGGAACACAGCTTCAGATTTCGCCTGTTTAGAACGGTGTGTAACATGGATCTTTTCCAGGCTGTTGGCCAGTATTTTTCCAGATCTTCACACACAGTAAGTGATAAATGCGAAAGCAGGTCTCCCCTCCAGCTTGAATGAATACTACTGGAATATCATCACTGGAATATCATCACTTACTAGTGACGTCCCTCTCTTCAGATTTTTTTTTATTGCTGAATGAATTGCTTTGAGGTATCTTCATACCTCAAGAATTATTTTGTGGCCATGTAATGAGAAGAGAACTACTGGAATATATTGTAACAGCTGGGAAAATTGAGGGACTAAGAGATAGAGGAGAGCAAAGAGAAAAAATACCAGACAGCTTAAGAGAATGGCTTGGCAGAAGGTCAATAACAAAAATGATAAATAACTGTCGAGATCGAAAGTTGTGGAGAGACATGTCACCTACGCCAGCAGGCGATGATGATGATCTTCATACATTGTTGTGCGGTAATCGCTCCATCTTTGAAATATACCCTTATGTTTGGTCACTGTATTACCACTGTGGTCATTAATTACATGAACTGATGGTCTAAAATCCTCTGGTATCGTTCGGATTTCTCTGATCATTTCTCCATCTCTCAGTTGCTAATAATTATGTTGCAGGCTTTCATAATATACTTCTTTTTGTCCATCCTCATCTCTGTTATAAGTGCTTTTGTGTATTTTCTACATTTGTTATAACTTCATTTCGTTCGTTTTTGTTTCAGTTTTCCTCTATTGTCTATGAGGGTCAGTGTTTCTTTTTTATGAAATCTAGTTATGTTTCTTACGCGCTTTTCTGGGCATGATGTTGTTAGCTGACGAGATGAGAATATTTCGTGCATGAGTTGCTAGTTTATCTAGTGACATTGCTTCTGGTACTGCCATCAACAAATCAAATTTGTTTTTTACTTCGATTTTATTTTCTGGAAGAGTTCAGTGTGGCTGCAAAATTATGAGTTAATAGTGTGCGATGGCAATAATTAAGAAAAGAAGAGAGGCGTTATGGGCAATAGATTGAAGAAGAAACAAACTTTGAGTAAACAATGTAATGTGTTGTTGGATTGAGGGATGTTTTAATAAAGGAAGCAACGGGTGTAGGGTTTGTTTTATATAATACACGGGGAGTAGTGATATATATATATATATATATATATATATATATATATATATGTATATATCATCATTATTATCAAGCACTATCATTATCATCAAGTACCTGCTGGTGTAGGTGATCATGTCTCTCCACAACTTTCAATCTCGACAGTTATTTATTATTTCTGTTGTTGACCTTCCACTAAGCTATTGTTAGCCTATGCTGTCTAGTATCTTTTCTCTTTGCTGCCCTCTGTCTTCTCGTCCCTCAATTTTTCCAGTTGTCACAATATATTCCAGCTGTTCTCTTCTCTTTACATGATCAAAAATGATGATTGTTACTTCCTAATATAATAAATTAGCTCTCTTTTTATTGTGCCCTCTTTCGGAACATTATCATTATTCTTCTTAGTGTCCATGGTAAGACCTTATCAAAATTCGTCTGTTACCTCAATTCTACAGCCCCCAGTGAATTTCTTGTCTGTTGTCATATTATGCAATGATTCACATACATATGTTATGACTGGTTCAACATAACATCTAACAACTCTTTTTACTGGTTTCCACTGTCAAAAATGAATTGCACAGTATCCTCCTCATTTTTGGAAAACAGTTTTTGCCTGAGCTATACTGCATCTCGCCTCTGTTGTACCCCTACCATACGAGATTAACATTGTTCCCAGGTATTTAAATTAATAAACCTGTTTTAATATTGTTCCAATAGTTCTTATTGTATATTGCAGTTATTTCTTTTTCTTTGCCGCTACCTTTACTTCTATCATGTTACTATTGAGGTTGAGTTTTCTTTTCTGCTTTCTTTCAATATAATGTCTAACAAAATTAAAGTTTGTGAAAGGACATGATCGCCTACGCCAACCGGTATGGCACATGATCATGATGATGAATGTCTAACATTGCTTGTAACTCATTTTCACTCTTAACTATTAAGACTGTATCTTCAGTAAAACTGAGGTTATTTATAGTATGACCTCCAGTTGCTATTGCAGGCATGTCCCTTATCATCATCATCATCATTGAGTGCTGTCTCCGCATCGAAGGGTGGCTAACATCGAGCACAATTCCACTCTGTCTCTTGCATTGATAGTGCAGGTTATCATTGGCTGACTCGTCTATCTTTTCATGTAACTCGTCAATGTTAAGTCTTGGTCTGTCTCTGGCTCTTTTATCTTGTATATTCTCTTCCAAGATTAATTTGTATAGTCTACTGTGTCTTTTAACATGCCCAAAAATCTCTTTTGTCTTGTTTAAATTGTGTTTAGTAGTTCTCTTTTCATTGTTAGTTGTTTTAAGTCTTAACATCGTTTGCTTTCTTTTCGTTCATCCAATTCTCCCTATTCTTCTATAAATCCACATTTCAGGGACTTCAATTTTATGTTCTGTTTTCTTGTCTAATGTCCGTGTTTATGCACCATACAGGAATGTTGAAAAGATATAACATTTTGCTATTCTTAGTTTTAGCCCTAGTGTTATTTGTTTTTATGTTAGTATATATTTCATGCAAGATCAAAAATAAAGAGACACTAGCAATAGGAACTTGGAACATTAGATCAGCATTCCAGGTTGGAAAACTAGAAAACATCAGCCAAGAAATGAAGAGAATGAAATTGAACATCTTGGAACTATGTGAAATGAGATGGACAGGAGCAGGATTATTACAACGCGACAGTGGAAATGTAATTTACTCTTGGGGAACTACACACGAAAGAGGAGTAGGCATCATGTTAGATAGAGAAAAAAGCAAAACAGTGAAAGGATTTTGGCCAGTATCAGACAGAATTCTGCTAGTAAAATTGAGAGGCAGACCAATGGATATCAACATAATTCAAGTTTATGCACCAACAAGTAATAGCGAAGAATAAGACATTGACACTTTTTACGAGGAGCTAGAGGCGACCATGGTACAGTGTAAATCCCAAGAAATAACAATTATATTAGGGGATTTCACTGCAAAGGTAGAAACAGCTAAAGTGCAAAATGTGACTGGGGGACATGGCCTTGGACAGAGGGGATAGATTGATAGATTAGGCAAAGACACATGAAATGATTATAGGTAACACCTGGTTCAAACTACACCCTAGACGACTATGGACATGGCAAAGCCCAGACAAAAAAGTACACAATCAAATTGATTTTATACTGGTACACAGAAGATTCAGGAATGGGCTAACATCGGTTAAAACAAGGCCAAGAGCAGATTGCAATAGTGACCATGTACCAGTAGTTGGAAAGATAAGAATAAAACTGCGGAAGGCACAGAAATCACCAAGAAATATAAAATTAGAACTAGATATGCTAAGAGTAGATAAACAGAAGTGCGATAAGTACAGCACGATAGAACAAAATAGATATAATGCTATTGAGAAAATAAAGGACATCCAGGAACATTGGGAAATGCTCAAACAATCGATTCAACAAACATCAAAAGAAGTAATACCAGTGACTAAAAGAATCAACAAAAAGAAATGGATGACAGAAGAAATATTACAACTAATGGACGAAAGAAGAAAACATAAGAACGGACATACAAAATATTGCACAAAGAGATCCAAAACAAGTGCAGTGACGCAAAGGAAGGATGGTTAAAACAGAAATGTGAAGAAATGGAAAAACAACAAAAGAAAGACCCTAAATTTATGCACAATCAGTTAATGAATTAACAGGAAGAAAAGAAGTAAAAGTTTCAGGATGTGTGAAATCAAAGGAAGGAAATATAATAATGGGACATTAGAAGACAATGGAAAGGTGGACAGAATATATCAGTCAACTCTATGATGATGAAAGACCAGAATTAAACAATTCAAATGAAGATACAGAACTACCAATAATGCAGAGTGAAGTGGAGGACGTAATTCAACACATGAAAAGAGGCAAAGCTCCAGGTCCTGACAATATAACAAACGAAGAGATAAATGCATTAGGAGAGCTGGGAGTACAAGTCATAAAAAAATTACTCAATGCCATATATAACACTGGACACATACACGAAGATCTACTAAAATCTATCTTTGTAACCATAACGAAGAAGTCAGGATCCACTGATTGTGAAGACCATCGCGCCATTAGTCTCATGAGCCATATGACTAAAATATTACTAAGAATAATCATGAGACGAGTAATGAACAAAATAAAACCAGAAATAAGTGAGGAACAATGTGGATTTGTGGAAGGAAAGGGCACCAATAATGCAATATACATCTTAAGAATAATGATAGAAAGAGCTATAGAGGTAAAGAAAAATCTATATATGTGCTTCATAGACTACACAAAAGCATTAGACAAAGTAAAACATGTGGAAATAATCATTATCCTTGAGAAATTAAACATTGATGGCAAGGATCTGCGAACCATAAAAAACATGTACTGGCAACAAACAGCAGCTATATGAATTAACAACTAAATAGGACAATTCCAATATATAAAACAAGGAGTCAGACAAGGCTGTGTTCTGTTACCGGATTTGTTTTCACTTTACAGCGAATATATTATGAGATCAATAGTAGACAAAAAAGGAATTGAAGTCAACGGTCACAACATAAATAATTTGCGATATGCGGATGACACAGTCTTAATAGCAGAGACAAAGAACGAACTACAAGAAATAATAGACGTAATAGTAAAAGAAAGCAACAGGAAATGTCTCAGTCTGAATAGTAAGAAAACAGAAGTAATGGTTATATGGAAGAAACAATCATCACCATCATGCAGCATAAAAATAAACGAGACAAATCTGAAACAAGTGCTAGTTTCAAATACTTGGGCACAATAATACCATCCGATGGGAGATGCACCACAGAAATAAAAAGCAGAATAGCTCAGGCCAAAATATCATTTCAGAAAATGAAAAATATTTTATGCAACAAATCCATGTCAATAAAAATGAGAAAAAGAATTCATCGGTGCCATAATGAACCATGGAAGCGAATCATGGACAGTAGACAAACAAATTAAAAGACGATTAGAGGCCACAGAGATGGGATTTCTCAGAAGAATGTTGAAAGTTCCCTGGACAGACCAATGTGGAAGTTCTCATAGAGGCCAACACAAAAAGGGAGAGGCCAACACAAAAAACATCAGAAAGAAGCAATCAACATTTTTCGGGCACATTATAAGAAGAGGAAAGTTGGAATACTTGGTTACAACTGGCAAAATAGAAGGAAAGAGAGATCGTGGACGACAGAGAGAGAAAATACTGGATAGCTTGGTGTCATGGCATGGAAAATAGTAAACAACAGAACTGATACGATGCACTGTAGATAGAAGATTGTGGAGGGACATGATCACCTACGCCAACCGGTATGGCACATGATGATGATGATATTTTTCATGGCATTAAAATTACTTTTTGACATTTGTATTTTTTTTGTTTATTTAAGTTTTACATTTTATACCACTGGTGCCCGAGTATAGTATGCCCAAGGTAATTGTAGTTCTGAACTGTCTGCAGGTCTATTCCTTCAACTTTGATATCCACTTGTAGGTTTTGAGTATTATCTTTGTTTGTGATCAAAGTTGTTGACTTTTTTATATTCATATCTAATCCATAACAGAAGATCAAAGAGGGATAGTAATACTAATAAAAAGAGAGCTACAAAGAATATATGAATACCCACTTGACATACAATGATAGGATTATACTACTCAAAATGAAAGCAAAACCATTCGACATAGCAATGATATAGACATACCTACTCAAGACCACACAGATAAACAAATAGAGGCATACTATGAAGATCTAAATAATGTTATGAAGCAAGTTAAATCTTCGGACATCTTGATCGTAATGGGTGTTATAACATGAATTCTAAAGTAGGAAAGGGTAAGACGATTATAGGAAGTCATTGTTTAAGAACCTTAACTGCAAGGAGAAAGATTAATACAATTCTGTGAAAATTACAGGCTGATAATATGTAACACCTAATTTACCAAGAGAAAAAGAAACTATACACATGAGAAAGCCCTTGAGATAAGAAGAGGAATCAAATAGACTGCATAATGATAAAATATAGGTTCCGTAACAGCGTAAAGAAAGCCAGAGCATATCCAGGAGCAGATAATAACTCAGATCACAATCCTGCAATGATTAACATGAAAATCAAACTAAAGAGAAACAAGCAAAAGACTAATTAATCAACAATGCGACTAGATATAACAGCTTTAAATCAAAAGGATTTTAAAGATAGTTATACAGTACAAGTAAAGAACACATATAAGAAGCTGCAAGAAGAAGGGATTGAACAGTAAAAGTAAAGTAAAGAATCCCGTCACGCCAAGTGGCGTATAGGAAATATGGTGTTAGTGACCATAAATTTTACAGACCCTCGGCACATGATTTTTGGGGCAATGTGGTCGGCATTACGCCCGTGCCGCTTTACTTTCCCAGAAAAAAATCTGGTACCCATGAAAGGCTGAGTGAACCGGAAGCCGTCGGTTGGGATCGAATCCTACCTCTTGTCCTTTGTAGTCCAGTTCAAATACCACTGAGCTATCGGGGGGGGGGGGGGGGGGGGCTTCCGGATTGAGCAGTACAGAAGGGAAATTCCAGATGAAAAAGTTACAACCAAATGGCAACGCATAAAGCAAAGTATACAATAAACATGGGACACCTTACCCAAACAGGAAAAGAACAAAAAACAAAAAAGGATAACTAACACCACCTTAGAAAAAATGGAAGAAAGGAGACAAGCGAAGAACACTGCTCAATACAATAAAATAATGAAATACGCAAAATGTGCTTAAAAAGACAAAATAAAATTAGCTCAGCCAAAGAAAGCAAAACTGTGGAAAATAAACAAGTTTTAAGAGGGATATACACAGGAATAAAGAGAAAGACTAATAAAAAAATTTTTTAAGCCACAGAAAGCGGATGCATTGCACACAAAAAAGGAAAAATGCTAACGGACAATAAAATGTAATGGATAGATGGCAGGAGTATATAACAGAACTATTGCATGATCAAAGAGACAAGAAACCAATTATAAAATATACATCAGGTTATATAATCTTAAAATATGAAAAGGAAAAAGGTATACAAACAATGAAAAAGGGAATGGCAGCAGGAATTGACAACATACAGAGATGGTGATATATGCACTAGAAGATTTTAGCATTGATGTGATCACAAACATATGAAACTACATATACCATAATAGAATACATACCAAATGAACAAAAACCATCAACTTTCATATGCATTGCCTAAAAAGAATGATGTAGTTGAATGCAGTGACTATAGAACAAAAACCTAATGAGCCATGTAAGAAAAATCTTGTTAAAGGTTATACAAGGAAGGATTCAGAATAAAATCAATACTGAATTAGAAGAGCAGCAATTTGGATTTAGGAAAGACAGTAAGACAAAAGAAGTCATATTCTGTACGAGTACATTAATCTAAACGTACACAGAAGTAAATAAACCTATATATGCCTGCTTCATAGACTACACTATAAACAACTTATAGACTTCCTAAAAGATATACATCTAGATGACACAGACATACGTCTAATATGTAATTTATACTGGGATCAAACAGCAAGATTAAAATATAACACAGCTCTACACCCATTGATATAAAAAGAGGTGTAAGACTGGGATGCATTATATCACCCGGCTTGTTCAATCTATACAGTGAAAACATTTCTAAAACATCACAGAGATGCCAGTCTTAAACATTAATGGAAAGATAATCAATAACCTAAGATCTTTGTTGTCTGTTATTATTTTTCCTTTTTTGTTTGCAATACATCCACTTTCTGGGGATTTTTTTTTATTTTTACGTCTGTGGGCATCCTACCTAAATCGTGTTTGTTTTCCATTGTTCCGTTTTCAAGACATCTTTGGTTGAGCCAGTCTTATTTTGCCTTTTTCATATATCTTTATCTATTGCATTGTATATATGGTGTTTTTCACTTGTCTTCTTTCTTCCAATTTTTTCAAGATGGCGTCAGTTATCCATTTTTTGTTTCTGTTTTTTTTCCTTTTCGGGAAAGATGTCGCAAGTTTCTTGAATGCTTTTCTCTATGTAATACCATTTGGTTACAACTTTTTTTTCGTCAGGATCTTCACTTCTGTACTGCACAGTCCCTTCTTCTAGCAGCTTCTGCTGTGTTTTTTTCTTGTATTATATAAGTATCATGTTCCTTATGGATCTTAAAATAATCTCACTATACATATTAATAGGGGTATCTCCCTCCTGAGAATAACTGGAATAGCATTAGCAGGAATTGTTTTAAAGTGCCTACATCAACTGGCAGAACATCCCTGGGACCCAGTGCGGGTTTATAGCTGGGCGGTCAACCACCGATATGATTTTTACTCTCCGCCAAATGCAGGAGAAGTGCAAGGAGCAGAGAATACCCTAGTTCATTGATCTTACAGAGGCTACCAGACAATCCCTCAAACAATAATGAAAAAGATTCGTTCACTCTTAACTAAATGCTACTGAAAATTCTTAGTATCTTAGTATAAAGAGCAACCAAATCATGTTTAGAGGCTTAAAAATGTAATAGAATTGGCTTATAAACATTTTATAAAGGATATTAAATATTACGGTCACACTAAAAGACACAGTGTGCTGGAAAGAACGATAGTAGAAGATATAGTTTCAGGAATTTGATACAGAGGCAGATCAAGAAGAAGGTGATTTCAAGACATCAAAGATAACTTGAACTTGACAACAGAAGTGGCAGATCTGGTTAGAGACAGTGACTCTTTCAGACGGGTAGTGATAAGTTCAACATTCTGCAAATAACGCATAATCTGACGATAATGTGAAACTAGTCTAGACACACAGATGTGAGTCCTGGACAATCTAACAACAGACAAGAAAACAGAGTTCACAGAAACATAGTTTCATAAAACAATAATGGGGACCCCAATGACAACCAAATGGAGTAATGAAAAAGTTAGTAGTATAGCAGGGTCCATTTGAATATATATTATTTGGCCCGTAAATTAACAAAGATATATATTTCGGTGCGCGGAGCGCATAACGCTTGCGGTACAGGGGGAGTTAACCATGACCGCTCGTGTCCTGATGTTGATCTCTAGTCCCGGTGACCCCGGAAGTGACCTGTTTATGTCTAGTGTGTGCTGACTTTGGAGTTCTTGATGTACTGGATCGATTATGATAGGCTAGTAGATTATACAGCATCAAACACAATAGTATTAAATTTAAAACAGAAATCAAAAGATATATTTTATTCTTTTATTATCTCATTAGGCGTATAACGTACAGTGGATATTATATAACATTACAAAAATATTGAGTACACTGAGTAAATATTGAGTACAAGAATAACATGTATAAGTGTGTCTTGAGAGCTGTATGGAGGTCGTCTAGTGTTGCATGATGGCTGTATGTAGGTTGTCTAGTATGTCTTGATGGGTGTATGGAGGTCGTCTAGTGTGTCGTGATGGGTGTATGGAGGTCGTTTGGTGTATCAGGAGGTTGCATGTATATTCTCTAGTGTGGTATGAGGGGTGTATGTAGGTTGTCGAGTGTGTCATGAGGGTTGTATGCCGGTTGTCTAATGTCATGATGGTTGTATGTAGGTTGTCTTGTGTGTCGTGCTGGATGTATGGAGGTCGTCTAGTGTGTTATGATGGCCGTAAGTAGGTTGTCGAGTGTGTCATGAGAGGTGTATGTAGGCTGTTTAGTGTATCGTGATGGTGTATACAGGTTGTCTAGTGTTTCGTGGGCAATGTATGGAGGTCGTCTAGTGTGTCATGCGGGGTGTATGTAGGTTGTCTAGTGTGTCGTGGTGGATGTATGTAGGTTGTCGAGTGTGGTATGAGGTCTGTATGTCGGGTGTTTGGTGTGTCATAAGGGTTGTATGTAGGGTGTCTTGTGTGTCATGAGGGCTGTATGGATGTTGTCTACTGTGTCATGATGGGTGTAGGTAGGTTGTCTAGTGTGTCGTGATAGCTGTATAGAGGTTGTCTAGTGTGTCATGATGGGTGTAGGTAGGTTGTCTAGTGTGTCGTGATAGCTGTATAGAGGTTGTCTAGTGTATCGTGATGACTGTATGGAGGTCGTCCAATGTGTCATGAGGGCTGTATGGAGGTCATCTAGTGTGTCACGATGGGTGTATGTAGATTGTCTAATGTTTCGTGATGGGTGTATGCAGGTTGTCGAGTGTGGTATGGGGGCTGTATGAAGGGTTTCTGGTGTGTCATAAAGACTGTATGGAGGTCGTCTTGTGTGTTAGGGGGGCTATATGTAGGTTGTGTAGTGTGTCGTGAGGGCTGTATGCAGGTTGTCTAGTGTGTCTTGAGGACTGTATACTGGTTTCTAGTGTCATGATGGTTGTATGTAGGTTGTCTAGTGTGTCGTGATAGGTGTATGGGGGTCGTCTAGTGTGGCATGATGGTTGTAGGGAATCGTCTAGTGTGTTATGATGGGTGTATGTAGGTTGTCTGGTGTCATGAGGGTTGTATGTAGGTTGTGTCTACTGTGTCGTGACAGGTGGATGGAGGTCGTCTAGTTTGTCGTCATGGGTGTATGGAGGTCGCCTAGTTTGGCATGATGGTTGTAGGGAGGTAGTCTAGTGTGTTATGATGGGTGTATGTAGGTTATCTAGTGTGTTGTTTTTAATGGATATGCCTATGAAACTGTTAAAAATAGTAAATTCAACCTGTAGGATTACATCAAACTTTACATTAAACATCCCCGTAGCAAAACGTTACATAAAAACCCCTTTAAAATTGTTACCACCTTGACCATTTGTGATGGCTGTGCTCATGAAATCGATAAAAATATTAAATTTAATCTCTAGACTTACCTCAAAGTTTATTTTAAACTATTTTAGACCGTAGCAAAAATTTACTTAAATGAACTTTTAAAATATTTACCCCCTTGATCATTTTAGAAGGATACACCTATGAAATCGATAAAAATAATAAATTTTCAAGCTAGACTTACCCCAGACGTTATTTTATACATCCCCATAACAAAGAAATTACTTTAAAAATCACTTTTATGATTTTTACCCCCTTTCCCATTTTTGCTGGTTACGCCCATGAAACTGTTAAAAATAGTAAATTTGCACTCTAGACTTACCCCAGATGTTATATTAGATATCCCCATAGCAAAAATTTACTTAAAAATCACTTTTAGGATTGTTACCCCTTGTCCATTTTTGGGGGGATACGCCTATGAAACTGTTGAAAATAGTAAATTTAACCTCCAAAAATACATTTAAAATTTACAGTGATATAAGGCTTTAATGGCGTCGAAACGAACATTTCTTTGCTATATAAAGGCCCATACGAACATTTCCGAATATTTTTTTCTATATGAGAGTCTACATGCAGTATTTTTTTTTTCCTTATATGAAAGTCTACCCGTGCCAGTAAATGTAATATATCACTACTATTTTTTAGCGTATTTTTCATGTAAATTTGATACATGGGCGTTTCAAAAATAAAGTTTGAAGTATGCCTTGAGGTTAAATTTCATTTTTTTTATCGATTTCATGAGCGTGGCCATCAAAAATGGTCAGGGGGTAGAGATTTCAAAAGTGATTTTTAAGTAAATTTTTGCTACGGGGATGTTTAATGTAAAGATTGGGGTAAGCCTAGCGTATAAATTTACTATTTTTATCGATTTCATAGGCGTATCCCTAAAAAATGGTCGGGGTTTAGTGTTTTTTATGCAAATTCTTGTTACGGGGATGTCTACTATAAAGATTGGGGTATGCCTAGAGGTTAAATTTACTATTTTCAACAGTTTCATAGGCGTATCCCTCAAAAATGGACAAGGGCTAACAATCAAAAAAGTGATTTTAAGTAAATTTTTGCTATGGGGATGTCTAATATAATACTTGTGGTAAGTCTAGAGTGTAAATTTACTATTTTTAACAGTTTCATGGGCGTAACGAGCAAAAATGGGCAAGGGGGTAAAAAATCATAAAAGTGATTTTTAATTAATATGTTTGTTATGGGGATGTCTAAAATAACGTCTGGGATAAGTCTAGCTTGCAAATTTACTATTTTTATCGATTTCATAGGTGTATCCTACTAAAATGATCAAGGGAGTAAACATTTTAAAAGTTCATTTAAGTATAGTTTTGCTACGGGGATGTCTAAAATAAACTTTGAGGTAAGTCTAGAGTGTAAATTTAATATTTTTTATCGATTTCATGGGCGTAGCCATCACAAATGGTCAAGGTGGTAACAATTTTTAAAGTGATTTTTATGTAACGTTTTGCTACGGGGATGTTTAATGTAAAGTTTGAGGTAAACCTATAGGTTAAATTTACTATTTTTAACAGTTTCATAGGCATATCCATTAAAAACAACACACTAGACAACCTACATACATCCATCATAACACACTAGACTACCTCCTTACAACCATCATGCCACACTAGGTGACCTTCATACACCCATGACGACAAACTAGACGACCTCCATCCACCTGTCACGACACAGTAGACACAACCTACATACAACCCTTATGACACTAGACAAGCTACATACACCCATCATAACACACTGACGACCTCCCTACATCTATCATGCCACACTAGACGACCTCCATACACCTATCACGACACACTAGACAACCTACATACAACCATAATGACACTAGAAACCAGTATACAGCCCTCATACCACACTCGACAACCTGTGTTCACCCATCACGAAACATTAGACAATCGACATACACCCATCACGACGCACTCGAAAACGTACATACAACCATCAGGACACACCAAACGACTTCCATACACCCATCACGACGCACTAGACGAGTCCATACACCCATCACAAAACATTAGACAAACTACATACACCCATCACGACGCATTCGACAACCTACATGCAGCCTTCATGCAATACTAGACGACCTCCATACAGCTCTCAAGACACACTAGACGACCGGCATACAGCCCTCATGACATACTAGACAGCCTCCATGCAGCGTTCCTGCCACATTAGACGACCTCGATACACCTATCACGACAAACTAGACGACCACCATACACCCATCACGATCAAAGAGGTTAGGATAAGTACAAGAATAAAAAATTCCAAAGCACTTATTAAGTCAGTCCAATAAAAGTTGTCCTCTGCTATTTCAAAAGTTGCCCTCTGCTAATTCAAAAGTTGTCCTCTACTATTTCAAAAGTTGTCCTATGCTATTTCAAAAATTGTCCTCTTCTATTTTAAAAGTTGTCCTCCGATATTTCAAAAGTTGTCCTCGACTATTTCAAAAGTTGTCCTCGACTATTTCAAAAGTTGTCCTCTGCTAATTCAAAAGTTGTCCTCTACTATTTCAAAAGTTGTCCTCTACTATTTCAAAAGATATCCTCTACTATTTCAAAAGTTGTCCTCTGCTAATTCAAAAGTTGCCCTCTACTATTTAAAAAGGTATCTTCTTTTAATTCAAAAGTTGTCCTCTACTATTTCAAAAGATATCCTCTACAATTTCAAAAGTTGTCCTCTGCTAATTCAAAAGTTGCCCTCTACTATTTCAAAAGTTGTCCTCTACTATTTCAAAAGTTGTCCTCTACTATTTCAAAAGGTGCCCTCCACTATTTCGAAAGTTGTCCTCTACTATTCTGAAGTTTCCTCTGCTAAATCAAACACGTCTTCTAACATCTTCCACTACTACTACTACAACTACAACAACAACAATTACTAGTACAACTACAACAACAACATCATGACATGAGACCTGTGTCTCATACAACGACATGACATACGTGTCTGCTACAACGACATGACATACGTGTCTGATACAACGACATTCACATGCGTGTCTGATACAACGACATGACTGTTACAACGACATGGCACATGTGACTGTTGCAATGACATGACACCTGTGACTGTTACAATGACATGACACCTGTTACTGTTACAACGACATGACTGTTACAACGACATGACACCTGTGACTGTTACAATGACATGCCTGTTACAATGACATGACATACGTGTATGATACAACGACATGACATACGTGACTGTTACAATGACATGACTGTTACAACGACATGGCATACGTGACTGTTACAATGACATGACACCTGTGGCGGTTACGACATGACTGTTGCAAAGACATACATGTCTCATACAACGACATGACACCTGTGACGGTTACAAAGACATGACTTTTGCAATGACATACGTGTCTGATACAACGACATGACTGTTACAACGACACGACACCTATGACTGCTACAAGGCCATAGCATGGAAACGGTCAACAACATCATGACACGACACCTGTGACTGTTAGAACGACATGACATACGTGTCTGATACAACGACATGACACCTATGACTGCTACAATGACATAGCATGGAAACAGTCAACAACATCATGACACGACACCTGTGACTGTTACAATGAAATGACATACGTGTCTGCTACAACGACATGACATACGTGTCTGATACAACGACACGACACCTGTGACTGTTACAACGACAAGACATACGTGTCTGATACAACGACACGAGACCTGTGACTGTTACAACGATATGACATACCTGTCTGCTACAACGACATGACATGACATGACACCCGCGATCTCTAACAGTTTCACCCGTTATGATTCATTTATGACATAGAGCTAAGTATACACCCAACTACATAGCTATAAATACATGTTATCCGTGTACTATATATTTACTCAGTGCACTCAATATTTGTGTAATGTTATATAATATCCACTGTATGTTATACGCCTAATGAGATAATAAAAGAATAAAATATATCTTTTGACTTCTGTTTTATATTTAATACTATTGTGTTTCATTGATGCTGTATAATCTACTAACCTATCTCTATCGATCCAGTACATCAAGAACTCCAAAGTCAGCACACACTAGACATAAACAGGTCAATACCGGAGTCACCGGATTAGAGGTCAACATCCGGACACGAGCGGCCATGGTTAACTCCCCCTGCACCGCAAGCGGTATGTGCTCCGCACACCGAAATATATATCTTTGTTAATTTACGGGCCAAATAATATTCAAATGGACCCTGCTGTTCTACTAAAGCTTGATGCCAAAATCAAGAGGTAAAAATTATCATTTTTTTACTGTCTAGTAATGAGAAAGAAATAACTAGAATATATCGTGACAACAAGAAAACATTTGTGGGAAGAAGAGATAGAGGAAAACAAAGACAAAATATTAAAGATAGTTTAAGGGAATGATTTGGTAGGAAGTCGAAATTGTAATGACCACCTACGCCAGCAGTTAGTGTATAAGAATGAATGAATCTTGCCTTTTTCATATTTTTTTTTCCAATCACTATGTTAGCGTGTTTGTCCCTTTTTATACATTTGCCTGTGTGTTGTCTTTCGACACCTTAGTCATTTACAATATTGTGTTTTCCTGTCATAATTTTAATATTTTTTTACATTTCGTTATGTCAAAGACGCAATAGCCAGCAAATGTTATAGCCAGCAAAATTGGGCTTGAGGTCAATCATGAAAAAACTAAAGTCATGAAAAGTTTAATTCCAACAAGTGACAAAATATGCATGTACATGGAAAACAAACCAGTAGAAGAGATCGATCACTTTATCTATCTTGGAAGTCACATTGATCGAGAAGGGGATACGAGCAAAGAAATTAGAATCAGAATGGCTAAAGCAGCAATGTCTTTCAGAAGCCTTGAAAAGTTGTGGAAATCAAAACTCATCAGCACAAACACAAAACTTAGGCTATTCAAATCAAATGTACTATCAACCCTTACGTATGCGTGTGAAAGCTGGAAAACAACAAGAGATATAGAAACAAAGTTGAACGCATTCGAAAATAAATGTCTAAGGAAAATACTTGGTATAGCGTGGAACGAATTCAAAACAAACAAGGAAATTAGAGAAATCGTCAATCAACCACTAATATCTTCAGTAATAAAGAAAAGACAATGGTCATACGTTGGACATGTGATGAGAAGAGATACTAATCGAATAGCAAAGCAAGCCCTCATATGGGAAACAACAGGTAAAAGAAAAAGAGGAAGACCCAGGGAGACACTGAGAAGAACATTGATGAGAGAGGCAAGAGCAGCAGGAATCGGCTCCCTCAATGAGATAGAACTGCTTGCACAGAACAGAGACAGATGGCGAGATTTGATAAAATATCTTTAAAAGAAAACTGCTAGAACAAAAATTCATATAGGAGAAGGTGTATCTTGGTCTACGCCCTATGGGCCGGTTACGGCTCGAAAGGTCAATAGATAGATGTCAAAGAAACAACCATCCCCATTATGCAACATCAAAGAAAGCTAGACAAAATTTAACTAATTGCAGATCCGCTAATACCAGGACTCAGTAATAACATCAAATGCACCACATAAATATAAAGCAGAATGGCACAGAACTAAGAGCACAGTGCGGTAACATTTCAGAGAAGGAAAAATATCTGTTGCAGCAAGTTTAAGTCAATAGAAGTGAGAAAGACATTTTATCGGTGCTATATAGAGCCAGTTCCAACCCATGGAAATGAATCATGGGTAGTAGACAAACAAATGAAAAGACGATTAGAGGTCACATAGATTACATTTCTCAGAATAATACAGAGAAAGAGTGATCGCGGAGACAAACAGTGAAGATAAAGTAAAAAAAGTAAAGGGCCCCGTCAGGCCGAGTGGTTAGTGACCATACATTTTACAGACCTTCAGCACATGATTTTTGGGGTAATGTGGCCGGTATTACGCCCGTGCCGCTTTTGCTTTCCCAGAAAAAAAAGCCGGTACCCATTTAAAGCTGGGTGAACACGGAAGCCGTCGGTTGGGATCGAATCCTACCTCTTGTCCTTTGTAGTCCAGTTCACTAACCACTGAGCTATCGCGGCTCCCAAACAGTGAAGATACTAGACCGTTTTCCTGTTGTGGCACGGGTAATAGTCAACTATAGAGTTGATACGCTACACTGTGTACAGAGAATTATGAAAGGACATGATCACCTACGCCAACCGGTATGCCACATCGTGATGATGATGATGATGTATCTGCATCTCTGCCTCTTTGTACGAGTATCTCAAGTTTTGTCTATTGGTATCTTCATCCTTTGTTATGGCTGTTTTCAAAACTTCTGATCATTATCCAGTTCATATCTTTATAATCTATTTATATATTGTCCTTTCTAGCCGAATACGACACATAGGAAAGAAAATGTAGACTTATGTATGACGATATTTTTAACATTTTCAAGTGTCAGACCTTGAACAGGACCCGCATTGTATTTCACAAAACTGCTCTATTTTGGGCGAGTCATTCAATCTTGATGAGGGAACTGAATGCGTGCTATTGTTGCCTCTCCCCTCAATGTTTTTTTTTAGTTGTTCCTTAGGGTTGCCTCTTTTTCTTTTACCCTCTGGTTCCCATTTGAAGGATTGATTTGAGATATCTTGCGATATACATCCTGGTCAATAAATATTAATTGATTCTTTGATCTGACTTCTTTTGTTGTTGTTGTTGTTCCGTTCGCCAGCTTTCATCTCTGACGAAGTCCCTAGAAACTAGGAACTGAATTTTGCGTGTTAATCCATTTTTCCCTGACTTCTTTTGTTATATTTTGTCAGTATCTTATGGTGGCGCGCCTAATATTAGTACCCTTTGATATGTGTATAACTTTTAATAAATTATTTTACTCATATATTTTATATCAGTGATCTTGTTACACGTGCAGCGAAGCAAAGGAAGAATGGTTAAAACAAAAATGTGAAGAAATTGAAAAACAACAAAAGAAAGACTCAAAATTTATGCACAATCAGTTAAATGAATTAACAGGAAGAAAAGAAGTCAAAGTTTCAGGATGTGTGAAATCAAAGGAAGGAAATATAATAATGGGACAGGAGAAGACAATGGAAAGATGGACAGAATATATCAGTCAACTCTATGATGATGAAAGACCAGAATTGAACAATTCAAATGTAGACACGGGACCACCAATAATGCAGAGTGAAGTGGAGGACACAATTCAAAACATGAAAAGAGGCAAAGCTCCAGGTCCTGACAATATAATAATCGAAGAGATAAATACATTAGGAGAGCTGGGAGTACAAGTCATAACAAAACTACTCAATGACATATATAACACTGGACACATACCTGAAGATCTAATAAAATCTATCTTTGTAGCCATACCGAAGAAGTCAGGAGCCACTGATTGTGAAGACCATCGCACTATTAGTCTCATGAGCCATATGACTAAAATATTACTATTGGTCGTTTCAAATCTAAATGTTCACGATTAACATGAAATATCTCCTCTTTCCCTGCACTTACAAACTTGATTTTTTGCATCTGGTCTTGTTTTTCCAAGGTCCCACCGATTTCACAAAATTTAATGATGTAGGAAGTATGCTTCATCATGAAGCAGCACTTTCCTTTGATCTCAGTGAATTTACGGATCTTTTTGCTCCTGGAGAGAATAATTTACCGTACATTAATGGAAATCAGCTTCTCGGCATAGGCGTCTCTACACAACTTGAAAGTTGGAGGCGTTTATCAACTGTTTACTTTCTATTGTTTACTTTCTTTAAAATACTATGAGAATGTCAATGTTATAGCCTTTACAGACGGTCTAAAACAAATCAGCGTATAAACAGTTCCATTAATGAAAACTATTTAAACAATATACAACAAAGAATACATTTAAAAAAATTAATTATCCGTTGCGAACGATAACGAGCATGACATATCAAGCAAAGTTATTGTTTATGGGTACGCATGTGACTAAAGAGTCCGATGTAAGCACGGGATCCTCTTCACTGTAAAGAGCTACATTGTTCGTTTTATGTCTTTCCATGTGACTTTCATTATTTTACGTAAACAAGACATATGAAAGTGATTTAGTTTCTTTGCATGCCTGCAGTACACATATCAAGAATCTTTACATTTTCAAAACGTTATCAACTTTAGCTAAAGATTGATCATGCGGACATATAAAAACGTCCATTATTATTTCATTTATTCTGAATCAGAGGAGTCTAACATATTGATTACTAATCTGGGCTGAACGAACGATAGTCCATCTTTTTTCCAATAGTCATTTTCTTCTTTTAAGACATGATCTTCACATTTGCACCAAAAATCTTTGTCAATCTGTGATAGAGCAGCATATGTCAGTCCTTTTATATCGCATAGTTTAAAACTTGTATTCTCAGCTGCCACCTGCCCTTTAATTTTTGCCCAAACGAGTTCAATGGGGTTTAATTGTGGATGATAAGGGGGCAGTCTCAAGCACGTGTGACCATGCTGTTGAATGATTTTGTCTATTTGGAATACTTTGGTCTTTTGCGATTTCTTAACAAGTGACAGTAATTCAGGTTTAAAAAATCCCTCGTTAAACGGAATTCCTTCCTTTCTTAGCCAAATCTTTATAACATCTTTTGTACTGGTAGATGTAGGAATTTTGTCTTCTTCTGCCACAGCGTTGTGGTACGACGCGTTGTCCATTACCAGACAGGATGGTCTGTCTAGAATTGGAAGAAGAGTATTTTCAATCCACTCTCTAAATATATGGCCATTCATCTCGGTGTGATAGTCCCTGTAGTCAGTATAATTAGAGGTGAATATAAGTTCTGCATTTTTCACCAACCCTTCTTTTCGGCTGCCTGCATGTGCCATTATAATACGCTGTCCTTTTCCAGTGGGTACACATCTTTTAATACTTCCATCTGATAACTGCCATTCCTTGGCACTTGTGTGGTGAGAATTTATCCAAGATTCATCTAGAAATACAATATCATAACCTTGGTTACGCATTTCCCGTACTTCACGTAAATATGCTTCTAACAGTTCTCCATAATGTTGTTTTCGACACAACAATGTCATTTTCTGCTCTCAGTCGAATTTTCAGTTTTCTTAAAGTCACAGTTTCTTTGGAATCGAACATTTTACAAATTGCTCTTCTAATCACTTCCTTGTCAAAACTATCTACTACTTTCTTTCTTCCTAGCGTCCTATCTTGATTGAACTGGACACTCCGTTAGCTTTAAGCACTTGTTTGAAAAAGCGTTTGCTTATACCCAATGCGTGAATAGTTCTCTTTTCTGGCTTTGAGATGCTTCGATACAGTTTTCCACGCTTAGCTTCTTTGCAAAAATATTTATACACCTTTATTGCCACTGATTGCAATGTAAGGAACTTTACTTTAATACCCATTGACTAACAGTTCACAAATTTAACGAAATTACCCAATAATTAGGATACGCCGTTGCACATAAATCACAACAAAACGGCAGGAAATGGGATGCACCGGATATAAAATTATAACTATGACGCGTTTTATGTGTTTTTTAGTGCTTAAAACAGGGAAATTGGCGCGCATTACGTTCAAGATGATAAGTCCGTGGGTGCTCACTCATATGAAGCGGTAATTCCTCCAAATATATGGTTTGACCAAAATGCCTTAAATTTGTATACTTCAAATAAAGAATATTTAAAACTATACGTTTGTTGGTGAGGAAATGAATGTACATCTTGGGACCAAAAAATCACAAGACCATATGCAAAATTTCAGCATTATCAATCAATTGGTTGCAGAGATATGGAATTTTAAACACCTTCAAAATATTTTGAAACGACCAATAAGAATAATCATGAGGCGTGTAAGGAACAAAATAAAACCAGAAATAAGTGATGAACAATGTGGATTTGTGGAAGGAAAGGGCACCAATAATGCAATATACATTTTAAGAACATTGATAGAAAGAGCTATAGCGGTAAAGAAAAATCTATATATGTGCTTTATAGACTACACAAAAGCACTTGGCAAAGAAAAACATGTGGAAATAATCAATATGCTTGAGAAATTAAACATTGATGCCAAGGATCTGCGAATCATAAAAAAACATGTACTGGCAACAAACAGCAGCTATACGAATTAACAACCAAACATGACTATTCCAATATATAAAGCAAGGAGTCAGACAGGGCTGTGTTCTGTCACCGGATTTGTTTTCACTTTACAGCGAATATATTATGAGATCAATAGTAGACAAAAAAGGAATTGAAGTCAACGGTCACAACATAAATAATTTGCGATATGCGGATGACACAGTCTTAATAGCAGAGACAGAGAATGAACTACAAGAAATAATAGACATAATAGTGAAAGAAAGCAACAAAAAAGGTCTCAGACTGAATAGTAAGAAAACAGAAGTAATGGTCATATCGAAGAAACAATCACCACCATCATGCAGCATAGAAATAAACGAGACAAATCTGAAACAAGTGCAACGTTTGAAATACTTGGGTACAATAATAACATCAGATGGGAGATGCACCACAGAAATAAAAAGCAGAATAGCTCAGGTCAAAATAGCATTTCAGAAAATGAAAAATATCTTATGCAACAAATCTATGTCAATAAAAATGAGAAAGAGAGTTCATAGGTGCAATATAGTACCAATTCTGACCTATGGAAGCGAATCATGGACAGTAGACAAACAAATGAAAAGACGATTAGAGGCCACAGATATGGAAATTCTCAGAAGAATGTTGAAAGTTTCCTGAACAGCTAAATAGACCAATGGGGAAGTTCTCAAAGAGGCCAACACAAAAAGGGAGCTCTTAAAAAACATCAGAAAGAAGCAATCAACATTTTTCGGGCACATCATGAGAAGAGGAAAGTTGGAATACTTGGTTACAACTGGCAAAATAAAAGGAAAGAGATATCGCGGACGACAAAGAGAGAAAATACTGGATAGCTTGATGTCATGGCATGGAAAACAGTCAACAACAGAACTGATACGATGCACTGTAGATAGAAGATTGTGGAGGGACATGATCACCTACGCCAACCGGTATGGCACATGATGATGATGAATTTTGTTAACATATCTTCTGTCAGTGTTTTTTTTTTTATCGGTTGGTTTGTTTCACGGGTTTTGCTAACATTTTTTATTTAGTCAGTGGTTTTTTTAATATATTTAGTCATTTCGTCTCAGTGGTTTTGTCAGTATATATTCTGTCTGTGGTTTTGTTATAATATCATTTAGGCATCATTAGTTCGGTTGTTCGACAAGTCAGCCATTGCGCTAAACTCCGTATCTGCCCTTTCTACATATAATTGATACCCATCAGAAAGCTTAGCTCATGGCAGAGAGTGGACTACACCAAGCTGATGAATTCTAGATGATCAGGAAATGTTTCATTCACCCTCTTATCGATTTCCCTCTCTCTTTCTCTTGCCCAACTTGATCTTCGGCACTAACCTAAGGAAAACTTCCATTGATTTAAGGCAATGTTTAATCTAGTCTCCGTTTGAGCGAGAACATTTCCTTCCATTAATTGCGAGATGACGTCTCAGAGAAGTGTATTTGTGAACACCCTCTCTCTCACTCTCCTGGCTCGGGGGGGAGACAGATCTGACGACTGACACGAATGTAACAGAGACGGCTCGAAAGATTGGAGAACCAGACAAGAAATATTAAGCGGCGGAGTCTTTCATTTTATTTGTCTTCCGCATCGTGTGCAGAGCCATAGTAAACTACCATATCACAACCAGCCTTTTTGTTATTTGCTATATTTGTATGCAATAAAAAAGGTGTCAATATACACATTATTAATAAATAATTCCCCAAAAATACACCAATCAATCTATCAATCAATCAGCCATTTAAACCTCTTATAATTGTACAGAGAGCATAGACAAGGCCTCTCCATCCATTCCTATTCTTGGATATTTTCTCTACTTCTCTCCAGTCTAGTCTTGTTAAACTGGCAACAGGTTTTCTAAGCGTATATTCAATCCATCTGCATATTCTATTCATTATCTGTTGTTTGATTTACTTTTGTTTTGTTGTTTCCCTTATATCTTCATTTCTGTTCTTATCGTACCATCTGTTATTCAGAGATTTCTTCAAACAGTTGTTTACAGATGTTTGTAAATTTCGTTCCGTTTTATTTATTATTCAGCGTTTATGTTTGTGACAAAAAATATGGACTAGATATGAATATCCAAAAGACTAAAACTATGATCATAAACAAAGAAAATACTCAAAACCCACAAATGGATATCAAAATTGAAGGAATATACATGGAGACAGTTCAGAACTACAACTACCTTGGACATATAACCAGTGATGGAAAATGTACAACTGAAATATACAAAAGAATAGGAATTGCAAAAAGTAAATTTAATGTCATGAAGAACATACTAACATCAAAACAAATAACACCAAGGCTAAAACTAAGAATAGCAAAATGTTACATCTTCTGAATATGGTGCAGAAATATGGACATTAGACAAGAAAATAAGAACAGAGAAGTGAAGCCTTTGAAATGTGGATATATAGAAGAATAGGTAGAATTGGACAGAAGGAAAAGAAAACAAACAATGAAGCCTTAAAACAACTAAAAATGAAAAGAGAACTACTAAGCACAGTTCAAACAAGACAAATGCGATATTTGGGCAATGTTAAAAGACACAACAGCCTACTAAAAGTAATCCTGGAGGGGAAAATACAATGTAAAAGAGGCAGAGGCAGACCAAGACTAACATGGACGAGTAACATCAAAAGATGGACAAGTCAGCCTATGACAATCTGCACCATCAAAGCAATAGACAGAGTGGAATGGCGTATATCCCAAGGCCGGCCATACGCTAATCTTACGGTCTATTGTTTGATGTGCTACGGGGATAATCTGACGACGAACTGTGTTTTATATTTTCGTAATTGGAGTCAAACACGATGCCCTAACATCATTAAGCGCTATACATTTTAAAAATATGACGATCATCATTTTTAGGAGTACGTGAACTTCCGGCCAATATGGTGGATAGGCGGCAGGAACCATTGAAGACTATGTCTGAAAAGTGTTCCTGGTTACAGTTTTCTCATATTCCAAGTCCGGCTTGTTGCAGAGCTACTGAGTTAGGTGCTCTGTGCACACCGTGAGCGGTGTGTCTCATCCGTTTTGATCCTGTTCCGATATTCCAATTGTTTACGATGAAAGCTGATATCGTATGGCAGGGAACAGCTGGTTGTGTTCACTTTCTGTGCGGTTTCACCTTATGTATTTTGACGTGTGCTGAGACTGCTATGATGGGGACTACAGCTACCTTTCTTTGTTTGGGAGATGAGTTAGTAATTCGGATGATTCCACTGGCACGAGCGGTTGAGCACGTCACTTCTTCGGATAATGGAAATGAGAGTTAAGATGAGCTCAGCCAGAAATGAGAAACTTAGTGGCCGTGTAAGAAAACGTATCAACCAACATAGAGAACTGGAGTCGTCAGTCGCTGGACACTGCGGGACTGCAGAGGAGGGGATCTGATCAATTATGGACATGTTCGGAGTGCAATGATGATGACCCGCAAATAACTCAATAACTCAATATGTAATGGATGTACAGGGCCGCAAGATGCTAAACACAGTGTAACGTAATTCGCTATTCGAAAAATGTTCTATCGAAATTTACTACATAATTATCTTACCCCAACTTCTTCGTTCTCATCAGAGTGACAGAATGTGTACACATACGTAAGTGCGACAGGGAAAAACTGGCCAGTCGTGAAGATCGATGATGCCATATTTTATTGTGGCCAAAATGTCCGTGGGGAAACACGTGTCCTTCAAGAGAGCGACAAGCGTACATCTCTCTGGGATTGCTCAATTCCGGTGCGCGGCTGTTGAAGGTCGATGACGCCTGATGTGAGGACACGATAGATGGCCGAGCACCGACAAGCAGCTTCGATCCATCCACGTCTGCTAGACCTCAGTTCATGTCTCCTTACACAAACCCAGGGTTATGTTTTGAACGTCCAGTCGTTTATCTTGTTCTTACACATTTGTTTGAATTTTCAGTTGCTATTTGTTTTTCTTAATACTTATTTATAGTTTCTTTTGACTCAAAAATTCAGGGATTTTTTTTGTTGTTTTTTTTTTAAAAATAGTTTTGAGTTACAAATTTTTTAAGTTGCATTTTCGTGATTCCGGTTCCGATTCAAGACGGTGTTTCTTTCGTACTGGCTGTGTACAGTTGGCCAAAAGGATTATAAGTTGGGCCATCGGTGAAAAACCCGATGTTACTGGAGCGGAAATCCTGACTCATAAATGATGACGATTCAAAATCATTTAGAACTGCTAGAAATTATATTTTTTTAATTGGGTAATTGTATGTTCGAAATATGTAAAAACCTGGTGATAGAGGATGAGCTGAAGCTCATAATTAAGGCTAATGAGCCTTTTCAAAACAAAATCTTGCAGTCAATTACCAGACAAGTAACGTTATGATTTTTGCCCTAAATTGCGTCTTCGGCATGTAACATTTACAGCAACAGATTATGCAGTCTCGAATTAATTTATTCGTAAATAAATTATGCAAATTTTAGTGATGGGATGGGTTGTTGGGTGGAAGTCATAGAATATACTCATATTATGACCTGTGACGTAAAAAAAGCTATGATAGTGTGGCAGTTGATGTATATTTCCATGCAATAATTCTACAACAATAAGTCCCTCTTGATCAATCTGTTGGCTGATTAAATTCATTTAATTAATTTACTTTGTCTGTAGCACATCTGTGACAAGACTTTACATTATCACTGGTTATAACAAAAGCTTTATAAGCAAAATTGTTTGTACCATGACCTTGTCAGTAACACCGGTTGTAACAAATAGCTTTCTCCGTAACATTATTTGTAAAATAATTTGTTAGTAACACTGGTGCAACAAATAGTTTTTTTTCAGTAACACTACTTTAAATATGGCTATGTCAATAACACTGGTTGAAATAAATAGCCTAGTTCGTAACACTATTAGCACATTCAAAAAAAACACATGAAAATGAACATCAACAAAACAGAAGTCATGAATGTTGCAAAAGAGAAACAGAACACCAACATAACTATAGAAGGAAGGCAACTAAAACAAGTAGAGGAATTCAAATACTTAAGAAGTTTAGTGATAAAAGACAATTCACAAACAGCAGAGACAGACTCAAGAGGCAACAAAGCTTGTCAAATCATTTAACAGCTATCACCACTATTGTCCAACAAGGAAATAACTCTAGAGGCAAAACTGGCACTCTACAATACAATTTTCATCCCAACGTTGAGCTACCAATGCCAGTCCTGGACCCTAAATGCAAGAACAATAAGAAAAATAACCTCTACTAAGATGAATTGTGTTAGACGAATGACAGTCAGACAGAATGACAGTCTGAGAGACAAGATCAGAAATGAGGAACTGAGAAAAAAGCTAGAAATAACCCCCGCCATAGAATATATACAGAAACAATAGATAAAATGGTATGGCCACGTGACAAACAAGAGTGATCAAACCACAACACAACGAGCCTTCAATAAATGTTGCGAGAATACCATACCCAAGGATTGACCACGAAAGAGATGGATCGATGGAATATTGGAAGCACTAGGAAACATAGCAGCAGAAGCGAACAGAAGAGCAAAAGACCTGAAATAATATCTCCCCTCGATGCTGAAGCGAAAATGAGGAAGGAAAGAAGAAGTACCACTATTTGTGAACATGACCTTATCCCTAACACTAGTTGTGATATGATTACGTCAATAGCATTGATTGTGACATGACTTTACTGTTTAAAGTGACCATGATAAGCTCATTTTAACATCAGTGTAGACATCATCTTATCAACAGCAGCATTAACCTGGAGCAATCTGTTGAACGACCCACAGTTTAACCACACTTTTTTTCGTCCTGTTGCATTGTGTTTCAGTCTGCAGCGAAGCTGTGATATTTGAAAGACTTTTGGCGCATCTAATTTTATACCGACATATTATTTATAGGGCTAACTTACCTTTTTCTATGTCTAACATCTATGTCTAAATTGGTATCCTGTTAAATGATCCGTTACGCGGATGAGTAGTGGGGGTTTTGATCTGTTGGGGTTCACACTGACCCTAAAATAAGTATTCAGTTATGTCTCTATTTTAGCAAACGTGAATGCAGATCGATGAAGAATGACGTATTTGATCATAAAAGATGGCGTGTTGAATTAATGGAGGAAATATGGCAGTAAGTAAAAGTAAAGTACCCCCGTACGCAAAATGGCGTATAGGGAAATATGGTGTTAGTGACTCTTTATTTTACAGACCTTCAGCACATGATTTTTGGGGTAATGTGGTCGGTATTACGCCCGTGCTGGTTTACTTTCCCAGAAAAAAATTCGGTACCCATTTAAGGCTGGGTGAACCCGGAAGCCGTCGGTTGGGATCGAATCCTAACCCTTGTCCTTTGTAGTCCAGTTCACTAACCACTGAGCTATCGCGGATCTAAATATGGCAGTTCCACTGCAAATTGCTATATTAACGTAAACATTGTTTTAAAAAAGAGATGTACGGAGAATTAGAGTAATAAGATGAGTAAAATAAAGATGAGTAATTGAGAGAACAAAACAAGAAAATGAAGATAAAGAAAAGAGTTAGAGGATGAGTAAATAGAGAAGGTGAATGAGAAAATAACGAGAAAAAAATATATTTTAATATGCATTTGTGGAATGGGTCGGTTACAATTACATCATTTTTTTTTTTTACGCAGTGGGTCAAAGGTTTGGTCTCGAAGACTCCAACCAACAAACAGAATACAAACGCACATTATATGTGGGGTGGGAGAAGTGATAAACCACAGACAAATATAATTTTACTACGGCTCGTGGGCTGAAAGAGTCTTCCCGAAATCACCCAAAGCTTGTGACGCTCTCAGCTATGCAAGCTACAGACGGCTGACGTCATTTTACCCACAACCGCTCCTGCTCGCAATGCTGAAAACGTCTCAAGCTTGGATGATCTCTTTTAGCCCGCGGGCCTTATTAAAACTATAGTTGGTTGTGGATAAATTCATAAATTATATTCCTCGATGGTTTCCATAAGCAGAATGACTGATGATGACGCGTCAATGTTTATCATCATCATCATCTTCTGTGCCATACCGGTTGGTGTAAACGATCATATCCTTCAATAATTTTCTATCCACCATCATCGTCGTATTAATAATGTTGTTGAGTGTTATCTATGCCATGACATCAAGCTATCCAGTATCTTCTATCCTCGTCGTCCGCGATCTCTTTTTCTCTGTGTTTTGCCAGTTGCAACCAAGTACTCACACATTCCCTTTCATATTTGTCCGAAAAATGTCGATTCATTAGGGGCTCCGTTTTTGTGCTGGACACTTTGAGAATTTCCACTTTGGTCTTTTCAGCTATCCAGGGAACTTGCAACCTTTTTCCTGAGAAATCTCAATCTCTGTGGCCTCTAATCGTCTTTTCATTTGTTTGTCTACTGTCCATGATTCACTCCCAAAAGTCAGAATTGGATGTACGGAGCCGATGAACTTTTCCTTACTTCTATTGATATAAGCTTGTTGCAAAGGACGTTTTAAATTTTCTGATGTGCAATTTTGGTATGAGCTGTTCTACTTTTTATTTTTGCGGTGAGTTGAGGAGAAAAACTTCCAGCTGATGTTATTATTATGCTCAAGTATTTGACACGTTGCACTTGTTTCAAATTTGTCCCGTTATTTTTATGTTACATGTAATGATTGTTTCTTCGATATGGCCATCACATCTGTTTTCTTGCTATTCTCACCAAAAACCTTTCTTGTTGCTTTCTTTTACTATTCATCATCATTGAGTGCCGTCTCCGCATCGAAGGTTGGCTACCATGGAGCACCATTTCACTCTGTCTCTTGCTTTGATGGTGCAGATTGTCATAGGCTGACTTGTCCATATTTTGATGATACTCGTCCATGTTAGTCTTGGTCTGCCTCTGCCTCTTTTACCTTGTATTTTCCCTTCCAGTATTACTTTTATTAGGCTGTTGTGTCTTTTAACATGACCCAAAAATTTCATTTGTCTTGTTCTAATTGTGTTTAGTAGTTCTCTTTTTATTTTTAGTTGTTTTAAAACTTCCTCGTTTGTTTTCTTTTCTTTCCATCCAATTCTACCTATTCTTCTATAAATCCACATTTCAAAGGCTTCAATTTTCTGTTCTTTTTTCTGGTCTAATGCCCATGTTTTTGCACCATACAGGAATATTGAGAAGATATAACATTTAGCCCTGGTGTTATTTGTTTTGATGTTAGTATATTTTTCATGCCATTGAAATTACTTTTTGCTATACCTATTCTTTTATTTATTTCAGTTGTACATTTTCCATCACTGGTTATAGTATATCCCAGGTAGTTGTAGTTCTGATATCCCAGGTAGTTGTAGTTCTGAACTGTCTTTAGATGTATTCTTTCAACTTTGATATTTAATTGTAGGTCTTGAGAATTTTCTTTGTTTATGATCATAGTTTTAGTCTTATTGATATTCATATCTAGTCCATATTTTTTGCTTGTCATGATTATTTCATTAAGTAATTGTTGTAGATCTTTAGCATTTTCTGCTAGTAGCACAGTATCGTCAGTATATCTTAGGTTATTGATTATCTTTCCATTAATGTTTAGGCCTGGTATCTCTGAGATGTTTTTAAAGATTTGTTAGGTGTATAGATTGAACAAGCTTGGTGATAGGATGCATCCTCGTCTTACTCCTCTTTTTATATCAATGGGTGTAGAGTTCTCCTTCTACTATTACGAGCATCATTTCTTGTAGTTCATTCTCTGTCTCTGCTATTAAGACTATGCCATCTGTATATCGCAAATGTTTATGTTGTGACAGTTGACTTCAATTCCTTTCTTGTCTATTATTAATCTCCTAATATTTTCGCTGTAAAGTAAGAACAAATTCGGCGACAGAACACAGTCTTGTCTGATTCCTTGCTTCATATATAGAAACTGTCCCATTTGGTTGCTAATTATCTGTTTTTACTATCTAAAAAATACTCCAAAAATAGACCATAGTTTAAAAAAAAACAACGAAAACAGTTTAAAAAAACAACATAAAAGGAGTGCACGGGCATCTACAGCACGCTTGGCAGGAAGTATAGTCAAGGAAGACAATGGTGCATACGTTATGAACACGAGTAATATGACGATGGAGGTGATGGCAGTGACCAATTCATTCATCTTGTTAAAGTCACAAAACTACAACCACACCTGCATACTGAGTGATTCGATGAGCATGATAAGAAAAGTGGAGGTGGGTTTTGTACGTATACAATGGGTAGATTCATTGCGTAAGTGAAAAATACGTAAGGTCATCTTTGTCTACGCCCCAAGACATGCGGGAGTACGGAAAAATGAAAGAACGGACAGGTTGGCTAGCTGCGTTGTCTTCAACGACAGTCACCAATGGATCGGGCGGACATCATCATTCCCCTCCGAGATGTGGGAATAGCACAGGACTTCGACAACAATGAGTCCACGTCACTCCTTCGGATGAAAGAGATGGGAGTTAAGATGGGCGCATCTAGAAACAAGAAACTTAGAGGGCGTATAAGAAGACATCAACCAACACAGAACTGGAGTCGTCAGTCGCTGGACACTGCAGGACATGCAGAAGAGGAGATCTGAGCACCTATGGACATGTTGGAAGTGCAATGATGATAACCCGCGAATAACTCAATAACTCATAGTTTCTCCAAATTGGTTTCAAGACTGGTCGTGGTAGAAACTAAAATGTCTCAATATATTAGTAATATATTTGTTTTTTAATTACTTGTTGCGCTGTTTAACGTTAGTGTATTCCGGCAAACGGCTCATTACGTAGTAAGTGATCACCATATTAGACGTTGCAAAAACTTATATAGTAACTGAGGAAGTGTGATTAGAGCGAATAAAGGAACACCAAAACCTTTCGCAGCAACATCTGAAGTAAGACAAGGGTGCGTGTTGTCACCACTCTTGATCATCACTTACATTGACAATATATGCAAGGATGTCAAATCACAGTGTGATGATATAAATGAACTATATTTTGCTGACGGCTAGGCCTAACAGCTTTAGAAGAAACAGAACTACAACAGCAACATCTGCTGTCTTTGAATAAAGAATGTAGCAATAATAACATGAAAAATAGTACTGAAAAATCACTAGAAAGACATAAGAAGACATTAAACATAGCTATAGAAAATCAAGTAACAACAAAATTTAAATATCTGAGAACAACATTCTCTGATGATTGTAAAATCGATAAAGAAATAGACATACGATGTGACAAGGCAAACCAAATATTTGGACAGCTATTCCCTATCTGGAGCCGCGATAGCTCAGTGGTTCAGGACTACAAAGGACAAGAGCTAGGGTTCGATCCCAACCGACAGCTTCCAGGTTCTATCTATCTATCTATCTATCTATCTATCTATTGACCTTTCGAGCCGTAACCGGCCCATAGGGCGTAGACCAAGATACACCTTCTCCTATATGAATTTTTGTTCTAGCAGTTTTCTTTTAAAGATATTTTATCAAATCTCGCCATCTGTCTCTGTTCTGTGCAAGCAGTTCTATCTCATTGAGGGAGCCGATTCCTGCTGCTCTTGCCTCTCTCATCAATGTTCTTCTCAGTGTCTCCCTGGGTCTTCCTCTTTTTCTTTTACCTGTTGTTTCCCATATGAGGGCTTGCTTTGCTATTCGATTATTATCTCTTCTCATCACATGTCCAACGTATGACCATCGTCTTTTCTTTATTACTGAAGATATTAGTGGTTGATTGGCGATTTCTCTAATTTCCTCGTTTGTTTTGAATTCGTTCCATTCTATACCAAGTATTTTCCTTAGACATTTATTTTCGAATGCGTTCAACTTTGTTTCTATATCTCTTGTTGTTTTCCAGCTTTCACACGCATACGTAAGGGTTGATAGTACATTTGATTTGAATAGCCTAAGTTTTGTGTTTGTGCTAATGAGTTTTGATTTCCACAACTTTTCAAGGCTTCTGAAAGACATTGCTGCTTTAGCCAGTCTGATTCTAATTTCTTTGCTCGTATCCCCTTCTCGATCAATGTGACTTCCAAGATAGATGAAGTGATCGATCTCTTCTACTGGTTTGTTTTCCATGTATATTTTGTCACTTGTTGGAATTAAACTTTTCATGACTTTAGTCTTTTCATGATTGACCTCAAGCCCAATTTTGCTGGCTATTGATGATAGTTCATTTGTGTTTTCCTGCATCGTTTTTATCTGATTGCTGATGAGAACTATGTCATCAGCAAAGTCCAGGTCCTCCAAATGGTCTCCTTGTATCCATTCGATGCCTTTATTACCAGTGCAGCATTTCTTCATTATGAAGTCCATAACAATTCCAAATAACAAGGGCGATAAAATACATCCTTGTTTAACCCCAGTTTCTATTGGGAAACATTCGCTCAGTCCTTCCTCTGTTCGAACTGCACATGTGTAACCATCATACATGTCTTTGATAATATTTATGATTTTTGATGGTAAGCCATATTGCTTCAGAATTTTCCACAAAGAATCTCTATGAATACTATCAAATGCTTTTTTGAAGTCGATGAAGTTAAGTACAAAAGGTTTTTGCTTTTCAATGTGTTCCTCCAATATAAGTCGTAGAGTGAAAATGTGGTCAAGACAGCTTCTCCCTTTTCTAAACCCAGCCTGTTCTTCACGCATTACTGTATCTATTGAATCCTTTATTCTATTTAGGATGATTTTACAGAATAATTTTGAGGCAACTGACAAAAGTGTCACGCCTCTCCAATTGTTACAATCTCTAAGATTGCCCTTTTTTGGGATCTTAACAATGATTCCTTTTTTCCATTTATGAGGCGTCTTCTCTGTTTTCCAAATGATGTTGAACATTTTTTGGAGATGTATTAAATTATGGCTATCAATTGCCTTGAGGATCTCAGCTGTTAACTTATCCTCTCCAGCAGCCTTGTTATTGGTCATTAGCTTTAAGGTGGTTTCTATTTCACTCAAGGTGAAGTCATCTAAATTTACATCTAATTCTGCTGCTGGTGTTTCAGTTTCAAAATCTATTAAACTGTGAGGTAGTGGACGGTTAAGAATTTCTTTGAAGTGTTCCGCCCAACGGGCTTTTATGTCTGCGCTTGTTGTTAGCATTAATCCAGATTTGTCTAGAATTGGTGTTCCACTGGATGTATAGGTGTTTGTCAGCATCTTTTGTACAGTATAAAGAGTTCTGCTGTCTCCTGTAATTGCAGCTGTCTCTGCTTTCTCTGCCAAGTTGTCTATATAAGCTCTTGTATCTCTTCTTGCCGAACTTTTCACTTTGTTGTCTAATTCTTTGTATGTTGCTTTTGCCAGAACCTTTCCAAGATCTGTCTTTACATTAGTCATGGCTCTCTTCGCTTCTCTTCTTTCTTTGATGTATTTCCATGTGGTGTCTGAGATCCAAGCTCGTTTTTCCATTTTCTTCAGTCCAGCACTTGCTTCTGCTGCTGTCATTAGTATTTTGCTCTGTGAGTCCCACATTTCATTGATATCTAAGTCTATTTCACCAAGTGCTGAATAACAATTACTTAGCTCTATGTTAAACTTTTCCTTTATTGCTTCATCTTTCAGTTTACCCATCCTTTAATGGGTACCGGATTTTTTTCTGGGAAAGTAAAGCGGCCCGGGCGTAAAACTGACCTCATTACCACAAAGATCATGTGACAAAGGTCTGTAAAATTTATGGTCACTAATACCATATTACCTATACGCCACGTGGCGTGACGGGGATACTTTACTTTACTCACTTTTTTTAATTCCCTATCGGCTTTCCGTTGCAATTTTCTGCATTCAAGTCGAAATGATGTTCTACTTATATCTACACCAATGAACTGGCGTTGCACGCACGGCAATACTCCGTTTTGACAAATCAAGTGTTGTGAATGCGACCTTCCACCATCTAGTGTTGATCTGCGTTTTACGTCACAATGAGTGCTGTTCAATGACCGTTGATGGTGTTTGCTGCAAGTTATTTACAATTTCCAACGCATTAATGTGGTGGGCTCCGTCATGTCAGCCGAAGTTTTATCTCGTTAGGGAAATTTGCACCATGTTTCGTTCGTTGTAGACTGCATTCACTAGAATAATCAGGAATCCATGGGCGCAGCCATTTTGTGCGTGCTACGTCATCATAATGACTCATCGTGTGTCCCAAGACCGACCATGCGCTAATCTTGCGATCTGTTGTTTGGTGTGCAACGGGGATAATCTGACGACAAACTGTGTTTTGTAAGTTCGGAGATGGAGTCAAACACGATGTCCTAACATCATCAAGCGCTATACATTTAAATAGTATGACGATCATCATTTTCAGGTGGACGTGAACTTCCGGGCAATATGGTGGATAGGCGGCAGGAACCATTGAAGGCTATGTCTGAAAAGTGTCCCTTGTTGCATTTTCCTCATATTCCGGGTCCGGCTTGTTGCAGGAGTTACTGAGTTAAGTACTCTGTGCACACCGTGAGCTGTGTGTTTCATCCTTTTTTTTAATAATGTTCCGATATTCCAATTGTTCACGATGAATGCTGATATCGTATGACAGGGAACAGTTGGCCGTGTTCACTTTCTATGCCATTTCGCCTTATGTCTTTTGGCGTGTGCTGGGACTGCTATGATGTGGACTACAGCTACCGTTCTTTGTTTGGGAGATGAGTTAGTAATTCGGATGATTCCACTGGCACGGGCGGTTGAGCAATTATGGATTTTAATTCGTTTGCAGTGATACCGGGGCCTTCCATAACCAAATAACCAAATTCCCTATTTAACTATCTATTGACCTTTTCAGCCGTAGCTTGCCCATAGGGCATAGACCCAGATACTCTTTCTCTTATCTAAATTTTTATTATCTGATCAATGTTCTTATCAGTGTCTCTCTGGGCCGGCCTCTTTTCCTCTTACCTGTTGTTTCCCACATGAGGGCTTGCTTTGTAATTCGGTTATTCTCTCTCCACATGTCCAACATATAACCATTGTCTTTTCTTTATTACCGAAGATATTAGTGGTTGATTGGCGATTTCTCTAATTTCCTTGTTTGTTTTTAATTCGTTCCACGTGATAACAAACATTTTCCTTAGACATTTATTTTCGATGCGTTCAACTTTTTTTCTATATCTCTTGTTGTTTTCCAGCTCTTACATGCATACGTAAGGGTTGATAATACGTTTGATTTGAAAAGTCTAAGTTTTGTGTTTGTGCTGATGAGTTTTGATTTCCACAACTTTTCAAGGCTTCTGAAAGACATTGCTGCTTTAGCCATTCTGATTCTAATTTCTTTACTTGTATCCCCTTCCCGATCAATGTGACTTCCAAGATAGATAAAGTGATTGATCTCTTCCACTGGTTTGTTTTCCATGTATATTCTGTCATCAGAATTCCGTTAATCAGGAGGTATGTTGTCTAGATTCTAGAGGGCTACTGTGCGATCGAGGGTAGACATGTGAACAGGTTTATAATTTCACAAATTCACATTACAGGGAGATCTTACGGTCTGTTGTTTGATGTAAAACGGAGATAATCCGATAAATAACTGTGTTTCATATGTTTGGATTTGGAGTCAAAAACGATGTCCTAACATCATCACACGCTATACATTAAAAAAAATATGACGATCATCATTTTCAGGACTTGAATTTCCGGGCATATGGTGGATAGGCGGCAGGAACCATTAAAAGCTATGTCTGAAAAGTGTTCCTTGTTGCAGTTTCCTCATATTCCAAATCCGGCTTGTTGCAGGAGCTACTGAGTTAAGTGCTCTGTGCACACTGTGAGCTGTGCGTTTCATTCGTTTCAATCATCTAACATACTCTGATTATGATGTTCTGTCTGCGGGGTCGTTCAATTCACTTAAACAGATAGCTGTCTTCATGTGAGAGTCTGGAATCCTACTCTGATTGAGTCTTGATCGCAGAGAGAGAGATCCGTTTCAATCGTGTTTCATTATTTTGTTTGTAACGATGAATGATGATATCGTATGAGAGGGAACAGACGATTGTGTTCACTTTCTGTTCGGTTTCGCCTTATGTCTTTTGGCGTGTACTGAGACTGCAATGATGGGGACTACAACTACCTTTCTTTGTTTGGAAAATGAGATAGTAATTCGGATGATTCCGCTAGCACGGACGGTTGAGCAATTATGGATTTTAATTCGTTTGCAGTGATACCGGGGCCTTCCATAACCATAACTATTCTGTCATCTATTGGAATTAAGCTTTTCATGACTTTAGTCTTTTCATGATTGATCTCAAAGCGCAAATTTACTGGCTATTGATGATAGTTCATTTGTGTTTTCCTGTATTGTATTTATCTGACTGCTGATGAGGTCTATGTCATCAGCAAAGTCGAGGTCCTCCTAATGGTCTCCTTGTATCGATTCGATACCTTTGTTACCAGTGCAGCATTTCTTCATTATGAAGCCCATAACAACTCCAAATAACAAAGGTTATAAAACACATTCTTGTTTAACCCCAGTTTCTATTGGAAAACATTCCCTCAGTCCTTCATCAGTACGAACTGCACATGTGTAGCCATCATACTTGTCTTTAATAATATATGATTTTTGCTATTTCCTATCATCATCATCAAGTACCGGCCTACTGGCGTAGGTGATCATGTCTCACCACAACTTTCGATTTCGGCAGCTATATATCATCTCTGTTGTTGACGTTCTGCCAAGCCATTCTCTTAAGCTGTCTGTTATTTTCTCTCTTTGCTTCCCTCTATCTCTTCGTCCCTCTATTTTCCCAGTTGTTACAATATATTCCAGCTGTTCTTTTCTCATTACATGGCCAAAAAATGATGATTGTATCTTCCTAATATTGGAAATTAGCTCTCTTTTTGCTTTGACCTCACTCAGATCATCTTCATTTCTCTTCTTAGCTGTCCATGGTACTCTCAACATTCTTCTGTTAAACCACATTTCTACAGACTCCAGTATTTTCTTGTCTGTTGTTCTTTTTTGTCCATGATTCGCATCCATATGCTAAAACTGGCTCTACGTAACATTTAAGAACTCTTTTTCTTGTTTCTATTGTCAAAAATGGATTGCATAGTATCTTCCTCATTTTTTGGAAAACTGCATTTGCCTGAGCCATTCTGCATCTCACCTCTTTTGTACATCTTCCGTCTGAGGTTAACAAAGTTCCCAAATATTTAAATTAATTTACCTGTTTTAATATTGTTCCACTTGTCTTTATTTTGCACTGAGGTGATGTCTTTTTCTTTGTTGTTACCATTACCTCTGTCTTTTTGCTATTAAGGCTGAGTCCTTTATTTTTGCTTTCTTTCACTATAATGTCCAACATTTCTTGTAACTCATTTTTACTCTTAGCGATTAAAACTGTATCATCAGCATACCTTAGATTGTTTATTGATTAACCCCAATTGTTATTCCAGGCATGCCCCTTATGGATCTTAAAATAATCTCACTATAAATATTTAAACAAATCTGAAGACAGCACACAACCTTGTCTAACACCCTGTTTTATTTGTTGAAACATTCCCAATTCTTATGGCCGCTGTTTGTTCTCAGTACATGTTCTTTATTATTCTTAGATCTTTGCTGTCTACGTTTATGCTTTCTAAAATTTTGATTATTTTTTGGTGCTTTACTTTGTCAAAGGCCTTGGTGTAATCTATGAAACATAGGAATGGATCTGTTTTCACCTCTATGGTTCTTTCTACTAAAGATCTTATGATATAAATGGCATTGCTTGTTCCTTTATCTCTAACAAAACCACACTGTTCATCGCTAATTTCTGGACTGATTTTGTTTCGCACTCTTCGCATGATGATTCTTAGTAATATCTTAGTCATATGACTCATAAGGCTTATTATGCGATGATCATCGCATTCAATCGCACCCGATTTCTTTGGTAGCGCTATGAATATTGATTTGAGCATGTCGTCTGGTATATATCCGCTGTTGTAGATATCATTCAATATTTTTGTTATTATACCTATTCCAAAATCACCCATAGCTTCAATCTCTTCTTTAGTTATATTATCTGGTCCAGGAGCTTTGCCTGCTTTCATATTGCGCAAGGCATCTTCCACTTCTTCTATGAGTATTTCTTATACTTCAGCAAAAAGCAATACCTATTACCAACAAGAAATATCTTATACGGAGTATAAACACTCTAACATTTGTTATAAATAACAAACATGTACACTTAAGTCTAAATATAAAAGAAAGCCTTTTACCACTGTGATGCGATATATGAGAAAAGCACTTGAAGTAACAAGAATCAGAAATGATTTGAAAGAGCAGACATTGAACCAATCATAAGCTACATACAGAAGCAATAAATCAATTGATTAGCTCATGTAGAAAGAATGCCGTGTTATTCCTTGCCATACAACGCATATATTTAAAAAGGAGGAGAAGCGAAAAGAGCAAGAGGCAGACCCAGAGTAAGATGGACAGACAACATCAAAGAAACGCTACAACAGTATCAATTGACAAGGAGTGAAGCCACCAAAAGGGCGAGAACACGAATGTTGCATCTCCTTCGACATCCGAGCGGGTACTAGAGGAAGAATAAAAAGAAGTTGCGGCAATGGTCGTGCCACAGTATAGAAAACGCATAACACACAAGGTAGAGGAGATACTCTCAGTTAGGGTTAGCAGTTTCTGTCTCTGCCTCTCCCTCTCTCTCTCTCTCTCTATCTCTCTCTATTAGGCACTGGTAGATAGTGAAACACCCTCCACGCAATTTATATTACAGATGGTTATATTGTTTACAACTCACAGATCACGCAAACTCACATCATCATCATCATCATGTACCGTACCGGTTGGCGTTGGCGATCATGTCCCTCCACAATCTTCTATCCACAGTGCATCGTATGAGTTCTGTTGTTGACTGTTTTCCATGCCATGACACCAAGCTATCCAGTATTTTTTCTCTTTTTCGTCCGCGATCTCTCTTTCCTTTAATTTTGCCAGTTGTAACCAAGTATTCCAACTTTCCTCTTCTCATGATGTGCCCAAAAAATGTTGATTGCTTCTTGCTGATGTTTTTAAGAGCTCCCTTTTTGTGCTGGCCTCTTTGAGAACTTTCTCATTGGTCTTTTTAGCTGTCCAGGGAACTTTCAACATTCTTCTGAGAAATCCCATTTCTGTGGCCTCTAATCGTCTTTTCATTTGTTTGTCTATTGTCCATGATTCGCTTCCATAGGTCAGAATTTGTGCTATATAGCATTGATGAACTCTCTTTCTCATTCTGAAACTCACTTCAGACAGTTAAAAACTAAATAAATGAATAAAGAAAGAAAGAAAGAAAGAAAGAAAGAAAGAAAGAAAGAAAGAAAGAAAGAAAGAATAGAATCATCTTATATAATGTAGCACACATGATTATATAGTTGAGTTTATGTGGTTAGTACAGTTGTGAAGCTTTGAGTTCCTTGTTATAATGTGTTAATACCCCGCCGAAGCACATTAAGCCTCATTGGGTTCATGCGTGGTCCCTTCCCAAATCTGCAAATAAAGAAGCTATTGTGGTGCCTTCGTTGGCGGTTTTAATCATATTTTATAATGAGACAGCGTCAGAGATCAAACAGTCAGAATATGTTATCTTCAGTCTTGATGGCAGTCAGGCTAACTAAAATTGTTAACTGAGGACGAAACGATCACAGTTACACATAAATTTGCTGAGTACTTCAGTCCCCAACATGTTCATCGATTTTACTCTCCTGTCACGTTACGCGTCGCTGTCCGTAGGAGGCGTGGCCAGCACTTAATTCACGGCTTAGTTGGAATGACGTTATGCTGCACTCGCCACAAACACTTTTCAGTTTGGCTGAACTCGTCTTCTTTATTCACAATTTCTGTTAACATCGATCAATACATTCCAATATGTCTGTCTAACAAATTTAATGTAATTCCATTAGTCAAGTTTAGTCAACTCTTGTCAAATCTAGGCATTTTTCTGTTTCTTAATGTACTTGCCATTAGATCTAGCCACCATTCACACATTCACCCAACACTGAATTCTCCGTCTTCCCTCTTGTCTGTATGTCAGTCGGTTATTTTTAAGTCAGTTTTTTTTTTTTTAAATATCTTTATTGATGTTTTTTTTTTTTCAACCATTGCCCCATACTAACCTACGTACATTAATCAGTCTCTATGTGTCTGATATATGGCCCTTTTCGTCTTGTCAGACGGTCTAGTGGAGGCTATTGCGTATTTTTTTGAGGTATTGTTTTTGCCGAACAGCTTCTCTCGTGGCTAATTCTACCAATGTTTGACAAACACACGCGGTCACATAATGAACAGGTCAGGCTCGCTGGTCCACAGGGTTTACCATCCTTTTTCATGAGTCTCTTCTCTTCTAAGTCCTGTCTTAGAACAGTCTCAAATGTTGTTATACCGTTCCTTATACGTGCTCTCCATGATGTGCGATCACTTGCCAGATGTTGCCAGTCGTTTTCACAGATGGAGAAGTCTTTCAGAGATGATTTGCAGATATCTCTATATCGTAGTTTAGGTCTGCCGATTTGTCTTTTTCCGTGTTTTAGCTCGCCATATAGTATTTGCCTAGGAATGCGTTTTTCTTCCATCCGTTGGACATGCCCCAGCCATCTTAGCCTTCGACTTCTGAGCATCGACATGATTGTTAAGGTCTTAGCACGTTGCAGGACAGTTAAGTTGGTTATTTTGTCCTGCCATTTGATGTGCATTATTTTGCGGAGACATCGCATGTGGAAGACATTTAGTCTTTTTTCCTGGTTTGAGTATGTTGTCCAGGTTTCGGATCCATATAGTAGTGTGCTAAGCACACATGTTTGATATATTAAGATTTTAGTCTTTTGAGTTATTTTCGTGTTGTTCCATGCCCTTTTTGTGAGTTTGCCGAAGGTCGTAGCTGCCTTACCAATTCGACAGTTTATTTCTTCATCAAAAGAGATGGTTTGCGTAACTGTGGATCCAAGATATGTAAATTTCTGTACTGATTCTAGTGGGCAGTCTTTTAGAGTAATAGATATAGGTTTGAAGTCACCTTGATTTAGTGTGTCTGATACTGTCAGGCTAACACGTAAATAATTTATTTATCAATCACTGTAAATACAGATGTAATTGTAACTACAATTTTGTAGGAATAATTGCCGTCTAATATAATCTTTAAAAGACAAAGACTGCGGTTGAATGGATGGTGCCTCACAGAGAAGGCAAAAAACTGTAGGTCAACCACCACACATTTGAAGAAATGGCGGTTGTTCTGAACCGTTAAAAACACAGACTTTTCACGTTTCTCTTATATGCTCTCGTATTATTATCGATTTATATTAAAGTTCGATATCTTTACTTATCACACATTAATGTTTTTTGATCAAAGACTAAACTATAAACATCTACTTGTCCCTCACATGTACACACAATTTTTGACGAAACATAAGCTGTACACACAATTTTCGAGGAAACATAAGCTGTACACACAACTCAGTGATAGTTGTGTTGAAACGAGACAAGATGTATATATTTGAGAACCCTTACCCTGATGAGGGTGTTTCGGAATGTGGTTTTAGTATCGTTTATTTGCGTCGGTGGTAGGGGGGAGAGATAGAGGATGCACTGACTAAATTAAAATTGTTCACTCTACTCATACACATGTGGAAGTGTGACATAGATTTGTAGTAGAATGAGCCGCCCCATTTGAGGACGGGTCAGAACAATTCACCTCTTTGGAGTAAGAAAGTACCATCGGTGTAGAAATCTATATTAGCACGTGTATTGTTGTCAACTGTCCCATTGTGTGTCACCTTGTGACCGGTTCTTAGTTTTGTGTTTTCATCCCATCTTCAACAGTACATATAGTACCCCGGTGCAGGTTATTAAACTTAATATTTCTCTCTAGACAAACCTACCAGCCCTACTGATCACACAAGTAACATAGATAATCCCGACTATGTCACATTTATAGAGCAGCGATAGCCCAGTGGTTAGTGAACTGGACTACAAAAGACAAGAGGTCCGGTTCGATCCTGATCGACGGCTTCTGAGTTCACCCAGGATTAAATGGATACCGGATTCTTTTCTGGGAAAGTAAAGCAGCACGGGCGTAATATCGACCATATTACCCCAAAAATCAGGTTCCGAAGGTCTATAAAAATTATGGTCATAAACACCATATTCCCTATACGCTTGGCGTGACGGGGCTCTTTACTTTTACTATGTCACATTTAGTTGACAAGATTGCCATTTTTTCTTCGAGAATTGGCATCAGATATCCTAGACTGGTTTCATTAAGCGACTACTGGCCAAAAGGACGCCATTAGCGCTAATATTACCGTGCAGTTGTTTAGCCAAAGGGTGCGGCTAAATATAACATCACCGAGGTCTTAAAATAATGTTGAGAGCCTCTCTGGTGACTGTTTGGTATTTGAAAACGTTTCTGGTGTCAAACCTGCAGGGATGCTATTTATCTCAGCGAGAACCCCTATAGACGTTATTATAATGAACAGACCAGGACGTAGCCTGTGCGCAGAACTCTTACGAGTTCTAAAAGCAATGTCAAAAGCTCCATGTTGTGCAACTTTTCTTAAGTTAATTTGTATTTGTCCATGTTGCTATGTTCCCATTGAGGAACAAAACCAACAATACAGTTTGAAGACACTTACAGTTGACAAGATCACGCCTGATAACCGGCCGTACGCTAATCTTAAGGTCTGTTGTTTGATGTGCGACGGGGATAATCTGACGCTGAACTGTGTGTCTATATGTTCGGAATGGGAGTCAACAACGATGGCCTAACACCATCAAGCGCTATACAGTTTCAAAAAATACGACGATCATAATTTTCAAGGGGACGTTAACTTCCATGGTATGTGGTGGATAGGCGGCGGGAACAATTGAAGGCTATAGATGAAAAGTGTTCCTTGTTGCAATCTTCTTATATTCCAAGTCCGGCTTGTTGCAGGAACTGCTGAGTTAAGTGCTCTGTGCACACCGTGAGCAGTGTGTCTCATCCGTTTTGATCATGTTTCGATATTCCAATTGCTTACGATGAATGATGACATCGTATGACATGGAACCGTTGGCTGTGTTCACTTTCTGCGCGATTTTGCCTTATGTCTTTTGGCGTGTGCTAAGACTGCTACGATGGGGACTACATTTACCTTTCTTTGTTCGGGAGATGAGATATTAATTCGGATGATTACGCTGGCACGGGCGGTTGAGCCATTATGGATTTTAATTCGTTTGCAGTGATACCGGGGCCTTCCATAACAAAATAACCAAACTCTTACGGGCACACGACTTTAAAAGAAAAAATGTAACAGCAATACACTAAAAACAACAGGTTGGGGCTAAATATTTGTCATTTCACGGGCGCTCGCAGTGCCCCGGGCGCTGGCAATTCATCATACACCACGGGAAACAGTAAAGAACAAATGACATGAAATAGGTGGTTGAGACTAACCAGTCCATGGCATAGATGAACTGATACTTCATTTTTCACAAATATTAACTTTCGTCACTTTTATCACATAGTTGTTTGTAATGAGGTCATATTCATCATAGTTTGTGAAATCAACATTTGAAGTTCTACTCTTTCCTCCTGTAGGGATTTGCTTACTCCGTTGATCCGGTCTAGGATTGCAGCCAAGAGGCCTGCTACGATGACATTTTCTTTCTTTGAAAGGTCATTAGTAGACATTTGGCCCCGTGAATTATCTCAGGCGTTCTATTCATATCTTTAGCATAATATGCAATGTATTCTGAAAGCAGCGGCTGCCTTGGTTGCATCGGCCCATGCACACCACTTTGAGCCGTCATTCTTTTTTAAAACTAGTGGAGAGTCCTGTGGACGTTTGCCATCTCTAAATATTGCGCTAGCCACCCTTTTTTAAAACTATGTGTTTACTATATTTGACACTAGCCAAATTGTACGACACACATTCAACAACGGATGAAACGGCATTAAGGCTCGTTCTTGTGTCTCGGCAAAATTGTTAAAGAAAACTGACTGCGACAAGATAACGTTGACATTTCACACACTTAAGAAAAAATACACATTTCAGGAAACCAAATACTCTCACTGAGTTACTACAATTTATCATTGATGATAACAACATTTTAAAAAACTTTTTTAATATTGCACATAAACCGTTATAGGCTTCAGCAGGTTTTAAACAGTGCCTATTTTAAGATTCCTTGTTCGCTCATTTTATAGCATACTCGTAACTATTGCCGTCTACAGTAGCAAAGCCAGCGGGCAAAGCGTGAAACCCCACAAAACTCAGAGAATTATGACCTCTTCAGTTAGGCAACGTACACAGTCACGCCATTATTTGGGGAATAGTAATCAAACCGAGACCAAAGAACGGCCCCCGTGCATCAATTTTTTTGCTGAACAGGAGACGCTGATAAAAAAAAAATAGAGGTTTTGCGTTACCACAGTACCTACTTATAAACAATTTAAGAAAGCTTGATTATAAATTCTGTTTATAGATCTTCAGTCTGAAAAATCTTTCTTTTTCAATTGTTTTTAAATGTGTTGTCACGCGACCCTAATGGACGTGAGGCCGATAGGTCGCCGCTACTGTACCTAATGGATTAATTCGACACTAGATCAGAAGTGTTAATCCATGGTGTACCAACAAAACCATTGCCCAGTACCAAATGAAAAAAGGAAAAGTGGTACATTTTATGTGAAAAAGAGCAAGACCTTTTATCCGGGAAAAAAAATCATTTTTTAAAATAAAAGCAGAATATGATAATGTGGCGGTTATTTTCAATATTTTAAGGCAAGTGCCAGAATAGACGCAGGACAGCCACGTTAAAAGCAGAATACATCCGGAGAAATTCTAATGTCTGGTAGTCATAGTCCAGGTCATTACCAAACGGTCGAGTTATTTCCTGTTGCTAACACAAGATTGACAACTAACTTTGATAAATTGTATAAGTGTGTTCAGAAATAAAATCATCTTGACTAATAAAGGCTAAGGAAAAAAAAGTAAACAACAACGAGAAAGGTCAAATAAAAATTCATCACCGACCATAAACGACCAAGGGTAGGAGCATGTCTAATGAAGGCACGTGGTTAATTGAGATGATAGAAAGGAGAAACACGTGGAGACTGAAGCACGCGGACCAGTCAGCCAAATCTTCATTTTCTAATGGCAATCAAAGCTAATAAATGTCGTCGGTCAGAGAGAGACCGAGCAATCTTGAATGTGATAGCTCCTTTCTTGCTGGTTTCTGAACGTTTGCTAGTGTTTGCGCGGACGTCATCATTATTGTCTTGACACGTCACGACTCTCAATGAAATATGGGCGTGCCCGGTAATTACAAAACCTTCAGTTTGGCAACGGAACAAAGTCAATTGGAAAAATATCACATACAGAGAAAAAAAAAAAAAAACTGAGAAAGAAAGTAAATCTGCTTTACATTCTTCTGTGTATTTGGTCAGTAAGTAAATCTGCTTTACGTTCATCTTTGTATTTGTCAAGCAACTATAGTCCGTTTCATAAGTCGTGCCCAACTTTAAAAATCTATATCTTTTTAACCACTTTTTGTAAGTAGTTCAAAATTGGCATGTAAAGTTATAATGATTAGAACCCAACAGGGAATTAATTTCATTTAAAAAAAACATTTGGTTATTATCGTTGCTTATTTGATCTATATACATTTATAACGACCCATTGATGTAGTCAAAACTTAATGTTTACAGTATTTTAAGTTAAAAATAGCGATAAAAATCAATACACGGTCAAATTGACGTGTTTGCACGCTTTCAACGTGGGTTTTCTGACACAATTAGACACTTGTAAAAAAACACGAGACATTGTGCGTTCTATTTCCGCTCATTCAGCGGCGGGGACGTGGAACAATAACATTTATTATGAGTCTTAAAATGAAATGCTGCAGTTTACAAAACATCGCAATAAAAATGTATGACTATTTTTGCAAAGAGGCTAAACGAGGAAGATTATTTCATTCTTTAGAAAACCCTGAGGATAGGACAAGACACATTTTGGATTTATCATAACGGTCATTTAATCGCTGGATTCAAGCACGTGACCGTCAATGTTCAAAATATACAAATTCACAAGGAAGAGCAAAAATGTTGGATAATTTCGACAGTGAACTTATTAGAAGTGAAATTCAACAAATGTTGGGTATGAATGAAACTGTTACAACAAGAAAATTAAAAGTATAGCTGAAAAAGAACAACAGTATTGAAATATCAAAGTCTACATTATGGAGGAATGTGAGAGCTGCAGGCTTTACATTCAGAAAGTATTCCAATGGACGAAACATCATCTGTAAGAAGCCACATATAGTAGTCATGAGAAGCAAGTACTTACGTGAAGTAAAAGAGGTGCGCAAGCAAGGTTATGATATTGTGTACTTGGATGAAACATGGATCAATTCTCACCACACTAACCAAAGGGAATGGCAGTCATCAGATGGAAAGATTAAGAGATTAATACCTAGCAGCAAAGGACAGCGCTTGATAATTGCGCATGCAGGTAGTCGACAACATGGACTAATACAGAATGCAGAGCTCATTTTTCTTTCAAAATTTATAGACAATCGGGATTATCACTCTGAGATGAATGGTCACATATTTAGATTATTGGATTGAAAATTCTGCTCTCCCATCACTAGATCGACCATCTTGCCTAATAATGGACAATGCAGCGTATCACAACATTGTTGCACTTGAAGATAAAGTCCCGACGTCATCCAGTACAAAAGATGCTATTAAGATATGGCTCACAAAGGAGCACATACAATTTAATAACATGTACTTAAAACCTGAATTACTATCTCTAGTAAAGCAAAAACAAAGGACAAAGATTTTTCAAATAGATAAGATTATCCAAGAGCACGGTCATATAAGTTTGAGGCTGCCACCTTACCATGCTCATTTAAATCCAATAGAACTAATCTGGGCAAAATTAAAAGGACAAGTGGCAGATGAAAATACAACATTCAAAATATGCGATGTAAAGACTCTTGCTAATCTCGCTTTATTAAATATAGACAAAGATTATTGGGCTAAATGTGAAGACCACGTCTTAAAACAGGAAGAGGAATATTGGAAAAATGATGGTTTGTGGAATGTTCAACCCCAAACAGTTATTAATCTTTTAGACTCGTCTGATTCAGAATGAAAGTATATAGCCCCCACAATGTTGGCCCCTATATTACCTTAAATTAGTTCAACAAACGGTCCTTATCAGGACCACACAACTATGAAAATTGGACATACAGGTATACCTTGATATTATCGTCCGTCCTCGGACTGAGAAGACAATAATTCTCCTGGTGTTTTGTCTTATCCAGTTATTTCCCCATTACGGCCACGCCTTTACCTAGTGAAAATTAATCACAGACCAGCAACTACGGTAATTTCTAGTCTTTAGGGGTTCACAATTTACAATTTTGACAAACATCAAAGAAATTCGCCGCTTTAAGAAAACTGCAGCTGCAAGATATTTATTAAATATACATTTAAAGGGTCTTTTGCATTCTAATAACATTTGGAAAATTACAACAGTTTTTAACAAATGTTTACTGTGTAATAGTGCTTTGAAGTTGGGCACATGATTTGAAACGAGCTATAGCTCTGCTTTACATTAATCTTTGGAAATAATTAAATCTACGCTACATTCGCCCTTGTCTTTGGTAAATAAATAATTTCGAAAAATAAATCTCCTTGACATTATTCCTAATTTTTGGGCAAAAAGTGCTTTTCAGTTAGAAAGTTAAAATATTATGGCATCGGCGACATAACTATTGTTTCCAGTTTAAAAGTTGTACTTTCATTTTAGTTCCTAATCTTTTTGAACTCCCATGGTATATGGTGGATAGGCGGCAGGAACCATTGAAGGCTATGTCTGAAAAGTGTTCCTTCTTGCATTTTCCTCATATTCCAAGTCCGGCTTGTTGCAGGAGCTACTGAGTTAAGTGCTCTGTGCACACCGTGAGCTGTGTGTCTCATCCGTTTTGATCCTGCTTCGATATCCCGCTTGTTTACGATGAATGATGATATCGTATGATAGGGAACAGTTGGCTGTGTTCACTTTCTGCGCGGTTTCGCCTTATGTCTTTTGGCGTGTGCTGAGACTGCTACGATGGGGACTACATTTACCTTTCTTTGTTTGGGAGATGAGTTGGTAATTCGGATGAGTCCACTGGCACGGGCGGTTGAGCAATTATGGATTTTAATTCGTTTGCTGTGATACCGAGGCCTTCCATAACCAATAACCAATAACCAACCAATAACCAATCTTTTTGACTTTCCATCAAACTGTTATCTCTAAACTTTAACAATAACCAATAGTATTTCTATTTATTTCTTGATTATACATGAATATATCAGCAAAGTGCACGTACTCCGTAACACAGGCGAGGTGTCCCACCCAGGAAAATTTAAGAAAGAAATGGTTAATTAATGTAAAATTTGTAGAAAATGTGTATTTTAAATAGAGTTGTCACATTCAGCGGCGTACCGCATACTCCTCTATTCTTTGTGTGTAACACTCAAAGCTTCTACTACGTGTTTAACTAACTTGGCCACCATACCATCGTCCTGACTCTATCTCATCGACATTAACATCAGGGAACTCTGATTGGGGGGGGGGGCGGAGAGACAGAACCTGACCTCCAAAATGTGATTCAAACCTTCTGGTTGTTCACCTTTACCTCAACGCTACATCATCCCACTCTTGTAGAAATGTTATAATGTTTGTTTGTGAAGATGCAAGGAGACCTTGTTTTTTTCTCTATCATCTTCTTACTGTCTGCATCTTTTTCGCCTCGCATTTTGAGCTTTGTGTGACGTCAGATATTTTGTTTCTCCATTTCTTCTGTTGCTGCGTCCGATTGTTACTGCTTGTTGTGGGATTCTACTTTCCGTTAACCCGTGTGACATCTCCAAGCCATCATATTAGTCTCTGAATGTGGCAAAAGACTGGTTTTTTTTCCTACACTTTTCCTGACACCTTCATTTGTGTCTAAGATTGATACATTAATTATTCTTTGAAGGCATCACATTTCATTGGTTGTGATCTTTATTTTCCACAGTAACTCACATTAGGCTGTATGGTGGCCTCAAAAACTCTCAGATGCAACTTTATTTTTAAATCGCTGTACCTCTAATTCTCATTGAATACAGTCTGATGTCGCTTCTTTTTGTTTGTTTGCCTACGCAAGCTTTATATTTGTAGCACTGTCCCGAGAGACTGAATTTTTGATTACCACATTTTATTTTTCACTCCAGCAGCGTTTGCTCAGGATTCCATCGATACGCAGGCAGACCTCAGATGTACTCTAATTTGTCTTTAATCGTTGAGAATGTGGATGCTTTGTGATAGATTTTTTAATATCAATTTTACCCGGGTAGCGGCCATGTTGGCCTAATCTTTTCGATTTCAAACTGCCAAGATTTCTTTAACGTGTACAGAATGCACACTGGACTTCCTTTTGTTGCGTCTACACGAGAGGGCTAGAATTCGGTTCTGACTACCCAGGGACAATGAGAAAGTGAAGCCAAGAAGAAACCAAGAATAGAGAGAGTAAAGTTACCAAAGGCCAAACGATCTTCCTTCGTAAGGTTGACGTCTTAACTCTAGCTCTAGACCACCCAGCTTGGCATACTTGGTTATCATCTTGTTTGTTTGCATTCTCGCTATACATCTAATTCGGTTTTAATACGGTTTCATACCGCCTTCTTTTCTATCCCAAGAATATTTCATTTACCTTATCGAAAGGTTTTCTGTTTTATTGTTAACCTCCTGGTTTGTGCTTACTTCCGTGTGACGCGCACTGTTTATATTTGGACGATCTGTTCTCTCTTGATCAGAAAAAATGGTTGTTCCTGGTTCAATTCTCAGAGTAGGCAAACGATATCCAGACCGACCAGGTTCACTCAGCATACACAAATGGGTACCTGAGATTTTTTTGGGAGGTAAAGGCGACCTGGCATGATACTGGCCACATCATTTTTTTTTTAAATGAGCCGTTGCTCATGGAGAAATATGGTCACTAGCACCATTTTCCATAGAGGGAATTTTTAGTTTACTTTTCTTTTGATTTACTTTCCTCCCACTACTTGTTTGATTTAACCCGTCAAACACTTTATGAGAGGACATTTTGTGCGAAAATTTGGCGAAAACTCCTTTAGGACAACAATAATAACATACCCTGCCAAAATTGCTTTGACTCGCCAAATAAACAATTGTCAAGTCCGCGATCGACTCAATCACGGCCACTTAACAAAATCATGAACTATCAAAAGGCTGCCACTAAATTGGATAACGGGAAAGCGGCCGGCAAAAATGGGGACTTATTGCAATCAGAAGATCAGCACCGTATTGAGCTGTCCAATAGGGTTAGCTCTGTCTCCACACGTGATTGATCACACCCGCATCCATTGTAAGAGCTGTGGACATTAACGGGAAATAACAACAAACTATGTGACACAGGCTATTGTAGTTGGTGTACCTTTCTTCTAAGTGTTTTTTCTGTGGCTCTACTTTTGTTTAAATGTTCTTTCTGTGACTTTACTTTTCTTTTTGGTGTTATTTATGTGACTTTTCTTTTGTGTTCTTTATGTGACTTGACAAATTATTACATTTAGAGGAAATATCCATTTATTTGTGCATAAAATAACATTTCACAAACAAATAACATATCTCATGGACAAATAATGCAACATTTAATACGCGTATAAAAAAAACAGGAGCCGCGATAGCTCAGTCGTTAGTGAACTGGACTACAAAGGACAAGAGGTAGGGTTCTATCCCAACCGATGGCTTCCGGGTTCACTCAGAATTTAATGGGTACCGGGAAAGTAAAGCGGTACGGGCGTAAAACCGACCACATAACCCCAAAAATCAAGTGCCGAAGGTCTGTAAAATTTATGGTCACTAACACCATATTCCCAATACGCCACTTGACGTGACGGGGGTACTTTACTTTTTTTTATTTAAAAAAAAACAGATCGTAAATGTGTACATACTGTGCACAAAATACTCACTGCAATTTCAAAGAAGTGGGGAAGGGTGGAGACTGTGTGGTCTATATGTAAGACATCGGCCGATGGACATTGAAATCCCGGGTTGGAATCATGTTACAGGCAGTGGAAATTTTCCACTTCGAATCCATTATTTCTTCGTGGCCATAACCTCCCCTGGTCTATGGGTAGGGCGGTCCTTCACGAATAACGGTGAAAAACAAGAGATCCCGTAAAATAGCTTTGCCAGTGAAAAAAATTATTAAACAAAATTATGCCGAATATGGATGTGTCGAGCCGAAAGGCACAGATTTCGTGGCTTTGCGGTAAACTTGCTATACATGCATCCACGCCCATCTAAAGGGTAAAGACTAAGAAGACAAAGAAACTGCAATTGTAGTATAATTTATTTATTGCAAGCAACGTATAATCGTCAAAACAGAGTCGGTGGCCCAAAGTAATCAAGACCTCGCTTCATCTTTCAGTTTGGACCCCTTAATCCATGCCATAACAGACAGGCTAATGAATAAGGGATCGCCGTAGTTTCTCCAGTTCTAGAGTCTGTTTATCTTAAACAGCATGGTCCAACCCATGGCCCGCGGGCTAGTTGTTGCCCGCGTGATTCATTTTGATGAGGTCATTCTCGTGAGGTTGCGATTTCGGGTTTCGGCAGCTGGCACGGGATTCCTGGCCCATGGTACGAAATTCACTTTGCAAACTATCCAGTTGACTTCAGTATCGAGCTCGAGTACACGTCTAAAGAAATTTCACCCACGGGCAGCAATTTATCGTTTAATCTTAGTATTTAAAGACATTTAAAACTGTTTTTAACACACTTCTAGATGCTGGAACAAAACTATAAAATTACTGTGAGGGTTCATTTCTGAAAGTTTGAAGAAGATTTGACCAATAAACTGATGGCCATCAGTATAACCCATCCCATCAGTCAAAATTACGGGCGGTACTGCGAACAATTACTACAGAAGCAAATGTCCAAGGAGTTTACACAGTTTTTAAAATAGTCTATAAGGACAGAGTTTTGAGTTTAGGGCCAGTTTTTTTACTTGGAAGTTTGCAGTTTCTAAGTTTAGGGCTTTATCTGGCAGTTTTTTTTTTTCATTGAATAACAGTTCAAAGTCTAGCACTACTTAGAGTTAATTTTGAGAAGCAGTTATCAGAATTGTGCACTCAAAATTAGCTTATCGATTTTTTTTCTGAAGTGTGCTAGTCGTATCGATTTAACTGTGTGATATCGCTTTTAACATTAGTTCAAAACGGCTGAAACAAAGAAACACTGAATTACATAGGAAAAACACTTCCAATATAAATGGCAAGAAAGCTACTATTTTGTTGAACACAACGGTAAACCAAAATCTGTAATTTGTTCAAAAGTGTTACGTGCTTCAAAGAAATATTATCTAAGCAGACATTATACTGTATAAAACGCACTATGATAAATACCACAAGGCTATTGATTCTATTGGTCATGGAAGGCCTCAGTATCACTGCAATGATTATGGATTTTAATTCGTTTGCAGTGATACCGAGGCCTTCCATAACCAATAACCAATCACTGCAAACGAATTAAAATACATAATTGCTCAACCGCCCGTGCCAGTGGAATCATCCGAATTACTAACTCATCTCCCAAACAAAGAAAGGTAACTGTAGTCCCCATCGTAGCAGTCTCAGCACACGCCAAAAGACATAAGGCGAAACCGCGCAGAAAGTGAACACAGTCAACTGTTCCCTGTCATACGATATCATCATTCATCGTAAACAAGCGGGATATCGAAGCAGGATCAAAAAGGATGAGACACACAGCTCACGGTGTGCATAGAGCACTTAACTCAGTAGCTTCTGCAACAAGCCGGACTTGGAATATGAGGAAACTGCAAGAAGGAACACTTTTCAGACATAGCCTTCAATGGTTCCTGCCGCCTATCCACCATATACCATGGGAGTTCACGTCCTCCCGAAAATGATGATCGTCATAGCACTTGATGATGTTAGGCCATCATTGATGACTCCAATTCCAAACATATAGACACACAGTGGTGGTAAGTTATCATTTCCAATCCAACAGAAGCCACATGACCTGTAGTTAGTAAAACCACAGAGAGAATATGATTTTGTGACCTTCACTGATTCACTCTTAGATGTGAATGTGTAGTTTTCACAAGAGGAGAAGTTTTCAACAAAAGTGATCCCATTTAAGGCAATTCTGGGATAGCAAGGCAAGTCTCCTTTATAGCAGCAGAACTTGATGTTCTCCGCTCCCTTCTTGTAGCTGCCACCACACGATTCTGATGTCTCATTAACTTGGACATCATTCAAGAACAATGTCAGATTAACATTCCATAGATATGGCTCTGCTGATGAAATGCTTGGTGCAACAGTTGTATCAATCATACAGGAGGCTCCTGTTCTGTGGTCATTAATATCACAGGCGGCACATGATGTTGTTATATTCAGTGTTTCTATCCACCATGTTGCCCGGAAGTTCACTTCCTCCTGAAAATGATGATCGTCATATTGAGAACAAAAAAATGTATACGTTTCATGATGTTAGGACATCGTTCTTGACTCTAACCGAATATATAAACACACAGTTAGTGGTCGAATTATCCACGTCACATATCAAACAATGTATGTAATGACTATGTTACATTACTTAGGAGCACAGTGAGTAAATTCTTTGTTATTAGTCTTAATGAACAATTTACTTGTCTGCTTGTAAATTTTAGTTATTACAATATATCTACCTGTATATTTGTGTGCTCTATCTATCTCTTTCTCTCTCTCTCTCTCTCTCTCTCTCTATATATATATATATATATATATATATATATATATATATATATATGTATATATATTTATAGTCAATCACACAGTTAATCCTCTTCCTTATATATATATATATATATATATATATATGTTAATAAAAAAGAGTTCTTAAATATTATGTAGAGCCAGTCATAACATATGGATATGAATCATGCACAATAGGACAAAATCATCATCATCATCATTGAGTGCCTTCTCCGCAACGAAGTTTGGCTATCATGGATCGCCATTCTACTCTGTTTCTTGTTTTGATGGTGCAGGCTGTCATAGATTGACTTGTCCATCTTTTGATGTTACTCGTCCATGTTAGTCTTGGTCTGCCTCTGCCTCTTTTACCTTGTATTTTCCCATCCAATATTACTTTTAGTAGGCTGTTGTGTCTTTTAACATGCCCCAACAATTTCATTTGTCTTGTCTTAATTGTATTTAGTAGTTCTCTTTTTATGTTTAGTTGTTTTAAAACTTTCTCGTTTGTTATCTTTTCTTTCCATCCAATTCTACCTATTCTTCTATAAATCTATAAATCCACATTTCAAGGGTTTAATTTTCTGTTGTGTTTTCTTGTCTAATGTTCATGTTTCTGCCCCATATAAAATAATATTGAGAAGATGTAACATTTTGCCATTCTTAGTTTCAGCCCTGTTGACATTTGTTTTGTTGTTAGTATATTTTTCATGGCATTAAAATTATTTTTTGCCATACCTATTCTTTTATTTATTTCAATATTACATTTTCCATCATTGGTTATAGTATGTCCCAGGTAGTTGTAGCTCTGGAGTGTCTCCAGATGTATTCCCTCAACTGTGATATTTAATTGTAGGTCTTGACAATTTTCTTTTTTTTTATGATCATAGTTTTAGTCTTTTTGATATTCTTTTCTAGTCCATATTTTTGCTTATTATGTTTATTTCATTAAGCAATTGTTGTAGGTCTTTATGATTTTCTGCTAGTATAACAGTATCATCAGCATATCTCAGGTTATTGATTATCTTTCCATTAATGTTTAGGCCTGTCATTTCAGTGATTTTTTTAAAGATTTGCTCAGTGTAAAGATTGAACAAGCTTGGTGATAGGATGCATCCTTGTCTTACTCCTCTTTTTATGTCCATGGGTGTAGAGTTTTCCTTGTTATATCATATTATTGCTGTATTGCTGTATATTATCCTTTAGGCAGTCTATAAGTTGGTTATGGTGTATTCTATCGAAAGCTTTGGTGTAGTCTATAAAGCAGGCATATATTGGTTTGTTTACTTCTGTGTATTTTTCAATCAATGTTCTCATGCTAAATATGGCTTCTTTTGTCCCACTGTTTGTAGCTATTTTGAATTCGTTCTTAAAACAATAGTTAGAATTTCTCTCCATGGCTTTCTTTGGACAACAGATAAGAAAATCACTGGAGTCTGTAGAAATGTGGTTTTACAGAAGAATGTTGAGAATGCCATGCACAGCCAAGAAGAGTAATGAAAATGTTCTGAAAGAGTTCAAAGCAAAAAGACAGCTAATTTCCAATATTAGGAAGAAACAATCATCATTTTTTGGACATGTAATGAGAAGAGAACAACTGGAATATATTGTCATCATCATGTGCCATTCCGGTTGGCGTAGGTGATCATGTCCCTCCACAATCTTCTATCTACAGTGCATCGTATCAGTTCTGTTGTTGACTGTTTTCCATGCCATTACACCAAGCTATCCAGTATTTTCTCTCTTTGTCGCTCGCGATCTCTGTTTCCTTTTATTTTGCCAGTTGTTACCAAGTATTCCAACTTTCCTTTTCTCATGATGTGCCCGAAAAATATTGATTGCTTCTTTCTAATGTTTTTTAAAGCTCCCTTTTTGTGTTGGCCTCTTTGAGAACTTCCTCATTGGTCTTTTTATCTGTCCAGGGAACCTTCAACATTCTTCTGAGAAATCCCATCTCTGTGGCCTCAAATTGTCTTTTCATTTGATTGTCTACTGTCCATGATTCGCTTCCATAGGTCAGAATTGGTTCTATATAGCACCGATGAACTCTCTTTCTCATTTTTATTGACATAGATTTGAGGCATAAGATATTTTTCATATTCTTAAATGCTATTTTGGCCTGAGCTATTCTGCTTTTTATTTCTGTGGTGCATCTCCCATCTGATGTTATTATTGTGCCCAAGTATTTGAAACGTTGCACTTGTTTCAGATTTGTCTCGTTTATTTGTATGCTGCATGATGGTGGTGATTGGTTCTTCCATATAACCATTACTTCTGTTTTCTTACTATTCAGACTGAGACCTTTCTTGTTGCTTTCTTTTACTATTATGTCTATCATTTCTTGTAGTTCATTCTCTGTCTCTGCGATTAAGACTGTGTCATCCGCATATCGCAAATTATTTATGTTGTGACCATTGACTTCAATTCCTTTTTTGTCTACTATTGATCTCATCATATATTCACTGTAAAGTGAAAACAAATCCGGTGACAGAACACAGCCTTGTCTGACTCCTTGCTTTATATATTGGAATTGTCCTGTTTGGTTGTTAATTCGTATATCATGTCTGTTGCCAGTACATGTATTTTATGATTCCCAGATCCTTGCCATCAATGTTTAATTTCCTCCAGCATATTGATTATTTCCACATGCTTTACTTTGTCAAATGCTTTCGTGTAGTCTATAAAGCACATATATAGATCTTTTTTTACCTCTATAGATCTTTCTATCAGTGTTCTTAAGATGTATATTGCATTATTGGTGCCCTTTCCTTCCACAAATCCACATTGTTCCTCACTTATTTCTGGTTTTATTTTGTTCCTTACACGTCTCATGATTATTCTTAGTAATATTTTAGTCATATGGCTCATGAGACTAATAGTGCGATGGTCTTCACAATCAGTGGCGCCTGACTTCTTCGGTATGGCTACAAAGATAGATTTTAGTAGATCTTCGGGTATGTGTCCAGTGTTATATATGGCATTGAGTAATTTTTTTATGACTTGTACTCCCAGCTCTCCTAATGTATTTATCTCTTCGATTGTTATATTGTCAGGACCTGGAGCTTTGCCTCTTTTCATGTGTTGAATTGCGTCCTCCACTTCACTCTGCATTATTGGTGGTCCTGTGTCTTCATTTGATTTGTTTAGTTCTGGTCTTTCATCATCATAGAGTTGACTAATATATTCTGTCCATCTTTCCATTGTCTTCTCCTGTCCCATTATTATATTTCCTTCCTTTTATTTCACACATCCTGAAACTTTGACTTCTTTTCTTCATGTTAATTCATTTAACTGATTGTGCATACATTTTGAGTCTTTCTTTTGTTGTTTTTTCCATTTCTTCACATTTCTGTTTTAACCATCCTTCCTTTGCTTCACTGCACTTATTTTGGATCTCTTTATGCAATATTTTGTATGTCCGTTCTTTTTTCTTATGCTTTCTTCTTTCGTCCATTAGTTGTAATATTTCTTCTGTCATCCATTTCTTTTTGTTGATTCTTTTAGTCACTGGTATTACTACTTTTGATATTTGTTGAATCGATTGTTTGAGCATTTCCCACTGCTCCTGGATGTCCTGTATTTTCTCAATAGCATTATATCTGGTGTTTGTGAATTATTGGTTATTGGTTATGGGTTATGGAAGGCCTCGGTATCACTGCAAGCGAATTAAAATCCATAATTGCTCAACCGCCCGTGCCAGTGGAATCATCCGAATTATAACTCATCTTCCAAACAAAGAAAGGTAACTGTAGTCCAGCATTATATCTATTTTGTACTATCGTGCTGTACTTACCACACATCTGTTTATCTACTCTTAGCATATCTAGTTCTAATTTTATATTTCTTTGCGATTTCTGTGCCTTCCGCAGTTTTATTCTTATCTTTCCAACTACTGGTACATGGTCACTATTGCAATCTGCTCTTGGCCTTGTTTTAACCGATGTTAGCCCATTCCTGAATCTTCTGTGTACAAGTATAAAATCAATTTGATTGTGTACTTTTTTGTCTGGGCTTTGCCATGTCCATAGTCGCCTAGGGTGTTGTTTGAACAAGGTGTTACCTATAATCATTTCATGTGTCTTTGCCAAATCTATCAATCTATCCCCTCTGTCATTCGTCTCTCCAAGGCCATGCCCCCCAGTCACATTTTGCACTTTAACTGTTCCTACCTTTGCATTGAAATCCCCTAATATAATAGTTATTTCATGGGGTTTACACTGTTCCATGGTCGCCTCTAGCTGCTCGTAAAAAGTGTCAATGTCTTCTTCTACGCTATTACTTGTTGGTGCATAAACTTGAATTATGTTGATATCCATTGGTATGCCTCTCAATTTTACTAGCAGAATTCTGTCTGATACTGGCCAAAATTCTTTCACTGTTTTGCTTCTTTCTCTATCTAACATGATGCCTACTCCTCTGTCGTGTGTCCTTCCCCCAGAGTAAATTACATTTCTACTGTCGCGTTGTAATTAATAATCCTGCTCCTGTCCATCTGATTTCACATAGTCCCAAGATGTTCAATTTCATTCTCTTCATTTCTTGGCTGATGTTTTCTAGTTTTCCAACCTGGAATGCAGATCTAATGTTCCAAGTTCCTATTGCTAGTGTCTCTTTATTTTTGATCTTGCATACAGTTGCTTGATGACGATCGGGTGTCACCTGTAGCACATGACGCTCCCTCCGGGACGAGGTGGCTGTGAAGTCCCCATTAACGTCGATAGCTGTAAATATAAGGTTGTGATTTGTCATGATTATTCCAGGCAATTTAAGAAGGTAGTTTGCCATTCCTTTCCTTCTTGGCAGTGACTGTACTAGTCGGAGATCGCAGCCATTGTCTCTATACAATATATTGTAACAACTGGAAAAATTGAGGGATGAAGAGACAGGGAAGCAAAGAGAGAAAATACCAGACAGCTTAAGAGAACTGTCGAGATCGAAAGTTGTGGAGAGACATGATCACCTACGCCAGTAGGTCCGGTACTTGATGACGATTATGATGATATATATATATATATATATATATATATATATATATATATATATATATATATATATATATATATATATATCATCATCATCATCATCATGTCCCACCCATACTGGTTGCTGTAGACAAGGGATGCCAAACCTATTTTGAGCTTGGGCCAGTAAATTGATTATAACAAAATTGAAGGGCCACCTAACTAAATGTATATTAATAACTATTTTAAATGTAAACTACAGTATTTTATGAATATTAGTAAAATATTCAGGCAAGTGTAGGACTGTAACCAATATATAAAGCATAACGTTTTGGGTTTTAGCCCAGTTATTCATATAATCATATAATTTATTTTATACATTTAAACAAATCATAAAAGGAAGCATATTGAATTATTATAGAAATACTTGTTAAACTAGTCTTACAGTCTTGAAGTTTTGAAGACCTGAGTAGTATATATCCAGTGAAAGGATGCGTAAAAGTGCTTCCAGCCGCACATAATTCCTTATATGAGAGTCTACCCGTACATGGAAGCACATTTTTTGGTGCGGTTTTTCCTTATATGAGAGTCTTCATTTTTTCTTATATGAGAGTCTACCCGCCCATTTTGGTTCCGGTGACCTCTCGTTGACCTCTCAACCTCTCGTGGCGGCGTCGAAACGCACCTAATTCCTTATATAAATAGTCTAAACGCAGATCAAGGCACAATTTTGGGTGCCGTTTTTCCTTATATGAGAGTCTACCGTTTTTCCTTATATGAGAGTCTACCCGCCCATTTTTGTTCCGGTGACCTCTCGTGGCGGTGGTGGTGACCTCTCGTTGACCTCTCGGGTGAGCGCTCGTGGTGACCTCCCGCGGCGGTGGTGAAGGGGTGGTGAAGGGGCGGCGGTGGTATCATAACTTTCATATTCTTTGTACTTTCAATGGGGCCGTAACTTTCATAAATCTATTCTTTCTTTATACTCTCATTCAATAAAAAACAGTGACAAGTTTATTTATTGCTTTTAAAAACTTCCTTTAGAATTAAAGGTAACAGCTTAGGCCGTTACACACGCTACACGCCAAACACTGTGTTTAACGTTAAGCGAGAGATCAAAGAGCTCGGTACACGCGCAGCCGCGAAGACGTGCAGCGAAGACGCGCAGCAAGGGGCCGCAAGATCAAAGAGCTCGGTAGACGCGAGGCGACCTCGCGCAGCGAGGGGGCCGCGTTTAACGTTAAGCGCGATCAAAGAATCCGCCTCCCGTGAGTACTTACTTCCCGTTAGACGGTAAGTGTTCATCAGGAGAGTCATTTAACAGGGGAATTTCACGATACCGATGTTTTAATGTGAGATGCTTGGGGGTAATTAATATCTTTGCGCCGTTTCGTGTTCAAAGACCGTGTTTCGCTGTGAAAAGTTTTGATTGAATGTTTGAGTGCCAGACTGGCCAGGGCTACGTTAATGACTTTTTTATCATCTGAAGATTAGAATACCACTTAGCAGGGGAATTTTACTGGGTGGTTGTTTTAATGTGAGATGTTTAGGGGAAATTAACACTGACAAGTTTATTTATTTATTTAATGTTTTATTCGTATATATACCACAATAGATAACACAGGGGTAGACAATAATGTAGTCTTTAACTATTGTACATTATAGACAAGTATAATACATAAGAAACAAAGTAGTTTATTTACAAGAAGTAATACATGATACTGTTAAATTGCTAAAGGGGAGGTGGTCACGTTGTCAGAATGGACCTGTCGCTTGATGGGGTGAGGTAGTAAGTTGGAAGTTGTAGTAGTAGGTTAGAAGTTGGCGTGTATTAGAGGAAGTTGGTTGTGGAGGTAGTTGGTAGTAGAAGTTGTAGTAGTGAAAGTTGTAGTTGTAGACGTAGTCGGTGTAGAAGTTGTAGTAGTGAAAGTTGTAGTAGAGCAGGGGACGACGTTCAAATTAACAGACGACGACTTTTATTCGACTGACTCAACAAGCAAAGACCAAAACGTTACTCCCAAACCAACGAAAGCTTAGACTTTGGAGTTCTATATCTTTAGCACTTCAACGAATAACAGACAACAGTAATGGTGAACCTTACAGATAAGAAAACTTAGTTCCAAACCCCAAAATTTCGTCTCATAACTAAAAAGTTGAACTCAAAACATTAAAAATCTAGGTCCAAAGTCAAAATAGTTAGACACGGTAGGGCAAAAGGGCATATTCTTTCCAACCAATACTCCCTATTCTTCTACACATCTGCATCTCGAAGCCTTCGAATTTATATTCAATGTTTGGCTACTGACAATGTAGCAGTCATTTCGTTGTAATGGTCATCTCGTTGTAACAGACACGTATGTCATGTCGTTGTAACAGACACGTATGTCATGTCATTTTATCAGAGACGTATGGTATGTCGTTGTAATAGCCATGTCGTTGTATCAGTCATGTCGTTGTATCAGTCATGTCGATGTAGTAGACACGTATGTCATGTCAATGTAACAGTCATGTCAATGTAACAGTCATGTCAATGTAACAGTCATTTCGTTGTAATAGTCATCTCGTTGTAACAGTCACGTATGTCATGTCGTTTTATCAGAGACGTATGGTAGGTCGTGATGGACGAAAGTAGGTTGTCGACTGTGCCATGATGGATCATGTAGGTTGTCGACTGTGTCGAGATGGACGAATGTAGGTTGTCGACTGGGCCATGATGGATCATGTAGGTTGTCGACTGGGCCATGATGGATCATGTAGGTTGTCGACTGGGCCATGATGGATCATGTAGGTTGTCGACTGGGCCATGATGGATCATGTAGGTTGTCGACTGGGCCATGATGGATCATGTAGGTTGTCGACTGTGCCATGATGGATCATGTAGATTGCCGACTGTGTCGAGATGGATGAATGTAGGTTGTCGACTGTGCCCTGATGGATGAATGTAGGTTGTCGACTGTGCCATGATGGATCATGTAGGTTGTCGACTGTGTCGAGATGGACGAATGTAGGTTGTCGACTGGGCCATGATGGATCATGTAGGTTGTCGACTGGGCCATGATGGATCATGTAGGTTGTCGACTGGGCCATGATGGATCATGTAGGTTGTCGACTGGGCCATGATGGATCATGTAGGTTGTCGACTGGGCCATGATGGATCATGTAGGTTGTCGACTGGGCCATGATGGATCATGTAGGTTGTCGACTGGGCCATGATGGATCATGTAGGTTGTCGACTGGGCCATGATCGATGATGTAGATTGTCGACTGTGTCGAGATGGATGAATGTAATTGTCGAGTATGCTCCAACAAATCACCGCGCCATTTAAACTTCTTTGAACATAATGGACACGGATGTTCACCAGAAGAAACCTCATTATGAGAAACCATCTGGAGAAAATCCAATAACCCTTTCGTCAACCATATTTAACATACCTAGTTTAACTTCATCAAACATCAAGCTCAACAATACTTAGCATACCTACTTTAAACACCTCGATAAAATTGAATAACCTTTCATCGATAAGCCTTAACGTACTTTAAGAGAAAACAATCCAACTTACTGTGTAAAATAGAATCTCAATCCGTTAGAATGAATAGTAACTTTCCTTGAAGCAACCAAACTTATAACACGAAAGCCCTGAAGGGTCTTGTTTAAATATAGCCTGGTAACAAATGAATACATTACCCAATCAGCGAGTGATTATGCCAACATCGACTGATATCTGGATTAACCAATTAGAGAAGAGCATTAACATTGGAGGCGGAGCAAAGAAATGACTGACATCTGTATTATAACCATTCAGAGAAGAGCATTAGCATGGGAGGCGGAGCAAAGAAATGACTGACATCTGTATTATAACCATTCAGAAAAGAGCATTACTATGAACGGCAGAGTGATTAACCAATTATAGAAGAGCATAACTTTGAAAGCGGTTCCAGTTCCATCTTAAGGTAAATGATTTGGTCGGGTTCTCATCGAGGATTGTGGGCGTTTCTGGTCCATAGAATGTGTTTGGATAAACTTATGTAGGAGTTTATGTTCCTGGGGGTTGATATTATTCACACATATGATAAGGCGTATAAGAAACATTCCAAGTTTTATAACGCGATGGCTAACCTAGTATACACATGATCGGAGAGAAATGAGCTGTTATTTACTGGAATAATTCAGCGAGTCGGTGGTCATGATATCTACGCCACGTTTGTAACCATCGTTATCGAAATACTTTCAGATCGAATTCGCAATTTCGGTCGTCTTGTTGTTCTATATACCCTCGCCTATCGATTAGTTAAGAATCATGTCAAAGACATGTTCGACTCTGATTCCGACATTTGTGTTTTAGAAACGGACTTTGGTACTTGGACCGGTGGTATCATCGGAAGAGAATTTGGAGAGTGGTTACTAAAAGAAGGTGGTTTGGAAAATTTTCTAGACCTCTCTAACGAAGAAGCTACAACACTGTGGACTCTACTTCACAACAGCCTTTGGTCTTTAAGAGCTTTACCTAGAAATGTTTATCTGTGAGTTTATATATTTTCCCTAATAAAAGTTTGGTAACCCCACAGCATTTGTTACTGCCTTACAATATTGTTTACCAGGTCACGACACCCTCTCACACTGATGATGAGGGTTGTCCTGTAGTAGGCCTGTGATTGTAATAAGAATGGTTTGCTCCAGCTTTGAAATCTGAAATTTTCACAAAAAGAGATGGTGTTACTCAGTTCCCCTATAATGGCGATGTTGAGTTACTAAAAATAGATTTTGATCTCTGATGCAATACCTGATTAGTTACTAAAAATAGAATGTGACCTATGATCCAATAACAGAATACTCATTGCCCTGGTGACCAATTGAGACTGATGGAAAAGTGAATTCCCAGTCATAGAAAAGTATGTTGTCACGATAGGTGTGTCAATAACAAGGAATAACAAATCATTAAAGACATCCTAATTAAGTTGTGAAATTTTGGTGGTTGAGAGATAAATCTGAAGATAAGCACATCAAACTATAAGAACAAGGAAACAATCGTATATTACACACTCTTAGAGCCAGTGTTAAGTTAACACGTATTTAGTTAAAATAGAAGGTTATAAATTGAGTAGAGGTAAACTTATACCTTATGGCTCATCTACTTTTTCGAATAAACTCAAGTTCAGAAGAGGAAGACAGTGATGAAGATAGTGATTTGTCAATGAGCACGCAAACCACGACAATATGGCCTAGTGGTAATTTTAATAATGGTTTAACTTTAGACTCAATTTTCAAAAAGACAAATATACATGAAAGGTTTTTAAACTCTAGTGAAACCTCTGACACTTACATCACCGGCTCTCAAAATCAGGGAGCTGGAAGACTGGAGATTCCAACTGAAATAATTAACAACCACTCCTCGACTGATAATAGAGATATACAAATCTTTGAACATGATATTTATTTTGAACAAATTAACGCAACGTGGAACGAACAATACGCTTGCAGCCAGCAAGGTGATACACTAAACGATAGAGCTACCAAGGTAAGTAATTGCTTTGGAGTCGAGTTTACCTTTTGATTTTGATATTCTCTGTTTCGCCTTCGTTATCTTTATTACTGGGTTATTACACAACTAGTAGAGACATTATCTTTATTGATGATGATAAATAGTAAATTTCCACATGTAATGAAAATTGTGAAACTAGTTGCTAGTAATGATTGACGTTATAGTAAAGGAAACCAAAAAATAAAGGACTCATCCTTGATACCATAAAGAAGTAACTGTAACATCAAAGAAAAAGACAAGTGGAATAATATTAATACTGGTAAATCTTTTGAAGTGTTATCCTCTGGAGGTGGAGTAGAGTAAATTTTACGTAGAAGCAGGTTTAAATTACCCAAGAGACTCATGGACAATAGGTTACTAGGTGAGAAGCGAAAGAGATATCCAATACTTGGATGTTGTGACTTGTAATGAGAACCGCTGTAATAACTTGTACCAACTTGAAAATGTGAGGGGTGAAAAGACAGAGGGAAACAAAGAGAAATAACATGAGCTACAGAGTTGTGCAGAGATATTTTATTATAAAGTGTTTTTCATTTAGAAGTTTTTGCTGGCTTTTAAACCTAAATTGTCTCGTTTCTTCTAGGTTCATTTTTGTGAAGAAACGATTGTTTTAACAATCCACGATGATGAAAATGACGAACCCAATTATTCTTGGCAGCAGTTTTCTATAGACAAGGAGCGCTTCATAAACCGTATACAAGAATGTGGCAAAATTATTTTCCCCCTTCCTAGCTATTGATCACAGAGCCAAGATTCTAAAAAGTATTTCAGAAGTAATAGAAACTAAAGTTTAGTTGATATTTTACTTGTCAAGCCCTATCCTGTGTTCACAAGAACACTTCCCTCTAATGAACATAACATGCTATACTCGAGTTTGTCTCCAACTTGTCAGTGTAGGCCCCGCCCTCTGGATCATCATTTGTTTTGATGACTCCATGGATACATCGGCCTCGTGGGACAAACTTCCCATGATTCATCAAAGATGGCCGCTCTCTGAACATGTCTCATCACGTCCAATGACGTATTGCATCAGTTACTATAAATAGAACGTATTCCATTGGTTACTATAAATAGACTGGCCACGCCCCCCTTGTTACAGGGTATAAAGGGCAGCCGTTCTCAGTGCTGCTACATACAGAAAGTCAGAGCCCTGCTACCAAGTCGTGTGCTTTTTAGAATGGAGTCCGTTAGAATGGATATGTGTGATTCCGCTGTTAATGTTGACTGTGATGGTGCTTTTTTCTATGCCGCTCGTAATGGCGAGTATGTAAAACCTCTACAGAAGAATGGTTTGAAGGCTGTCTCAGTTTCGAGATATCGAGCAAAGACTTTAATTCATCTTAGAAAATACGATGGCACAACGGGGTTGAAATTCCCAACACGTTACGGTATAACACTAACACAGCCTGAATTTGAGACTTTAGTGGGTCTGAAGTCTACGATTCTCTCAGAGTGTGACAGACTACAAGTAGCCACAGGTGATGCGTCTACGATTCTCTCATCTGAGTGTGACAGTATACAAGCAACCACTGATGGAGCTTCTACATTTCGCTCAGACTATGCCCCCTTGTGTATTTAAAAAACCACGTGGGAGACCACGTAAACTTGTAATTTAAGCATTAAACACATGACTATGTTGTTATATGTGTACTTTTTTAGATGATTTGTATCCATATTTGCACTATTTAAAGCATCATTGTTCAATTATAAACATTTGAATGTGTAACATGTGTTGTCTAGTTTTATTGTGAAAATAAACATTATAAAAAGATCATATTTGTTTGTTTTTATTTGACTTATTTTAATTTTAATTAGTTTCTTCGAAAAAGTAGATGAGCCATAAGGTATAAGTTTACCTCTACTCAATTTATAACCTTCTATTTTAACTAAATACGTGTTAACTTAACACTGGCTCTAAGAGTGTGTAATATACGATTGTTTCCTTGTTCTTATAGTTTGATGTGCTTATCTTCAGATTTATCTCTCAACCACCAAAATTTCACAACTTAATTAGGATGTCTTTAATGATTTGTTATTCCTTGTTATTGACACACCTATCGTGACAACATACTTTTCTATGACTGGGAATTCACTTTTCCATCAGTCTCAATTGGTCACCAGGGCAATGAGTATTCTGTTATTGGATCATAGGTCACATTCTATTTTTAGTAACTAATCAGGTATTGCATCAGAGATCAAAATCTATTTTTAGTAACTCAACATCGCCATTATAGGGGAACTGAGTAACACCATCTCTTTTTGTGAAAATTTCAGATTTCAAAGCTGGAGCAAACCATTCTTATTACAATCACAGGCCTACTACAGGACAACCCTCATCATCAGTGTGAGAGGGTGTCGTGACCTGGTAAACAATATTGTAAGGCAGTAACAAATGCTGTGGGGTTACCAAACTTTTATTAGGGAAAATATATAAACTCACAGATAAACATTTCTAGGTAAAGCTCTTAAAGACCAAAGGCTGTTGTGAAGTAGAGTCCACAGTGTTGTAGCTTCTTCGTTAGAGAGGTCTAGAAAATTTTCCAAACCACCTTCTTTTAGTAACCACTCTCCAAATTCTCTTCCGATGATACCACCGATCCAAGTACCAAAGTCCGTTTCTAAAACACAAATGTCGGAATCAGAGTCGAACATGTCTTTGACATGATTCTTAACTAATCGATAGGCGAGGGTATATAGAACAACAAGACGACCGAAATTGCGAATTCGATCTGAAAGTATTTCGATAACGATGGTTACAAACGTGGCGTAGATATCATGACCACCGACTCGCTGAATTATTCCAGTAAATAACAGCTCATTTCTCTCCGATCATGTGTATACTAGGTTAGCCATCGCGTTATAAAACTTGGAATGTTTCTTATACGCCTTATCATATGTGTGAATAATATCAACCCCCAGGAACATAAACTCCTACATAAGTTTATCCAAACACATTCTATGGACCAGAAACGCCCACAATCCTCGATGAGAACCCGACCAAATCATTTACCTTAAGATGGAACTGGAACCGCTTTCAAAGTTATGCTCTTCTATAATTGGTTAATCACTCTGCCGTTCATAGTAATGCTCTTTTCTGAATGGTTATAATACAGATGTCAGTCATTTCTTTGCTCCGCCTCCCATGCTAATGCTCTTCTCTGAATGGTTATAATACAGATGTCAGTCATTTCTTTGCTCCGCCTCCAATGTTAATGCTCTTCTCTAATTGGTTAATCCAGATATCAGTCGATGTTGGCATAATCACTCGCTGATTGGGTAATGTATTCATTTGTTACCAGGCTATATTTAAACAAGACCCTTCAGGGCTTTCGTGTTATAAGTTTGGTTGCTTCAAGGAAAGTTACTATTCATTCTAACGGATTGAGATTCTATTTTACACAGTAAGTTGGATTGTTTTCTCTTAAAGTACGTTAAGGCTTATCGATGAAAGGTTATTCAATTTTATCGAGGTGTTTAAAGTAGGTATGCTAAGTATTGTTGAGCTTGATGTTTGATGAAGTTAAACTAGGTATGTTAAATATGGTTGACGAAAGGGTTATTGGATTTTCTCCAGATGGTTTCTCATAATGAGGTTTCTTCTGGTGAACATCCGTGTCCATTATGTTCAAAGAAGTTTAAATGGCGCGGTGATTTGTTGGAGCATACTCGACAATTACATTCATCCATCTCGACACAGTCGACAATCTACATCATCGATCATGGCCCAGTCGACAACCTACATGATCCATCATGGCCCAGTCGACAACCTACATGATCCATCATGGCCCAGTCGACAACCTACATGATCCATCATGGCCCAGTCGACAACCTACATGATCCATCATGGCCCAGTCGACAACCTACATGATCCATCATGGCCCAGTCGACAACTTACATGATCCATCATGGCCCAGTCGACAACCTACATTCGTCCATCTCGACACAGTCGACAACCTACATGATCCATCATGGCACAGTCGACAACCTACATTCATCCATCATGGCACAGTCGACAACCTACATTCATCCATCTCGACACAGTCGGCAATCTACATGATCCATCATGGCACAGTCGACAACCTACATGATCCATCTGGCCCAGTCGACAACCTACATGATCCATCATGGCACAGTCGACAACCTACATTCGTCCATCACGACATACCATACGTCTCTGATAAAACGACATGACATACGTGACTGTTACAACGAGATGACTATTACAACGAAATGACTGTTACATTGACATGACTGTTACATTGACATGACTGTTACATTGACATGACATACGTGTCTACTACATCGACATGACTGATACAACGACATGACTGATACAACGACATGGCTATTACAACGACATACCATACGTCTCTGATAAAATGACATGACATACGTGTCTGTTACAACGACATGACATACGTGTCTGTTACAACGAGATGACCATTACAACGAAATGACTGCTACATTGTCAGTAGCCAAACATTGAATATAAATTCGAAGGCTTCGAGATGCAGATGTGTAGAAGAATAGGGAGTATTGGTTGGAAAGAATATGCCCTTTTGCCCTACCGTGTCTAACTATTTTGACTTTGGACCTAGATTTTTAATGTTTTGAGTTCAACTTTTTAGTTATGAGACGAAATTTTGGGGTTTGGAACTAAGTTTTCTTATCTGTAAGGTTCACCATTACTGTTGTCTGTTATTCGTTGAAGTGCTAAAGATATAGAACTCCAAAGTCTAAGCTTTCGTTGGTTTGGGAGTAACGTTTTGGTCTTTGCTTGTTGAGTCAGTCGAATAAAAGTCGTCGTCTGTTAATTTGAACGTCGTCCCCTGCTCTACTACAACTTTCACTACTACAACTTCTACACCGACTACGTCTACAACTACAACTTTCACTACTACAACTTCTACTACCAACTACCTCCACAACCAACTTCCTCTAATACACGCCAACTTCTAACCTACTACTACAACTTCCAACTTACTACCTCACCCCATCAAGCGACAGGTCCATTCTGACAACGTGACCACCTCCCCTTTAGCAATTTAACAGTATCATGTATTACTTCTTGTAAATAAACTACTTTGTTTCTTATGTATTATACTTGTCTATAATGTACAATAGTTAAAGACTACATTATTGTCTACCCCTGTGTTATCTATTGTGGTATATATACGAATAAAACATTAAATAAATAAATAAACTTGTCAGTGTTAATTTCCCCTAAACATCTCACATTAAAACAACCACCCAGTAAAATTCCCCTGCTAAGTGGTATTCTAATCTTCAGATGATAAAAAAGTCATTAACGTAGCCCTGGCCAGTCTGGCACTCAAACATTCAATCAAAACTTTTCACAGCGAAACACGGTCTTTGAACACGAAACGGCGCAAAGATATTAATTACCCCCAAGCATCTCACATTAAAACATCGGTATCGTGAAATTCCCCTGTTAAATGACTCTCCTGATGAACACTTACCGTCTAACGGGAAGTAAGTACTCACGGGAGGCGGATTCTTTGATCGCGCTTAACGTTAAACGCGGCCCCCTCGCTGCGCGAGGTCGCCTCGCGTCTACCGAGCTCTTTGATCTTGCGGCCCCTTGCTGCGCGTCTTCGCTGCACGTCTTCGCGGCTGCGCGTGTACCGAGCTCTTTGATCTCTCGCTTAACGTTAAACACAGTGTTTGGCGTGTAGCGTGTGTAACGGCCTAAGCTGTTACCTTTAATTCTAAAGGAAGTTTTTAAAAGCAATAAATAAACTTGTCACTGTTTTTTATTGAATGAGAGTATAAAGAAAGAATAGATTTATGAAAGTTACGGCCCCATTGAAAGTACAAAGAATATGAAAGTTATGATACCACCGCCGCCCCTTCACCACCCCTTCACCACCGCCGCGGGAGGTCACCACGAGCGCTCACCCGAGAGGTCAACGAGAGGTCACCACCACCGCCACGAGAGGTCACCGGAACAAAAATGGGCGGGTAGACTCTCATATAAGGAAAAACGGTAGACTCTCATATAAGGAAAAACGGCACCCAAAATTGTGCCTTGATCTGCGTTTAGACTATTTATATAAGGAATTAGGTGCGTTTCGACGCCGCCACGAGAGGTTTAGAGGTCAACGAGAGGTCACCGGAACCAAAATGGGCGGGTAGACTCTCATATAAGAAAAAATGAAGACTCTCATATAAGGAAAAACCGCACCAAAAAATGTGCTTCCATGTACGGGTAGACTCTCATATAAGGAATTATGTGCGGCTGGAAGAACTTTTACGCATCCTTTCACTGGATATATACTACTGACCTGTGATGTTAATTTAATGTGATTTTTTAACTTGCTTTTTATTTAACAATCTCAATATTAGGTGCAATTTTTTATATGCACAGAACAAGTATATATACAAGATGTGTATCTGTAATAGTTGAACATAATTTATTCTATATTCGTTCCATGAATGCTTGGAAAATGATCAAGTTTGCACTGCGCTAAGCTGTTACAAAAAAAATCATTTTCAATTTCAAAGTGTTAACTTCATTGGCATCGATGGAAGCAAAGAGTCTTTTCCTTGTAACTTCTTGTTAATACTATTCAAATGATATAGCATATAAACTAATAATGCCAAATCACAAAGCCACTCTTGATTTTTAAGTAAACCACACTCCAAAGGCAAAACATTTTTTTTATTTCAAAAATGAAAGAACCTAACCTTTTAATTTGAAAAAAAAACGCAACAGCATTTCTCCTCTAGAAAGCCACCTAACTGAGTTGTGAAGTAAGAGCTCACCATATTCATTTATTTCTTCTTCAAAAAGTTTTCTAAATTCTCTACGATCGAGGGCGTGTGATGGAATCATATTATTTCAATGCAGAACAGGATCAATGACGTGTTGAAAGCTCATGTCTTTAGCACACAAAGCCTCTCGATGAATGGAACAGTGATTTGAAAGCAATTTCCGATCTAAATACTGCTCAAGCAATGAAACACAGTCAATCCTCTTCCTTAATATTGCTGGGCATAGCATCTGTACAAATGCTCTCAAGTTTAAACCATTCAAGTTTATTACCGCCAACATCCCTTTTTCGACAGTTTTTCACTGCTTCAAATATATCTCTTCCAGCTATTGTTGTCGATAAATCACAAAAACCTAAAAGCTCCTGAAACACATCAAAATTGTCGTTGACGCACTTCACGAACACAAGTAACTGAGCATTATTACCAGAGTTTACTGCAAAGATGGATATGCTTTCCTTAATAATCTCACCGTCTGAGAACGGGGTTTTCTTCTTACCGAGACGAAGTGATTTTTTTAAGAAGATTTACCATGTTTATCATTTCTTCACTTTTTTTAACAAAAATGTTTTGCATACAATAAAATCCTTTCTTTCTCTTTGAGGTGTAGACAGTTCTTAAAGCAGACACGCGAGGATATGTTTGTTGAATGCATCATGTGTTGGTTTGAAATGCCTTTCTATATTAAATTTGTTTTAGGAACTGCTTCTGTCGTTGATCAAACAAATCGGTTTTGAAGCACTTCCCAATGTAAAGAGAAACTGTTCTTCCCTTTCTTCATTAAATGCGCGGACACCCACCTCACTTTCACTTTTTCTCTTTGACGAACAATGCTTGCTTCAAGCCATCTTAACTAACACTAACTGCCAGCACAGCGCAACAAGCTGCAATAGAGTGTACTTGCAACCTCACGAAGAAAACATAACGTATCGAAAATTATTTAGAACCGAATAGGTAAGAGCACCATCTTTTGCAAAAAATATTTTTACTAACAAACTACACCACCAATTCACTGCAAATTACAAAATAGGAACTAGAAAAATAAATGATAAACTGGAGACAGTTTAGTTAATAATAGATCTGGAGACAGTTGAGAACTACAACTACCTTGGGCATACTATAATCAGTGATGGAAAATTTAAAACTGAAAGAAACAAAGAATATGAAAGGTAATGTTAATGTCATGATAAATATACTAACATCGAAATAAATAACACCAGGACTAAAACTAAGAATATCAAAATGTTATATCTTCTCAACATTCCTGTATGATGCAGTAACAATGACATTAGTCCAGAAAACAGAACAGAAAATTGAAGCCTTTGAAATGTGATTATATATAGAATAATATGTAGCGTTGGATGGGGGAAAAAAGAAAACACACGATGATATTTTAAAACAATTTTTAAAAATTAAAATTGAACTACTAAATGCAATTCAAAAAGACAAATGAGATTTTTTGGGCAAGTTAAAAGACACAACAGCATACTAAAAGTAATTTTGGAAGCAAACATATCAGGTAAAAGAGGCAGATGCAGTCCAAAACTGGATGAGTAACATAAAAAGATGGACAATTCAGCCTATGACAACCTGCAATATCAAAGCAAGAGACAGAGCGGGATGGCGATCCGTGGTAGCCAACCTTCGATGCGGAGACGGCACCTAATGATGATAATGATAATATAAACTCCATTTTGATTTATTCGATATAAAAATACACAGATAGTGAATTATTATCAATATTTAAATTGTTATTTCTCCGTAACGACAAGTCCTAGAAATGTCCAGTGCGACTCAAACGGAAGATCAACATTGTTTTTTTTTTATTTCCGTGTCGATTCAAACCGATGCTATTGGTCGTTTCAAATCTAAATGTTCACGATTAACATGAAATATCTCCTCTTTCCCTGCACTTACAAACTTGATTTTTTGCATCTGGTCTTGTTTTTCCAAGGTCCCACCGATTTCACAAAATTTAATGATGTAGGAAGTATGCTTCATCATGAAGCAGCACTTTCCTTTGATCTCAGTGAATTTACGGATCTTTTTGCTCCTGGAGAGAATAATTTACCGTACATTAGTGGAAATCAGCTTCTCGGCATAGGCGTCTCTACACAACTTGAAAGTTGGAGGCGTTTATCAACTGTTTACTTTCTATTGTTTACTTTCTTTAAAATACTATGAGAATGTCAATGTTATAGCCTTTACAGACGGTCTAAAACAAATCAGCGTATAAACAGTTCCATTAATGAAAACTATTTAAACAATATACAACAAAGAATACATTTAAAAAAATTAATTATCCGTTGCGAACGATAACGAGCATGACATATCAAGCAAAGTTATTGTTTATGGGTACGCATGTGACTAAAGAGTCCGATGTAAGCACGGGATCCTCTTCACTGTAAAGAGCTACATTGTTCGTTTTATGTCTTTCCATGTGACTTTCATTATTTTACGTAAACAAGACATATGAAAGTGATTTAGTTTCTTTGCATGCCTGCAGTACACATATCAAGAATCTTTACATTTTCAAAACGTTATCAACTTTAGCTAAAGATTGATCATGCGGACATATAAAAACGTCCATTATTATTTCATTTATTCTGAATCAGAGGAGTCTAACATATTGATTACTAATCTGGGCTGAACGAACGATAGTCCATCTTTTTTCCAATAGTCATTTTCTTCTTTTAAGACATGATCTTCACATTTGCACCAAAAATCTTTGTCAATCTGTGATAGAGCAGCATATGTCAGTCCTTTTATATCGCATAGTTTAAAACTTGTATTCTCAGCTGCCACCTGCCCTTTAATTTTTGCCCAAACGAGTTCAATGGGGTTTAATTGTGGATGATAAGGGGGCAGTCTCAAGCACGTGTGACCATGCTGTTGAATGATTTTGTCTATTTGGAATACTTTGGTCTTTTGCGATTTCTTAACAAGTGACAGTAATTCAGGTTTAAAAAATCCCTCGTTAAACGGAATTCCTTCCTTTCTTAGCCAAATCTTTATAACATCTTTTGTACTGGTAGATGTAGGAATTTTGTCTTCTTCTGCCACAGCGTTGTGGTACGACGCGTTGTCCATTACCAGACAGGATGGTCTGTCTAGAATTGGAAGAAGAGTATTTTCAATCCACTCTCTAAATATATGGCCATTCATCTCGGTGTGATAGTCCCTGTAGTCAGTATAATTAGAGGTGAATATAAGTTCTGCATTTTTCACCAACCCTTCTTTTCGGCTGCCTGCATGTGCCATTATAATACGCTGTCCTTTTCCAGTGGGTACACATCTTTTAATACTTCCATCTGATAACTGCCATTCCTTGGCACTTGTGTGGTGAGAATTTATCCAAGATTCATCTAGAAATACAATATCATAACCTTGGTTACGCATTTCCCGTACTTCACGTAAATATGCTTCTAACAGTTCTCCATAATGTTGTTTTCGACACAACAATGTCATTTTCTGCTCTCAGTCGAATTTTCAGTTTTCTTAAAGTCACAGTTTCTTTGGAATCGAACATTTTACAAATTGCTCTTCTAATCACTTCCTTGTCAAAACTATCTACTACTTTCTTTCTTCCTAGCGTCCTATCTTGATTGAACTGGACACTCCGTTAGCTTTAAGCACTTGTTTGAAAAAGCGTTTGCTTATACCCAATGCGTGAATAGTTCTCTTTTCTGGCTTTGAGATGCTTCGATACAGTTTTCCACGCTTAGCTTCTTTGCAAAAATATTTATACACCTTTATTGCCACTGATTGCAATGTAAGGAACTTTACTTTTATACCCATTGACTAACAGATCACAAATTTAACGAAATTACCCAATAATTAGGATACGCCGTTGCACATAAATCACAACAAAACGGCAGGAAATGGGATGCACCGGATATAAAATTATAACTATGACGCGTTTTATGTGTTTTTTAGTGCTTAAAACAGGGAAATTGGCGCGCATTACGTTCAAGATGATAAGTCCGTGGGTGCTCACTCATATGAAGCGGTAATTCCTCCAAATATATGGTTTGACCAAAATGCCTTAAATTTGTATACTTCAAATAAAGAATATTTAAAACTATACGTTTGTTGGTGAGGAAATGAATGTACTTCTTGGGACCAAAAAATCACAAGACCATATGCAAAATTTCAGCATTATCAATCAATTGGTTGCAGAGATATGGAATTTTAAACACCTTCAAAATATTTTGAAACGACCAATAGGCCTTTCAATTGATGCATTTTACCCACGATTTCGTAAACCAGTAGCGATGACAAACTAAGGGCGGTAAACGGCACCTTGACAGAAGGGAGATTGTACTTGAAAATTTGCTTCTATGAATCACACAGTCTGATAGTGATAAAAAGGTTCGCATCTAATCTTGAGCCAATCAAAATGGGCCAATAAAAATTTCTTGACGGGCCATTACTTCCCCCGCGGCCCTAGGGTTGGCTACCCTTGGCGTAGGCGATCATGTCCTTCCACAATCTCCTATCCACCATGAATCGTATAAATTCTGTTGTTGACCGTTTACCATGCCATCTAGTATTTCCTCTCTTTGCCGTCAGCGATATCTCTTTCCCAGTATTTTGCAGTTGTAACCAAGTATTCCAACATTCCTCTTCTCATGATGGGATGTGCCCAACAAATGTTGATTATTTCTTTCTGATATTTTTAAAGAGTTCCCTTTTTGCGTTGGCCTCTGAGAATTTCCTCATTGGTATTTTTAACTGTCCATGGAACTTTCAAACATTCTTCTGCGAAATCCCATAACTGTGGCCTCTAATCGTCTTTTCATTTGTTTGTTTATTGTCCATGATTCGCTTCCATAGGTCAGAACAGGCTCTATATAGCACCGATGATTTCAATTGACATAGTTATGTTGCATAATATGTTTTTCATTCTCTGAAATGCTGTTTTGGCCTATTCTACTTTTTATTTCTGTGTTTCATCGTCCAACTGATGTTATTATTGTGCCCAATTATTTGACGCGTTGCACTTGTTTCAGATTTGTCCTGTTTATTTCTATGCTGCATGCATTCTGGTGATGATTGTTGCTTCGATATGACCATTACTTCTGTTGTCTTACTATTCTGACTGAGACCTTTCTTGTTGCTTTCTTTTACTATTATGTCTAACATTTTTTTGTAGTTCATTCTCTGCCTCTGCTATTAAGACTGTCATCCGCATATCGCAAATTGTTTATGTTGTGACATTTGACTTCACTTCCTTTTATATCTACTATTTATCTCATATTTTCGATGTAAAGTGAAAACAGATCCATCCGGCGACAGAACACAGCCTTGTCTAAACTCTAGTTTAATATATTGGAACTGTCCTGTTTGGTTGCTAATTCTTATGGCTGCTATTTATTGTCAATTAACGTTTTTTTTCATAATTCTCAAATCCTCACCATCAATGTTTAATTTATTCAAAATATTGATTATTTCGACATGCTGTACTTTGTTAAATGCTTTCGTGTCGTCTATAATATATATACTTACATACGCACACACACACACACATATATATATATATATATATATATATATATATATATATATATATATATATATATATATATATGACCCTCGTTCCTTGCAGTAGGTTCTCTTTGGCCTTTGGGAAACGAAAGTTTGGTCAAGGTGATCTAAAAGAGCCATTATTGTAGTGCCTCTTGGATAGGTAAATTTTAGCTTTTCCAATAAAACTCGTGGTAACAAAAAATCCATTTAAACATTCCATATCATCATCCCGGTCTCATAGCTACTGGTTCATGTCAACCTCTTTATAATACACATTTATGCACTTAAAATCGTTTCTTTATTTGTTGTCGAAGATTATTTCATCTCACGTAGAACAACAGTTCATAATCGCTCAGATCCCCTCCTCATCAAATCCATAGGTTGAAAAGATAGCTGGTTCACAAGACCTCCACCATTATCCTCGTAGCTGTCCTCAATTTAGGCAATATTCCACTTAACCAAAATGACGATTTAGAAGTCGTACAAGGGCTGAAGATAAACGAACAGTTTCGATATCTAAATCTCGCTCTTCTTTTTGAGCGTACAGTAAATATACAGGGTGTTTTTAAAGTTGCAGTGCAGAGAATTTCTACTCTCGGAAGAAAAAAACGTCACCAGAAATGCGGTTAACTAATGCGTCACACAAATTGTAAAATAAATGGTATTATTCAAATATACTTGACTGCTATCGGCGAGCTTATAATGGGTAATGTTGGTATTAACACAATAAAGTTGTGCCTAAAGCATATGTTGAAAATGTCCACCACGGGCCTCAAGACATGTCGTGATTCGTCTTTCCATATTTGCGAAAACCTTCAGAATAATGTCTGGTGATATATGTTTAATCTTGTCTACTATTTCAGTCTTTAGGTCATTAATTGTCTGCGGATTATTTTCATAAACTTTCCCCTTCAATGCCCCCCACAGATAATAATCTGGGGGTGTTAGATCTGGTGAACGAGCAGGCCAGATTCCACGTGAAATAATGCGATTTGCAAATATGCTTTCTAAATAAGTGAGTGTTGTTGTGGCTGTGTGTACTGTTGCCCCATCCTGCTGAAACCAGGATTCCATAATTTCCCGTTCTGTAAGGTGTGCTATGAACGGTTCCAGAATTAAAGTACGGTAACGTTCTGCATTTATTGTTTCATTAAAAAATATAGGTCCTATTATCCGCATACGACTTATGGCGCACCACACTCCGACTTTTTGATCGTAAAGCGGCACTTGATGAAATTCATGGGGGTTTTCACTGCTCCACAGCCGATTGTTCTGACTGTTCACATAACCGGATAAATGAAACCAGGCCTCATCAGTGAAAAAAGTGACGTCAAGGATGGCAGCGCCATGTTCATAAATAAAATTCTGAAACCACATGCAGTAGTTTAAACGGGATTCATAATCTCTTTCTTGGAGTTGAGACACTTCAGTTAATTTGTATGGACGATAGTGTAGTTCACTTCTTAAAACCTTGTGAACAGAACTCTTAGATATTTGCACCTGTTGAGACAAGTGGTTTAAAGATGCATTTGGACTCATTGTAATTCTGTCTTGGAGTTCGATAATTTGGTCTTGTGAAATTGAAGGTCTTCCAGATCGGTATGCATCTACCACACTACCGGTTTCACGAAACTTTTTGATCAATTTTGTAACAGAATTTCGGTGAGGGACTTGTGAGTCTGGAAATTTCCTCACGAATTGTCTAATGACCTCATCCGTATATTTACCGCCATTACGAAAGACATGCTCAACCAGAAATACCCTGTTTTCAATCGTCAACACCATTTCCTTCAAGCAATGAGACTGTGAAAGTAGCGTAGTGCCCGTCCTTTACGTAAATAAAACCTTAAAGGAAGCAGCGGTTTGTTCATAAATGTGGTTTACAAAATTGTGGTACGTAGATGATGATTACGTCATTTACTGAATATTAGAAATATTCACTGCACTGCGACTTTAAAAACACCCTATATAAGATCGTCCCTTATTATGACGTGCACGCAAACCATTTGTCAATATTTGATGCACCAACGACGTTTGATTCTCATTAAAGACCTCAGTCAGTGCTAAAAGACATTGTGTCATCTGTCTGTGTTTATGTCTAACTGGCTAGCATAACCTTAGCAGGATTCAATCCTCACCAGGACGGCAGTGACTTGGAGATCGCAGCCGTTACGATTGTCTCTATCGCAGTACATAACTTTTTTGACGATTGTGAAGACACAAATTAATTTATTTGGCCATACAACTCGAATATCTCGCCTGACAAAGACCATTTCGCAAGGAACTGTTGAACAAGTGAAGACCCTAATAGATACATTTTTTATTATATAATAAAAGAGAGATTGAATAAATACACTTGTTTAAAATTGGCAATAAGCATGTGACACGGATAAATAAATGATTAGTAGGTTTTAGGTCTTGGCACCCTATTCTAGACACATTTTTATGAACAACTGTGGACGCACTAAGATGGACGCTTGTTTGCGTTTGAACAAAGCCGAACGGCCAAGATCTGAATTTGCAGAATTTCGTTCATCTGAATTTGTAGAATTTCGTTTATTCTCAACGGTGGCCGTTATAGTTTAGCTTTTGCTAGCACAATGTCTGGAGTATAAGCTCGGACCACCATCTTATCGTGCTTTCTCCCTGCATCGCAGACTAAACGGACGCTGTCTAAATGAACCAAATTAGTAAATAACCTTGATAATAGCTAATAACAGCCACTGCAGTTGCTGCTGTGGTAACACCAAATGAGATATCTTGATAAATGTTTGCCAAGTCCAAGGCTGATGTTCTTGCACATAATAACCTACTTTGACTTGGTAGTAACGTTGCTACTACCGCTAATCGCCATTAATGCCATGCTCTTCACGATCGTTCTGCCCATCATACACAAGTCCCGGTGGAAGAAGCTCAGTGGCCTGCCGATGCTGGAGGTTTACGAGCTGAAACCGATCAACGATCCTAGGCAGAGCTCAGTGCGAGCTAGAGCCCAGGTTCGTGTGGCTAGGCTGCTCTTTGCCTTGTCTCTATCTTACATCATTATGAACGCACCCAGCCACGTGACCACACTGTACTATCAGAAGCGGACTCAAATTTCAGGGTGCATGAAATACACATTCTCTGAAGGCCTTATCCGGCTGATCTTCCTGCACGTCAGCCACGCCCAACATGCCTGCAAGTTTTCGAAATTCGTGGTCGTCGGTAGAAACTTTACCAAGAACCTCAGACAAACTTTAGTGGAAGTTACCAAATGTATATGTTAGTCGTAGTTCATATCTTGGTGGGTGTATGTGCTGAGTTATTGAGTTATTTGCGGGTCATCATCATTGCACTCCGAACGTGTCCATAGGTGCTCAGATCCCCTCCTCGGGAATTTCCTCAGTGTCCAGCGACTGACGACACCAGTTCTATGTTGGTTGATAAGTCTTCTTACACGGCCACTACGTTTCTCATTTCTGGTTGTGCCCATCTTAACTCCCATTTCTATCACCCGAAGAAATGACGTGGATCTATGTATGTCGAAGTCCTGTGCTCTTCCCAAATCTCGGAGGGCATTGATGATGTCCGCCTGATCCATTGGTTGCCCGTCCTCAACGACAGCGCAGCTAACCAACCTGTCCGCTCTTTCATTTCCCCGTACTCCCGCATGTCCAGGGACATAAATAGAGGTGACCTTAATGTATTTTTGATTACTGCAACGACTCTACCCATTGCATGCGTACAGAGCCCGCCTCCACTTTTCTTATCATGCTCATCGAATCACACAGTATAAATGCGTGGGTGTAGCTGTGACTCTAACCATTTGAATGCCTTGGTCACTGCCATCGCCTCCATTGAAATGCTACTCGAGATCATGACGTATGCACCACTGTCTTCCTTGACTATTCTGCCTGCCGAGCGTGCTGTAAATGCCCATGCACTTCTTTGGTGTCATCTTACAGATCCGTTTGTATAGATGACTGCATCTTTCTCATCGGTGTTATCGCAGATGAAACCGCTGACCTCAGCATTAACCACGACCGGGTTCTGTTCCCTATATTTCCTGTCGAGTGTGACAATGCACGAGAAAAACCCCTTGAATGACGTAAGCACCGATATCCACTCCTCGCTAACGCTGATATTGGTAAGCCCACCGAACTGTTTGACGACATCTTCTACCATCTACCGGTGTGGTCGTATTAACGATATGATTGTTAAGGGAGAACAATGAAACTGATGCTTTATTATGATTAACCAAGGCACCTGAAACCCCACACCAGGATGTAATGCTATCGAGTTCGTCTTGCTGTGGAGGCGATTCCCCGTCTCTTCCATGTCGATATACCAGAATATCATCAGCAAAAGTCATAGTTCTTCCCCTCCCATCCAGCTGTTGTTCCATGATCGTTATTGTGTACACGTTAAATAGAACTGGTGACAATGGTGACCCTTGTGGCAGCCCTGGACAAATGGATGTTGGCTCGGAAGACCAACTTCCACATTTGAGTGTCACCTTCCTCTGAAACAGTGCCGCGGCGATCCATCCATCTAATGATGAAGGGGTGCACCGCCAGTTTGAGAAGCAAGATATTCAAATGGTACCCTTGTTGTATGCATCCTCCAGATCTATAGCAGCAGCATATGTCTCCTCCCGTCTGTGGAAGCCTTCGAATACGTAATAGGCAAAGACTGCCGCATTGAGCCATATCTCTTTGTTATATCTATAACCTCCGAGTGTGGGTGGGAATACGCACTTCTGTTCAAGGTGACAAGTGAGGACACGGGCAACTATTTTCTCCAGCAGCTTGCCCGCAGTATTCTGCATTGTGATGATTCTGTAGGCACTGATCTGATTATGGTCCTTGTTTGGCTTCGGTAGCGGTAGTAAGTAGCTGTGTAGTCAATCCTCCTTTATCTGGCCACTCCGAATACTGGCATTAAACTTATTGGCCAGTTTTGTCAAGTCGTCGTCAGCTAAATCGCCTATGTCATCGTACCGAACACCATCTGGACCAGGAGCAGTGTTGTGTGACCTTTTAAGTCCCGTGTGAATGGTATCGGTTGTGATTGTGAGATCTTCTTCCAGCCCTACATCCTTACACAATTTAGACAGCGATCCGCGTATCCTCATTCTTACAGCCTCATTTCTTTGGTCAGTCTGCTCAATGTAGCGGGCAAGCAGGGCCTTCCCTTTGCTCTCATCAGATTTGTGCCATATCCGACCTGTGCTCTGAAAGTCTGTCATGCCTCTGTGTCGTGTTGTGTCATTCATGCACTGATGAAGACGCCAGAATGTGGCGAGCGATTTTTCTGAGCACACTTTTGTACAGAAGTCATCCTATTTGGTATCCTTAGCCTACATAGCGCATAGTTTGAAGTGCATAATTTTTTGGTCGACCTCTATTTTGAGACGCTTCAAGAGCTCAGGTTGTGTTCTTCCATTCCTTCTGGATTTCTGCCATGTCTTGACCGTTTGTCTCTTGCTACGCCAAGCTTCCTCGACATCTACGTTCCACCAGGGTAGCTGCGTCCATCTCTCCTGCCTCCTATGAGGGGCGCTCTGTTTCCTATGTCTGATTTTGCTAATGACGTCCTGGTCCGTTTTCTCTTAGATGAATGTGTGGAACTTTCTTTTCTGGCTTTTATTTCTCCTTTTCTCAATTAGGAGGACACATGGATAGTGATCACTTCCATGGAACCCCAGTGCACTCCACCTGCAAACCGGTGCGAAGATGGAACACACCAGTGCCAGGTCTATGACACTATCAGAGTCCCCTGTTCGAGTGGCCATTCTTGTTGCCCTTCCATCATTCAAGCACACTAATTCGGCCGACACCAGTGCGTTCTCTAGGCCTTCTCCCTGCTTGTTGGTTATGACGTTACCCCACTGGTTTCCTCTAGCATTAAAGTCTCCGCAAAAAATGACGTTCTCTTCATCGAACTCAAAGAGATTCTGCCATTGTTGCGTGTTCACCTTCCCATTACAGGCATACACATTAACAATCACGAAATGAACTGGGATCTGCACCCTAACCGCATGTACTTGCAATTTTGCATTGTCCCACGCAGACATATCAACCTCAGCTGTCACCATATTGTTACGCACAAGGATGACCTGCCCATGGTGTCGCCTATTGTAAAAACAATGAAAGCCAGGACTACATACTGTCCTGTCACCAAGAAGAGTTTCTTGCAAAACCATTATATCGGCGCCGCACAGTAGCTTATCAAGAATTGGACGTGGTTGATCAATGGACCCACAATTCCAATAAATAACGCGCACATACTTTAGGCCTAGCCTCTCACACTTTGACAGTTTAATGCCACCTCGCTTGCCCCGTCGTGTTTTCCTTCTTGATGAGAGTTTCAGGATGATGTCGTTTGGGCTGCATCGAATACTTACACTTACCTTCGTCATAGGTGAACGTCGCTGAAACGTCGATGCTTTGGATGGTCTAGACTCACGTGCACATACTCAGTCGCACGGTCCAGAACCCGTTCCACGTTATAAACTGGCCAACTCCAGTAAATATCTCAGCAGCATGCGGACACACTGTGAACCTTCCACAAATTAAATTAATTACGCGTCCTTGACGACAGACCGGCATAAAGAAACCGCCATTTTTTGACGCGTTCAATAGTGCAATCAACAAGGAAATAAGGAAATTGTAACAAAATGTAATGAATCAACAGAAGCAAAGTGATTTACATCAAATAGAAAGCGCGTACAATCACATGATCCCTTAAAAAATCAATAAAAACACACAAATAAACAGAAAAGTTCACAGGAAAACAACACTTATCTGTGAGTCTTCTGAAGAAGATGTGTATGTGCTGGCCATGGCTGATATTTTGGTGGGTGTATGTGCTGGCCATCGCTTATATCTTGGTGTGTTTCTGGGCTGGTCATGGTTAATATCTTGGTGGGTGACTGTGCTGGCCAGTGTTCATATCTTGGTGTGTTTCTGTGCTGGCCATGGTTCATAAAAGTAAAAAAAGTAAAGTACCCCCGTCACGCCAAGTGGCGTATAGGGAAATATAGTGTTAGTGACCCTATATTTTACAGACCTTCAGCACATGATTTTTGGGGTAATGTGGTCAGTATTACGCCCGTGCTGCTTTACTTTCCCAGAAAAAAATCCGGTACCCATTTAAGGCTGGGTGAACCCGGAGGCCGTCGGTTGGGATCGAACCCTACCCCTTGTCCGTGGTAGTCCAGTTCACTAACCACTGAGCTATCGCGGCTCCCTGGCCATGGTTCATATCTTGGAGTATTTCCGTGCTAGCCATGGCTCATATCTTGATGTGTTTCTGTGCTAGTCATGGTTCATATCTTGGTGTGTTTCCGTGAAGCCATGGCGCATATCTTAACGTATTTCTGTGCTAGCCATGGCTCATATCTTGGTGTGTTTCTGTGCTAGCCATGGCTCATATCTTAGCTTGTGTGTGTGTGCTGGCCATGGCTCATATCTTGGTGTGTGTCATGTTAGTCATATCTCATATCTTAGTATGCGTGTAATCATGTCTCATATCTTTGTGTGTGTCTGTGTTTAGTCATATATCATACCTTAGTGTGTATCTGTCTTAGTCATGTATCATATCTTTGTGCGTGCATATTTGTGTTAGTCATATCTCATATCTTTGTGAGCATGTTTATGTTACTCACATCTCATACCTTTGGGTGTACTTGTCTATGTTAGTCATATCTCATATATTTGTGTTTATGCCCATGCTAGTCACATCTCATCTTCGTGTGTGTCTGTCTATGTTAGTCATGTCTCATATCTTTGTGTATGCATGTCTGTGTTAGTCACCTCTAGTGACTCGGGCAGATGGTGCTCGTAAACCTGAGAGGGCAGACCATCTAAGGGCAGAATCCCACTAGAGAAAAGACAATCTACTGCCTTGCAGGAAGATTGGGGACAATCAAAGGCTAAGGAAAGCAAACCTGAACAAAATTCTGGCTGAATTCGGATGCACTGGGCCACTGGCTCAGAACACAGTGCAACGTTTTAACAGGTATTCAAGCAGAGTGAATCTAACACTCTAATTGACTTTAATTATAATGTCAATTCACATAAACAGACAGCTGTTTTCATGTGAGAGTCTGGAATCCTACTCTGATTGAGTCCTGATTGCAGAGAGAGAGAGAGAGAGAGAGAGAGATACGACATGGGGAGATTATTGTAATAATTACAACGTGGTGGTAAAGAGAGATAATCGTGGAAGGCTTCCATAGACAAGAGGAGACATGTGCTGCTGCAATAGATCTAGAGGATGCATACACAAGGGTACCATTTGAATACATCATGCACATGCTCCTCAAACTGGCGGTGCACCCCTTCATCATTAAATGGATTGCCGCTGCACTGTTTCAGAGGAAGGTGATATTCAAATGTGGAAGTTGGTCTTCCGAGCAAACATCCATTTGTCCAGGGCTGCCACAAGGCTCACCATTGTCACCAGTTCTATTGAAAGTGTATACAATAACCGTAACTGAATGGGAGGGGAAGAACTATAACTTTTGCTGATTATATTCTGGTATATCGACAGGGAAGAGACATAAGGAAAATCGCCTCCACAATGCAAGACGAAATAGATCTCATTTCTTCCTGGTGTGGGGTTTCAGCTGCTTTGTTTAATCCTAATAAAGCATCAGTTTCATGGTTCCCCCTAACAATCATATCGTTAATACGGACACACCGGTAGAACGAATGGGAGCTGATGAGGTGACCAGGGACAAGTTGATGATATACCTCGGAGTTATGATTGATCGCAGCCTGTGTTTTCGGGACCACGTTGACCATGTGATAACAAAATCCCGCAAAGGTTTAGCCGCCTTGAAGGTCATGGCAGCTGCCAACATCGAGCAGAAGCTACTTAATCTTCTGTTTCAAAGATTAGTCCTCGCACCAATCGAGAATGCCCTGACAATTCTTACTGTCAGTACGACTCAAATTGATAGGAAGGAGAAAATACTGAAGGGAGGTCAAAAAGTAATGCATACCAATTTTTTTCTCGGCTAATAATAAAGATAGGAATATGAAATTTTGCACACTTGGAATATGACATGTTCCAATTATCTGCACCAAATTGCACAGCATTCTGATAAATATTACGCAATCTATGAACCGTTAAAATGGAGCTTGTCAACAATGTCCGTTACAAACAGCGAATTGTCATAGAATTTCTGGTTGCGGAAAAAGAAACTGTGGCAAACATTCATAAACGACTGTGTGCAGTGTACAAATGTTCTGCAGTCGATAGGAGCACAGTTAGTCGCTGGGTTCAGAGAATTAAAGCTGCAGAAAGTGTACGAGTGGAGCTGCATGATTTACCGCGTTCTGGACGTGTTGCCTCGGCTACCAGCACAGACATGTTAAACCGGGCTGATGCCATTATTCGTAAGGATAGGCGTATCACTAGTCAGCAATTGGCATTACAGCTTACAGTCAGCAAGGGAAGTGCAATCGCAATGTTTAAAACTCTCGGATATTCAAAGATTTGCGCTCGATGGGTTCCTCGGTGCCTAACAAATGATCACAGAGTTCAAAGGAAAACATTCTGTTCTGAATTGTTGGAGCGTTTCGGTGTTGAAGGAGAAATGTTTTTGTCAAAAATTGTTACCGGTGACGAAACGTGGGCACATTATTATGAGCCTGAAACAAAAATGCAGTCAATGGAATGGCATCATCCGCAGTCACCAAAAAGAAAAAAATTCAAAACATCTTCATCAGCCGGAAAGGTGATGATCACTGTCTTCTGGGACATTGATGGTGTGATTCTTGTTGATGTAATGACAAGAGGTGAGACAATCAACTCGACAGCTTACATCAATACACTGACAAAACTCAAAAATCGGTTCCACAGAGTTCGGCCTAATAAGCCATCTGCAGATTTGTTGCTTCAACATGACAATGCACGCCCTCACACAAGTCTGGTAACACGGGAAGCAATCAACAAATTTGGTTGGACTGTACTGCCCCATCCTCCTTACAGCCCTGATCTGGCTCCCTCAGATTTCCATCTGTTTGGACCACTCAAAAAATTCCTGCGTGGGAAACACTTTGACAATGATGAGGATGTGATCCGTGCAGTTAAAAAATGGCTACGCGAGCAGGACAAAACTTGGTACAAACGAGGCATTCATGACCTAGTTTCGCGTTGGCGTAAGGCAATACGCTTGGACGGAGATTATGTTGACAAATAGGTAGTGTAAAGGGGATGTTCAGCTACAATCTGTGAAAATTTCACACATTTTGCCCGAATAGTTTCAGAAAAAAAATTGGTGTGCATTACTTTTTGACCTCCCTACGTACATAATGAAGCCATGCGCTTTATCTTGGGGTGTACAAGAGACACTCCCTGTGTAGCAATGATGTATCTTCTTGACTTTCCAACTATGGATGATAGAATCAAGATCTGGAGAGCACGAGCATACCTGAAGATGCATCCACTGCACCGAGCTCAACACAGGAAAGGTACCAGGCTAAAAACAGGCAAATAATGGGTGGGCCGAGCAGAAGATGTCATCAAACAGGTCTGTGGGCTTACCAATATCAACGTTGGCGAAGAGTGGATACCGGTGCCTACGTCATTCAAGGGAACATTCTCGTGTATTGTCACACTCGACATGAAAAGTAGGGTACAAAACTCGGTCGTGGTTAATACGGAAGTCAACGGTCTCATCTGCGATAACACCGATGAGAAAGATGCAGTCATCTATAACAGACAGGTCTGTAAAACGACACCAAAAAAGTGCATGGGCATTTTTAGCACGTCCGACAGGACAGAATAGTCAAACAAAACAGTGGTGTGTACGTCATGACCACCAGTAGCATGACAATGGAGGTGATGGCAGTGACCAAGGCATTCAACTGGTTACAGTCACAAGACTACATCCACTTCTGTATACTGAGTGATTCGATGGGCATGATAAAAAAAAGTGGAGGCGGGCTCTGTACGCATGCAATAGTTGGAGTCATTGTCGAGGTCAAAAATGCGTAAGGTCACCTTTGTTGATGTCCCTGGACATGCGGGAGTACGGGGAAATGAAAGAGCGGACAGGTTGGCTAGCTGCGCTGTCGTTGAGGACGGGCAACCAATGGATCGGGCGGACATTATCAATGCCCTCTGAGATGTGGGAAGAGCACAGGACTTTGACAAACAGAAATCCACGTCATTTCTTCGGATGATAGAGATGGGAGTTCCACAGCCAGAAATGAGAAACTTAGTGGGCGTGTAAGAAGACTTATCAGCCAACACAGAACTGGAGTCGTCAGTCGTTGGACACTGCTGAACTTGCTGAAGAGAGGACCTGAGCACCTATGGACATGTTCAGAGAGCAATGATGATGACCTGCAAATAACTCAATAACGCAATCGTTGAATTAAACGGTTGTGGTAAGTGGAAGGTAATTGTTGAAGATAAAAATAGTGAAACCGGTTAAGAAGTATAAAACGAATCATGGTTTGACCGATTATTTGTATTTTAAATAATGTAATGGCTTAAAAAGGGGCTAATAGAGAAGGAAAGGGGCGCAAATTGGTTGGTGGTTGGATTGTACGGGACCGAATGGATGTCTTGGTGGTCAAAGGTGATAGCCGAACCATAACTAATCGATTACTTGTATAAAATTAGACTTTATACAAGTTTAGGTGTTAGGTGTTTAAACACATTAGGTGTTTATAGAGTGCTAAATGATAAAATTTCCAATATTAGGAAGAAACAATCATCATTTTTTTGGCCTTGTAATGAGAAGAGAACAACTGGAATATATTGTAACAACTGGGAAAATTAAGGGACGAAGAGATAGAGGAAAGAAAAGAGAAAAAATAACAGACAGCTTAAGAGAATGGCTTGTAGAAAGTCAGCACAGAAATGATAAATAGTTGCCGAGATCGAAAGTTGTGGAGAGACATGATCACCTACGCCAGCAGGCCCGGTACTTGATGATGATGAAATGATATATGCAATGCGGGAAAAGTGGGGAGGGAGGTGGTAATCTTTTTTCTTCTATCCTTCCTCTGCTGCCGTTGGCGTCGAGGGGAGAAACAATCTGCGATTCTTTGCAGAGGTGATAATAAGTGAATAATAATAAGGTGACCAGAAGTCCAATTTTTCCGGAACAGTCCCATTTTTTACTGTTTTTTCAACCTATGTCCCGGATTTATTACTGTCTCGAGTTTGTCACGATTTTGGACGATTTTTTAGCTTTTGCCCCGGATTTGTTAAAATGCATTAGGGACACAAACGTTTACCAATTTTGCCAATATGGTAATGTCTCTTCGACTTAAAAATATACATTATTCCGTTGTTATGTAGAAAATGTTTAAAAGGTTGAACCAACTGTTCATTTGGCGAAACAGTGACAGTAAAGTGCGCTTCAAGTTTTAAATCTTGTATACTGAAACTTAAACTCAACAAGAGCATCTTTGCTGCCACAACATTTCATATTCTTGTATATTCATTGTGTTACTTTCGTTTACCGAGGAACTAATCCTTTTTATTATGTTCTTTAGTGATACATGTTATTGCATTCATTAGATTTTATTTACATTGTGAATTTATTCAGTTATTTGACCTTTTAATCTTTAAGAACTTATGCTATACATATGGTATAGTCATAGAAAATTATTATTTAAACTATAGTTAGTTTGCAAAGTTTGTAATTGTTGCAACAAATAGCATCAAAACGTAAATGCAGTTCCAATCAAGATTTACAAAAGGAATACCCCTTTCTAAAAAAGTCTACATCAGACGTCACTGTAAGATGCAGTCAGTATATGTGCCTCTGGGTTTTCGATTAACCATAGTGGGCGTGGTGATATTAAGAGTCACAAACATAGTGTGAAATATAAGAGAGCCGTCGCTACAGCTGCATCAAGCTCGTAGTTAACATTTTTTTCGAGCTGAACAGATTAGTAACAAAGAAGAACAATTAGCTGCTATAAAAGGTGCATTTGCCTATCATACAGTGATACACAATCATACATTTAGATCTATGGACTGCACATCACAATTACTTCAGGTTACTTTAGAATCAAAATTTTCTTGTTAACGTACAAAAACAGAAGCCATTATTCGAAATGTGTTCACACCCCATGTTCTAAACAAGTTGAGATGTGACCTAGAAAACTCAAACTTTATTTCCATACTGATAGATGCCTCCAACCACAAGAAAATCAAGATATTTCCTTTGTTTGTCAGATACTTTGATAACAATCATCATCATGATCATGTGCAATACCTGTTGGCGTAGGCGCTCATGTCCTTCTACAATCGTCTATCTAAAGTAAAGGTAAAGTACGAGACTTAAACCGGCGTCTTAGCACGCGAGTTTACACCCATATGTGCTCGGCCGCCTATCCATAAATGTTCGGAGATTTCTGTATAGTGTCTCAAGCAGCGAAACTCAGATGCGAGGCGACATTCCTCACCTTCCCAGGGTACCCTGGTACCCATTTCTGCCAACGACTGGGTCGACCGTAGGGTTTTTTGTTTCCACCCACGAGTACAATTCACACTGCTCCCAGCGGGAATCGAACACGGGTTGTCCGAACGCCGGTAGTCCAGTCAGGTGGTTTTCCCAACTAGGCTACTGAGACCCGCTTTCCACTGTGCATCGTATCAGGTCTGTTGTTGACTGTTTTCCATGCCATGACACCAAGTAAAAAAAATAGTAAAGAGCCTCCTTCACGTCAAGTGGCGTATAGGGAATATGATGTTGGTGACCATAAATTTTACAGACCTTCAGCACATTAATTTTGGGGCAATGTGGTCGGTATTACGCCCGTGCCGCTTTACTTTCCCAGCAAAATCCGGTACCCATTTAAGGTTCGGTGAACCCGGAAGCCGTCGTTTGGGATCGAACCCTACCTCTTGTCCTTTGTAGCCCAGTTCACTAACCACTGAGCTATCGCGGCTCCCTCCATGACACCAAGCTATCCAGTATTTTCTTTCTTTGTCGTTCGCGATCTCTCTTTCCTTTTATTTTGCCAGCTGTAACCAAGTATTCCAACTTTCCCTTTCTCGTGATGTGTCCGAAAAATGTTGATTGTTTCTTTCTGATATTTTTTGAAGTTCCCTTTTTGTGTTGGCCTCTGAAAATTTCTTCATTGTTCTTTTTAGCTGTCCATGGAACTTTCAACATTCTTGTGAGAAATCCCATCTCTGTGGCCTCTAATCATCTTTTCACTTTGTTTGTCTACTGTCCACAGAAGAGGATACAATATTGATCACAATAAGGGGCGTTAAAAGCGTTAAAATATTAGAATTGAAGTCATTGACAGGAGAAACATCTGATATTGTTAGTAGTTTTATTAATGACTATCTAACGAAAAATGGTTTAGAAAGGAAAGTAGTTGCATTATGTGCAGACTGCACACATTTTAATTTTGGAGGAGCGAAAGGAAAGGAAAGAACCATTTTTTCATCAAGCTGAAAGAAAACCTTGGACATTGTTTGATAGATGTTGGTTGTGCATGCCATATTTTCCACAACACTGTTCGAGCAGCTGCAGATGTATTACCTATTGATGTTGAGATGATTATTGCTAAAATTTATCTGCACTTGAAATCATACACAGTTAGAGCTGAAAGTCTCAATGAGTTTTGCCAGTTTGTGGACACAGACTTCCAGATGATTTTAGGTTATGCACAGACTAGGTCGTTTGCACTGCTGCCTGCTGTTGAAAGGGTTCTTCGCATGTTCCTGCCTTTAAAATCCTATTTTTAGCCTCAAGACAGATGTCCAGTTGTTATACAGAAATTCTTTGAAAACCCCCTGTCTGAAGCTTGGCTTACTTTTGTTCACAGTCAGGCATCCTCTTTCCACGAAACAGTGCAAAAAAAAGAGTGACAGGAGGTCACTGTTTTTGCAGTAATTGACAACATCAATAGGTTGAGAACTATCTTGGAGTCCAAACTGGAAGATGGTTTCTTGTCATCAAGAGTTAAGCTAATTCTTGACAAGCTGGAAATGGACGGAATTCCACAGGATGATGTGAACAAGTTTAAAGCCAGTGTTTCTTCCTTCTATGAAACAGCTTTAAGTTATTTGTAGAAATGGACTGCAAATAATTTTCAAAGTCTTGATGCATACAGCTGGGTAATGTTGAACAAAACACCAACTTGGGAAGATATTCAGAAATCTTCATCATTAGTGAATTTTTTCTTTCCAGAAAATGAAATCTATGACGAATATATTTACATGAAGCATGTTGTTATTTCTCAGAAAAATTAATGAGTGAGTATTGATATAGGGCATTTATAGGCTCCATTTAGTTCATTTAAAGGCACCATATTCCTTATATAAATAGTCTACCCGCACATCGGGGAACTATATTCCTTATATAAATAGTCTACCGGTACAGCGAGGCACATTTATTTTTCTTATATGAAAGTCTATCCGGACGGGTTGACCTCTCGGGTGACCTCTCGAGTGACCTTTTGGATGACCTCTCGGGGTGGGATGGGGTGGTGGGGTGTTGTTTCGTGAAGGGGTGGGTGACCTCTCGTAGTGGGCGGGGATGCCATAACTTTGCACATTATACTCTCAGTCAATAAAAACAGTGACAATACCTTGTACTTTCAAAACAGTCTTATTTAAGATAAGTTATAATATATTCCTAAAACTTCCTTGCCTCTAATACTAAAAATTTAGTCCGTTACACACGCCTAGGTATGTACACGAAGGTGTGTTAATGAATTTATGCCCGCCAAACGCGAAACTTACAGAAACACAAGGGGAGGGGGGGGAGGGTCGCGTTAATGACTTTAGAAGGTACGCGATCAAAGACCCCGGTTCTCCGTGATTCGCTTGAGTACTTGCTTCCGGTGAGACTGCGCGCAAGGCGATCAAAGGATAACTTTAGTGCTTACGGGTAGTGAGACTGCCCGCGGGGAGATTAAAGGATAACGCTAGTGCTTGCTCGTGATACTGACCACAGGGCCCGGGCGCGTTAATGACTCTAATATCTGAGTGGTTGACGAACATCAAAGGATAACTTGAGTGTTTGTGACCGGTGAGACTTACGAGTTTGGGAGGTACATGCATTAGACATGAAGACAACGTTTAACGTATAATTAAAATTTTCTTTATTGGTAATAACAGCTTACTCAGCACTTGGACAACTAGCAGCGACGGTCTCGCTAATAGTTTTAACACGTGGACCATCAGCAACATGAGATTTATTAATGTCCAAATTGACCGCTTGTTCATAACACGGATACTTCTTCTTCTTCTTCTTCTTTCCTTCCTCATCTGCCTTTCAGCGTCGAGGGGAGATATAATTTGCGGTCTTTTGCTCTTCTGTTCGCCTCTGCTGCTGTTATGTTTCCTAGTGCTTCTAATATTCCATCGATCCATCTTTTTCGTGGTCGACCCTTGGGTCTGTTGTTCTCACAACGTTTGTTGAAGGCTCGTTGTGTTGTGTTTTGTTCTTTCTGCCTTGTCACGTGGCCGAACCATTTAATCTGATGTTTCCTTACATATTCTATGGCTGGGGCTATTCCTAGCTTTTTTCTCAGTTCTTCATTTCTGATCTCATCTCTCAGACTGTTTCCTGTCATTCGTCTAACACATTTCATCTCTGTAGAGGTTATTTTTCTTATTGTTCTTGCATCTAGAGTCCAGGTCTGGCATTGGTAGCACAACGTTGGAATGAAGATTGTATTGTATAGTGCTCGTTTTGCCTCCAGAGTTATTTCCTTGTTGGACAATAGTGGTGGTAACTGTCCGATGATTTGACAAGCTTTGTTGCATCTTGATTCTATCTCTGCTGTTTGGGAATTTTCGTTTGTCATTAGACTTCCTAGGTATTTGAATTCCTCTACTTGTTTTAGTTGTCTGCCTTCTATAGTTATGTTGATGTTCTGTTTATTTTTGGCGACATTCATGACTTCTGTTTTGTTGATGTTGATTTTCATGTTGTATTTTGTTCCTAAGATGTTGAGTTTGTTTAAGTGTTCTTGTAGGTCTTCTATTGTTTCATGTATTAGTGCCTGGTCGTCTGCAAATAGAAGCTCGTTGATTTCCTCTGTCTCTGATGGGTTGGCTAGCTTGCATATATGGTCCATGTATGTAATAAACAGTAGGGGGGATAGTACGCACCCCTGTCTTACACCTGATCTAACTTCGAAGTGGTCTGTGTAGCCTGTTGCTGTTCTGACCCTGGAGCTGCTGTTGACGTAGAGACTTTTAATAATGTTGGTTAGATGTTGGCTTACTCCGTATGTTGTTAGTATCTCCCACAGTTGTTCTCTGTTTACTCTGTCGAATGCTTTTTCCTGGTCAATGAAGGCTATGTATAAGTTTTGGTTGTGTTCTGTCGTTTTTTCTGCAAGCTGTTTTAGTGTGAATAGTGCGTCGGTACATCCTCTGTTTTTTTCGGAACCCCATTTGAGAATCGCTTAACTGTAGTTCTATTATTGGTCTCAGTCTTTTTTCCAAGATTTTGGCGTATAGCTTTCCTACATGGCTGAGCAGAGATATACCTCTATATTGATTGCAGTCTCTTTTGCTACCTTTCTTTTTCCATATTGGTACGATGATTGCCTGTTGCCAGTCTTCTGGGGCTTGTTGTTGGTGCCATGCTGCATTAAATATTCTGTGCAGCCATTGCATTCCTGTTTCTCCCGCTGCTGCTATTATTTCTATTGGAATGTTATCTATTCCTGGTGCTTTGTTTCTTGGTACATATTTGATTACTTCTTCTATTTCCTCTTTCATGATGTTGGGTTCAGTATTTGTGAGTTCTAGCGTGGTTTTTGTTGTCTTATTGGTAGTTGGTATGTTTAACAGGTCTTCAAAATATTCTTTCCATCTCTGTTGCATACCTTGGTTGTTTGATATTGGTTGTCCGTCTTTGTCATTGTCTGGTTGTCCAGCTCAGTAGGATCATGGTTTTCTTTTCTCGCTCTTGTGGCTTTTACTGCTTTGTAGAAATCTCTTGTGGCTGTCTTGAAGTCCCTGCTCATGTTTTGTCCGAATTCTGTCCAATTCCTTTGCTTAGCTTCTTTGATCAGCATTTTAACTCTTTTTCGAACTAAGGCATATCTTTCATATTTTTCTTGGTTCTTGTTCTCCCTCCAATTTTTAAACAGTTTCTTCTTTTCTTTAATTGTTTCTCTGATTGTTTCGTTCCACCACGGGGTGCTCTTTTTCCCTTCTCTTGTTCTTAGCTTCGTTCCACAAACTGTTTTAGAGATGTTAGTTACTGTTTCCTTAAATTGTTTCCACTCTTCTTCTACTGTGCCTACTTCGTTAGGGAGTTTCTTGAATTCCTCTCTGAGTTTTTCTTCTAGGGTTTTCCTTGTTTCTTGATCGTTTAATTGTTTTATTTTTATTGTCTGTTCTTTTCGCTTCTTTTGTTTGTTTTCGTATTTTCTCTTTATTTTTGGCTGTCTTAGTGTGATCATAACCATCTTGTGATCCGTGTCGTCTGTAATATTTGGGATTGCTCTACTGTCGGTTACTCTTTTCTTGTTCTGTTTTCTTGTTAGTATAAAATATATCTGACTTCTGCATGTTGTGTCATTCCATTTGTACCAGGTGTATACTTGCGACTCTCTGTGTTTGAAGAATGTGTTGGTGATAAATAAATTGTTTTGATTGCATAGTTCTAGCAGTCTGCTTCCGTTATCGTTTATTTCAGCTGTTTTATCGCCAAAGGGTCCTAAGATATCACTGTTCTCACTGTTGCGTTTCCCAAGCCTTCCATTAAAATCTCCCATCACTAACATGTCGTCGCTTTCGTCAATCTTGTTAATAATTTCACTCAGTGTGTCGTAGAATTCTTCGCTGTCTTTTACATTGTTGTTGCATTGTGCATAGATTTGAATGTAATTTGTTTTTCGATCGTCTTCTAGCAGTTTAATTGAGATAATTCTTTCTGAATGGTATTTTATTTCTAGAATGTTCTTTGCGTGTTCTGGGTCGATGATAAAACCTACTCCATGTGTTGCTCTTTCTGTGTTGTCGACTCCCGAGAATATTTTCGTGTAGTTCATGTGTGTTTTCTTTATCTGTTGTCCTTTTACTCTGGTGTCCGCTAATCCTAGTATTTTAATTTTCCTAACGACCGCGTTAATGACTTTAGAAGGTACGCGATCAAAGACCGCGGTTCTCTGTGAAATTTCTCACTTGGGTAACTTAAACCGGTCTAGCCGTCTAACAGAGCTGCGCTAATGAGTCTATCAGCTGTTTAGTGGTGTTTTAGAGAGGCAGTAAATTAATGTACTTTGATATTCTATTACTGTTGTTTTTGACAAGGGTCATAAGTAGCTGTCATGCGTAGTAGAAGAACTCCATCCATCTCTCCATAGTAACTTGTTGTTGTTAAAGTAGATGTTGTAGTAGTAGTAGCAGTAGCTGTTGTTGTTGTTGTTGTTGTTGTGGTTGTAGTAGTGGAAGGTGTTAGAATACGTGTTTGTTTTAGTAGAGGACAACTTTTAAAATAGCAGAGGACAACTTTTAAAATAGTAGAGGACAACTTTTGAAATAGTAGAGGACAACTTTTAAAATAGTAGGGGAAGGCTTTTGTAATGACAAAGGACGTGTATCTTGGACTGACTTAATAAGCGAGTTGGAAATTTTATTCTTGTACTATCCTAACTGCTTTGGATTTCCATATCTTTATTACTTCAACAACAGACAACAGTAAAGGTGATCATTTCAGGTCAGAAAACTTAGTTCCAACGCCAAAAATGTTGGCTCATAGTCAAAAAGTTGAACACGAACTCTACAAATTTAGTCCCAAAATCATAATTGTTAGACACGAAGAGCCAAAAATGTATATTTAAAGCCCAAAAAAATAGTTCAAAAGACAAATAATGTAACACCAAACCCGAAAATTTCGGCTCATAGTCACAAACTTGGACACAAAACCATAAATAAAATTATGCCCATAGTCAAAATAGATACACACGAAAGACCAAAAAGGTATATTCAAAAGTCAAAAAGTTACTCCAAAAGACAAATAATTTAACACCAAATCACAAAAATTTCATCCGATTTTCAAAAAAATGAACTGAAAACCCTAAAATTTAGGGGCAAAGTGATACTGGTTACGCGCAAAAGGCGAACTATTTATACCCAAAGTCCAAAAGAGAAAAAAATTTAACCACAAAACACAAAAATCTCGTCTTATAAAGGAAAAGTTGAAAATACAGGCTGTCTAGTATGTCTTGATTTTGTCCTGATAAGTTACTAAAAATAGATTTTGACCTATAATGCAATACCAGTTAATAGTTATTATTTTACCCCCTTGTCCTATGTTCTAAGTATTTTCTCTCTTTGTCGTCCGCGATCTCTCCTTCCTTTTATTTTGCCAGTTGTAACCAAGTATTCCAACTTTCCTCTTCTCATGATGTGAACGAAATATGTTGATTGCTTCTTTCTGATGTTTTTTGTGTTGGCCTCTCCCTTTTTGTGTTGGCCTCTATGAGAACTTCCACATTGGTCTGTCCAGGGAACTTTCAACATTCTTCTGAGAAATCCCATCTCTGTGGCCTCTAATCGTCTTTTAATTTGTTTGTCTACTGTCCATGATTCGCTTCCATGGTTCATTATGGCACCGATGAATTCTTTTTCTCATTTTTATTGACATGGATTTGTTGCATAAAATATTTTTCATTTTCTGAAATGATATTTTGGCCTGAGCTATTCTGCTTTTTATTTCTGTGGTGCATCTCCCATCTGATGGTATTATTGTGCCCAAGTATTTGAAACTAGCACTTGTTTCAGATTTGTCTCGTTTATTTTTATGCTGCATGATGGTGATGATTGTTTCTTCCATATAACCATTACTTCTGTTTTCTTACTATTCAGACTGAGACATTTCCTGTTGCTTTCTTTTACTATTATGTCTATTATTTCTTGTAGTTCGTTCTTTGTCTCTGCTATTAAGACTGTGTCATCCGCATATCGCAAATTATTTATGTTGTGACCGTTGACTTCAATTCCTTTTTTGTCTACTATTGATCTCATAATATATTCGCTGTAAAGTGAAAACAAATCCGGTGACAGAACACAACCCTGTCTGACTCCTTGTTTTATCAAATGGAATTGTCCTGTTTGGTTGTTAATTCGTATAGCTGCTGTTTGTTGCCAGTACATGTTTTTTATGATTCGCAGATCCTTGCCATCAATGTTTAATTTCTCCAGCATATTGATTATTTCCACATGCTTTACTTTGTCAAATGCGTTCGTGTAGTCTATAAAGCACATATATAGATCTTTCTTTACCTCTATAGATCTTTCTATCAATGTTCTTAAGATGTATATTGCATTATTGGTGCCCTTTCCTTCCACAAATCCACATTGTTCCTCACTTATTAGTCTAGTCGACCATATTCAGAATTTTTCCTTATATGAGAGTTTAGCCGAACATTTTGTTTTGGTCTATATGAAAGTCTACGTTTCATTAACAACATCGTTTTTACGATAGCGGCTTGTTAAACCTCTGATCAACGGTTCTATACCAAGCCGGAGAAAAAGATACAAGGAGACCGTTTGGAGGACCTCGACTTTGTTGTTGACATAGTTCTCATCAGCAGTCAGATAAAAACGATACAGGAAAACACATATGAACTATCATCAATAGCCAGCAAAATTAGGCTTGAGATCAATCATGAAAAGACTAAAGTCATGAAATTTGTAATTCCAACAGACGACAAAATATACATGGAAAATAAACCAGTAGAAGAGATCGATCACTTTATCTATCTTGGAAGTCACATTGATACAAGCAAAGAAATTAGAATCAGAATAGCTAAAGCAGCAATGTCTTTCAGAAGCCTTGAAAAGTTGTGGAAATCAAAACTCATCAGTACAAACACAAAACTTAGGCTATTCAAATCAAATGTACTATCAACCCTTACGTATGCGTGTGAAAGCTGGAAAACAACAAGAGATATAGAAACAAAGTTGAACGCATTCGAAAAAAAAATGTCTAAGGAAAATATTTGGTATAGCGTGGAACGAATTCAAAACAAACGAGGAAATTAGAGAAATCGCCAATCAACCACTAATATCTTCAGTAATAAAGAAAAGACGATGGTCATATGTTGGACATGTGATGAGAAGAGATAATAACCGAATAGCAAAGCAAGCCCTCATATGGGAAACAACAGGTAAGAGAAAAAGAGGAAGACCCAGAGAGACACTGAGAAGAACATTGATGAGAGAGGCAAGAGCTGCAGGAATCGGCTCCCTCAATGAGATAGAGCTGCTTCCACAGAACAGAGACAAATGGCGAGATTTGATAAAATATCTTGAAGAATTGAAAACTGCTAGAACAAAAATTCAGATAAGAGGAGTATCTTGGTCTACGCCCTATGGGCTGGCTTAGGCTCGAAAGATCAATAGATAGATAGATATGAAAGTCTACCCGTGCATTTAAATGAAATACTTCACTACTAATTTTTAGTTGATTTACTCGTATTACGTAAATTTGATGCATTGGCGTGTCAAATACAAAGTTTGAGGTAAGCCTAGGGTGTAAATTTACTATTTTTAACAGTTTCGTAGGCATATCCCTCAAAAATAGTCATGGGGGTAAAATCATAAAAGTGTTCTTTTCAGTAAATTCTTGATATCATCATCATCATGTGCCTTACCGGTTGGCGTAGTTGTTCATGTCCATCCACAATCTTCTATCTACAGTGCATTGTATCAGTTCTGTTGTTGACTGTTTGCCATGCCATGACACGACACCAAGCTATCCAGTATTTTCTCTCTTTGTCGTCCGCGATCTCTCTTTCCTTTTATTATGCCAGTTGTAACCAAGTATTCCAACTTTCCTCTTATCATGATGTGCCCGAAAAATGTTGATTGCTTCTTTCTGATGTTTTTTAAGATCTCCCTTTTTGTGTTGGCCTCTTTGAGAACTTCCTCATTGGTCTTTTTAGCTGTCCAGGGAACTTTCAACATTCTTCTGAGACCTTCTGATCTTCTTCATATGGAGCTGTCAAATACAAGGATTGAGGAAAGCCTAGCGGTTATATTTAGATTTTCTAATGATTTCATAGGTGTATCCATCAAAAAGTGGTTTTGGTGGTCAAAATAATAAAAACACCTTTTTAAGTAACTTCTTGATATGGTCATGTCTAAAATGAAGTTTAGGGTAGGCCTTGAGTGTAAATTTAGATTTGTTATTGGTTTCATAGGCGTAGCCGTCAAAAATAGTCAAGGGGTTAAAAAGCATAAAAGTTATTTTCAAGTAAATTCTTGATGCGGGGATGTCTAATATAAAGTTTGGGGTGTGCCTAGAGGTTAAGTTAAAAAAAATTTTATCGACTTCATAGGCGTAGCCATAAAAATTGATGGGGGTTAATATGCATAAAAGTGATATTTTAAGTAAATTTTTAATACGGCGATGTCTAATATAAATTTTGGGGAGCCTAGAGGTAAAATTTACTATTCTCAACGGTTTCATAGGCGTGTCCCTCAAAAATGGTAAGGGAGTACCATTTTTTCTTTTAGTAGAGTTATGAGTGTGGTGTAATTTCCATGTTTTGAAGTAACATTTTCTGTTAGTGGGGTTATGTCAGGGGTATAACCTTTGTGTTTGTTAGTACTCTCTTTGTAGAGTTGTGTCATGGGCGTAACCGTCATTAGTAGTAGTACTTTTCTTTAGCAAAGTTGTGACAGGGGCGTGAACTTTAAGTATAGTCTTTCAATGTGTTGTTTTTAGTGTGTATGGTTTTTTCTAGTGTTGTAGGAATATTTTTATTTATCATTTAGACACAGTCCTATCTATCATCATGTGGAAAATTTTTAGTAAATTCTACGTTTTCTCAGCTGTATTGAAGTCTTTGATTGATACGTGGACACGTTGGAATTGCATTATAGGTCAAAATCTATTTTTAGTAACACCTCAGGCATTGCATCACAGGTCAAAGTCTATTTTTAGTAACTCATCAAGTCAAAATCAAGATACATTAGACAGCCTGCCTACAGCCATCAAGACATACTAGACAACATGCATACAGCCCTCATGACACACTCAACAACCTACATACAGCCATCGCGACACACTAGACAACCTATACACAGCCATCATGACACAATAGACAACCGGCATACATCCTTTACGACACACTAGACAACCGGTATACAGCCCTCACGACACACTAGACAACATACATACTACCATCATGACACATTAGACAGCCTCCATACAGCCAGCATGACACAATAGACAACCTACCTACACCCATCATGACACACTACACAGTCTGCATACAGCCATCAAGTCACAGTAGACAACCGGCATACAGCCCTCATGACACACAGACAGCTTACATACAGACATCAAGACATACTAGACAACCTACATACCGCCATCACGCCACACTAGACACCCTGCATACAGCCCTCATGACACACTAGACGACCGGCATACAGCCCCTCAGCCACACTAGACGACCGCCATACAGCCCTCAAGACACAATAGACGATCTCCATAATGCCCTCAAGAAACACTAGACAACATACATACAACCATCATGACATACTAGACAGCCTCCATACAGCCAGCATGACACAATAGACAACCTACCTACACCCATCAAGACACACTAGACATCCTGCATACAGCCAACAAGACACACTAGACGACCTCCATATAGCCCTCAAGACACAGTAGACAATCTACATTTTCAACTTTGTGACTATGAGACGAGATTTTTGTGTTTTGGGGTTAAATAATTTTGTCTTTTGGACTGGTTATAACTGTTTCGCCTTTTGTGTCTAACTAGTAACCCTTTGGACCTAAATTTTAGGGTTTTGAATTTAATCTTTTGATTATGAGACGACATTTTTGTATTTTGAGGTTACATTTGTTTGTCTTTTGGCCAAACGTTTTGGATTTTGGATATACCATCTTGATGTTTTGTATATAATTTATGCGACTTTGGGACTAGATTTTTAGGATTTTCAGTTCATCTTTCTGAGAAAGTGATGAAATTTGTGTGTTTTGGTGTTAAATTATTTGTCTTTTGGACTAACTTTTTTGGACTTTGAAAAAATCTTTTAGGCCTTTCGTATCTAATTATTTTAACTTTGGGCCTAAATTTTTAGGGTTTTGGGTCCAAATTTGTGACTATGAGCCGAAATTGTGGAGTTTAGAACTAAGTTTTCTGACCTGTAATGATCACCTTTACTGTTGTCTGTCATTCGTTGAAGTGATAAAGATATGGAACTCCAAGTCTAAGATTTTTCATGAGTTTGAGAGTAACGTTTTGGTCTTTGGTACTAATTTTCTCAGCTGTAATAATCACCTTTACTGTTGTCTGTTATTCGTTGAAGTAGAAAACAATGGTATTTCAACCTTCAGAGCTTAAAAATGAGGTCATAGAATTTCTGGGGTTAAGGCAAAAAAATGCAAATAAATGCATAAAAATGCGAAGCTGCAGTAAAGCTGAATTGTGAGGGAAAATTGAAAAAAAAATATAAAAAGGTATGGTAAAAGCTTTACGTGATAAGTAGACGACACAGATTTGAACGATGTTTCGGCTCAATAGGCCTTCAGCAGGAACAGACAAACAACAACACACACAGATATGTAAGTAAATATAACTAATCCTACATGGCTAACTAGTTATGAAATATCCAAAACAAAATAATCGAAAAATGTTAAAGAAAAGCAACTTGACTTCCCTAGTGCCGTGGACGCTGGTCAGGACGGGAAAAGGGCGCGTAACGCGGGTCTGGCTGTAATATACCCTCTGGACAGGGGTGAAGGGTACTAAAAATACACGAGTGGGGGGAACGCTGTCTAGGTTACGCCGGCTAGTAAGGACGCCGACAATGCCTGGAAGTATCTAAGGCTCGTAAATACAGGTATACACACACTCACAGATGCGTGTATCGATGCATGTATACATATGTGCACGTACAAGTAGACGTCAACATACTAATATGCATCATCACGCATATATACATGCATACACAAACATATATGTGCATACAAGCAAGTACACACATACATGAGTATACACACACATATATATATGTATATATATATATATATATATATATATATATATATATATATATATATATATATATATACCAATACCCGTACATATGAACACATACATGCATATGCACATCCATACGGGGACAATCAAATGTGTAGAAATGTGCGCACAATGCACTACTGACCAGAGGAGTACACACCGGTGTAAGTGTGCAAGCTAGAAGGAGAAAGAATATAATAACAGGTCCTCAAAAGTCGGAAAGAGTAAGAAGTATGAGAGTGGGGTGCAATAAAACCATATGAGTGGTACGTGGCCCAGAAAGAAAGGTTTATATGAGAACACCGAAGTGTCTCAATGGGGACTAGTGGAGGAGAACTATGAGTAGCATGTCATAGTAGATGGAATAAAGAGCCAAAACATGGAAAGTAGAGAGGGCTATGTAAAAGGGAAGGGGTAGCCGAAAGATAACTATGTGTACGAGTGTGATACTTTCATGCCTCTTGGGGTCAGCGAACCATACTTAACTATGAGGCGATTCTCCTAAGTAAATCGGCTGCGGTCGCCGGAGCGACAACGGACAATACCAGTTATACGGAAGTTGTCTTTGCCCTTGTGGTCTGGGGAGTTGAAATGGGAAGACACGGGAGTGCCAGTATTCTGTTGAACATCTCGTAGATGTTCACAAAACCTTTCCACTAATCGTCTACCAGACTCACCAATGTAAGTCTTGTGGCATCGTTGGCATATGATGGCATAAATGATGTTACGGGACACAAGTAGTATACAAGGGTCCATTTGGACCGAATTTAGGCGTAAGTTAAAGCTATATATTAGGCGCATTTCGCGCCTAATGTACACGAGAGAAAAGGGAGTTAATCGGTCGTGCGGCGGCGTGACCCCTCGTGCGGTGTGACCCCTCGTGCGGTGTGACCCCTCGGCGCTCCGGCTTGGTTCGTGTGACCCCGGTCGGCGTGGTGACCTCGGGGCGGATCGCGTGTTGGCGGGTGACCCCTCGGGATTTATCTCGAGTGGTTCGGACAGTGTGCTATCGGATCGGGGATTATATCGGTTCGGTAGGACGCTATCGCGCCAGGTAGACGTTAGAAAATATTTATAGCTATGTAGTTGGGTGTCCACTTAGCGTTGTGCCATAAATGAAGCATAAGGTTAAAACAGTTAGAGATTACTGGTTAGTCTAAGCTGGTAGTGTAAATATATTCCTCGGTGTTAGTGGTTCGCTATCTCTCTCTCTCTTTCTCTCTCTCTCTCTCGCCCTCTCTCTCTCTTTCTCTCTCTTTTATTCCAGCCTAGATTTCCCTCCATTGAAACACTTACTCATTCTCTCCATTTATCTCTATCATCGCGCCTTCCTTCTCTCTCTCTCTCTCTCTCTCTTTCTCCCCTATCCTCTCTTAGACTTCTAACCTATCAGTCCACCCTCCGCCTCTCCCTTTAGCTCCCCCGCCCTCCCTCATATTTTTAGCGTCCCTCCTATTTTAACACTTGATTATTCTCACCATTTATACCTAGCATCTCGCCTTCTTTCTCATAGGCTTCTCTCTCTCGCTCTCTCTCTTCTAACCCCTACTAGACTTCTCTCCTACCATTCCACCTTTCTTCCTCTCTCTCTCTCTCTCTCTCTCTCTCTCTCTTACCTCGCCTAGTGTTCCGCCTTCATTCGTATTTTTACCTTACCGCCAGTGTAACACATTAATAACATTGAATATCAATTACAAAAGGACTTGAAATATCTACTTTTTAAAGAACCAATAAGATAAACATATGAAAAACGAAGGAATAATACACTCGACAAGACTTAACAGACGTACTTTATACACATCACCATTAATACAGCTGAAATTCCTTTAATGATAACCTATCACATCGTTATGAGCTAAGAGAAAAACAGAAAAAAAATTCAAATTACACCGTAAAATATTCCACTACAACACAGACCGCTAGACTGAACAGTACTATGAAAATAAACGTCCGTGAATCAAGCGCGCCTGTAACACGAAGTTTCACATCCGACTAGTTTAAATATAATCTGGTAAATAAAATTTGGACGACACTATTCCACCCTCGACTAACATCTAGGTTAACCAATCAGAGAAGAAGATTTCTATCGGACACCCATCAAAGAAATGACTGACCTCTGGATTAACTAATCAGAGTAGAGGATTACTGTTATCGTGATAACTGACCTCATTTTCAACTTGAAGTGCTGTCGAGTCTGATGCATGGGTTACTTTAAATCGATTCGGCCCCTGATACAATCCACCTAGCGGGTCAATGGTGGTGGAAATAATACAAGTGGCGGGTTACTTGAACGCGTTTTGACCCCTGATGCAATACCAGGAGTTCCATGACAGTTATAAATAGTTGGATACAACGAGCAGGAAGTTATATTCAAGGTCCAAAATGTTAGACCAAATCACTAAGATTTTACCGCCAGAACACACAAATTTAGGCTCATATTCAAAAAGTCGACCTTAAAACCATACAAATCTACTCCCATACCCATAAAAGTTAGACACATCAAACAGATAATTACTTCCAAACTCCAAAAAGTTAGACCAAATCACGCCTCGATCGTTCTCTAACATTGCGGAACTTGTGTCCCTCATATGCTATTTCAAAAGTTGTCTTTGTCAATTCAAAAGCTGTCTTTGTCAATTCAAAAGTTGTCGTTGGCAATTCAAAAGTTGTCTTCGTCAATTTAAAAGTCGTCATCTGTACGGCAGAAAACAAGGCGGGAATGTCAGAAACCAAGGAGGGAAGGTCAGAAACCAAAGAGGGAAGGTCAGAAACCTAGGAGGCAAGGTCAGAAACCTAGGAGGCAAGGTCAGAAACCTAGGAGGCAAGGTCAGAAACCTAGGAGGCAAGGGCAGAAACCTAGGAGGCAAGGGCAGAAACCAAAAAGGCAAGGGCAGAAACCTAGGAGGCAAGGGCAGAAACCTAAGAGGCAAGGGCAGAAACCTAAGAGGCAAAGACAGAAACCTAGGAGGCAAGGTCTGAAACTTAGGAGGGAAGGTCAGAAACCTAGGAGGCAAGGTCAGAAACCTGAGAGGCAAGGTCAGAAACCTAGGAGGCAAGGTCTGAAACCTAGGAGGCAAGGACAGAAAACTAGGAAGCAAAGGCTGAAAACAAGGAGGGAAGGTCAGAAATCTAGGAAGCTGTGTTAGAAAACAAGGAGGGAAGGTCAGAAACCAAAGAGGGAAAGTCAGAAATCTAGGAGGCAAGGTCAGAAACCTACAAGGCAAGGTCAGAAACCTAGGAGGCAAGGTCAGAAACCTACAAGGCAAGGGCAGAAACCTAGGAGGCAAGGGCAGAAACCTAGGAGGCAAGGGCAGAAACCTAGGAGGCAAGGGCAGAAACCTAGAAGGCAAGGACAGAAACATAGGAGGCAAGGGCAGAAACCTAGGAGGCAAGGGCAGAAACCTAAGAGGCAAGGGCCGAAACCTAAGAGGCAAAGACAGAAACCTAGGAGGCAAGGTCACAAACCTAGGAGGCAAGGGCAGAAACCTAGGAGGCAAGGACAGAAACCTAGGAGGCAAGGACAGAAACCTAGGAGGCAATGACAGAAACCTAAGAGGCTAGGACAGAAAACTAGGAAGCAAAGGCTGAAAAACACTCGTACTGACTAAGGCTTCCAAGGTGTATTTGATTGTCTCCCTATTTTTGTCTGCATAACCTAATATATCACTTTCATTTAATTTATCGATAAACGTTTCAAAGTCATTTCTGTTGTTAACTAACAAGGGTTTGTCTAACCCTGTCGCGTTATTTGAGCTTGCGTGAAAGTAACGCAGCCCCTGTGTCTCTCTATGTCTTAAAACTAGATGATGACTATAATTTTAGGTTACACAAATAACACGTGGATACTAAAAAACCAACTTTTCGAAAATAGGTTACTAAAATAACACGTGAATACTAAACAACCAACTTATCGAAAATATGAGTTTACCCCCTGATCATTTTTTAGGGATACGCCCATAAAATCGGTAAAAATCGTAAATTTTCACTCTAGGCATACCCCAAACTTTATTTTAGATATCCCCATTGCAAAAATTTACATTAAAAACCACTTTTAGGATTTTACCCCCCTTATCATTCTTTGAGGGTTACGCCCATGGAATTGATAAAAATCGTAAATTTACCACGCAGGCTTACCTAAAACTTTAGTTTAGACATCCCCACACCAAAAATTTACTTAAAAATCACTTTTGAAATTGTTACCCCCTGACCATTTTTGAGGGTTACGCCCCTGAAATCGATAAAAATCGTAAATTTGCCACGTAGGCTTACCTAAAACTTTATTTTAGACACCCCCACACCAAAAATTTACTTTAAAATCACTTTTGAAATTGTTACCCCTTGACCATTTTTGAGGGTTACGCCCCTGAAATCTATAAAAATCATAAATTTAGCACGTCGGCCCACCTAAAACTTTATTTTAGACATCCCCATACCAAAAATTTACTTAAAAATCACTTTTGAAATTGTAACCCCCCTTACCATTTTTGAGGGTTACGCCCCTGAAATCGATAAAAAAATTGAAATATAACCTCAAGGCATACCCCAAACATAATATTTGACACCCCTACATATCAAACTCCATCAAAAACTCAAAGAAAAAACTAGTAGTGGGTAAGGGGGTTTGAGCTACGATTTTGTGCAGTGATGCAGCACGATACAGTACGCGCTGCACCATACATCTGCGTAGTATGAACGGCTCAAAAACCGCCTAGAAGCCATTGCCTCCTAGGTTTCTGTCCTTGCCTCCTAGGTTTCTGTCCTTGCCTCCTAGGTTTCTGCCCTTGCCTTCTATGTTTCTGACCTTGCCTCCTAGGTTTCTGTCTTTGCCTCTTAGGTTTCTGCCCTTGTCTCTTAGGTTTCTGCCCTTGCCTCCTAGGTTTCTGCCCTTGCCTCCTAGGTTTCTGTCCTTGCCTCCTAGGTTTCTGCCCTTGCCTCCTAGGTTTCTGACCTTGCCTCCTAGGTTTCTGCCCTTGCCTCCTAGGTTTCTGCCCTTGCCTCCTAGGTTTCTGCCCTTGCCTTGTAGGTTTCTGACCTTGCCTCCTAGGTTTCTGACCTTGCCTTGTAGGTTTCTGACCTTGCCTCCTAGGATTCTGACCTTCCCTCTTTGGTTTCTGACTTTCTCTCCTTGTTTTCTAACACAGCTTCCTAGATTTCTGACCTTCCCTCCTTGTTTTCAGCCTTTGCTTCCTAGTTTTCTGTCCTTGCCTCCTAGGTTTCTGACCTTGCCTCCTAGGTTTCTGACCTTGCCTACTAGGTTTCTGACCTTCCCTCCTTGGTTTTGACCTTGCCTCCTAGGTTTCTGTCTTTGCCTCTTAGGTTTCTGCCCTTGCCTCTTAGGTTTCTGCCCTTGCCTCTTAGGTTTCTGCCCTTGCCTCCTAGGTTTCTGCCCTTGCCTCCTAGGTTTCTGACCTTGCCTCCTAGGTTTCTGACCTTGCCTCCTAGGTTTCTGACCTTGCCTCCTAGGTTTCTGACCTTCCCTCTTTGGGGTCTGACCTTCCCTCCTTGGTTTCTGACATTCCCGCCTTGTTTTCTGCCGTACAGATGACGACTTTTAAATTGACGAATACAACTTTTGAATTGCCAACGACAACTTTTGAATTGACAAAGACAGCTTTTGAATTGACAAAGACAACTTTTGAAATAGCATATGAGGGACACAAGTTCCGCAATGTTAGAGAACGATCGAGGCGTGATTTGGTCTAACTTTTTGGAGTTTGGAAGTAATTATCTGTTTGATGTGTCTAACTTTTATGGGTATGGGAGTAGATTTGTATGGTTTTAAGGTCGACTTTTTGAATATGAGCCTAAATTTGTGTGTTCTGGCGGTAAAATCTTAGTGATTTGGTCTAACATTTTGGACCTTGAATATAACTTCCTGCTCGTTGTATCCAACTATTTATAACTGTCATGGAACTCCTGGTATTGCATCAGGGGTCAAAACACGTTCAAGTAACCCGCCACTTGTATTATTTCCACCACCATTGACCCGCTAGGTGGATTGTATCAGGGGGCCGAATCGATTTAAAGTAACCCATGCATCAGACTCGACAGCACTTCAAGTTGAAAATGAGGTCAGTTATCACGATAACAGTAATCCTCTTCTCTGATTAGTTAATCCAGAGGTCAGTCATTTCTTTGATGGGTGTCCGATAGAAATCTTCTTCTCTGATTGGTTAACCTAGATGTTAGTCGAGGGTGGAATAGTGTCGTCCAAATTTTATTACCAGATTATATTTAAACTAGTCGGATGTGAGACTTCGTGTTATAAGCGCGCTTGATTCACGGACGTTTATTTTCATAGTACTGTTCAGTCTAGCGGTCTGTGTTGTAGTGGAATATTTTACGGTGTAAGTTGAATTTTTTTCTGTTTTTCTCTTAGCTCATAACGATGTGATAGGTTATCATTAAAGGAATTTCAGTTGTATTAATGGTGATGTGTATAAAGTACGTCTGTTAAGTCTTGTCGAGTGTATTATTCCTTCGTTTTTCATATGTTTATCTTATTGGTTCTTTAAAAAGTAGATATTTCAAGTCTTTTTGTAATTGATAGTCAATGTTATTAATGTGTTACACTGGCGGTAAGGTAAAAATACGAATGAAGGCGGAACGCTAGGCGAGGTAAAGAGAGAGAGAGAGAGAGAGGAAGAAAGGTGGAATGGTAGGAGAGAAGTCTAGTAGGGGTTAGAAGAGAGAGAGAGCGAGAGAGAGAAGCCTATGAGAAAAAAGGCGAGATGCTAGGTATAAATGGTGAGAATAATCAAGTGTTACAATAGGTGTGACGCTAAAAATATGAGGGAGGGCGGGGGAGCTAAAGGGAGAGGCGGAGGGTGGACTGATAGGTTAGAAGTCTAAGAGAGGATAGGGGAGAAAGAGAGAGAGAGAGAGAGAGAAGGAAGGCGCGATGATAGAGATAAATGGAGAGAATGAGTAAGTGTTTCAATGGAGGGAAATCTAGGCTGGAATAAAAGAGAGAGAGAGAGAGAGAGAGCGAGAGAGAGAGAGAGAAAGAGAGAGAGATAGCGAGCCACTAACACCGAGGAATATATTTACACTACCAGCTTAGACTAACCAGTAATCTCTAACTGTTTTAACCTTATGCTTCATTTATGGCACAACGCTAAGTGGACACCCAACTACATAGCTATAAATATTTTCTAACGTCTACCTGGCGCGATAGCGTCCTACCGAACCGAGATAATCCCCGATCCGATAGCACTCGAGATAAATCCCGAGGGGTCACCCGCCAACACGCGATCCGCCCCGAGGTCACCACGTCGACGACCGGGGTCACACGAGCCAAGCCGGAGCGCCGAGGGGTCACGCCGCCGCACGACCGATTAACTCCCCTTTTCTCTCGTGTACATTAGGCGCGAAATGCGCCTACTTATATAGCTTTGTTAATTTACGCCTAAATTCGGTCCAACTGGACCCTTGTATACTACTGACACACATGTGAAGCCTTGCTTGCTCTTGAACCGTCCATTAGGGAATAAGACCGAGTCAGTAGGGAGCACATAGGCACAGGTTATACAGTTCCGACCACAGGGGGCCGTGCCGAAGTGTTGAGGGTCTGAGCGAGGGAGATGGCTCCTAACCAGAATATCTCCCAAATTCCTGTCGCGCTTGAAGTCGATCATCGGGGGATCACTGAAAAGTAGACGGGTAGTGGGATCAGAGAGGAGAATGGAACGGTAGCGGTTGAGTATCTTCATAGCAGCTAAGAGTGAGTGCCTCGGGACGGGAGATGAGAAGGACCCGCTTGAGGGCAGACTGGAGGATCGAGTCTGGATAAAGCCGGCGGCTGAAGAAACCTAACATAAGTAGAGCTTGTTGGAGGAAATCTTGGTCATCCTGGCAGATGCGCATCTGATCTGGTCGGAACTGTATAACCTGTGCCTATGTGCTCCCGACTGACTCGGCCTTATTCCCTGATGGACGGTTCGAGATCAAGCATGGCTTCACATGTGTGTCCCGTAACATCATTTATGCCATCATATGCCAACGAAGCCACATGACTTACATTGGTGAGTGTGTTAGACGAATAGCGGATAGGTTTTGTGAACATCTACGAGATGTTCAACAGAATACTGGCACTCCAGTGTCTCCCATTTCAACTCCCCAGACCACAAGGGCAAAGACGACATCCGTATTACTAGTATTGTCCTTTGTCGCTTCGGCAACCGCAACCGATTTACTTAGGAGAATCGCCTCATAGTTAAGTATGGTTCGCTGACCCCAAGAGGCATGAATGTATCACATTCGTACATATAGTTACCTTTCGGATACCCCTTCCCTTTTACATAGTCCTCTCTACTGTCCATGTTTTGGCTCTTTAGTCCATCTACTATGCCATGCTACTCATAGTTCTCCTCCACTAGTCCCCATTTAGACACTCCGGTGTTCTCATATAAACCTTTCTTTCTGGGCCACGTACCACTCATATGTTTTTATTGCACCCCACTCTCATACTTCTTACTCTTTCCGCCTTTTGAGGACCTGTTATTATATTCTTTCTCCTTCTAGCTTGCACACTTACTCCGGTGTGTACTCCTCTGGTCTGTAGTGCATTGTGCGCACATTTCTACACATTTGATTGTCCCCGTATGGATGTGCACATGCATGTATGTGTTCATATGTACGGGTATTGGTATATATATATATATATATATATGTATGTATATATACATATATATATATATGTGTGTATACTCATGTATGTGTGTACTTTCTTGTATGCACATATGTTTGTGTATGCATGTATATATGCGTGATGATGCATATTAGTATGTGCACGTCTACTTGTACGTGCACATATGTATACATGCATCGATACACGCATCTGTGAGTGTGTGTATACCTGTATTTACGAGCCTTAGATACTTCCAGGCATTGTCGGCGTCCTTGCTAGCCGGCGTAACCTAGACAGCGTTCCCCCCACTCGTGTATTTTTAGTACCCTCCACCCCTGTCCAGAGGGTATATTACAGCCAGACCCGCGTTACGCGCCCTTTTCCCATCCTGACCAGCGTCCACGGCACTAGGGAAGTCAAGTTGCTTTTCTTTAACATTTTTCGATTATTTTGTTTTGGATATTTCATTACTAGTTAGCCATGTAGGATTAGTTATATTTACTTACATATCTGTGTGTGTGTTGTTGTTTGTCTGTTCCTGCTGAAGGCCTATTGAGCCGAAACGTCGTTCAAATCTGTGTCGTCATAGAATTTCTCTTGTATTGCCTCAGGGGTCAAATCGAGATCAAGTAACCCCAGGCGCCCCCATTACTCTCCCCCACCGCTGACCCGACAGGCACTACATATGCTTCTCCTAATGCCCATCTTTGATTGGTTAATCCGGATGTCAGTCATTTCTTAAATGGTAAAAAAGTAAAGTACCCCCGTCACGCCAAGTGGCGTATAGGGAATATGGTGTTAGTGACCATAAATTTTACAGACCTTCGGCACATGATTTTCGGGGTAATGTGGTCTGTATTACGCCCGCGCCGCTTTACTTTCCTAGAAAAATCCGGTACCCATTTAAGGCTGGGTGAACCCAGAAACCGTCGGTAGAGATCGAACCCTCCCGTTGTCCTTTGTAGTCCAGTTCACTAACCACTGTGCTATCGCGGCTCCATGTGACGGGGAACTTTACCTTTTTTTTCTTTTCTTTTTTTTTTTATCGCGGCTCCCACAATAAACGGTATTCAATTATATTTTCCTCCCTATCTATTTATCATGTTTATTCACATATCTTTTATGCTAACTTTATTTCACTAAAAAGTATTTGTACCCCTGAGACTGCTGATATTGTCAAACTGATTGTTCTTTGTCTGTACTGTTGACTTCTTGATCAAATTTCTATGTCCCTCACATACTAGGACTTCAACAATTTATTATATGAAATAACTTATTATCATCATCATCAAGTACCGGGCCTGCTGGCGTAGGTGATCATGTCTCTCCACAACTTTCAATCTCGACATTTATTTATCATTTCTGTTGTTGACTTACTGCCAAGCCATTCTCTTACGCTGTCAGGTATTATTTCTCTCTACTTCCCTCTATTTCTTCGTCCCTCAATGTTTCCAGTTGTTACAATATATTCAAGTTGTTCTCTTCTTATTACATGGCCAAAAATGACGGTTGTTTCTTCCTAATATTGGAAATTAGCTCTCTTTTTGCTTTGACCTCTTTCAGAACATTTTCATTACTCTTCTTAGCTGTCCATGGTATTCTCAACATTCTTTTGTAAAACCACATTTCTACAGACTCCAGTGATTTTCTTGTCTGTTGTCCTATTGTCCATGATTCACATCCATATGTTAAGACAGGCTCTACACAACATTTAAGAACTCTTTTTCTTGTTTCTATCATCAAAAATGGATTGCATAGTATCTTCCTCATTTTTTGGAAAGCTGCTTTTGCCTGAGCCATTCTGAATCTTACCACTTTTGTACATCTTCCGTCTGAGGTTAACAAAGTTCCCAAATATTTAAATGCATTTACCTGTTTTAATATTGTTCACTTGTCTTTATTTTGCACAGAGGTGATGTCTTTTTCTTTGTTGCTACCATTACTTCTGTCTTTTTGCTATGAAGGCTGAGTCCTTTATTTTTGCTTTCTTTCACTATAATGTCCAACATTTCTTGTAACTCATTTTTACTCTTAGCGATTAAGACTGTATCTTTAGCATACCTTAGATTATTTATATTATGACCTCCAATTGTTATTCCAGGCACGCTCCTTATGAATCTTAAAATAATCTCACTATAAACATTAAACAAATCTGGTGACAGCACACAACCTTGTCTAACACCCTGTTTTATTTGTTGAAACATTCCCAATTGGTTTCCAGCTCTTACGGTCGATGTTTGTTGCCAATGCATGTTCTTAATTATTCTTAGATCTTTGCTGTCTACGTATATGCTTTCTAAAATTTTCATTATTTCTTGGTGCTTTACTTTGTCAAATGCTTTGGTATAATCTAGGAAACATAAGTATAGATCCGTTTTCACATCTATGGCTCTTTCTACCTAAGATCTTATGATCGATATGGCATTGCTCGTTCCTTTACCTCCAACAAAATCACACTGTTCATCGCTAATTTCTTGACTGATTTTGTTTCGCACTCTTCGCATGATGATTCTTAGTAATATCTCAGCCATGTGACTCATAAGGCTTATTGTACGATGATCATCGCATTCAATCGCACCAGATTTCTTTGGTAGGGCTATGAATATTGATTTGAACAGGTCGTCTGGTATATATCCGCTGTTGTAGATATCATTCAAGTAAAAAAAAACGTAAAGTACCCCGTCACGCGAAGTGGCGTATAGGGAAATATGGTGTTAGTGACCCTATATTTTACAGACCTTCAGCACATGATTTTTGGGGTAATGTGGTCGGTATTACGCCCGTGCTACTTTACTTTCCCAGAAAAAAATCCGGTACCCATTTAAGGCTGGGTGAACCCGGAAGCCGTCGGTTGGGATCGAACCCTACCCCTTGTCCTTAGATATAATTCAATATTTTTGTTATTATTTATGTTCCAAAATCACCCATGGCTTCAATCTCTTCTTTAGTTATATTATGTGGCGATTCATGATTGTTCAAAGAAGTTACGATGGTGGTTTTCTGTTGCCTTCCGTCGGTTTGTTTACGGTTGGCTCCGCTAGCCTTTGACTTAAAAATCTCACCCACAAGGCAGTGGGGTTGTTTTACTTCTGGGTACCCTCCCTTAGCCTTTTACTCTCCCGAGCTTATCTGCAAGGCAGCAGGGCAGCCACATATTGTACTGTTTGCTGCATACAGTAGCAGGTAAAATTACCTGACCTGACACCTATTATTATTATTTTATTTTATTGCGGAAAATATGTCAAATTAAGCAGGCAAATCATTCTATTCTATACAATTGTTCAAAAAATTGTATGGTTCATGAAAAAAAAACATATGCAGATAAAATCAAGCTTCAAATTCACTAATACGGTCCCACATCATATATTCATTTCTCCCTTTGATATTTGGTGACCCACTAATTGTTAGATATCAATATCTTGTGTACACTAAAAATTAAATTTACATGGCCACCTATTTTGCTGATTTAAATTTATATGGTATCCTACTTCATTGAGTTAAATTCATATGGCATTTTATCGTTATGGTTATGAAAGGCCCCAGTATCACTGCAAACTAATTAAAATCCATAATTGCTCAACCGCCCGTGCCAATGAAGTCATCCGGATTACTATCTCATCTTCCAAACAAAGAAAGGTAGCTGTAATTCCCGTCATAGCAGTCTCGGCACACGCCAAAAGACATAAGACAAAACCGCACAGAAAGTGAACACCGCCATATGTTCTCCATCATACGATATCATCAGCTGACTTCATGAGAGAGTCTGGAATCCTACTCTGATTGAGTCTTGATCGCAGAGAGAGAGATATGATATCATCACTCATAGTAAACAATCGGAATATGAAACACGATCAAAACAGATGAAATGCACAGCTCACGATGTGCACAGAGCACTTAACTCAGTAGCTCCTGCAACAAGCCTGACTTGGAATATGAGGAAACTGCAACAAGCCTGACTTGGACTATGAGGAAACTGCAACAAGGAGCACTTTTCATACATAGCATCTAATGGTTCATGCCGCCTATCCAACATATTGACCGGAAGTTCACGTCTTTCTGAAAATGATGATCGTCATATTTTTTTAAATATATAGTGCTTGATGATACTAGGACATCACCTTGACTCCAAATCCGAACATATGAATCACAGTTAGTCATCAGACTATCCCCGTCGCACATAAAAAAACAGACTGTAAAATCTCCCTGCAAGGTGAATTTGTGAAATTATCAATCCCTCCTGACTAACATAAACCTTCAGGACTCACCACGGTGCTGCGAAGTCATGTACGAAACTCCATTCCGCCTTTTACTATTTGCGTACGGCCGTTTTAGGGATATACAATCAGCCATTGTGATGACGTAGCACGCACAACAATGGGTGCGCCAATAAAATCCAAATATCTCTAATAAATGCGGCCAACAACGCAGGAAAAGGTGATACACAATCTCTAAAGTGAAAACTGCGATTGACTTGGCAGAGCAGTCCATATTAATGAGTTGTAACATGTCAATAATTGGCGTCAAACAATTCCAACGATGGCCTTGGAACATAAATCAATGTGTTGACGTAATCAACTCTCCAGGGAAGAAGAGATAGAGGGAAGCAAAGAGAAAAGATGCCCCACAGCTTAAGAGAATGGCTTGGCAGAAGGTCAACAACAGAAAAGATAAATAACTGTCGAGATCAAAAATTGTGGAGAAGCATGATCACCTACGCCAGCAGCTTGGTACTTGATGATGATGATGATGATGATATACTACTAGAGTAATTGGGAATCTAAAGGGAGCGAAATTGTGTGTACGACATTTTTGTGTGCTACGTCATTGTAATGATGGTGACGGTCTAATCAACAACTAATTACCCCATGAAGCTTGGGCAGATGGTGCTCGTAAGCTTGGGAGGGCAGACCATCTCAGGACAGAATCACCCTACAGAAAAGACAATCTGCTGCCTTGCAGGAAGATTGGGGACAATCAAAGACTAAGGAAAGCAAACCTGAATAAAATGCTGGCTGAAATCGGAAGCACTGGGCCTCTGGCGCAGAACACAGTTTAACGTTTTAACAAGTAATCAATCAGACTGGATCTAACAGACTCTAATTATGATATAAACTACCACTGACCGGAAAGGCTTCAAGAAAGAGCTGAATATAATACACTGGAATGCGGAGGGCATATACCACAAAAAAAAACAAGCTCTAACTATTAGACTAGCAGAGGAGGAGATAGATGTTGCCTGCATCCAGGAAACTCATCTTAATCCTCAGCACAGATTTATGATCAGGGGCTACTAAACATTTAGACATGACAGGGAAGGTCACAAGGGTGGAATTCTTATATTTATTAAAAATTCCATCCCAGCAAAATTGATAGATGTAGTCACAAACGGAAATGCAGAGATCAATTGTACAGACCTATACATTAACTCCGCTAGTTAAATTATAAATTAAAGATATTTAATATATACTGTCCAAATGACAAATTACTGAAGCTGGAATCAATGGAAATAGCACCATCAAAGTGTCTGGTAGAAGGAAACTTTAAAAGCCACTCTGAAACATGGGGATATAAGGAGTCCAATGTACGAGGTGAAGAAGTGGAAGAATGGGAAATAGACAAGAGCCTATTCCTCATAAACACTAGAGAGGGACCCTAAAACCTGCTACTCAAGAAGATGGAAAACAACTTCCACTCCCGACCTAGCGTTTGCAACTGGAGACATAGGCATCCTGAGAGCTGCTAAAGAATTCATTCCTAGAGGAGCAAGAAGAAACTGCAAGCCATACTGGAGCAAGAAAATAGAAACACTAGAAGAGGAGCTGGACTCTGCTAGAGAACTAGCTGAAACATCACACACCACAGAGAGCAACGTTGCCCACAAAGCAGCCTCGGCCAAATACAGACGAGAGGTCATGACATCGGCAAGACAGAGCTGGATAGACAAAACAGAGAGCCTTAATCTAGACAAAAATGGTCATAAACTATGGAAACTTGCGAAAGCTCTGAGTGACGAAAACACTTGCCGACCTCCAATATCATTAGCACACAATCAGAACATCCTCACAGGCAAAAGGGCAGCAATTCTACTGATAGAGACTTACAAAAACATTAGTAGAATAAACATTCCAATAGACAAACAGAAACCTGCAAGGCGGGAAAACCAAGATGCAAAACACATGCCTATAGCACCAGAAGAGCATCAGACGACCATCTTTACCCCAACTGAATTAGATGTTGCCCTCAAAGGATTGAAGCTCAAAAGTTCTCCTGGTAAAGATGGAATCTCCAACGAAATGCTCCTAAATCTGGGACAGAAAGCCAAAAGCCAGCTTCTAAGGATAATAAATGCTAGCTGGAAGAGAGGTAATGTGCCGGCAATCTGGAAAGAAGCTATTATGGTGTCCATCCTCAAAAGTGGAATAGACCCACTAGACCCAAGTAGCTATAGACCAATTAGCCTACTGAGCTGCCTTAGTAAACTCATGGAAAGGCTGGTTAACAGAAGACTTATGTGGCATTTGGAGACAAAACAACAAATCGTACCATAACAAAGTGGCTTCCGTCAGCACAGATCAACTGAAGCCCTGGTCATCTACATTGCACAGGAAATAGAGGATGCTCTACAAGAAAAGAAACACACACTGGCAGTGTGGGTCGACATGGAGAAGGCTTTTGATAGGGTTTGGCGAGAGGGTTTAAAGAACAAGCTTTTTAGACTTGGCATCCAGGGTCGTTTATTCAATTGGGTCCCTCAATACCTTCAGCATAGAACGGCCAGAGTACAAGTTCAAGGTCAACTAAGTAAGTAGGTCTCTATCGAAAAAGATGTCCCACAAAGCGGAGTCTTGTCCCCACACTCTTTTTAATTGTCTTAAATGACAACGTAAAGGACATTCCACCCAGAATACACTCTGCAATATACGCAGATGATCTGGAGTTATGGGCTCGTGAGGAAAGTATGTCGGTGGCTGGACCCAGGATGGAAGATGCCCTAGGTGAACTTGAAAAGATACTGTTTCTTACCGATCAACGAAAAAAAACTACATATACAATTTTCAGCCTATCAAGAAACACACTCTCTGCAAACTTGAAAATGAAAGACCATACACTCCCTATTGACCAAAATCCAACATATCTTGATGTCACCATGAATTGCAGAATGACTTGGAAAAATCAGATAGATAGAGCAAGGAAAAAAGCCCGAAAGCAAACAAATATTATGAAGAAATTGGCAAGAATGGACTAGGGGCAGACGGCAATATTTTGAAAAGACTATACGTAGGAAGATTCAGACCAATTCTAGCGTATGGAGTCACAGCCTGGGCTATAGCTTCCAAATCACACCTTAGCAAAATTCACAGAACACAGAACCAAGCAGCCCGTATCATCACTGGTGCTATGAAATCTACACCTATAACGACTCTAGAAACAGTAACAGGTTTACAACCCTTAGATGACAGACGGGTCACTAAAGTATTGCAACAAGCGGAGAAATATAGAAGGCTCCTTAGCCACCCCATGCACCAAAGAATATCTGGTTCCGGAATTGTACGACTAAAGACGAGCAACTTCGCTGCAATTGCCAATGAACTAACTACTGGAGACCCAGTACTTTCCCAAATAATATCGAAACTGTTGGTCCCATCTGATTTGTCTCCACGTGGAAAATATAAAATACCAGAACTTAAGGAAAATATAACAGGAATCATGAAAAAGGCACCCTATCAGACACAGAAAGAAAACACGTAGCAGAAAAACACATACACGATACCTACCCACAGGACTCTTGGTCCCACATATACACAGATGGCTCTGCTACAATTGCCACCAGAAATGGAGGGGGAGGTGTGTTCTTGATGCTGAATAATCAGGACGAGATCATCAAGTCAATAGCTACTGGAAAATTCTCAAATAACTTTAAAGCAGAGGCTGAGGCCATCAGAGATGCTGCAACACTGGCTACTCAACACAAAAATAGCATGCACAATAAATTTGTGATTCTGACTGATGCACTGTCAGTATTATCAACTCTAAAAAGACGTAAGAACAATTAACTAAATGACTTGAGAACAACCCTGGACCAACTATGCAATAACTTCCAGAGAGTAGTCATTCAGTGGATACCATCACACTGGAATATACACGGGAACGAACGCGCAGACAAATTAGCTAAAGAGGGAGGGAGATTACCACAAAAGAACCATCCGCTCAGTTATGATGAAGTCAAATCCATCCTCAAGGGTCAGTTCCATAAAAAATGGAAACGAGAACACCCAAAGCATAACGAGAGTGACGGATACCAACAACTATCAAGGAGGGATCAAGTCATCATACTTTGCCAACGCACTGGCCACAATAGAAGGAGAAATCACATGTTCACCAAATGCAAAATAGGTACAACCAGCCTATGCCACTGTACACTGGACAATATGACTACAAAACATGTTCTACAGGAGTGTTCCCAGTACACAGACCTGAGAAGAGCAATGTGATCCACGCCCACCTCCCTGGAAGAAAAACTATATCGAATCGCTTAAACAGACATCTGTCTTCATGAGAGAGTCTGGAATCCTACTCTGATTGTGTACTTGATCGCAGTGAGAGAGAGAGAGAGAGAGAGAGAGAGAATCATTTATGCAACAAGTGGATCCACTATGGACAGCAACGATGTCGTGCTGCGTAGTTGGTGCCGGGCTTCCTTCAGGGGACGGTTTTCCTCGCTGTTGTAAATAGACCAGAACTGATCTTCATTGTCCTACGAGTGAAGAGGAAAGTTTGTTACCGACATTTATGGTATCAATGTGTCCTTCAGGCGATTCATCTTGTCAAGAGCGGTATATTCATTGACGAAGACAACACCATGATTGACACATTTGACATCCAGATGGTGGGCCACCTTTTCAATGTATTGGATTGGACTTGCTTTTAATGTCTAACAGCTCCATCCAGTTGAGTGTATTCTTGCGAGTTGTAAATAAACAATTTAATTCAATAATTTCCAATTCTCGTATTTAGATATCAATAGTAAATTAATATGCTGATGATACTGTATTACTAGCAGAAAATCCTAAAGATCTACAACAATTACTAGAGTAATAAACATGACAAGCAAAGTATATGGATTATAGATATGAATATCAAAAAGCATAAAACTATGATCATAAGGAAAGAAAATTCTTAAGACTCACAAATAAATATCAAAATTGAAGGAATACATCTGGAGACAGTTCAGAGCTACAACTACCTGGGACATACTAAAACCAGTGATTGAAAACTAAAAAAAAATAGGTATGGCAAAAAGTACTTTAATGCCATGAAAAGTATACTAACATCAAAACAAATAACACCAGGGCTAAAACTAAGAATAATAAAATGTTACATCTTCTCAATATTCCTGTATGGTGCAGAAACATGGACATTAGACCAGAAAACAGAACAGAAAATTGAAACTTTTGAAATGTGGATTTATAGAAGAATATGTAGAATTGGATGGAAAGTAAAGAAAACAAATGAAGAAGTTTCAAAACAACTAAAAATGAAAAGAGAACTACTAAACACAATTAAAACAAGACAAATAAAATGTTTGGGGTATGTTGGAAGATACAACAGCCTACTAAAAGTAATATTAGAAGGGAAAATACAAGGTAAAAGAGGCAGAGGTAGACCAAGACTAACATAGACGAGTAACATCAAAAGATGGACAAATCAGCCTATGACAATCTCAAAGCAAGAGACAGTGGGGAATGGCGCTCCATGGTAGACAAACTTCGATGCGGAGACGGCACTCAATGATGATGATGATGAGAAAATTAACAATAATTCATGATAATGACTATATAATTCGAACTGTATCTTCTGAAATAAATACAAATTACCAATTAGTTGCAATGGAATGATACAGATAGTATATTAGTCCAGAAAAAATCTCCATTTAATTATTTTAAACTGATTAATTTGAATTGGAATGCGCAATCATATAAAACGTAACTATAAATATATAACATAATCATTCTCAACAATGACAATCAAATTTAGTACTATAATATAATTATATTAATATAATTATCTACATGTCTTGACGATGATCCTAAGAACATACACATATAACACTGGCTACTCAGCTGTGGTGAGTAAGAAATTTTCCATAACACGGATTGTTCATCACGTGGCTACTACACGTCTAGATTCTGGAATTTGACCTTGGACATTGTTTAATTGTCCTGGATTTTAATTATTCAGGCTTAGCTCAGATTTTCTTGAATTAAATGTACTTGAATATTTGCTAATTTGCTGCAACTGTTGATTTCTCTCTCTCTGCGATCAGGACTCAATCAGAGTAGGATTCCAGACTCTCACATGAAGTCAGCTGTCAGGTTAAGTGAATTGATCGACCCCACAGACGGAACATCACATTTAGAGTCTGCCAGATCCACTCTGATTGAACACCCGTTAAAAACGTTGCACTGTGTTCTGCGCCAGTGGCCCAGTGCATTCGATTTCAGCCAGCATTTTATTCAGGTTTGCTTTCCTTAGCCTTTGATTGTCCCCAATCTTCCTGCAAGGCAGCAGATTGTCTTTTCTGTAGGGGGATTCTGCCCTTAGATGGTCTGCCCTCCCAGGTTTACGAGCACCATCTGCCCGAGTCACTAGAGGTGACTAACACATACATGCACGCACAAAGATATGAGATGTGAATAACACAGACATGTACACAGCGATATGACACATGACTAACATAGACATGCACATAAAGATAAGAGATATGACTGACATAGACATGCACACACAAAGATATGACACATACCTAACATATATATACACACAAAGATATAAGATATGACTAACATAGGCATGCACACACAAAGATATGAGATGTGACTAACATAGCCATGCATACACAAGGATATGAGATGTGACAAACACAGACATGCACACACAAAGATGTGAGATATGACTAACATAAACATGCACACCAAGATATGAGATATCCCAAACCCAGACATGCACACGCGAAGATATGACATATGACTAACATAGATACACTCTTAGATATGAGATATTACTAAACTCAGACGCACATAAAGATATGAGACAAGACTAACACGGACACACCAAGATATGAGATATGACTAACATGACATACACCAAGATATGAGCCATGGCTAGCACACGCACACACACAAGCTAAGATTTGAGCCACGGCTAGCACAAAAACACAGCAAGATATGAGCCATGACTAGCACAGAAACACATCAAGATATGAGTCATTGCTTCACGGAAAAACACCAAGAAATGAACCAAGTCTAGCACATAAACACATTGAGGTATCCATATACTTGGGTTTGTTGTAGTCTGCAGACTCTTCTTAACGTGGGAATCATCGACATACGAGACGCAGACTTCGATTAACTGATCACAGGTTTCGTTCAAACAGTTGTCCTGAGATTTGAGAGCAGTCTGACCCGTAGAACGTTTCCATGCATGTACAGTTCCCGGTTGACTGTTCACAGGTGTCGTTGAAACAGTTGTCTGGACATTTGAGAGTGCAGTCTGGCCCGTAGTACGTTTCCTTGCACGTACAGTCTGCATTTTCCGGATCACACATGATGTCACAGCCATCAGAACACCTCTGTTCGCACTGTAACCCAAAGTTACCATCGGGACAAGTGTCATTACAGGTATAGCCAGGATGTTTACACTGTAGGCATTTTCCAAATTTTTTTCTCACATAAAGGACAGACACTGAGAAAAGACCTGTAGCAGTAATGTCCATAGATCTCATGTGAACATTTGCCGTGACACGTACCGATGATGACGTCGCAGCTTTTGCTACACCCGCAACACACTGCACAAAACGTCCAAGAATACCCGTCCAGACAATAGGTGTCTGTAAATGTTTGCACCTCACACACCGTCAGTGCACTGCCGGCCTGCAAAATGGTCGGTGAGAACTCAATCTTAATGTGTGCCATTGTTGCTTGTGTGGTGACTACAATAGTGTTCACAGAAATGTTTGGGTATGATATATCATTATACTGGAACTCTACACCGCCACTGTCAGAGAAGGCCTTTAGAGTGGCATTCTTTACCCGAATCATAGTGCTAGCTTGATGATAGATTCGAATGGTGTGAATCTTCTGGGGCGTGGAAAAGTTCAGATACCAGTAAGCAGGACTGTTCTACTTCTCAGTTTTGTGTGTCTGCAGACATTGTCATAGAGATTGGTCTTTGTTTTGCCACTTACTGCGCCTCTGGTCCACATCCGTCTCCTGTATAACAAGCATAAAATGTGTCGGCCTGGTTTGTGTTCTGTTTGAGAGCCACATTCCGACCACCGCCAATGTAGATGGAGCAGATATTTGCAACTATCGTCCCTTTAATCCATAACTTGTTGATCAGACCAGCCCCAGAGCAAAAAACATCAATCTCGTGCTGACTAACTACAAACCTTGAATCATTGCTACATGAGGCAGAACCATTTAGTTTTACCGTGAAACTGTCCATAACTGTTAAGTCATTCACATAAATCCTAATCCAGGAGAACAGCAAAAATTGGTTGAGAGTTGCCTCAATTGATGTAGAATTTGTGTCCGAATTACATGTGTTGTCGTTGTTATCAAATAGGAAATTAGGTTAAGATTTTTGGCGCATTTGTACACGAGAACCAAGTACTGACACAGGGGTCCAAAATATTCGTGCTGACAACTGTCATTGTTTAGGCATGTAGTTTTGTCACAAACTCTCTCTCCCTCTCTCTATCTCTCTCTCTCTCTCTCTCTCTCTCTCACTGCGATCAAGTACACAATCAGAGTAGGATTCCAGACTCTCTCATGAAGATATCTGTCTGTTTAAGCGAATCGATTACCCCATATAGTTTTTCTTCCAGGGAGGTGGGCGTGGACCACATTGCTCTTCTCATGTCTGTGTACTGGGGGCAATCAAGTAGAACATGTTTTGTAGTCATATTGTCCAGTGTACAGTGGCATAGGCTGGTTGTACCTATTTTGAATTTGGTGAACATGTGATTTCTCCTTCTATTGTGGCCAGTGCGTAGGCAAAGTATGATGACTTGATCCCTCCTTGATAGTTGTTGGTATCCGTCACTCTCGTTATGCTTTGGGTGTTCTCGTTTCCATTTTTTATGGAACTGACCTTTGAGGATGGATTTGACTTCATCATAACCGAGCGGATGGTTCTTTTGTGGTAATCTCCCTCCCTCTTTAGCTAATTTGTCTGCGCGTTCGTTCCCATGTATATTCCAGTGTGATGGTATCCACTGAATGACTACTCTCTGGAAGTTATTGCATAGTTGGTCCAGGGTTGTTCTCAAGTCATTTAGTTAATTGTTCTTCCGTCTTTTAAGAGTTGATAATACTGACAGTGCATCAGTCAGAATCACAAATTTATTGTGCATGTTATTTTTGTGTTGAGTAGCCAGTGTTGCAGCATCTCTGATGGCCTCAGCCTCTGCTTTAAAGTTATTTGAGAATTTTCCAGTAGCTATTGGCTTGGTGATCTCGTCCTGATTGGTCAGCGTCAAGAACACACCTCCCCCTCATTTCTGGTGGCATTTGTAGCAGAGCCATCTGTATATATGTGGGACCAAGGTCCTGTGGGTAAGTATCGTGTATATTTTTTTCTGCTACGTTTTCTTTCTGTCTCTGATTGGGTGCCTTTTTTCATGTTTCCTGTTATGTTTTCCTGAAGTTCTGTTATTTTATGTTTTCCACGAGGAGACGTATCAGATGGGCCCAATGGTTTCGATATTGTTTGGGAAAAAACTGCGTCTCCAATAGTTAGTTCATTGGCAATTGCAGCTACGTGGCTCCTCTTTAGTCGTATAATTCCAGGACCAGATATTCTTTGGTGCATGGGGTGGCTAAGGAGCCTTCTATATTTCTCCGCTTGTTGCAATACTTTAGTGACCCGTCTGTCATCTAAGGGTTGTAAACCTGTTACTGTTTCTAGAGTCTTGATAGGTGTAGATATCATCGCACCAGTGATGATACGGGCTGCTTGGTTCTGTGTTCTGTTAATTTTACTAAGGTGTGAATTGGAAGCCATAGCCCAGGCTGTGATTCCATATTATAGAACTGGTCTGACTGTTCCTACGTATAGTCTTTTAAAAATATTGCTGTCTGCCCCCCCCCCTCCCCCCAGTCCATTCCTGCCAATTTCTTTATAATATTTCTCCGTTTTCTGGCTTTCATCCTTGCTCTATCTATCTGGTTTTTCCAAGTTATTCTGCGATTCTTAGTGACACCAAGATATGTTGGGCTGTGGTCAATAAGGAGTGTATGATCCTTTAACTTCAAATTTGCAGAGAGTGTTTTCTTGATAGGGTGAAAATCGTGTATGAAGTTTTCCTTTCGTTGATTGGTAAGAACCAGGTGTTCGTCCACTTTTCAAGTTCACCTAGGGCATCTTGCATCCTGGGTTCAGCTACCGACATACTTTCCTCGTGAGCCCATAACGCCAGATCATCTGCGTATATTGCTGAGTGTATTCTGGATGGAATGTCCATTACGATGTCATTTATGAACATTAAAAAGAGTGTTGGGGACAAGACTCCGCCTTGTGGGACACCTTGCTCGATAGAGACCTTCTTACTTAGTTGACCTTGAACTTGTACTCTGGCCGTTCTATGCTGAAGGTATTGAGAGACCCAATTGAATAAACGCCCTGGATGCCAAGTCTAAAAAGCTTATTCTTTGAACCCTCTCGCCAAACCCTATCAAAAGCCTTCTCCATGTCGACCCACACTGCCAGTGTGTGTTTCTTTTCTTGTAGAGCATCCTCTATTTCCTGTGCAATGTAGGTGACCAGGGCTTCAGTTGATCTGTGCTTACGGAAGCCACTTTGTTGTGGTACGATTTGTTGTTTTGTCTCCAAATGCCACATAAGTCTTCTGTTAACCAGCCTTTCCATGAGTTTACTCAGGCAGCTCAGTAGGCTAATTGGTCTATAGCTACTTGGGTCTAGTGGGTCTATTCCACTTTTGAGGATGGGCACTATAATAGCTTCTTTCCAGATTGCCGGCACATGACCTCTCTTCCAGCTAACATTTATTATCCTTAGAAGCTGGCTCTTGGCTTTCTGTCTCAGATTTAGGAGCATTTCGTTGGAGATTCCATCTTTACCAGGAGAACTTTTGAGCTTCAATCCTTTGAGGGCAACATCTAATTCAGTTGGGGTAAAGATGGTCGTCTGATGTTCATCTGGTGCAAAAGGCATGCGTTTTGCATCTTGGTTTTCCCGCCTTGCAGGTTTCTGTTTGTCTATTGGAATGTTTATTCTACTAATGTTTTTATAAGTCTCTATTAGTAGATTTGCTGCCCTTTTCCCTGTGAGGATGTTCTGATTGTGTGTTAATGATATTGGAGGTCGGCAAGTGTTTTCGTCACTCAGAGCTTCCATAGTTTATGACCATTTTTGTCTAGATTAAGGCTCTCTATTTTGTCTATCCAGCTCTGTCTTGCTGATGTCATGACCTCTCGTCTGTATTTGACCGAGGCTGCTTTGTAGGCAACGTTGCTCTCTGTGGTGTGTGATGTTTCAGATAGTTCTCTGGCAGAGTCCAGTTCCTCTTCCAGTCGTTGTATTTTCTTGCTCCAGTATGGCCTGTAGTTTCTTCTTGCTCCTCTAGGAATGGATTCTTTAGCAGCTCCTAGGATGCCATTTGTTAACCGCTCTATCATATTATTGACCTTCTTTTCGTGGGTGTTGATAGGCGCAGTATGCATCAGTGAGCCTTGCAAACTTTGCCCAATCTGCTCTCTCATAGTTCCAGTGATTGCACATTTTACACCCAAATCTTAGCACCCAAGCTTTAAACAGATTTTTAAAAATGTTTATTAATTTTTCTTGATGGGTTTAAGGTTTTATCCATCTGTTCTAATTTGCTCTTCATAAATTTTGGTTTCTGTTTTCACTTTTATTTTTTCACATACATGTTATACTTATTTTTGTCTCGTATTGTGCTTCCATTTGTGTGTTTTTTATTAATTGTTTACAATTTTCCTATTCTTCTTGCTACTTGTTTTGTATATTTGTTTCCTTTCTTATTCTTATTTTTTCTTCCGTGTAAGCCCGCTACTCATTTTTTTCTGTCTTTTTTTCACGCACACACACACACACATTTATACATGAAAGAAACATGAAACTATAAACTAACAAAAGTACTGGGTTATACATGTATTGTGTAATGTCTTCATTCACAAAATACCCTAATAACAATGGCAAAGTTTGAACTTCTCAAACACAACCAACGCGAATATAATTCACTCTCTGCTACGACTGTAATTAGAGTCCACATCTGTTGTCGATTAGCCAGAAAATACATTTTGCACAAAGTAAAATCAAATTCCTATTTATAACGTCTATTAATATGCACGCTGTAGATTAACCATCAAGGTAAGCGAACGCGAGAGAAAATTAATACGAGCAATAACTAATCAGATTATAGATAGTGAAAATGAATCTACATGACTGCACTTAAGATACACTACGAGATGAATCTGATGATACGAAATCTTCATCAGAGTTAAATTCAAAGTTGCACATCAGATTGCTACTAGCTGTGACGTGTCACCAGCGGTGATGTGTCAAAGAAAAATACGATTTATGGATACTATATAAATCATACTGTGAATTTTGTTTGTAAACGACGAAAGAGTGAGCCAGCTGTACTTTCGTAGTAACAATCCTATATATTTTTTGTAATATTTATTATAAAACAATGTCATGAAAATACGATATGACAGAATATATATTTTATTAAATAAATAAACGCAATGAAATGTGTACATATTCAACAGTACAGCTAGGGATAATATATATAGTTAAACAGTCCAGTGCACAAGGCATAAATCAAAAGTATTTATTACGCCGACAGCAACAGCAAACATTTTTTATTTTATAATTGCATTTTACAATTTTTTAAAAAAGAGTGATCAGTGTATTATTGTGTTATTTTGATAGTATAATAATAGTGTACATAGTAATAAATGAAACTCATAGAATAACTACACATCTATGAATACATGTAATACACGTTGTTACACAATCCCGTTGGTGGGTAAGGTGCGCAAAGTTTAACACGTCTCAATGTATTGTTGGTTTGTTTTGTAAATAGTGTAGAAGTTATTCCACATGATAGAGCTGTGTCTAAAATCCCTTTGGTGTTGTAGTGTTGTACTAGCAGTACAAATATCTTTATCTCTGGCGATGATGAAGTCTTGTATTAGCAGAAAAAGCAACCGAACAATCGGCCTCTGTGGCGACTTGTATTCTGTCGTATTCTGAGAGAATCACAAGCTTCAGGTCTACTAAAATCTCAAAATTCGTGACGTGACAGAGATATTTAACAACGGGTGAGAAACGTCATGTCTGTGTGCCAGTAATAACGTCTTAATTTAAGAGTTTTTCCTTGATACGAGGAAACAGAAACACATTTCAAAGCGTTCTTCTGCAGAGGTGTTATATTTTCTCCACTACGAGATAGGTAGTTAAAACCAGTATTACTCTTACCAATAGTTTCGGAAGATGACATATTCGCAATAGTCGTGTCCGTCATGAATAGCCTTAGGACGCAGTGCGCATGATATGGTTGCCGTGTGTGCGAGTGGATTAGAAACAGCGGTCCTTTATAGCACAGTGTAACGCAGCCTGAACCAAATCAAGCCGGTATTTTTTGTCTATTCTTTTTGCGACTTACGGAATGGATTATTGTAAAAACTGGGACCTGTGCAGAGATCGTCGTCGCCATAATGATATCGTGATTATGAGTCATATGAACTTTGCTCCCAGAATTCGATATATCCACAGACTAACCAATCAACAAACAATACGACCGTTAATATGTTGTCTGTTAGAAAACAGCATAGGTGCTCTATCAAAGGCCGCACCACGGCACTTTAAAAGTATATAATAAACGCAATAAAAACCACATGTTTTGCTCAACACATCTTGTAACATGCGTGAGTTATAAAAGAAGGAAATATGTGAAATATGTCAGATGTTCAGACCATAAAATGGGACGTTGGCGTAGCTCGGACATGAAGCCATTCACACGATAGACCACGTGTCGGCACGTGGCGACAGCTATTTACTAGCTCTTGAATTAATACCTGAGTCACATGAGCTTTAAGTTAAGGGAAATTCGGCTTCTATAACTTATCATCATCATCATCATCGAGTGCCTTCTCCGCAACGAAGGTTGGCTACCATGGAGCGCCATTCTGCTACCTTTCTTGCTTTGATGGTGCAGGTTGTCATAGGCTGATTTGTCCATCATTTATCTTGATGTTACTCGTCCATGTTAGTCTTGGTCTGCCTCTGCCTCTTTTACCTTGTATTTTCCCCTCCAGGATTACTTTTAGTAGGCTGTTGTGTCTTTTAACATGACCCAAAAATGTCATTTATCTTGCTCTAATTGTGTTTAGTAGTTCTCTTTTCATTTTTCATTTTCGGGAAGATAATGCGGTCTATTTTGCTGTGCAGCACCAGCTGATAATCAAGTGAAACATATGCGCCTCCATCCCCGTACCTCCGTTCCACAGATCTTGAGACAGATCTTTTAGTGACTGATATAAATCCAATTATCGTTGATCTGTCGAGTAACTTAAAGCTATCCCACTTTCTCCTTCCCATTGATGACCAGACAGGCGTTACAGATACTACATATGCACCGCCGGTCTGTGATCTTTCTAGTGACTCATCATCACGCCATCCCTATTGGTCTACCCCTCCGTTGACGGGACAGGTTCTGTAGAATATCAAATTGCAATTGAGATATGCTCGTTTATGTTCACTTTGAAATATTAAAGAAAAAAGTCATCTAATTCACACAAATATACTGATTTTCTGTGTTATTCAGTGTTCGTTTATTTTATTTTCACTGTTGTCATAGTAACCCAGTTATCTGATTGGCTAATCTAAACAATTGCAGAACCGCTAACAGTTTATGAATAACATGAAAAAATTTGTTTTATAAATTTGGTGACTGCTATAATGTATCTGCAATTAGCTTTCCCGTCGCTTTTTGCACAAGACCATATTGCATAACCTTTATTGTGCTGAAACTACATTTTACACTGTAAGCTGACTTTGTTATTTTTTGTATTGTTTTTTTTCCGTATGTACATGTTTTTCTCAATGTTTATATTATATGTTTAAGAGATGCAGATATTGTATGTTTAAGCAATGTCGACATTGGTGAAGGAAGGATCATTTGTGATTTCTTATCCGGCAAATGGTTTTTAATAGTGATGTAGCTATGTAAAATACCAATAATCGTGCCCACTATGCCATAAGAAGTTTATAAAGCGTTGCACGGTGCGGCGGGATGCACGTAGCGCTTATCGTTTCACACGCCTCGGCTGTCACAGAACCTGTAAACACAATTTGATTCTTTAGTTAACCATGTGTGGCTAAAACAATAAACAAATTAATCAACGGCAGTTTCTTCTTCCTCTTCTTCTTCTACTACTATATCACCACTACCTTCACAACCAAACTCTTCAGCCACTTCCCCTTTAGCTCCAGATTCTTCATTTTCTTCCACAACATCCATCAAACGGAGGATAGACTATGTAGATAAAAAGGAAAGTTTCCGAACAGCATAAACATGGCAAGAGTGATGAGTTTGAGACTTTAGGAAAACTGTCGAATTGTGTTCGCGATGTGTACCAACAACATTGTTCAGCAATAAATACACACGCCAATAGCAGCAAAATAAATTGCATATATACTTTCTTCCACACCCCGGTATTTCCATTCAAAACAAACTGGTCTGCTATTCTCAGGGGTGTTTTGATAATGAGACTATTCGTTTTAAAATTAACTATTAAACTAAACATCGTATTCTCGGAAACAGAGATACTGGCGATCTGCGATTATACTAAGCCTCCACGAATAACACAGCTGTTTAGGAGATCCTGCAATTAGTCAATAACATTGCCTTCACAAAAAACATGTCGAGTCTTTAAACAACGTCAACTCTATAGACACTACCCTGCTCATAATACCCGATATTAAATGGACGGTGGAGCGCATTCCCGAAACTAGTTTCTATATATTCCACACACTCGACTTTCCAATTGGGTGTTGCCTGGAGGAGGACTCATCACCTCATATTAGTTACAATAAGCACATTTGCACCTTGCAAAAGTGTAGGTGGAATTCAGTTTTCTTATACCGACAAACTGTTTTTTTTTCTCTGCGTGGCGTTATTTCAGGAAAGAGTTATCTATAATCTCCAATTGATCACTCATCAGATCTTGAGCCAGTGGCATTTACACTACGATATACCTTTCATCGACGATTTTCCAAGTGTGACTTTACAACAACTCCCACACATAGAGGGATGTTTTGAGATCAACATAGATAGGTAGCAGTGGGTGTGAGGGTAAGAAGGAGAGTGGGGATAGTTGGAGAGAGTGAGGAAACATAAAACAATAAACAATCACGAGAAATAGGAGTAGAATTGTGTTAAAGGTAGAGCAGGAATCTCGTGACTGATAAGAATGTGAACATAGAATTGAGTAGATGACGTAGATGAATTCTATTGGTAGGGAGACGGAGGAAGTGAGCTTTGATTGGATAGGGGACGAAGTATTTAAGGCCCTGCACGGAGCTAGAAGGGGCATTCCAGAGAACATTGCCACGTAGGTGGGAAGTTAGAGAGGGCCTGGTAGATCAGGCGTCAGTTATATGCTCATCGAGCGCAATACATCCTCGCTATTAGGGGCTAGTTAGACCCGATTTAAAAGAGTCTCTCGTGTATTGAAAAGACGGTGAATTTATATTAGAGATAGGAGCCAGGATATTAGTAACCAAGTATAGCAGTAATTGTATTAGTCAGGCTATGTGCGATAGAAGACTGAAGTGAGAGTGTCCAGTGGAGGATGTGCATTTCCTGGTACCAATGTGTGAATGGCCGAAAGGGACGTATAGACCGATGGCCGTTGTAAATATCGTGTGAATAGTTTGACACTGTTAGGATTGCTGAATAAAGTTATGTGACCTTTCCAACACAAGTATCAGTGTGCAGTGTTTTCTCTATTCCAGTAGTCGTTACATACGCATGGCGCTGAGCTGATGTGGAAGTTGCTGCGGGAACAATTAAGTCGGAGAATCAAGAAGCCTGCACCGAAAGGTCCAACTTACAAGTGAAGTACGATCAAGGGTACATTGTGTACGTGACAGTAAAACCGGTCAGAGACACGGTGACCGTTTTGACAGCTGAGAAAGTGTGCGAGCACGGGCTACCATAGCACGGCTCGTTTAACGTCATTAGCATCATTGTGTAGCTGTTACGAGAGGCTAGGTTACGAGAGGACGATACCCGGTTTGTCAGACTAACAACAGCATCTATAACAACAAGATAACATCGATGTTAGGATAAATAACATGCGAAGCAAAGAGCTGCTACATAGTGTTTAGAACAATATTGCTATAATCGTGTTACAAGGTGTACATAGAGTTACACGTTGATACAAGCAGTATGATATGGTAGTTCGTTACAGATGTTTTTGAGTTAACGATAAAAATGCACTCTGTCCCGTTATTAGAAGTAATGGTTTGTATAGCGATACCATATAAAACTTATATCACAAGGATCGTTTCATATATACAGGGTGTTTCTAAAGTCGCAGTGCAGTGAATTTCTACTCTCGGAAGAAAAACGTCACCAGAAATGCGGTTAACTAATGCGTCACACAAATTGTAAAATATTCAAATATACTTGACTGCTATCGGCGAGCTTATAATGGGTAATGTTGGTATTAACACAATAAAGTTGTGCCTAAAGCATATGTTGAAAATGTCCACCACGGGCCTCAAGACATGTCGTGATTCGTCTTTCCATATTTGCGAAAACCTTCAGAATAATGTCTGGTGATATTTGTTTAATCTTGTCTACTATTTCAGTCTTTAGGTCATTAATTGTCTGCGGATTATTTTCATAAACTTTCCCCTTCAATGCCCCCCACAGATAATAATCTGGGGGTGTTAGATCTGGTGAACGAGCAGGCCAGATTCCACGTGAAATAATGCGATTTGCAAATATGCTTTCTAAATAATTGAGTGTTGTTGTGGCTGTGTGTGCTGTTGCCCCATCCTGCTGAAACCAGGATTCCATAATTTCCCGTTCTGTAAGGTGTGCTATGAACGGTTCCAGAATTAAAGTACGGTAACGTTCTGCATTTATTGTTTCATTAAAAAATATAGGTCCTATTATCCGCATACGACTTATAGCGCACCACACTCCGACTTTTTGATCGTAAAGCGGCACTTGATGAAATTCATGAGGGTTTTCACTGCTCCACAGCCGATTGTTCTGACTGTTCACATAACCGGATAAATGAAACCAGGCCTCATCAGTGAAAAAAGTGACGTCAAGGATGGCAGCGCCATGTTCATAAATAAAATTCTGAAACCACATGCAGTAGTTTAAACGGGATTCATAATCTCTTTCTTGGAGTTGAGACACTTCAGTTAATTTGTATGGACGATAGTGTAGTTCATTTCTTAAAACCTTGTGAACAGAACTCTTAGATATTTGCACCTGTTGAGACAAGTGGTTTAAAGATGCATTTGGACTCATTGTAATTCTGTCTTGGAGTTCGATAATTTGGTCTTGTGAAATTGAAGGTCTTCCATATCGGTTGGTGTTTCTTTAATGACTGTGCATTATTTGAAAATCTAGTTGTTCCAATTTATTTATGTAAATCCCGCATCATGTACTGCTGTAGCTTGTTCCTTTTTCGGTAAAGTTAAACATATAACATCACTATTCACAAAAGGTATTCGAAATATCCACTACGTTTTAGTTGGCAAATGTTGATACGTTTTTTCATATTGTCAAAAACCTTACGCAGTATGGGCTGTGTAACATTATTAATGTTGTTGGCGATTGAAACCTGCAGCTCATCGAGTGTGTGGGGATTGTTTTCGTACACTTTTCCTTTCAGTTAACCCCAGAGATAGTAGTCCATGGGAGTAAGATCAGGAGACTGTGCAGGCCAAATTCCGCGAGAGATTATACGATTAGCAAAAATTTCATATAAAAATTCCAGTGATTTTACAGCAGTGTGAGCAGTTGCGCCATCTTATTGAAACCAAGCTTTTTCAATTTCTGGCTCAGAAAGTTGGGTTACGAATCGCTCCAGTATGTTAATCCTGTATCTTTCTGAATGTTTTGTGTCATAGAAGAAAATTGGGCCGATTATCCGCTGACGACTCATTGCACACCACACTCCTACTTTCTGATCGTGGAAAGACACTGGGTGCAATGCATGTGGATTTTCATCACTCCAAAGACGATCATTCTGCCTATTCACGTACCCAGACAAATGGAATCATGCTTCATCTGTGAAGAAAGTGAAATCAAGGATTTCCTCACCTTCTTGGGCTAGAAAATTCTCAAACCACATACAATAATTAATTCTGGATTGGTGATCTAATTCTTTTAATTGAGGAACGACGGAAAATTTGTACGGATGTAACTTTAATTTTTTTTTCAGAACTCTATGAACAGTACTGCTTGATTTGTGTACTTGTTGAGCCAGCTTTCTTATTGATTTGCCAGGACTCATTAGAATGCTATCCTGGATGTTGAGAGATGTTACTTCAAGAACAGATGGTCTACCAGGACGGCTAACACCATGTACACTACCGGTGTTTTGAAATTTTATTATTAAATTACAGTATTTCGATGAGGCACTGGTGTATCAGGAAATCTATTCACAAATTGTTCAACAACCCCATTCGAATACTTGCCGCCGTTACGGAACACATGCTCCACTATAAATACTCTTTCTTCAATCGTTAACACCATTGTAAGCCAGATCTATCATGTAGCAGTGATGTTTAAATGAACACGTAAATGGTGCTTGAACTATTACGTCATACATAGATAAAATTTAGGTGCGTAATTATTTCAATAACAATAAATGCACAGTCATTAAAGAGACACCCTATATTATTGACATTCATAAGGCTAGCTCCTTCTCTTGTCCACATAGTGGGAAACTGTGGTCTGTCTTTAGTAAAAATGAGCTGGAGGGAAAAAATGCAACGTTGTTTACCTAAATATTATTTCAAGGGCAGGATTCATACATCCCGGGTATCTGTTGTTGGATGAGATCGAGTCCAACGGCGTGACGGTGTCGACGAAATTTATGGATCCCTATAGAATAAAAAAACATGTACTGGCAACAAACAGCAGCTATACGAATTTGCAACCAAACAGGACAATTCCAATATATAAAGCAAGGAGTCAGACAAGGCTGTGTTATGTCACCGGATTTGTTTTCACTTTACAGCGAATATATTATGAGATCAATAGTAGAAAAAAATGAATTGAAGTCAACGGTCACAACATAAATAACATCAGATGGGAGATGCACCACAGAAATAAAAAGCAGAATAATTCAGGCCAAAATAGCATTTCAGAAAATGAAAAATATCTTATGCAACAAATCTATGTCAATAAAAAATGAGAAAGAGAGTTCATCGGTGCTATATAGAAAAAATTCTGACCTATGGAAGCGAATCACGGACAGTAGACAAACAAATGAAAAGACGATTAGAGGCCACAGAGATGGGATTTCTCAGAAGAATGTTGAAATTTCCCCGGACAGCTAAACAGACCAATGAGGAAGTTCTCAAAGAGGCCAACACAAAAAGGGAGCTCTTAAAAAACATCAGAAAGAAGCAATCAACATTTTTCGTGCACATCATGAGAAGAGGAAAGTTGGAATACTTGGTTACAACTGGCGAAATAAAAGGAAAGAGAGATCGCGGACGACAAAGAGAGAAAATGCTGGATAGCTTGGTGTAATGGCATGTAAAACAGTCAACAACAGAACTGATACGATGCACTGTAGATAGAAGGTTGTGGAGGGACAAGATCACCTAAGCGAACCGGTACGGCACATGATGATGATGATAGAGCCACTTTTGATTACGAGTGTTACGTTGATAAAAGCAAATAGACGCAAAGGGGCGTTGGGTGTGACGTATATTTTAGTGAACTATGTCCCTTTGTCCGCGCCAGTGGCATCTAATGTTCCGGAGTTTAAAGAGCCCGTATTTTTTGTAACCGAGGGAAATCCGAAAAAGCTTGTCAATAAAACGATTAATTATTTAATCGCGATCTCAAAAGCGGTTTATAAGAGGTTAAAAAGAAGTTTTAAAACGTGTACATTGATCTAGCCGCGAGCATGGAGAAGCCCGAACTGAGAACCAGCTATTTAAAGCAGCTCTCAGATATAGGTTTCAATTCGGGCAAATGCAATATAAATTTGTTAACACGTATTTAATATATCACTTTGCCGAACGTGCCACCACCTCACACCGATAAAAGATGCGGAGAAGAGAAATGGTGGGCAAACTGAGGATGAAAGTGAGCATGAGGAGGACAATGAAGAGTAGCAGAAGGATAAGCAGAAGAGTTAGGAGAAAGAAACCAGTGATATAACTTTTTAGTTAAGGGAAACAATAGCAGTATGTGCTTTAGGACAAACAGGTTACAATTTGTAGACATTGTAAATTAGCTGGGCCCCGGTTGCATTTACAGTAAGTATTTTTCCGCTTACAGAATTGAGAAAATAAAGAGAACTTTCTATTACAAGTACATAACGGATTTAAACAAGTGGAACGAGACACGCTTATCTCCCCCTTTGGCCTTCTTTCTAGCTCTAAATAAAGTAATATTTCCTCACAGGAGTACGGTCAATTTAAAAGGATCTGGAAAAATAACAAGATGACAACCTTTAGAAATGTTTGGTGTCGTACAACACTAAGAGTGTAGTTTCCTTCCTGCCAACTTAGTAATTGATATGTTTAGGAATGCGATTTCAGTCTCTGGGATAACTTTGAGATACCTTTTTAAAACCCTACCTAGAGGCAGCAGTTGTATTTTACAAACAATTAGGCTGCTTTACATAAACCATCAGACATAATATAGTTGGTAGACCGTCTATCATCTTTCATTGGTATCACGAGAAGGGTCAGACTTTTATCAGACAAAAAAATTGTGAAAAGCATTAAAAGCAATTAAGCCAATGCCCTTATTTGTAGACGATGATGCAAAAAGTGCCCACCGATTATGCAATCATATGCAAGGCTAATGATGAGTATAAACTCCTTAAGTTAAACTAATGCCCGACAGTGTAAAAAGTATCTGACTTGGATTTCCCAACAAAACCAGATCCATTTCAGAGTCCATTTTAATGCGCCTGATATGGTTTTGGGTGGTCTCAAGATAGACTTTACGATTGGGATTAATCATTGGACGGTTTATCAGTGTTACTGTTGTCTCTTTCATGGCCATCCAAACAGTGAAATTATTCGCTATCGCAAAACAGAGTACACGGTCAACTCTCTAGCGTTTGGTTTCTCGTGGCAAGGCGCTGTGGCAAGAAGTACAGGTTATTTTCTCCTTCGGAACGTCTATTGTTCGTTGTTTTATTTTCCGTTGCTGATTATTTGTGTTTTTTCCGAGTGCTGTAAAAATACCTCTTCCTCTAAAACAATTAGCTGATCTATCGCCTCGATACCTGTTACCCTGCATAATAATATTATCTTTTTTAATAAATTTGTTTCTTCTATGGGAAACATCGATACACAGAAAAATAGGAAGAAGAATTCTCATTCTTTTAATCTTAAATTCTTCTCAGTTTTTGATTGCATTTTTCTTCCTGTTAATTTGTAAATTTGTTTGTATATAGCTCTAGCATCTCATTTTTGGTGCATTTCATTCCCTTTGCATTTCTTTTTCAACCATGATTCTTTTCCTTCATTGCATTTTATTACAATTTCATTATTTAATCTTTAAACTCATCTTTGTTATCCTTATTTCTTATTCTTGCACCCATTAGCTGTAAAATGCCATCTGTCATCCATTTCTTTAATTTATCCTCACTAGTTCGATGAACTTTTTTTGATGTTTGTTGCATTGATTCTTGCAGCATTTCCCTCTTTTCATCAATGGTTTGTATCTTCTCTATTGCATTGTACAGGTTCTGAATTGTGATGTTGTATGTGTCTTATAACCTTTTTTTTTATATGAGTAAATCTAAATTTAACTTGTTATTTAATAATGCTCGTTTTGCTGTTTTTATTTTGACTCTAAGCTTTCCCACAACTAGTACATGATCACTATTACAATCTGCCCCCGGTCTAGTTTTCACGCACACCAGACTGTTTCTAAATCTGTTGTTCATCATAATGAAATGAATTTGATTACATGTGTTGTCTCCTGGGCTTTTCCATGTCCACAGACGTCTTGGATGTTGCTTAAACAAAATCGTGATATAGCTCAAGTATTTAGAGCTGTCACTAATAGCTTATTTGTCTGAAAATCAAATCTACTTCAACAGTACAGCGATATCTAACGACCTTGCATTGTGTTTTAAAAGTCTAGGCAGACCATTTCATAAGTTGCTTCATCGTTGCTTTAACTAATAGTTAAAATTTTAATTAATTAACTAATAGAATTGCTTACTTTCTTTTTATCGTAACGTGTACACGATTTCTTACTTTTCAGACTGAGATGTTTCTTGTTGCTTTCTTTTACTATTATGTCTAGCAAGAAAACAGAAGTAATTATCATATCGAAGATCAATCATCACCATCATCAAGCATAAATATAAACAGGACGAATCTGAAATCAGTACAAGGCATCAAATACTTGGACACAATAATATCAGATTCAAGAGGCACCACAGAAATAAAAAGCAGAATAGCTCAGGCCAAAATAACATTTTAGGAAATGAAAAACCTCTTGTGCAACAAGACTATGTCAGTAAAAGTGAGAAAGAGAATTCATCGGTGCTATATAAAGCCAATATAGAGCTGTAGAAGCGAATCATGGACAGTAGACAAACATGATATGTAAAGACGATTGGAGGCCATAGAGGTGTAAAAGTAAAGAGCCCCGGCAAGCCAAGTAGCGTATAGAGATTATGGTGTTAGTGACCATAATTGTTACAGACTGGTTCATGATTTTTGGGCTAATGTGGTCGGTATTACGCCCGTGCCGCTTTACTTTTCCAGAAAAAATCAGGTACCCATTTAAGGCTGGGTAAACCCGGAAGTTGTCGATCAGCATCGTCCTTTGTAGCCCAGTTCACTAACCACTGGACAGCTAAAAGTACCAACGAGGACATTCTCAAAGAGGCCAACTTTTTAGAGCTTGTAAAAAATCGTCAGAAAGAAACAATCAACATTTTTCAGGCACATCATGTCAAAGAGAGAAGATGCTTGGTTGCATCATGTCATGGTATGGAAAACAGTCACAACAGAATTGATACATTTGACTGTGGATAAAAGATTGTGGAAGTACATGATCGACTACGCCAACCGATGTGGCACATGATGATGATGATGATGATGATGATGATAATGATGATAATGGTGATGATGATGATACACGTTTAGGAAAACAATCAAAATTGTTCAGTTAAATCACTGAGCTGCGTTTTTATATTTAAAAAACTTTGAGAACTGTAAGAAGTGTCGCAAAACACGTGTTTTTCATAAATTATAAATAATTTATTACAAATAACTAAGATACTATGAAGTAATTATAACTGATAATTTAAGACAATAATAAAGAAACTATTTTACATAGCGCAAATTGTTGTATTCTTTTGTTGCAAATTATCAGGTCAACCGACAAGTTCGAAAGGTCGTATGGCAGCAAAATGCGTGTGAGATGCATGAAATAATCTAGAATAAACGTGACAGATTATTCCAATTAGTATTTTTTTTTTTAAATAGGATATTCTCTTTTCACAACAAAAAGACGTTGAAGCAAGTATTATATTGCAACAAAGACATTACATTCTAAGTGGTACAATCAATACAAATAGCTGTCTGGCGGGATATCGTAGGAAAATTTATTTTGCTGCAAGTAAAACGATCAACGAGTGAATTTTCTGTACAAGTAATAGGCTAACGTAAGTGTACTATAGTCCGTTCAGAAATTCATAATCACACCTGAATTAGTTTTGCGTGATAACCGCTTGTTATTTTGGTTTCAAATTTTGCATGCAGTCTTAGAATATTGATGACGCAAAGATTTTGGTATTTTTTATTCCACAAACACAACAGATTTTGCACATCAGCGAATTCCTTTGATCTTTTATGACGATATCACACAAGTTGATTCAAATTTTAGAGTTTACAGTAATCATGTTAAATTTTCCAGTTTACTGCAATTCTTGTCAGAGGCGTATCTACATAGTGTTTAATTGTGGATGTTGTTCGTTATGTGTATTTGCAAACATGAATTCAATTGGTTACAATTAGCGCGAATTGCGTTTGTCTCTCTGGGTCATGAATATCACAATATAAATGCCCCATCTTGGATTCCATATGGAAGTTCTAATATAGTAACCTTTTGCATAGTTATAAATTTGCATTTCAAACTCATTGTAATTTAGATATAAATGTTGGTATTTAATGTCAACAAATTGTCTACTGAGTCTTCACAAAATTAATAAAGATACGCCTTCCCTTCGGTAATTAATGCCAAGGCCGTGGTGCGTCATGTCGTTCAATAACAATTCAGTTTTTGTGCACGGGATTTTCCTGAAGTTAGTGTAAAATAGCCAAACTATTTTACGTGAACGACTGCACCAAATTAATGTATATATCCTAAAATGGTGTCAAATTCAAACAGGGTGAATCTAATATAGCCTAAAGAAGAAAACTTTTAAACTAGATCAAATTTCTCAGAGCAAAAAATATTTCTATAACGTCATCAATATTATAAGATTGCATGCAACATTTGAAAGCAAAATAACAAACGGTTATCACGCAAAACTAATTCAGGTGTGATTATGAATTTCTGAACGGACTATAGTAGTATATGTATTTTTTATACACGTAATGCGACCACTTTTCACTATCACTAGCTTGCTCATGGTTTGAACCCACCGTTCGCTGCTGGTGTAGGGTTCGATGAATTGAATACTGTAGAACAGTATAGAACTCTAATACTTTTCTTTAGTAGTCCAGTTCACTAACAATTGAGCTACCGCAAAAGAAAGATTATCAGAAGAAATATTAAAGATAAATGGATATATTTAAGACGGGTTAACTTAAGCAGACAGCTGACTTCATGAGAGAGTCTGGAATCCTACTCTTATTGAATCTTGATCGCAGAGAGAGAGAGAGAGAGAGAGAGAGAGAGACGGGTTAGAGTGAGAGTGGTATGAAGTGAGGGGAAAAAAGGGGGGGGGGCCTTAAGCGTGGTCGCAATAGCAGAGTCTGCGGCCCATCAACTGAACATGAGTAGTTCTATCTCCTCGTCGGTCTCTTCGGTATCAGTCTGAGTCAAAACTGGCTGACTAACAGAAGCAAGTATCGCCGTGTTCCCTGTAGTGGTGGCTCTTACTAATACATATGATCTTGTATTGTAGTGCAGGTTGGGCAAGTATTTTCTTTTATGATCAGTATAGCCTGGAACTAGAATTAGAATTCCATCTCCGTAAAAACCGGGAATTTCAAGACAGACAAATAGATATTAGTATTTTTTTTTTGGGGGGGGGGGTGGAGAGAGAGAGAGGCGGGGGGAAATGACAATGTTTGTGAATTTGCGACGACCTTATCAAGCCTTGTTGTAGTGACTGGCATAATCTCCACGGCAAGAGCCAGGGCCACTTAACAAGTCGGCCTATTAAAATCCAACTCATTCAACGTCCCATCTTCTCCATTTGGTGCTCCAACATACCATAGGAAGAAACGTCTGTCTGAAAGATGAATGCACACACTGAGAGGTGGCTTCAAGTCGTTTTCTGTCTCAGTTCTCTACATTACGCATGTGTCGGCTCCCCGGAGCGGAAATGGCAGTGAGGAATGTTTTCCGGGCTGCGCTTGCAGCACTCTCGTGTAAGAGAAACGACTCTAATGTATTTGATGACGTCATTTCCTCTGGTCTAAGTGACACGGTTGGGACATCACGGCGGAAGATCAGAAAGTCTAACTTTTAAGATAAGGTTTTACCATACATTAATGAATTAGTTGTGGGGACATTGATCAATGGCAGCTTCTCGAAACCGCAGTTATGTTATATATTTAATTTTGATTGTAAACAATTCTCTTTCCATTATTCTCCAGTCCTATAGTTCCTCCCCAACAATTGCCAGACTCTAGAAATTGGCTAAATAGCGTGGAAATAGTTTACTATCCCACTTCAAAGTTAATACAGATCAACACAGTCCACTATACCATTCATTCTTCAGAAAAAAAGTAACAGAGTTCAAAGTAATTGTCTTTCTCATATCTTTTATAATTTATAATTATTTGGAGCAAGACTCGGAAATAGAAGAAGAAGAAAAAAGAGGAGGAAAAGAAGAAATCGTAGATGAAAAATAAGTAAGCAAAAATGAAGAAGAGGTAGAAGAAAAGTCAGAGATGTTTAATTTAGATTAGTTTAGTCGACAGGTCATCATCATTGTACATGGAACAAGTCGATAAGTGCTCGTGTCTCTTCCGAAGAATATCCACCAACGTGTAGCCACTAACGACACGCTTTTGTCTTGTTGATAAGTCTGTCTTCTTTAGGTTCCTGCGTAGCGCTCTCATCTAAATCGGAGATGAAGTAATAGTAGTAGTAATTGTAGTAGTAGTAATGGTAGTAGTGGTAGTAGTAGTAGTAGTAGTAGTAGTAGTAGTAGTAGTAGTAGTAGTAGTAGTAGTAGTAGTAGAAGTAGTAGTATAGAAAGTCTTTTTTGCTACCAAACTCGGAATTTCTTTAATTTGCCATTAAACACTCGGTCCCCCAGAGTATACCAACACTATATCCAGCAATCCTGTGTAAACTCAGACGTAAAAAAAAAGTTAAGCGCCCCCTCACGTCAAGTGGCGTATAGGAAATATGGTGTTAGTCACCATAATTTTTATAGACCTTCAGCACATTATTTTTTTTGGTAATGTGGTCGGTATTACACCGGTGCCGCTTTACTTTCCCATTTTAAAAATCCGGTACCCATTTAAGGCTGGGTGAACCCAGAAGACGTCGATCTGGATCAAACCCGACCTCTTGAAGTTAGACCTACTGTATACTAATACTTACGAACAACAGCCGTATTGTGTAGACACCCTCAGCCAAATGTCATAGATCAACGGAGAGGTGCGCAAGGCAGATTTTTCACAATAAATCGTTCATTGTGAAGGAAATTAAAAGTAATGTGTTTGTATTATGTGTATGTTATGGTTTCGAATAACCGCAAAATATACATAATACAGACACATTACTTTTAATTTCTTGCACAATGAACGTACCCCTGCTCAAATTTCCTTGCAAAATCAGAATTTGTGTTAGAATTATTGATGAAATGCGTTTGGTAGCGATTGAGACACTCTGCAGTAGCAGCAACAGTAGAGTACTAGTAGCAGTAGTTGTAGTAGTAGCATCCGAGTAGTAGTAAAAATAGCAGTAGTAACAATAGTAGTTTCAGTACTAGTAATAGTATGTGACATTAGCACTAGTCTTGCAAGCTGGACAATTCTGATATCAATATTTTTAAAAAATTAATATCTCTGCAGATCTTGAATTTCAATCATTTATATGCCGTTATTATTGGTTATTGGTTATGGAAGGCCTCGGTATCACAGCAAACGAATTAAAATCCATAATTGCTCAACCGCCCGTGCCAGTGAAATCATCCGAATTACAAACTCATTTCCCAAACAAAGAAAGGTAACTGTGGTCCCCATCGTAGCACTCTCAGCACACGCCAAAAGACATAAGGCGAAACCGCGCAGAAAGTGAACACAGCCAACTGTTCCCCGTCATACGATATCATCATTCATCGTAAACAAGTGGGATATCGAAGCAGGATCAAAACGGATGAGTCACACAGCTCACAGTGTGCACAAAGCACTTAACTCAGTAGCTCCTGCAACAAGCCGGACTTGGAATATGAGGAAACTGCAATCACATCCTCCCGAAAATGATGATCGTCGTAGCACTTGATGATGTTAGGCCATCGTTGATGACTCCAATTCCAAACACATAGACACACAGTGGTGGTAAGTTATCATTTCCAATCCAACAGAAGCCACATGACCTGTAGTTACGTAGGGAGGTCAAAAAGTAATGCACACCAATTTTTTTCTCGGCTAATAATAAAGATAGGAAAATGAAATTTTGCACACTTGGAATATGACATGTTCCAATTATGTGCACCAAATTGCACAGCATTCTGAAAAATATTACGCAATCTATGAACCGTTAAAATGGAGCTTGTCCGTTACAAACAGCGAATTGTCATAGAATTTCTGGTTGCGGAGAAAGAAACTGTGGCAAACATTCATAAACGACTGTGTGCAGTGTACAAATGTTCTGCAGTCGATAGGAGCACAGTTAGTCGCTGGGTTCAGAGAATTAAAGCTGCAGAAAGTGTACGAGTGGAGCTGCATGATTTACCGCGTTCTGGACGTGTTGCCTCGGCTACCAGCACAGACATGTTAAACCGGGCTGATGCCATTATTCGTAAGGATAGGCGTATCACTAGTCAGCAATTGGCATTACAGCTTACAGTCAGCAAGGGAAGTGCAATCGCAATGTTTAAAACTCTCGGATATTCAAAGATTTGCGTTCGATGGGTTCCTCGGTGCCTAACAAATGATCACAGAGTTCAAAGGAAAACATTCTGTTCTGAATTGTTGGAGCGTTTCGGTGTTGAAGGAGAAATGTTTTTGTCAAAAATTGTTACCGGTGACGAAACGTGGGCACATTATTATGAGCCTGAAACAAAAATGCAGTCAATGGAATGGCATCATCCGCAGTCACCAAAAAGAAAAAAATTCAAAACATCTCCATCAGCCGGAAAGGTGATGATCACTGTCTTCTGGGACATTGATGGTGTGATTCTTGTTGATGTAATGACAAGAGGTGAGACAATCAACTCGACAGCTTACATCAATACACTGACAAAACTCAAAAATCGGTTCCACAGAGTTCGGCCTAATAAGCCATCTGCAGATTTGTTGCTTCAACATGACAATGCACGCCCTCACACAAGTCTGGTAACACGGGAAGCAATCAACAAATTTGGTTGGACTGTACTGCCCCATCCTCCTTACAGCCCTGATCTGGCTCCCTCAGATTTCCATCTGTTTGGACCACTCAAAAAATTCCTGCGTGGGAAACACTTTGAAAATGATGAGGATGTGATCCGTGCAGTTAAAAAATGGCTACGCGAGCAGGACAAAACTTGGTACAAACGAGGCATTCATGACCTAGTTTCGCGTTGGCGTAAGGCAATACGCTTGGACGGAGATTATGTTGACAAATAGGTAGTGTCAAGGGGATGTTCAGCTACAATCTGTGAAAATTTCACACATTTTGCCCGAATAGTTTCCGAGAAAAAAAGTGGTGTGCATTACTTTTTGACCTCCCTTCAGTAGTAAAACCACAGAGAGAATTTGATTTTGTGACCTTCACTGATTCACTCTTGGATGTGAATGTGTAGTTTACACAAGAGGAGAAGCTTTCAACTACAGTGATCCCATTTAAGGCAATTCTGGGATAGCAAGGCAAGTCTCCTTTATAGCAGCAGAACTTGATGTTCTCCGCTCCCTTCTTGTAGCTGCCGCCACACAATTCTGATGTCTCATTAACTTGGACATCATTCAAGAACAATGTCAGATTAACATTCCATAGATATGGCTCTACTGATGAAGTGTTTGGTGCAACAGTTGTATCAATCATACTGGATGCTCCTGGTCTGTGGTCATTAATATCACAGACGGCACATGATGTTGTTATTTTCAGTATTTTTTTCTGGGGTGTAAATATGTGGCACACACATGGAGAGTGGTTGTGGTCACAGTAATCCCATTAAAGGCAATTCTAGGGTAGCATGGCATAGCTGTTTCAGAACAGCACAATCCTGTGATGTTTTCTGTGTTCGCTATAAAGCTGCTGCTGCTACACAATCCTGGCCAATTATAGGTGTGGATATTATTCACTTGCAATGACAAAACTAGTCTGTTTACATCATAAACCTCTGGAAGCGAATCATTTATGGGACTAATAGTACAATTTATTCTTCCATCGGGGATATCTTCATTGAGTCCCCCAAAAAAGGTCTTTGGTTAAAAAGCACATATGCTTTTGAGTTAAACACAAAATGAGTCCACTTCATAGATTCAAAATGATCCTTGCCAATGCCATCCGTTTGCACAAGTTAGGTCCTTAGCTACCAAAGTAACAAACGAAGCCATCAAATTAACGACTTTATCTACAGCGAAGCTTAACAAACTGTGAACAAACATTTATGTTCAAACCCCTGAATACATTTTCAAAAATCTACCAACTCGCTGCAATAACATATATCGTAGTGTTCAAAGGAAACATTGCTTAGTCCATAGCTCGAATATAAATTAGCTGCCATTTTGGCACAACATTATCATTACATTAATCTATAACATTCTTTAGCTCCGTGTTTTTGATTATCATCTCCGTTGTTTTACCCACAATCATCATAAACATATTTTTCATAATTCTTTTGTCTTTTTTAATGTGCGTTTTATTGTTGCCATTTCGACACAAAACATTATCCATCAACAGAACATTCATTTAGATGATGGTGCGGGATATGCTGGATGGGTCATGTGAGGTGTTTTTTTTTAACACTCCCTTATTCGTTTTCATTCGCACTCTATGTTTGCATCAGACTTGACCGCATACCACAATGGTGCAAGGTTCTTGACTTGGAATTTTGTATTCTTCTTGGTGAGGTACAATTCGTCCAACCTCAGACTACATCTTCTAGGTAGGTCAATCCTCTAAATTCATCGACTGATGTATCGGGGTTTGAGACTGGGTGAAAGAGGAAAAGCATGCTCTGCGAGAGGAAATGAACAGCTTATAATCAGTAGGTAATAGGAACGAGTAGCCACTTTGCGCTGGCTTTTGGAGATAGAGTAGGGTAGCGGATCTGGGAATGTGGTAATGGTGTGGTGCCCTTTACTTCTTATTTATTTTAGACAGTAATTCCCATCCAAATATGAGAGCAAAAACTAATTTGTATAAGTTTATTCACGTGAAAACCACAGTACCAGAATTGGTGTTGAGAAACATTTATAATCTAGAATAATTTAGAACATGAAGAGAACTGCTCAAAGATCTAAGCACTAATTTTTGTAATGTGATGTTAGACAGCAATCGTCTCTAGTAGACGCATCTATATCCAAAGACGCCACTTCATAATGTTCTTAATGACCGTAGCATTGTTCCTGTGCTTATGAAGAAATATATACGACAAAAGAAAGAATATATAGGCATACACGTGACGAAAGCTGGCAACATCATCATCAAGTACCGGGCCTAGTGGCGTAGGTAATCATGTCTTTCCACAACTTTCGATCTCGGCAGCTATTTATCATTTCTGTTGTTGACCTACTGCCAAGCCATTCTCTTAAGCTGTCTGTTATTTTTTCTCTTTGCTTCCCTCTATTTCTTCGTCCCTCAATTTTTCCAGTTGTTACAATATATTTCAGTTGTTCTCTTCTCATTACATGGCCAAAAAATGATGATTGTCTCTTCCTAATATTGGAAATTAGCTCTCTTTTTGCTTTGACCTCTCTCAGAACCTCTTCATTACTCTTCTGCCCGTGGTATTCTCAACATTCTTCTGTAAAACCACATTTCTACAGACTCCAGTGATTTTCTTGTCTGTTGTCCTATTGTCCATGACTCGCATCCGTATGTTAATACTGGCTCTACGTAACATTTAAGAACTCTTTTTCTTGTTTCTATTGTCAAAAATGGATTGCATAGTATTTTCCTCATTTTTTGAAAAGCTGCTTTTGCCTGAGCCATTCTACATCTCACCTCTTTTGTACATCTTCCGTCTGAGGTTAACAAAGTTCCCAAATATTTAAATTCATTTACCTATTTTAATATTGTTCTACTTGTCTTTATTTTGCACTGAGGTGATGTTTTTTTCTTTGTTGTTACCATTACCTCTGTCTTTTTGCTATTAAGGCTGAGTCCTTTATTTTTGCTTTCCTTCACTATAATGTCCAAGCTGGCAACAGGGAGGGTAGAAAAAACGTGCATGAAATGGTACGGTACAGCTCAACGGTGATACAAGGCAACACAAAAACTTTCCAACGTTGCTGACTAACGGTTGGTTTTCTTTTGGGACATGATCAAAACACACAAGGAGAAATTAGCAACATTTTACTGTAAAGTTAAAACCAGTGTAGGTTAAAAATAATTAGTTGGTTACAAATTGAATAAGTTAAAACTCATTTCTTAGTATCACCACTTTTACCACCTGGGGTGAAAAAGAACATGCTTCACAATGCTGGTACAACCACGTATAGCAAATCATTGGCTGAATCATTAAATGTATGTCTGATAGCTCGTTAATTCGATAATTAATTGTCTGGTTTGGACAGAGTTGTCTGTCTTGGAATTAACTATTCTTTTCCTCTACCCCTCTGTTGTGTTTCTGCCTCTGAAAAATTGAATGCTCTGGTCAATGCCATGTATTGTGTCTCCTGCATAGCACTGTTGAGTACTGGTGGGCATTTACATTACACTCGGCAGGCAGAATAGTCAAGGAAGACAGTGGTGCATACGTCATGACCACGAGTAGCTTAACGATGGAGGTGATGGAAGTGACCAGGGCATTCATCTGGTTAGAGTCACAAGACTATACCAACGCGTGCAAACTGAGTGATTCGATGAACATGATAAAAAAAAGCGGAGGTCGGCTTTGTACGCATACAATAGGTAGAGTCATTGCAGAAGTCAACAATACGTATGGCCACATTTGTCTTCGTAACAAGACATGAGATAGTACAGGGTATGAAAGAGCGGACAAGTTGGCTAGCTGCGCTGTCATTGAAGACGATCAGCCAATGGATCGGGCGGACATTATCAATGCCCTCCAAGATGTGGAAAGGACACAGGACTTCGACAACCATGTGTCCACGTCACTCCTTTCGATGAAAGAGATGGTAGTTAAGATGGCCACAGACGGAAACGAGAAACGTAGTGGGCGTGTAAGAAGCCTTACCAACCAACACAGAACTGGAGTCGTCAGTCGCTAGACACTGCGGGACTTATTGAGGAAGGGATCTGAGCACCTATGGACATGTACGGAGTGCAATCATGATGACCCGAAATAGCCCAATATAACTCAATAACTGGTGAGTGACGTCTCTTATTTCATTAATCCGTAGTATTCTAACGACTACTAAACAGAAAAAAAAATTCAACTTACACCGTAAAATATACCACTACAACACAGACCGCTAGACTGAACAGTACTATGAAAATAAACTTCCGTGAATCATTCGCGCTTATAACACCTAGTTTCACATGTAACTGGTAAATAAAAGTTGGACGACACTATTTCACTCTCGACTAACATCTAGGCTAACCAATCAGAGAAGAGGATTTCTATCGGACACCCATCAACGAAATGACTAACCTTTAGATTAACCAATCAGAGAAGAGGATTTCTATCGGACACCCATCAACGAAATGACTAACCTTTAGATTAACCAATCAGAGAAGAAGATTACTGTTATCGTGATAATTGACCTCATTTTCCACATTAAGTGCTGTCGATTCTGACACATGGGTTATTTTAAATCGACTCGGTCCCTGATAAAAGCCACCGGTCGGGTCAATGGTGGGGGAAATAATACCGGTGGCGGGTTACTTGAACGCGCTTTGACCCTGATGCAATACCAGAGGAGTTCCATGACAGTCACAATAGTTAGACACAACGAGCAGAAAGTTATATTCAAGGTCCAAAAAGTTTGGTCAAATCGCAAACATTTTATCACCAGAACACAAAAATGTAGTCTCATACACAAAAAAGTCGACCTCAAAACACTAAAAAAGCTACTCATATAGTCATAATAGTTAGATACAAGGAGCAGGAAGTTATATTCAAGGTCCAAAAAATTAGACCAAATCACAAACATTTTATCCCCAGCGACATAAAACACCCTAAAAATCTACGCCCATACTCAGACTAGTTAGAAACATCGAACAGATAGTTACATCCAAAGTCCCAAATAGTTAGGCCAAATTGCAAACATTTCGTACCAGAACACAAAAATGTAGGCTCATAATCAAAAAGTAAACCTAAAAACTCTAAAAAGCTACTCATATACTCATAATAGTTAGACACAATGAGCAGGAAGTTATATTCAAGGTTCATAAAATTAGACCAAATCGCAAACATTTTATCACCATAACAGAAAAAATTGGGCTCAAATTAAAAAAGGCGACATAAAAATCTACTCCCACACTCATACTAGTTAGAAACATCGAAAAGATAGTTACATCCAAAGTCCCAAAAATTACGCCAAATCGCAAACATTTTACTACCAGCACACAAAAATGTATGCTCATAATAAAAAAAATCGACCTAAAAATCCCAAAGAGCTACTCACATAGTCATAATAGTTAGACACAGCGACCAGGAAGTTATATTCAAGGTCCAAAAAAGTTAGTCCAGAGCACAAAATTTTACCCACTTAAATATCCCAATATCATAATTTTCTTAAAAACCACAGGGATACGCCCATAAAATCGGTAAAAATCGTAAATTTTTACTCTAGGCATACCCTAAACTTTATTTTATACATCCCCGTAGCAAAAATTTACTTAAAAATCACTTTTAAAATTGTTACCCCCTTATCATTTTTGGTGGCTACGCCGCTGAATTCGACGAAAATCGTGAATGTAGCACGCAGGCTTACCTAAAACTTTATTTTAGACATCCCCATTTAAAAAATTTACTTAAAAATCACTTTTAAAATTGTTTCCCCCCCCTTACCATTTTTAGTGGCTACGCCCCTGAATTCGACGAAAATCGTAAATTTAGCACGTAGACTTACCTAAAACGTTATTTTAGACATCCCCATTTTTATATTGATCGTTTTTCATTGATATTGTATAATCTACTAACCTATCACTATCGAGCAAGTACATCAAGAACTCCAATGGCGGTATACCCAACCCAAAAGTGCACGTGCATGCACCAAATCTGCACTGCAATGGTGCAAAAAATAAAAATTACATTTGGGGTGGTATACCGCCATTGGAGTTCTTGATGTACTTGCTAGATAGTTATAGGTTAGTAGATTATACAATATCAATGAAAAACGATCAATATTAAAATGGGGATGTCTAAAATAAAGTTTTAGGTAAGCCTACGTGCTAAATTTACGATTTCACATCGAATTCAGGGGCGTAGCCATAAAAAATTATAAGGGGGTAACAATTTCAAAAGTGATTTTAAAGTAAATTTTTGTTATGGGGATGTCTAAAATAAAGTTTGGGGTATGTCTAGAGCGAAAATATACGATTTTTAACGATTTTATGGGCGTATCCCTAAATAATGGTCAGGGGGTAACCATCATAAAAGTGATTTATAAGTAAATTTTTGGTATGGGGATGTCTAAAATAAAGTTTTAGGTAAGCATACGTGCTAAATTTACGATTTTCGTCGAATTCAGGGGCGTAGCCACCAAAAATGGTAAGGGGAGGTAACAATTTTAAAAGTGATTTTTAAGTAAATTTTTGCTATGGGGATGTATAAAATAAAGTTTGGGGTATGCCTAGAGTAAAAATTTACGATTTTTACCGATTTATGGGCGTTTCCTCAAAAATGGTAAGGGGGAACAAGCATAAAAGTGGTTTTTAAGAAAATTCTTGATATTGGGATATTTAAGTGGGTAAAATTTTGTGCTCTGGACTAACTTTTTTGGACCTTGAATATAACTTCCTAGTCGCTGCGTCTAACTATTATGACTATGTGAGTAGCTCTTTGGGATTTTTAGGTCGATTTTTTTATTATGAGCCTACATTTTTGTGTGCTAGTAGTAAAATGTTTGCGATTTGGCGTAGTTTTTGGGACTTTGGATGTAACTATCTGTTCGATGTTTCTAACTAGTATGAGTGTGGAAGTAGATTTTTATGTCGCCTTTTTTAATTTAAGCCCAATTTTTTTCTGTTATGGTGATAAAATGTTTGCGATTTGGTCTAATTTTTTGGACCTTGAATATAACTTCCTGCTCATTGTGTCTAACTATTATGAGTATACGAGTAGCTTTTTAGAGTTTTTAGGTCGACTTTTTGATTATGAGCCTACATTTTTGTGTTCTGGTACGAAATGTTTGCAATTTGGCCTAACTATTTAGGACTTTGGATGTAACTATCTGTTCGATGTTTCTAACTAGTCTGAGTATGGGCGTAGATTTTTAGGGTGTTTTATGTCGCTGAGGATAAAATGTTTGTGATTTGGTCTAATTTTTTGGACCTTGAATATAACTTCCTGCTCCTTGTATCTAACTATTATGACTATATGAGTAGCTTTTTTAGTGTTTTGAGGTCGACTTTTTGTGTATGAGACTACATTTTTGTGTTCTGGTGATAAAATGTTTGCGATTTGACCAAACTTTTTGGACCTTGAATATAACTTTCTGCTCGTTGTGTCTAACTATTATGACTGTCATGGAACTCCTCTGGTATTGCATCAGGGTCAAAGCGCGTTCAAGTAACCCGCCACCGGTATTATTTCCTCCACCATTGACCCGACCGGTGGCTTTTATCAGGGACCAAATCGATTTAAAATAACCCATGTGTCAGAATCGACAGCACTTAATGTGGAAAATGAGGTCAGTTATCACGATAACAGTAATCCTATGATTGGTTAATCTAAAGGTTAGTCATTTCGTTGATGGGTGTCCGATAGAAATCCTCTTCTCTGATTGGTTAATCTAAAGGTTAGTCATTTCGTTGATGGGTGTCCGATAGAAATCCTCTTCTCTGATTGGTTAGCCTAGATGTTAGTCGAGAGTGAAATAGTGTCGTCCAACTTTTATTTACCAGTTGCATGTGAAACTTCGTGTTATAAGCGCGAATGATTCACGGAAGTTTATTTTCATAGTACTGTTCAGTCTAGCGGTCTGTGTTGTAGTGGCATATTTAACGGTGTAAGTTGAATTTTTTTTCTGTTTTTCAATTATCTCATAACGATGTGGTAGGTTATCATTAAAGGAATTTCGGTTGTATTAATGGTGATGTGTATAAAGTACGAATGGTAGGAAAGAAGTCTAGTAGGGGTTAGAAGAGAGAGAGAGCCAGAGAGAGAGAGATCGAGAGAGAGAGAGAGATACAGAGAAGTCTAGGAGAAGGAAGGCGAGGTGGTAGACATAAAGGGTGAGAATAATCAAGTGTTACAATAGGAGGGACGCTAAAAATATACGGGAAGGCGGAACGATGTGGGAGAGATAAAGGGAGAGGAGGTAGGGTGGCCTGATAGGTTAGACGTCTAAGAGAGGATATATGAGAAAGATGGAGAGGGAGAGAGAGAACACGATGGAGAGGGAGAGATAGCGAGAGAGACAGAGATGGTGAGGGAGAGAGCCCGAGAGAATGAGTGAGAGCGAGAGAGACAGCAGTGGAGAGGGAGAGAGATACCGAGAGAGAGATAGCGAGAGCGAAAGAGACAGAGCTGGAGAGGGAGCGAGAGAGAGTGATGGGGAGGGAGAGAGATAGTGAAAGATAGAGACAGCGAGAGCGAAAGAGAAAGAGAGGGAGCGAGAGAGAGCGATGGAGAGGAAGAGAGATAACGAGAGTTGATAGAGACAGCGAAGGAGAGAGATAGCGAGAGCGAAAGAGACAGAGCTGGAGAGAGAGCGATGGAGTGGGAGAGAGATTGCGAGAGAGACAGAGACGGAGAGCGAGAGAGATAGCGAGAGATAGAGACAGCGAGAGCGAGAGAGACAGAGAGGGAGCGAGAGAGAGCGATGGAGACGGAGAGAGATAGCAAGCGAGAGATAGAGACAGCGAAGGAGAGAGATAGCGAGAGCGAAAGAGACAGAGCTGGAGAGAGAGAGAACGATGGAGCGGGAGAGAGATAGCGAGAGAGACAGAGCTGGAGAGAGACAGAGCTGGAGAGAGAGAGCGATGGAGCGGGAGAGAGATAGCGAGAGAGACAGAGACGGAGAGGGAGATATATAACGCGAGAGACCACGACGGATTTGGTGAGAGAAGTAGAGAGAATGATCGAGAGCGAAAGAGATAGCGAGGGAGAGGGAGAGAGAGAGATAGCGAGAGATAGAGAGAGAGCTAGCGGACCACTATTACTGATGAGCAAGCGAGATCTAGCACCTGCTTTCCTCCCTTTTAAAAATCATCACAACACACTATTTATTTACAAGCACACATATATCGTGAGGCAGTGCGCATCACGAGGTCACCTATGCTCACCAAGGTCTCGCTGTCTTGGTCGATCCGTCTTGCTGCGTGTATAATTTCTATATAGACAAAAACACAGGGTATCGAGGTCTCGCTGTGTTTGTCGATCCGCCTTGCTGCGTGTATAGTTTTTATATAGGAAAAACGCAGCCGGGTGTATACTTTTTATGTAGACACACACACAAACAGGACATTTAACAAAACGCAGCTGCGTGTATACTTTCAATATAGAAAAAAACAGGGCATTTAACGCATCTGCGTGTATACTTTCTATATAGAAAAAAAACAGGGCATTTAACGCAGGAAAACGCAGTAATAGGTGCATTAACAGCCACCACTACTACTTACGTCATCCAAGGCGACTTTCTCGTGTATTGCCACACTCAACAGGTAAAGTAGGGAACAGAACCCGGTCGTGGTTAATCCCGAGGTCAACGGTCTCATCTGCGATAACACCGGTGAGAAAGATGCAGTCATCCATACAGACGGATCTGTAATGCAACACCAAAGAAGTGCAATGGCATTTACAGCACGCTCGGCAGGCAGAATAGTCTACGAAGACAGTGGTGCATACGTCATGACCACGAGTAGCATGACAATGGAGGCGATGGCAGTGACCAAGGCATTCAAATGGTTAGAGTCACAAGACTACACCCACGCATGTATACTGAGTGATTCGATGAGCATGACTAAAAAAGTGGAGGCGGGCTCTATACGTATGCAATGGGTAGAGTCGTTGCAGAAATCCAAAATACGTAAGGTCACCTTTGCTTATGTCCCTGGATGTGCGGGAGTACGGGGAAATGAAAGAGCGGACAGGTTGGCTAGCTGCGCTGTCGTTGAGGACGGGCAACCAATGGATCGGGCGGACATCATCAATGTCCTCCGAAATGTGGGAAGAGCACAGGACTTCGACAAACACAGATCCACGTCACTTCTTCGGATGATGGAAATGGGAGTTAAGATGGGCACAGCCAGAAATGAGAAACTTCGTGGCCGTGTAAGAAGACTTATCAACCAACATAGAACTGGAGTCGTCAGTCGCTGGACACTGAGGGAATTGCTGAGGAGAAGATCTGAGCACCTATGGACATGTTCGGAGTGTAATGATGATGATCCGCAAATAACTCAATAAGCGGACTCAAGATTCAGGGGACATGAAATTGACATTCTCTGAAGGTCTTATCCGGCTGATCTTCCTACACGTCGGCCACGCCCAACATGCCTGCAAGTTTTCGATCTTCGTGGTCGTCAGTAGAAACTTTACCAAGAACCTCCGACAAACTTTAGTGGAAGTTACCAAGTGTATATGTTAGTCGTAGCTCAGATCTTGGTTGGTGTATGTGCTGGCCATGGCTGATATCTTGTTAGGTGTATGTACTGGCCATGGCTCATATCTTGGTGTGTGTCTGGGCTGGTCATGGTTCATATCTTGGTGTGTGTCTGTGCTGGCCATGGTTCATATCTTAGTGTATATCCGTGCTAGCCATGGCTCATATCTTGGTAGGTGACTGTGCTGACCAGGGTTCATATCTTGGTGTGTGTGTGTGCTGGCCATGGTTCATATCTTGGTGTATTTCCGTGCTAGCCATGGCTCATATCTTAATGTGTTTCTGTGCTAGTCATGGCTCATATATTGGTGTGTTTCTGTGCTAGCCATGGCTCATATCTTGGTGTGTTTCTGTGCTAGCCATGCCTCATATCTTAGCTTGTGTGTTTATGCTGGCCATAGTTCATATCTTGGTGTGTGTCATGTTAGTCATGTCTCATATCTTGGTGTGTGTCCGTGTTAATCATGTCTCTTATCTTTGTGTGTGTCTGTGTTTAGTCATATCTCATATAATAGTGTGTATCTGTCTTAATCATGTATCACATCTTTGTGCGTGCATGTCTGTGTTAGTCATATCTCATACATTTGTGTGTGCTTGTCTATGTTAGTCATATATCATATATTTGTGTGTATGTCCATGCTAGTCACATCTCATCTTCGTGTGTATCTGTCTATGTTAGTCATGTCTCATATCTTTGTGCGTTTGTGTTTAGTCATATCACATATATTTGTGTGTGTATGTCTATGTTAGTCACATCTCCTATCTTTATCTTTGTGACTGCGTTTAGTCATATCTCATATCTTATTGCGTGTGTGTATCTGTGTTAGTCATATATCATATTTTAGAGTGTGTCTGTCACATCTCATATCTTAGTGTGTGAGTGTGTGCCTATGTTAGTCATATCTCATATTTTGGTGTGTGTCAGTGTTAGTCATGCCTCATATCGTTGTGTGCATGTCAGTGTTAGTCACATCTCATATCTGTGTGTGTGCATGTCTGTGATAGTCACCTCTAGTGACTCGGGCAGATGGTGCTCGTTAACCTGGGAGGGCCGACCATCTAAGGGCAGAATCCCCCTACAGGAAAGATAATCTGCTGCCTTGCAGGAAGATTGGGGACAATCAAAGGCTAAGGAAAGCAAACCTGAACAAAATGCTGGCTGAAATCGGATGCACTGGGCCACTGGCGCAGAACACAGTGCAACGTTTTAATGGGTGTTCAAACTGAGTGGATCTAACACTCTAATTGACTTTAATTATGATGTCAACAGACAGCTGTCGTCATGTGAGAGTCTGGAATCCTACTCTGATTGAGTCCTGATCGCAGAGAGAGAGATATATCTTCAGTAATCAAGAAAAGACGATGGTCATATGTTGGACATGTGGTGAGAAGAGATAATAACTGAATAGCAAAGCAAGCCCTCATGTGGGAAACAACAGGTAAGAGGAAAAGAGGAAGACCCAGAGAGACACTGGGAAGAACATTGATGAGAGAGGCAAGAGCAGGAGGAATCGGCTCCCTCAATGAGATAGAGCTGCTTGCACAGAACAAAGACAAATGGGGAGATTTGCTAAATATCTTTAAAAGAACTGAAAACTACTAGAACAAAAATTTAGATAAGAGAAGGAGTACCTTGGTCTGCGCCCTAAGGGCCGGCTACGGCTCGAATGGCATGTGTATAACCTGTAAGACACAATTTGTCGTGAACACAGTCGATCGTTTCTCCCCACGAAAAATGGAACAACCTAATTGTTAATCTTATGGAAGATACGCCCAAATTTAAAATAAATTAAACAGTATGCGAGACTGGGAGTACTAAACTTAGTGACAAGATAACATGTTATACTATATGACGAGAAAAATGCTATACTGGTCCATTCTTTCTCAGTATGAAATATGTGAAAACTAGACAATAGGTAGATTGCGATAGTGATCATATAACAGTTGTAGGAAAGCTTAAAGTAAAATTAAAAACAACAAAAACAGTATTAGTTAATCATCATCATCAATTATCGTGCCTGCTGGCGTAGGTGATCATGTCCCTCCACAACTTTCGATCTCGATTGTTATTTATCATTTCTGTTGTTGACCGTCTGCCAAGCCATTCTCTTAAGCTGTCTTGTATCCTTTATCTTTGCTTCCCTCTATCTCCTCGTCCCTCAGTTGTCCCAGCTGTTACAATATATCCCAGCTGTTCCCTTCTCATATTTACATGGCCAAAGAATGATGATTGTTTCTTCCTAATATCGGATATTAGCTCGTTTGCTCTCAGATAATATCAAGTTAAATTTAGAGCTTCTCAAACCAGACACAAGGATATAAGACAAATTTAACATCACAATTCAGAACAGGTATAATGAAGCAAAAGAAGCATGGCTAAAATGGAGATTGAAACACAACAAAAAGGTGATGCCAATGCTATATACAAACAAATTGAAAAATTAACAGGAAGGAAAACACAATAAAAAACTGGATGTTTAAGATCACAAGAAGGAGAATTGTTGATTGAGCAAAATAACATAAGGGAAACGTGGACAGAATACACTAAACATCTTAATAAGGATGAACATACACAAGTAAATATTATGGATAATGGGGAGGGACCAAAAATATTCAAAGAAAAGATGGAAGACACCTTGCGAAATATAAAAGCAGGAACAGCTCCTGGACCAGTTTATATAGTTTTAAGAAGAGATTGAAGCTATGGATGATTTTGAATTAGAAGTAATAACAAAGATATTGAATGATATCTACAACAGCGGATATATACCAAACGACCCGCTACAATCAATATTAATAGCCCTACCAAAAAAATCAGGTGCCATTGAATGCGATGATCATCGCACAACGAGCCTTTTGAGTCACATGACTAAGATATTACTAAGAATCATCATGCGAAGAGTGCAAAACAAATCAGTCCAAAATTATTGATGAACAGTGTGGTTTTGTTCGAAGTAAAGTACGAACAATGCCATATACATCGTAATATCTTGAGAGAAAGAGCCATAGAGTTGAAAAGAGATCTATACCTATGTTTCATAAATTATACCGAAGTATTTGACAAAGTAAAGCACCAAGAAATAATCACAGTTTTGGAAGGCATAAACGTAGACAGCAAAGATATAATAATAATAAAGACTATGTACTGGCAACAAACAGCGACCATACGAACTAGAAGTAAAATAGCACTGATTGATTCAACAAATAAAACAAGGTGTTAGGCAAAGATGTGTGCTGTCACCAGATTTACTTAATATGTATAATGAGATTATTTTAAGATCCATAAGGGACAGGCCTGGAATAAGAATTAGAGATCATAACACAAAAAAAAACCTCAGGTATGTTTATGGAACAGTCTTAATCGCTAAGAGTGAAAATGGGTTATAAGAAATATTAGACATTATAGTAGAGAGACATTATAGAAAGCAGAAATAAAGGACTCAGTGTCAATTACAAAAAGACAGAAGTAAAGGTAGCAACAAAGAAAAAAGACAACACAGCAATGCTCATTAAAGACAATATTAAAACAGATAAATGAATTTAAAGACCTTGGGAACAATGTTAACCACAGATGGTAGATGTATAACAGGTGTGATGCAGAACAGCTTAGGAAAAAGCAGCTTTTAAAAAAAATGAGGATACTGCGCTATCAATTTTGACAATGTAAACAAGAAAATTTGCTTTTAAATGTTATGCAGAACCAGTCTTAAAATATGGACGTAAATCATATACAATAAAACAGGAAATAAAATCACTGGAGGCAGCAGAAATGTGGTTTTACAGGTGAATGTTGAGAAAACAGTGGACAGCTAAGTAGAGTAATGAAAACGGCGTGAAAGAGGTCAAAGCAAAACAGAGAGCAAATTTCTAATTTAAATTTAAATAGGACGAAACAATCATAGTTTTTTGGCCATGCAATAAGAAGGGAACTGTTGGAATATATTGTGACAATTGGGAAAATTGTGGGACGAAGAGATAGATGTAAGCAATGAGAAAAGATTCTAGACAACTTTAGAGAATGTTTTGGTAGAATGTCAACAACAGAAATGATAAATTACTGTCGAGATCGAAAGTTGTGGAGAGACATAATCACCTACGCCAGCAGGTACTTGATGATGATGATGATTATGATGATGAATCTTTCACAGAGTCTACAACTCGTATGTTCCCGACCACACCATCCGGACCACCGCTACAATTCGTCACTTTAATATTCACCGAACTCGCGCGTTTTAATTGTATACAAGGATTAAAGTGAAGCTGTGATTGTGGGGAACGAACATGACATTCTAACCTTGTCACCGGAAATGGTTACACCGAGCAAATATTGTGATCTTTGAAATTGTGTACATGCATCAGATCGCATGCATTGAGATTACTTAACATCCACCGCAATCGTTAAATTCTCCTGGGAATCTTGGTCACGAGTGTTCTCACGGGGTAAACAAACACTTTCCCGAGAGCTGCAAGTGAGCACCAACCACCGCCTACCAGGCAAATCAGTTGTACCTGCTCGCCTTCCATTGTTCTTCATATTGGATCACTTTGAGTCTGTTTGAGTCTCTTCTCACGGGACTAGCTCTGGTCGGATCAATATGGTTTGTTTCCCTGTTCTGTGGTCTCAACTTGCGTGCGGCTTTGAACCTATTCTCAAGGATTCTTTAGGCTCTTGAAACTTTTTCACGACTATGCAAATAGATGAATGTAACCAGACATACATATATACGTACATACACACTTATGTAGAAACGTAAATACGTACACATACGTACATACACACATTCACACACATACACACTAACACACATACACACATATACATACATACATACATACATACATACATACATACATACATACATACATACATACATACATACATACATACATACATACATACATACATACATACATACATACATACATACATACATACATACATACATACATACATACATACATACATACATACATACATACATACATACATACATACACACATACGCATATATATATATATATATATATATATATATATATATATATATAATTACATATACCGATAATACATACTGTCGGACATAACGTGACATTACAGCTTAAGCATAAAAAAAGAATGAGATGCCTTTTGCAGGGTAGCTGGAGGAGGAGGTTGAAACTGTTGCAAGTTATAGGAACCAAACGCTAGAGCACACGGCCAACTCAGCTAACTAAAAATTAGCTATCATTGGCGATGCTTTCACACAGGTGTACTCATGACTATAATAAACTGTTGCGATTACAACTATGGAATAACTAGGGAATAAACTGTGTATCTGTATTTTCCTATTAAGACAAGTATCTCCGTGAGAGGGTAGGGCTGAATACTTGCGTTACAGACAAACATTTATAGGATGAAACAGCACGAATAGTAGTTTCCAGTGGTTTATACTGGAAACAAATAATAATAAATGAATATTATTATATAGGGAAACTTCAGAGACGATGGATCAGGGAATCATTTCTGAGGACACTGTGCCAAGTAGTACAGTTTCGATCCTGATTCTGATCTGACCACATATTGTTCTTTGTTTTTTTTCTGCTGTTGATTATTTGTCTTTTTACCGAGTGCTGTAAGCATACCTTTTCCTCTTAAATTATTTGCTTTTATTATAAGTTATAGTTATATATAATTATAAGTTTAAATCCTAAAGATCTACAACAATTACTTAATGAAATAAACAAGACAAGCAAAAAATATGGACTAGATAGGAATATCAAAAGATAACTATGATCATAAACAAAGAAAATACTCAAAACCCACAAGTGGATATCAAAATAGAAGTAATAGACCTGGAGAGAGTTCAGAACTACAACTACCTTGGACATACTGTAACCAGTGATGGAAAATGTACAACTGAAATAAACAAAAGAATAGGAATGGCAAAAAGTAATTTTAATGTCATGAAGAACATACTAACATCAAAACAAATAACACCAGGGCTAAGAATACTAAGAATAGCAAAATGTTAAATCTTCTCAATATTCCTATATGGTGCAGAAACATGGAGATTAGACCAGAGAACAGAACAGAGAATTGAAGCCTTTGAAATGTCGATATATAGAAGAATAGGTAGAATTGGATGGAAGGAAAAGAAAACAAACGATGAAGTCTTAAAACAACTAAAAATGAAAAGAGAACTACTAAGCACAATTCAAAGAAGACAAATGCGATTTTTGGCCATGTTAAAAGACACAACAGCCTACTAAAAGTAATCCTGGAGGGGAAAATACAAGGTAAAAGAGGCAGAGGCAGACCAAGACTAACATGGACGAGTAACATCAAAAGATGGACAAATCAGCCTATGACAACCTGCACCATCAAAGCAAGAGAGATAGCAGAATGGCGCTCCATGGTAGCCAACCTTCGTTGCGGAGAAGGCACTCGATGATGATAAGTTATAGAAGCCGAATTTCCCTTAACTTAAAGCTCATGTGACTCAGGTATTAATTCAAGAGCTAGTAAATAGCTGTCGCCACGTGCCGACACGTGGTCTATCGTGTGAATGGCTTCATGTCCGAGCTACGCCAACGCCCCATTTTATGGTCTGAACATCTGAGATTTTAGCGGTTGATATCAAGGACAGGACACGAAGACTAAAAACATGCCAGTAGTGGATCTAGGGGGACAGATCAAGTAGGCATAAGTCTCCAGTGGATATGGGAGTCAGATGCATGCAGACAGTCGACAGCCCTCTCATTAGTTGTTGAAGACAGAAGTCACGGTTTTTTTTCAAAAAACAACAGAGAAAATGAAACAGAATAAATGAGAATACTTAATGAGGACATTTTGGAAACAAATACAGTGCGGATATTGAAAGAAAAGAATAAAGAAAGAATATTGTCACGTCAGTGGCATATAAGGAATATCTATTGTCCTTTCGAGCCGAAGACGGCACATAGGGCAGAACCACAATCTCAAAAACAGAAACCTTGCGTGCCAAATTGGCACATATTGCAGAGGTCACTATATATATGGAAACATAAGGAATATAATACATTAAAAAAAAAGTAAATGTTCCCTTCATTCCTTGTCAGACGTATGGGGATATGGTGTTAGTGACCATATTCTTTAGATTACGAATTTTTGCGCAATTTGGACTATTTTTTGGTAGTGTTGTAGGCATCACACTAGAAGTCTTTACTTAAAAAACTAATTCTGGTACCTATTTTTTAGAGACTTGGTGAACCCTGGAGTCTTGTAAGTCCGAAAAATAAATCCACCACTTCCCTGAATTGAACCCGGACTGTTCAAATCAAGAAGTGAGCGCTCTAACCACTCAGCCACTGACACCCTCATGCTAGTGCCCATAATTTACTACCACTTGGTGGGGAAGTGGGGGGAGCTTGTTGTGAAATTAACACTAAACTAGGTCATCTTTTATTCATTTATTTCTTCACTTATTTATTTTCCCCATCAGCCGAAGACTGGAGTAAGGCGGAAGTAATATGTTTACACAGTTAACGATTTCTGCTAGTTCTTTTGGGTCTTGGTTGTTTCTTAGTTCCATGTTTGAGCCTCCCCTAGTAGGTATTGTTCTGCATAGTATTTCTTTTGGTTTATTTTAAACACGCTGCTAATGAAGCAATTCACTGAAAAGAAATAAGTGATACATGAGTGCTGTATTCTACAAACATATGCATCCCTATTTTAGGCTCGTGCTGTGCCCCCCCCCCACCACCACCACCAATATACCATTTTTTTTACCAGTGACCCCCTTGGAATTTTCTGGAACTGTATAATACCAATGTGATGTGTGAACGGATACTGTTCTATGTGCTCTATCAATGCTCTAGGTAATACAATATTAAATTGTGTGTAATTGTTATTTCAATTGGTTTATCAGTGACTACATTTTCAATGGACTTATGTTATTTGGCGTGTGCTGTATCTGCTATAATGGGGACTGCAGCTGCCTTTCTTTGATTGGATCCTTCAATGCGATGAGATGTTAATTCTGTTAATTCCACTGGCACGAGCGGTTGAGCAATTATGGATTTTAATTCGTTTACAGTCATAGCGGAGCCTTCGACTAATCATAAGCATAACCCTTTTCAATGGTATTTGTCAATTTTCTATCAATGTTCTAGAGAGTGTCTATTAATATCTCTGTATTTTATCAATTTTTACGGTAGTTGTCAATGTTCTAGGTAGTCTACCTCAGGGACGATGGACGAAAAATCGACTCTAAAGAATGACTGACTTAATCCGCAACCATGAACTGACTGAACGCATATAATGTCATGATGGGCGATGCCAGACGAGAGCGACACGTAGGCAGACAAAGAAGACTTGTCAACCAATACAATATCAGCGTCATCAGTCGCCTAACGTTGAATTATATATTTCGGAGGAGATCTGAGCACATATGTTCTTGTTCGTTGTGCAATTAGGATGGCTTGTCCATTAAACTAAACTTAAAACCGTAGTAGTCTAATAGTGTTCTTGGAAATCTACCAATTCCCTGTGTAGTTTTATCCATTTTCTATGTCGAGAACTACATTTTAAGCAAAGCCGTTCTTTATATATATATATATATATATATATATATATATATATATATATATATATATATATATATATATATATATATCCTGTTATTATCATCACGTGACCGAATTTCATCGAATTAATGGATGATAAAGAAGATTTTGTGATAAAATGTATATCCTCTTGTCAAGATCAAAGACAGCGCAAGTAGTTCATTGTAACCTGTATGCTGCATCAACAGTACACGAGTAATATATATATATATATATAGCAAACTGCTTGTGTGAGGATCAGTGAACAGTAACTAATAAAGATCGTACTCCACATCTCCATTTTGGAATAGAAACAGACAAAGCAGTCGGGCCACGCGAGTAGGCAATAATGGTCGGATATGCTGGACTTAAAAAGCGCTTATCTCACAGCTTGTATTAAACCATAGCACAAGACATCTACGTTTAAAATTGTTTAAAGACGGTCCATGACGTGGAGTGATTGTAGGGAGTTCTAACACAGAAGAAGAAAAAGAAGAGTACCTTTACAACTGTTTCTCGTTTTTGTTGTTGAACTTCTTCTAAACTACAACTATTTCTCATTTCTGTTCTTGAATTCCTACTAAACCACTCTTTTTAACTGTCAGACAACTTTCTCTGTTTCCGTCAGTTTTTCCTGTTGTCATAATATTCCCTGTTTCCTTCCCAATGTATTGCTAAAACATGCTAATAGCTTTCTTATTATGCTAGCAACACGCTTAGCTTCTTTTCTACTGTAGCATTTTTTTAGAGCGGTTAATCATTTTTAGCAAACACGGTGTTCTCAATACTCTTCTGTATTTCTTTAGGCGATAATTTTCTTGTCTGTTGTCATATTTTCCAGTACCCTAACACATATGCCAGAACTGAATCTACATAGAATAGTGGTCTATTATCTGGTCACTTACCGGTCAGGAGTTCACACTTTCTCTTTGGACCTCCCGACGATGTCTCCCAAGGCTTTGACTTAAGCTAAGAAAAATCTATGTTATTGTCTTGCATGTGGTTGTCTTGTTATACTGACGAAGGTCTGTAGTCGAAATGTTTATAATTTGGGTTGGTACTGTCTTGTTTTTTTGTTTTTAGTAAAACTTTTTTCGTTATCTGTTGTCAAAAAACGGGTTACAAATAAAGCATTGGCTTAGAAAAACGTTAAAACGTTTGTAGGTTATATATTTTTTTCTTCAAAGTTAACACGTAAATATTGGACATATAAAATACAGGCTTGATAAATAATTAGAATGGTTCCAGACATAAAGGAATGGCCAAAAAACACAATACTCAAATCCACCCACCCGCCTTCAGGTATGCCTCTCAATTTTGTCCCAACACCCGAGAAGGTTAACTTCAGACCAAACAAAGGAGTTGATCGACCAGTGGACGGCCGCTGAGAGCTAGTCCTTGTTTCCTTCATTTCCAGCCATCGACCCGCCATTTTTATCTATAATAGTCAATTAAAACACGCTTCGTCGAGTATCGTAGGTGTCTGTGAGTATGCTGGAGCCGACAGCAATCTCGGCCCCTACCGTAAATAAAACCTGGATCGAGCTGTACTGATGCGGTGGGCCGCTGAAACAATGTCCTTAAAGCAAGTCTCTGCCACTTCCGGAGCTGGCCTTGATTGCCTTTGTCTTGCAGTCAATAAATTCTCATTGTAATCCCCAGTATCTCGACAGCCCCAGGGCGGATGTAATGCATTTCTATTGTACCGGCCGCTGGAGCGAAACTTCTGGGTGAGTGGATCGGTTCGTTTGAGGCGGCCAGCGAGTGGGGTTGGGGTGGGGAGGGGGAGGGGGATTGTGGATAAAACAATAAATTCAGGGAACGGTTTAGGAATCAGCTCCCAATAATGGAGGAGTATGATAACTGAGCTGTAATAAGGGTTGCAGAAAGACGGAATTGTGATAAGAGTTACCGAAAGACATGAATATAATAAGGGCTGCCTAGAGAAGGGGTTATAGTACAGGTTACCGAGAGACGGAATTATAGTAAAGTTTGCCGAGAGATCATCATCATCATCAAGTACCATGCCTGTTGGCGTAGATGATCTTGTCGCTCAACAACTTTCGATCTCGACAGTTATTTATTATTTCTATTGTTAACCTTCTGCCAAGCCATTCTCATAAGCAGTCTGGTATCTTTTCTCTGTCTGGCAGCTTCCCTTTGTTTCTTCGTACCTCAATTTTCCCAATTGTCAAAATATATTCCATTGTTCCCTTCAAATTCTTCTTTATCTTCTTCTTTTATCTAGCTGCTGATGCCTTTAAGAGTCGCAAAAAAAGAGGTTGCTTTCGGTATACTCTGGTGTCTCTAGATATTTGGTTGTTTGTTTGATTCTCTCTTTTCATAAATAGAACGTCTTTCTTTGGCGCATCTAGTTGCTGATAAAAAAGAAATGTTTGGGTCTTTGCATATTGGCTATTATTTAATCTATCCATCTTTTATTTTGTGTTCTTCTGTTGTGATGCTCTTAGATAGAATACTCTTGATGGCATTTGCTCTGCTTTCATTTTAACTAAGTGCCCATACCTTTTCATTTGTATTTCGTATATACATATATATATATATATATATATATATATATATATATATGTGTGTGTGTGTGTATATATATATGTATATATATATATATATATATACATATATATACCATACATGGTTACTTCCGATTTCTTGTCTGATTTTAACATTTGATACTTTATCTGCCCATGCGTTGTTTGTTATTTTTATCAAGCACCTCATTTCGGATGTCGCGATTTTCTGGTTTGTTCAGTGGGCATGTTTGTCATTGGTAGCATACTATTGGTGTGAAGATGCTATTTATCATTTGTCTCTTAGCTGCTTATTTCATGACCACAAAATGATGATTGTTTCTTCCTAATATTGGAATTTATTTCAATTATTATATTTATTATATATATATATTTCCAACTATTATATTAATATATTTATTAAAATTAACAGTATTTTGTTTTAGCCCCTTCAGAATGTTTTCATTAATCTTCTTAGTCAGTGATTTTTTTTGTCTGTTGTCCGATTGCCATGATTTACATCCAAATGTTAAGACAGGTTCTACAAAACATTTAATAACTAATTTTCTTGATGATTCTTAGTTCATCTGTTCCAGGGATTTAGTCCTCGCACCAATCGAGTATACCTTGGCAATTCTTACTGTCAGCACGACTCAAATTGATAGGCTGGAGAAAATACATAATGAAGCCATGTGCATTGTCTTGGGATGTACAAGGGACACTCCCTGTGTAGCAATGAGGTATCTTTTTGACTTTCCAACCATGGATGACAGAATCAAGATCTGGAGAGCACGAGCATACCCGAAGATTAGTACAGATGAAGAGCATCCATTGCACCACGTGCTCAACACAGGGAAAGGTACCAGGCTAAAAAGAGGCAAATCATGGGTGGGCCGAGAAGAAGATGTCATCAAACAAGTCTTTGGGATTACCAATATCAGCGTTGGTGAGGAGTGGATACCTGTGCCTACGTCATTCAAGGCGACTTTCTCGTGTATTGTCACACTCAACAGGAAAAGTAGGGAACAGAACCCGGTCGTGGTTAATGCTGAGGTCAACGATCTCATTTGCGATAACACCGATGAGAAAGATGCAGTCATCTATACAGACGGATCTGTAAGACGACACCAAAGAAGTGCAAGGGCATTTACAGCATACTCGGCAGACAGAATAGTCTACGAAGACTGTGATGCATACGTCATGACCACGAGTAGCATGACAATTGAAGTGATGGCAGTGACCAAGGCATTCAAATGGTTAGAGTCACAAGACTACACCCACGCATGTATACTGAGTGATTCGATGAGCATGATAAAAAAGGTGGAGGCTGGCTCTGAACACATGCAATGGGTAGAGTCGTTGCAGAAATCCAAAATACGTAATGTCATCTTTACCTATGTCCCTGGACATGTGGGAATACGGGGAAATGAAAGAGCGGACAGGTTGGCTAGCTGCGCTGTCGTTGAGAACGGGCAACCAATGGATCGGGCGGACATCATCAATGCCCTCCGAGATGTGGGAAGAGCACAAGACTTCGACAAACACAGATCCACGTCACTTCTTCGGATGATGGAAATGGGAGTTAAGATGGGCACAGCCAGAAATGAGAAACTTAGTGGCCGTGTAAGAAGACTTATCAACCAACATAGAACTGGAGTCGTCAGTCACTGGACACTGAGGGAATTGCTGAGGAGGGGATCTGAGCACCTATGGACATGTTCGGAGTGCAATAATGATGACCCGCAAATAACTCAATAACTTTCTTGATTATGTCAAAGATTGATTGAACAGTATCTTCCTAATTTTTTTTGGAAAGCTGTTTTTGCCTGAGCTATTTTGCATCTCACCTCTGTTGTACATCTACCATCTGAGGTTAACATTTAGTAATGTTTCTTTGTTTTTACCATTACTTTTTTGCAAATAACGCTGATTCCTTTATTTTTACTTTCCTTCACTATAATGTTTAAAATTTCTTGTAACTCATTTTCACTCTTAGCGATTAAGACTGTTCCATAAACATACCTCAGGTTTTGTTTTTGTAATATGACCCCCAATTCTTATTCCAGGCCTGTCCCTTATGGATCATAAAATAATCTCACTATGCATATTAAATAAATCTGGTAACAGTACACAGCCTTCCCTAACACCTTGTTTTAATTTGTTGAATCATTGCCAATTTGTTTTTCTAATTCTTATGGTCGCTGTTTGTTACCAGCACATGGCCTTTATTATTATTAGATCTTCGCTGTCATAGTTTATGCCTTCTAAAATTGTGATTATTTCTTGATGCTTTACTTTGTCAAATGGGTGTCCGGTTAGCGCAATCGATAGGCGGTTGGCTTACCACGGCAACAGCCGGGGTTCGTAATCCTGGCGAGGACACCTGGGTTTTACTAATTCCCTAAAAATTAGTAGGAGCCGCGATAGCTCAGTGGTTAGTGAACTGGACTACTACGGACAAGGGGTAGGGTTCGATCCCAACCGACGGCTCCGGGTTCACCCAGCCTTAAATGGGTACCGGATTTTTTCTGGGAAAGTAAAAGCAGCACGGGCGTAATACCGACCACATTACCCCAAAAATCATGTGCTGAAGGTCTGTAAAATATAGGGTCACTAACACCATATTTCCCTATACGCCACTTGGCGTGACGGGGGGTACTTTACTTTACTTTACTTTGTCAAATGCTTTGATATGCTATGAAACTTAGGGATAGATTACTTTTCAAATATATGGCTCTTTTTACTAAAGATATTACGATATATATGGCATTGTTCGTACATTTACATCCAACAAAATCACGCTGTTCATCAATAATTTTTGGACTGATTTGTTTTGCACTTCCCATGATGATTCTTAGTAATATCTTAATCGTGTGACTGATAAGGCTTATTGTGCGATGAACATCGTATTCAATGGCACCAGATTTCTTTCGTAGGGCTGTCAATATTGATTCTAACAGGTCGTCTGGTAATATATCCGCTGTTGTAGATATCATTCAGTTTTTTGTTATTATTTCTAATCCAAAATCACCCATAGCTTCAATCTCTTCTTTAGTTATATAAACTGGTCCAGGAACTGTTCCTGCTTTCATATTGCGCATCGCGTCTTGTACCTTTTCTTTGAGTATTTCTGCTCCTTCCCCATTATCGTTAATATTTACTTCTGCTTGTTCATCATTATAAAGATCTTTTATGTATTCTATCCATCTGTTCCTTATGCTTTCTTGTTATATCAAAAATTGTCCTTCTTTTGATCTTAAATATCCAGTTTTTTATTGCGTTTTTCTTCCTTTTAATTTGTCAATTTGTATATAGCTCTGGCATCTCCTTTTTGTTGCGTTTCAAACGCGTTGCATCTCTGTTTTAGCCACGATTCGTTTGCTTCATTGCATTATATTACAATTTCTTATGATCTGTCATCCATTTCTTGTTTTATGTTTTCCTCACTGGTGGTATGAACTCTTTTGATGTTTGTTGCATTGATTCTTTAGCATTCCCACTAGTCATAATGCTTTGTATCTTCTCTATTGCATTGTATCAGTTCTAAATTGTGACGTTATATGATGTTATATGTTTGTCTTGTATCCTCTTGTCATATTTGAGCAGACCTAAATTTAACTTGATATTAATTAAGGTTCATTTTGCTGTTTTTACTGCTACTTTAAGCTGCCCCACAGCTGGTACATTATCACTATCGCAATCTGCCCCCCTGGTCTAGTTTTCGCACATATGAAACTCTTTCTAAATCTATTGTTTATCATTATTATGTAGTCGTTTTGATTATTATGTGCATTATCTACTGAGCTTTTCCTTGTGCAGAGACGTATTAGATGTTGCTTAGACCAGGTGTTTACTATTATTATGTTATGTTCTTGCTTAAACAATAAGTTAGTTACCTCTTTCATTTCTCTCTCTTAAGCCATAGTAACCAACCAGTTCAACAACTCTTTCATTTCTTTCTTTTACGTTAAGATCTCCTAGACCTATGGTGTTTTCATGCAGTTAGCATGACTGAAGATGACATATTAAGCTTGTGGTAACATTTGTCAACTGTTTCCTCTGGACTGCATGCTGTTGGTGCATAAACATATATGATATTAATATCTATTGGCTTTTCATTCAAATTCACTGAAAGGAATCTGTCAGATATTGCTCAAAAGCCTTTAACTTTTTATGCTCTTTCTGCATCCATGATGATACCAACTCCTTTTTATGTTCAGTAGCTCCAGAATAGATTATTTTATATTCATCCGAATATATTTCTCCCGATCCAGTGTATCTCGTTTCATACAATTAGTGAAGTCCAGCATTAGAACCGTGGATATATATATATAGGCTCGCGGCACAATATTTCTTATATAAATAGTCTACCCGACATCATCATCATCATCATGTGCCATACCGGTTGGCGTATGTGATCATGTCCCTCCACAATCTTCTATCTACAGTGCATCGTATCAGTTCTGTTGTTGACTGTTTTCCATGCCATGACACCAAGCTATCCAGTATTTTCTCTCTTTGTCGTCCGCGATCTCTCTTTCCTTTTATTTTGCCAGTTGTAACCAAGTATTCCAACTTTCATCTTCTCATGATGTGCCCGAAAAATGTCGATTGCTTTGTTCTGATGTTTTTTTTAAGAGCTCCCTTTCTGTGTTGGCCTCTTTGAGAACTTCCTCATTGGTCCTTATACCTGTCCAGGGAACTTTCAACATTCTTCTGAGAAATCCCATTTCCTCGGCCTCTAATCGTCTTTTCATTTGTTTGTCTACTCTCCATGATTCGCTTCCATAGGTCAAAATTGGTTCTATATAACACCGATGAAAAGCATTAAGTTGTGAAATTGTGGTAGTTGTGAGATAAATCTGAAGATAAGTATGTCAATCTACAAGAACATGGAAACAATAATATATTACAGTAAAGTCTCGATTATGCGGTACTCAATAATCCGGAATTCTCAATTTAACGGACTTTTTTTTTTTTATTATTATAGGGAGAAAGCTTGAATCATGTTTTGTTCAGTTAAATTAAATGCCTTTATCCGGAAATCGAAAACGCTACAACACGGTTTGTGCGCTGCGCTTACTTCTACAGGCTCTATCATTACACAATATTGCGTTTACAATAGTGTATTTACAGTAATATACTTCAAATAGGAGCGAACATATTTTATTCAATCCAGACATTGTGTCTCCAAATATTCCAAGTAAAAGCGACAGACAGTCTATATCTTCACTTTTTCCCCCGACTAAATGTTTTTGTCGGGAAATCTTAGTCGTGCCAAAAACACTTATCTACATGATTTTACAAATTTGCTTAATTTTCTCATAGCCTGCTTTAGATCTAAAGTTGGTCATGAATTTGTCAAAAATATGGCGTTTGACAGTCTGACCGAACATTAGAAGCAGACGTATTGTTTGTGAAAATTGAAGAGCCCATAACTTTGATGATTATAAAACAAAGGTTGAGCAGCCGGCGTGCAGTGACATAGAGATGGTGAGAAGAAAGGGGGAGGGGTTCAAAAATTACCGACTGGAAATTCAAAAAGAGTAAGATACAAAGTTTGACGTTAGTTTGTCTCAGACATTTGTGCAAGCTGAAATTCGTTCCATCAATATAAATTATACATGATATGCTATAAACGCATGTGTGCATACTTTTTAACGGAATACATTTTTGTGTTAAATAATGGCCTCTGCGAGTGCAAACCACACCTCAATTTCCCGCAAAGGTAAACGCAAGCGAACTGTATTGACACTGAACCAGAAGATTGAAATCGCTAGTAGACTTGAAAAAGGCGTTAATCGCAACGTTTTGATGACTGAATTTGGCATAGCCTCTTCAACATTATATGACATACGAAATCAAAAAGATGAGTTGTTTAAGTTTGCGTCGGAGTCTGAAAGCAGCAACAATATACACCAGAGACGAAGTATGAAACGGCCAAAATTTGAAAAACTCGACGACGTCCTTTATGTGTGGTTTTTAGAAAGAAGAAGAAAAGGAATGCCAATATCAGGACCCAAGTTGATAGAGAAAGCTAGTGAATGTCACACGAATTTAAATATTTCTGAGCATTGCAATTTTTCAATCATGTTTTTTCATAAATTTTGAGTTTGGTTTTCTTACTCTCGATTATCCAGAAAAATTCAATTATCCAGAATGGGTTCTTCCCCGAGCATTCCGGATAATCGAGACTTTACTGTACAAACACATACAATTAGAGCCAGTGTTAAGTTAACACGTATTTATCTGTAGCAAAAAACAGAAGGTTATAAATTTAACAGAGGTAAACTTATACCCTATGGCTCATCTACTTTTTCGAAAAAACTCAAGTTCAGAAGACGAAAAACAGTGTTGAAGGTAATGATTGATCAATGAGTGAGCAGACCACGACAATATGCATTTCCCCTAGTGGTGATTTTAATAATGGTTTAACTTTAGACCGTATATTCAAAAAGACAACAATTCATGAAAAGTTGTTAAACACTATTGAAACCTCTGACACCTATACCACCTGTTCTCAAAATCAGGGAGCTGGAAAACTGGAGATTCTAACTGAAATAATTAACCACTCTTCGACTGATAATAGAAATATACAGATCTTTGAACATGATATTGATTTTGAGCACATTAATGCAACGTGGAACGAACAATACCCTACTCCTGATTTCCTCGCTTTCAACCAGCAAGGTGATGTAGTAAAAGATAGAGCTACCAAGGTAAGTAATTAATTTAGAATCAAGTTTACCTCTTGTTTTTTATATCATTCTCTGTTCCTCCTTCTTTATCTTTATTACTGGGATATGTGTTATTATACATCTAGTAGAGGTATTTCTACTATTGCCAACGACATTAATTCTCATAATTTCAGCAATATCTTTAATGATGGTGATAAAAAGTAAACTTTCACATATAATGAAAGGATTTGAAATTAGTTGCTGGTAATGATATACGTTATAGTAAAGGAAACCAAAAATAAAGGACTCATCCTTAGTACCAAAAAGAAGTAACTGTAACGTCAAAGAAAAAGACAAGTGGAACAATATTAAAACTGTGTTTAGTCATATCTCATATCTTAGTGTGTATCTGTGTTAGTCATGTGTCACATCTTTGTGTGTGCATGTTTGGGTTAGTGATATCTCATATCTTTGTGTGCATGATTATGTTAGTCATATCTCATATCGTTGTGTGTGCATGTCTGTGTATGTCACATCTCATATCCTTGTGTGTACATGGCTATGTTAGTCACATCTCATATCTTTGTGTGTGCATGTCTATGTTAGGCATGTGTCATATCTTTATGTGTGCATGTCCATGTCAGACATATCTCATATCTTTATGTGTATGTTTATGTTAGTCATGTGTCATATATATTGATGTGTGTCAGTGTTAGTCATTCCTCGTATCGCTGTGTGCATGTCTGTGTTTTTCACATCTCATATTAAAACTGTGTTTAGTCATATCTCATATCTTAGTGTGTATCTGTGTTAGTCATGTGTCACATCTTTGTGTGTGCATGTTTGGGTTAGTGATATCTCATACCTTTGTGTGCATGATTATGTTAGTCATATCTCATATCGTTGTGTGTGCATGTCTGTGTTTGTCACATCTCATATCCTTGTGTGTGCATGGCTATGTTAGTAACATCTCATATCTTTGTGTGTGCATGTCTATGTTAGTAACATCTCATATCTTTGTGTGTGCATGGCTATGTTAGTCACATCTCATATCCTTGTGTGTGCATGGCTGTTAGTAACATCTCATATCTTTGTGTGTGTGCATGGCTATGTTAGTCACATCTCATATCTTTGTGTGTGCATGTCTATGTTAGGCATGTGTCATATCTTTGTGTGTGCATGTCCATGTCAGACATATCTCGTATCTTTATGTGCATGTTTATGTTAGTCATGTGTCATATATATTGATGTGTGTCAGTGTTAGTCATGCCTCGTATCGCTGTGTGCATGTCTGTGTTTGTCATATCTCATATCTTTCTGTGTGCATGTCTGTGTTAGTTACCTCTAGTGACCCGGGCAGATGGTGCTCGTAAACCTGGGAGGGCCGACCATTTAAGGGCAGAATCCCCCTACAGAAAAGATAATCTGCTGCCTTGCAGGAAGATTGGGGACAATCAAAGGCCAAGGAAAGCTAACCTGAATAAAATGCTGGCTGAAATCGGATGCACTGGGCCACTGGCGCATAACACAGTGCAACGTTTTAACGGGTGTTCAATCAGAGTGGATCTGGCGGGATCTAATTGTGATGTTCTGTCTGTGGGGGCGATCAACACACTTAACCTGACAACTGACTTCATGTGAGAGTCTGGGATCCTGCTCTGATTGAGTCCTGATCGCAGAGAGAGAGAAAGATATTAAAACTGGTAAATCCTTTGAAGTGGTAACCTCTGAAGGTGGAATAACCAAGAGACTAATGGACAATAGGCTAATAGATAAGAAGTGAAAGTGAGATGCAATATCTAATACTTATAGGTAAGAAGTGAAAGAGAGATCCAATATCTAATACTTGGAGGCAACAACCCTCATTTCTGGCATTGTAATGAGAGCAGCTGTAATATGTTGTATCAACTTGAAAACGTGAGAGGCGAATAGACAGAGGGAAACAAAGAAAAATGACATCAGTCGAGATAGAGAGCTGTGAAGAGACATTTTACTATAAAGTGTTTTCATTTAAAAGTATTTGGTTGTTTTTTAAACTAAAGTGTCTCGTTTCTTCTAGGTACATTTTTCTGAAGAAACGATTGTTTTAACAATCCACGATCTTGAAAATGACGAAGCAGATTATTCTTGGCAGCAGTGTGATAAAGACAGCGAGCGCTTCGGAAGACGTATACTAGAATGTGACAAAATCGTTTCCCCCCTTCTAGCTATTGGTCACAGAACCAAGATACTAAAAAAAATATTTCAGAAGTAATAGAAACCCAAGTATAGTTGATATTTACTTGACAAGCCCAATCCTGTACTAACAAGAACAAACCTGCTTCCCTCTAACAAACATAACATACTATATTCGAGTTTGTCTCCAACTTGCCAGTGTAGGCCCCGTCCTCTGGCTCATCATTTGATTTGTTGATGTGACGGGAAAGTATCTTCATGGAACAAATTTCCAATGACTCGTATATGGTGGCTGTCTGAACATGTCTCAACATGTCCAATAACATATTGCCTTAGTTACTATAAATGGACTACCACGACCCCTTGTTACAGCGTATAAAGGGCAGCCGTTCTCAGTGCTACTACACACAGAAAGCCAGAGCCCTGCTACCTAGTGGTGTGTTTTGAGCATGGAGCCCTCTAGTATGGATATGTATGATTCCTTTTGACTGTGATGATGCTTTTTTCTACGCATCTCGTAATGGCGAGTATGTAAAGCCTCTACAGAAGAATGGTTTGAAGGCTGTCTCAGTTTCGAGATATCAAGCAAAGACTTTAATCCATCTTAGAAAGTATGATGGAATAACTGGGATGAAATTTCCCACACGTTATGGTATAACACTAATACAGCCTGAATTTGAGACTTTAGTGGGTCTGAAGTCTACGATTCTCTAAGAGTGCGACAGACTACAATAAACAACTGATAATGCATCTACAATTCTCTCAGCAGAGTGTGATAGTATACAAGCAACCACTGATGGAGCATCTACATTTTTCTCAGAGTGTGACAGAAAACAAACGGCCAATGAGGGTGAATGGTTGCTCGCTGCTCCTCCCGTTAATGAAGGCATCCAGTACCAACAGAGTGACCTTTCGGCTTTTCTCACAGTACCAGCACACAAACGAATTTATTACCGTTCGATCGCTAATATAACTGATGGATCTTATGTTATTAAGAACAATAAACAAAATTGTGTTCAGCCTTACGACCCTTATCCATTGAAAAAAACCACGCGGAAGACTACGCAAACTTGTAATTTAAGCACTATACACATGAATATGTTGTTATATGTGTACTTTTTCAGTTCTGTTGTATTCATATCGGTACTATTTAATTCATCAATGTTCAATTATAAATATGTGTATGTGAGACATGTGTTGTCTACGTTGATGATGATGTATTAAAATTACTTTATGTTATGTTTTATTGTGAAAATAAAATTATAAAGAAAAAACATAATTGTTTGTTTTATTTGACTTGCTTTAATTTGTTTAATTTTAAATTATTTTAGACTATTCCTATTTGGTGTAATCAATGTACTCAAAGAACATTCAGTCCCAACTGGTCACCAGTACAATGTGTATTCTCTTATTGCATCACAGGTCAAAATCTATTTTTAGTAACTCATCAGGTATTGCATCAGAGATCATTTCTATTTTTAGTAACTCAACATCCCCATTACAGGGGGACAGAGTAACACCATCTCTTTTTGTGAAAATTTCAGTATTCAAAGTTGGAGTAAAACATTCTTATTAAAATCGCAGGCCTACTACAGGACAACCCTCATCATCAGTGTGCGGGGTGCCGTGACCTGGTAAACAATATTGTAATGCAGTAACAAATGCTGTGTGGTTACCAACTTTTATTAGGGAAAATATATAAACAGTACATATAATGAGTACAAACCTTGTATCTTTTTCGTTAGAGAGGTCTAGAAAATTTTCCAAACCAGCTTCTTTTAGTAACCACTCTCCAAATTCTCTTCCGGTGATAACACCGGTCCAAATACCAAAATCCTTCTCTAAAGCACAAATGTCACAATCAGAATCCAACATGTCTTTGACATGTTTCTTAATTAATCGATAGGCGAGGGTATATAGAACGACAAGGCGACCGAAATTGAGAAATCGGTCTAAAAGTATCTCGATAACGATGGTTACAAATGTGGAGTAAATATCATAACCATCGACTCTCTGAATTATTCCAGTAAATAACAGATAATTTCTCGCCGATAATGTATATACTAATTTAGCCTTCTGAAAACCAGAAATAAGTGAGGTACAATGTGGATTTGTGGAAGGAAATGGCACCAATAATGCAATATACATCTTAAGGAACATTGATAGAAAGAGCTATAGAGGAAAATAAAGATCTATATATGTGATTTATAGACTACACGAAAGCATTTGACAAAGTAAAGCATGTAGAAATAATCTAATATGTTGAAGAAATTAAACATTGATGGCAAGGATCTGCGAATCATAAAATACATGTACTGGCAACAAACAGCAGCTATACGAATTAACAACCAAACAGGACAATTCCAATATATAAAACAAGGAGTCAGACAAGATTGTGTTCTGTCACCAGATTTGTTTTCACTTTACAGCGAATATATTATGAGATCAATAGTAGACAAAAAAGGAATTGAAGTCAACGGTAACAACATAAATAATTTACGATATGCGGATGACACAGTCTTAATAGCAGAGACAGAGAACAAACTACAAAAAATGATGGACATAATAGTAAAGAAAGCAACAAGAAAGGTCTCAGTCTGAATAGTAAGAAAACAGAAGTAATGGTTATATCGAAGAAACAATCATCACCATCATGCAACATAAAATTAAACGAGACAAATCTTAAACAAGTGCAAAGTTTCAAATACTTGGACACAATAATAACATCAGATGGGAGATGCAACACAGAAATAAAAAGCAGAATAGCTCAGACCAAAACAGCATTTCAGAAAATGAAAAATATCTTATACAACAAATCTATGTCAATGAAAATGAGAAAGAGAGTTCATCGGTGCTATATAGAACCAATTCTGACCTATGGAAGCGAATCATGGACAATAGACAAACAAATGAAAAGACGATTAGAGGCCACAGAGATGGGAATTCTTAGAAGGATGTTGAAAATTCCCTGAACAGCTAAAAAGACCAATGAGGAAGTTCTCAAAAAGGCCAACACAGAAAGGGAGCTCTTAAAAGACATCAGAAAGAAGCAATCGACATTTTTCGTGCACATCATGAGAAGATGAAAGTTGGAATACTTGGTTACAACTGGCAAAATAAAAGGAAAGAGAGATCGCGGACGACAAAGAGAGAAAATACTGGGTAGCTTGGTGTCATGGCACGGAAAAGAGTCAACAACAGAACTGATACGATGCACTGTGGATAGAAGATTGTGGAAGGACATGATCGCCAACGCCAACCTGTAAGGCACTTGATGATGATGTGTTTAGCCATCACTTTATAAGTCTTGGAATGTTTCTTACACGTCTTATCATATGTATGAATAATATCAACACACAGGAACACAAACTCATTCATAAGTTTATCTAAACACTTTCTATGACTTTTTTTTACCAGAAACGCCCACGATCCTCGATGAGAACCCGACCAATTCAATTACCTTAAGATTGAACTGGAACCGTTTCCAAAGTTACTCTCTTCTTTGATTGATTAATAACGCTTCCTTTCATACGAATGCTCTTTTCTGATTGGTTATAATGCAGCTGTCAGTCATTTCTTTGTTCCGCCTCCCATGGTAATGATCTTTTCTGATTGTTAATTCAGATGTCTGTCATACTCAGTCTCTGATTGGTTAATTTATAGATCTGTTACCAGATTATATTTAAACTAGACCCATGATGGATTTCATGTTATAAGTTTGTTTGATTCAAGGAAGCTTATTTTCATACTAGTGTTCAGTCTAGAGGATTGAGACTATATTTTACGCTGTAAGTTTAAGTAATATTTTCTATTTTTGTGTGTGTGTTAAAGATCGTATGTTAAGGCTTATCGATAACAGTTTATTCAATTTTATTGCTGTGTTTAAAGTAGGTATGATAAGTATTGTTGAGATTGTTGTTTAATTAATTTAAACTAGGAGTGATAAATATTATTGACAAATGGTTATTGTATTTTCTCCAGATGGTTTCACATAATTAGGTATCTTCTGGTGAATATCTGTGTCCAAAGAAATTTAAATGGCGCGGCAGTTTGTTGGAGCACACTCATGGTGCTCATCTCCTTATTCGACACATTCGTGACATTTGTCAGCACACGTATACGACTCGTAGTTCTTTAGCCAAACATAGAAGACTAAAACACTCAGCGATGGCATCAACGAGCTTTCCTCTTCCACTTATGACCTTCCCCTCTGCTTCTTCTGAGCTTCCCTCGTTGACTTATGACCTTCCTCTCTGCTTCTTCTGAGCTTTCCTCGTCGACTTATTACCTTCCGATCTGCTTCTTATGAGCTTCCCTCGTAGACTTACGGCCTTCCCCTTTGAGACTTCAGAGCTTCCCTCGTAGACTTATGACCTTACATTAATGATCGCTTACGTGTGTCGTCCTGACAGAAAGACTTGCCAGGGCATACTCGCTTGGAGTGATGACTAGTCCCACGGAAAAAAGGCATGACCTTCAAGGCGACTAAACCTTTGCCAGACATCGCATCAGCTCCCATTCGAATGTGGATCGGAATTCGCATTTCTGTTCAAGGTGACAGGTAAGTACACGGACAACTATTTTCTCTGGTAGCTTGCTAATAGTGTCTGCATTATGATGATTCTGTATGCACTGCTCTGAGAATGGTCCTTGTTTGATATGTATCGGTAGTAAGTAGCTTGTAGTCATGCATGTTCTGATGAAGGCGTCGTAATGTATTTAGTAATTTTTCTGTTCACGTTTTTCTTACAGAAAACATCCATCAAGATTCCTCAACTTCTACACTAAGTTTTCTGGCTTCTATTTCTGCCTTTCTCAATTACGAAGACACATAAATAGTGATAACTTTCGAGGAATCCTAGTACATGCCACTTGCAAACCGATACAAAGGTAGAAGACACCAGTGCCAGGTCTATGACACTATCAGAGTCCCTTGTTCGAGTAATCATTCAGGCTGCCCTTCCATCATTCAAGCTCACTAAATTCGATCGATACCAGGGTGTGTTCTCTATGTCTTCTCCCCCTTTGATGGTTATGACGTTACCCCTGGCCTTCCAACGGAACTTTTGTCCCTAACCTTTTCCTGTTTTTCTACTTTAGTGTCACCGTTTAGGATTCGTCTGAATACTTCTTGTCGACATAGTTGGTTTTGTCGCTGAAACTCGATGATGTGTATGGTCTAGACTAGTGTGTATTTCCACATAAATTCCATTCTACCATTCAGCTGTTCAATTCAGCAAAAGGATTAGTCACAAGTCTAAAAAGTTAATCGCAGAACCCCTCACGTAGATTACGCCCCTGAAATTTTATTTCCGGTCAGCTGTTAAGCTCACTAGCAGGACCTTGGACATTAGTTAGCCAAGCACCGAGTAAGTTGTATGTCACCATTAGTTTCAAAGAAATTTTAGGCCTACATTAAAGTTGTCATGAATAAAATAACTATAAGACTATCATATCTCATACTACAAGTGAAAAAGTCACGCATTTGTCATGAGCCACACTAACCGAAAGTATTACCAACCATGAACGATATGCCTGTCATAACTCTACTAAACAACAGTCACGCCTCTGATATAACCCTACTAACAGAAAATCGGAAAATAAAATCATGAGAGTTACCCCTCCATGTTGTAACTCTACTACTCATGAAAGTTACGCCTCTGTCATAACTCTAATAAAGGACAGTCTCGCCCCTTATATAACCCCACTAAGCGAAGGTATTAACAAACATGAAATTTACGCCTCTGTCACACCCATAAAATACTACAACCAAATATAAAAGTCATGCCCCTGTCATAACTCATTTCACTAAGCGAAATTATTACCAACCATGAAAGTTACGTCGCTGTCATATCGCACTAAAAAAATGGTCAGGCCTGTTACAATGCTATTAAGTTGGCTTTTCGTCACAAGTCCATTAATTTACCGCCTCTTTAAAACAACGCCACAATACTAGACAGCTGATAAACTCATTTGCGAGCCCCAACCATCAGTCTCGCGGTTAACTCAATAGTGCAGCTCATGTAGACGACTAGGCTGGCTTAAGTTACTCAAGCGAAAAATTTTACAGAGAAACGGGTTCTTTGACGGTGTACCTGCTAAAGTCATTAACGCACCAGTATCCGTCTTACGGAGAAGCGGTCAGTTTGGACATTAATAAATCTCATGTTTTGATGATTTCACGTAAATATTTTAATGCACCTTCGTGTGGCTAGGCTAGGCATGTGTCAGTGTCACGGTCAAGCACTGTGTAATTTGTTGTCGACATGTTAGCAATAGATGCAAAAAAAATTTTAGGTATACATTAAAGTTTTCTTGAATAAGATTGTTTTGAAAGTACAAAGTTATGTCACCCCGATATCCCCCAGTATTCATGAAACATCATGACAGTCACCCCGCCCACGCCACTTTCATGAGTCCCCACCACTACGAGAGATCACAAGGCATAACGAGAGGTCAACGAGAGGTCAACGAGAGGTCAACGAGAGGTCACCCAGCCACGACGAGAGGTCACCTCGACCGGACGCCACGAAAGGTCACCGAGAGGTCACCACAACCGGAAAAAAATGTAGACTCTCATATAGAAAAAATGTGCCCCGATGTAGAGTAGACTATTTATATAAGAAATATTGTCCCGCGAACAGAAATTCCATGGTCCTAATGCTGATACTTTACTACTCATACAGTCCTTTTGAATGTAAATCCATTATTTTAATTTGCTATTGTTGTTTCCAGTTTTCCATTTTGGAGAAAAATAATAAATGAATAGTATTATAGAGGGAAACTTTCGAGGCGATAATTCAGCGAATCATAGGAGGAGGGGATATATTTACAGCACTTTGAAAAAATTGCAAATAATCAACAACAGAAACAAATAATATATGGTCCTAAGCAGGATCGAACCCGTACTCCTTGGCACAGAGCCTTGCCACGAGAAGCCAAACGCTAAGAAACACGACCAATTCAGCTAACTAAAAAATTAGCTATCATTTGCGGTGTCTTTCATGGCGTTGTCTGCAACACAAGTATTCAGCCCTACCGGTAGATACTGGTCAAAGACATCGCCAATGATAGCTATTTTTTTAGTTAGCTGAATTGGTCGTGTTCCTTAGCGTTTGGCACATCGTGGCAAGGTTCTGTGCCAAGGAGTACGGGTTCGATCCTGCTTAGGACCATATATTGTTCTTTGTTTCTGTTGTTGATTATTTGTAAATTTTTCCGAGTGCTGTAAACATGCCCCCTCTTCCTACGAATCACTGAATTATCGCCTCGGATGTTTCCCTATATAATAATATTAATTTATTATTATTTGTCTCCAGTATAAACCAGTGGAAACTACTGTTCGTGATGTTTCGTCCTATAAATGTTTGTCTGCAACACAAGTATTCAGCCCTACCGGGAGAACCTCATCCTATGATTCACTTTTCCATTTTGTATGAGTGTTTTAACATTGCAAGTTCCTATTCTCAATGTTTGTTTTATTTTTATCTTGCTTACAGTAGCTTGATGACGATTGGGTATCACCTGTAACACATGATGTTCTCTACCGAACGAGGGTATGCTGAGAGGTAGGGTTAAAGTAAAGTATGCCAAGATATTGGGTTATACTAAAATTTGCCGATTGATGTGTTTATAGTAAAGGTTGCCGAGAGTCGAGACTATTGTATTTATCCCTATTTTAATCGTGATAAACTATCATCTTGAGTACAAGTACCAAATGTGTATTAACTGTTATAGTATTTGATTTATTTTAAGTTAAGTTGCTGATAATAACAAGAGAGCTTGAGGGCAATAACCGTCAAATATGAAAGACCAAGAACAATAAGGTCGTACTGATGATATATTTATTATTGCAAACTTTTCATTCACTCAACACTTTAATCACATTATAAAATGTAATCATTGGTGGGGAGGGGGGGGGGTTACTATTCACACCACCAAAAGGTAAATTAAACGTTTATCTCATTCACCAGGTGCTGTGGTCACTGAATGACGGGATCATCTCTGTGATTCTGGTTGGCCTCAATTCGATACCACTGCACTACTGTGCCCAAGACCACACCTACACGTGGTTCCCCCTCCTTCCCCTGTTGGCACATAGCTATTCTTGGGCGCGACCGAGTTTCCCAGCGGTATAACTGTGCAGGGAGGAGGTTAGCCCCTATAGATGCAGGACCAGAGCCCACTGGTTCGTAGTACACGCCATGGTCCACATCCACTCACCCTCACTCTCTCTTGAATGAGAATACCACCATGCCCTATCTCCAACAAGCCTGTGGTATATCGCACAGACACAACAGGCCTAGGACGTGACGTGTAAATGGCCTACATATGATACCCGTTAAAGAGCGAAGCACGTGCCAGTAGGTTGGCAGGGAATGGGTCGATGCAAACACTGCTTGACTCCACGGCCTGGAGGAATGGACACATAAATGGCCATCACAACAGCAGTGGCAGAGTGTGCCATGGAGGGGAGCTGCGAGACGATAAAGTGGGTGCAAATTTCATCCTGGGGTGGTCAAATAATTCAAGCCCCCCCCCCCCTCCAGATTGACAATATAAAACACAATCATAATGTGAACTTATATTTGAACAAAATCTCATCTTTAGCAAAGTTATGTTGGTATGTCCTTCCATCTATATTCTGTTATATACTTTTATGTGAAGTCGGTTGGTTAAATCATAGGCGACAGCTGGTAACGTAATTGTAACAGATCATATAGTGCCACCTGCTTTTTCCAAACCAGATTCTAATTTCTACAACATAAATCTGATCTCTCTCTCTCTCTCTCTCTCTCTCTCTCTCTCTCTCTCTCTCTCTCTCTGCGATCAGGACTCAATCAGAGTAGGATTCTAGACACTCACGTGAAGTCAGCTTATAGAAGAGAATTGCACACCAAAGGATGTGGGAGTAGAATTAGTGCAGTACGGTACGCAGCGGGAGAGAAGTAACGTGAAAGAAAGATAATGACGTAGTGAGCAAGAGACGGTTGGTAAAGAACAACGAATAGAGTCAGTTGGAGATCGGCAGCGATACAGAGCGGTTGACTAATTGAGAGCCATGGAAGGCAAGAGTGATCGTAGAGAAATATGAAGCGAAGCGGCTGAGATGGAACCCATGGGATAGCCCAGGTCAAAGGAAGGACATGAGGATAGGATTGACCAGCAGAGGAGAATTAATCAGATGAACTCAGCGACAGATATTTACGAATGGACGATTGCTAACAGAGCCGGCAACAGAAAACGTTAGAATAGGATAGGCCGTTCGATGGGGAACGGTCCAACATAGAATAGTAGTGAATAATAATAAATATAGGATGAGATTAAGATAGAATAATAAATAGAGGATGAAGTAAGAGTGGAATTGAATAAATCAACTTTGATTGTTTGATCAAGATGTATGAATCTGTAAGAACTGACTAGTAGAAGAAACAATAAACCAAGAAGGATGCCGATCAGAGATCACCTGTGTTCTTATGTGTTGACAATTAGCATGGTTATCGTTACGCGAGGGTACCTCTCCACGGCGGCACAGGGTGGATGTCAACAAGCACTGACGGGCACAAGAATACAAGTTCACGAGTAACAGACGGATAGATAGAAAGAAGAGTACGAAAACAAAGTAGGGCAGATGAAGATAGAAAGAAAGAAACAAACAAATAGACAGAAAAGAAAAGAAGAAGGAAAGAGAGAAAAGACGGCCACAAGCTGTCAGGTTAAGTGTGTTGATCGCCCCCATAGACAGAACATCACAATTAGAGTCTGTCAGATCCACTCTGATTGAACACCCGTTTAAACATTGCACTGTGTTCTGCGCCAGTGGCCAAGTGCATCCGATTTCAGCCAGCATTTTATTCAGGTTTGCATTCCTTAGCCTTTGATTGTTCCCAATCTTCCTGCAAGGCAGCAGATGATCTTTTCTGTAGGGGGATTCTGCCCTTAGATGGTCGGCCCTTCCAGGTTTACGAGCAACATCTGCCCGAGTCACTAGAGGTGACTAACACAGACATGCACACACAAAGATAGGAGATGTGACAAACACAGACATGCACACAGCGATACAAGGCATGACTAAAACTGACACACATCAAGATATATGACAATTGACTAACATAAACATGCACATAAAGATATGAGATATAACTGACATGGACATGCACACACAAAGATATGACACATGCCTAACATAGACATGCACACAAAGATATGAGATATGACCAACATAGACATGCACACGCAAAGATATGAGATGTGACTAACATAGCCATGCACACACAAGGATATGAGATGTGACATAAACATCTGATCTGAAATATATCTTGACTAGTCACTATTTTTCCTAAGCTGATAGATGTCCTGAGGTGAAAATTCTAGCTAAATGGATTATTTACTTGTCATTGGTGTTTAACTATCTTACAACTATGGTCTGGTATTAGCTAAAATGTCTAACACTGACTGGCCAACTCTAACTTCCTGTTTCTAACCACTATCATTGAGTCCCTATCTTTTACTGATTCTGAATGACAAACTGAATGAGACGAACTCAAGGAGAAAGTGTTGCCAACGGTAGTTGATGGAATCCCGCTTGACAGTCTTCAAAAACCCGCGATCTATGGTTATTTACAATACGAAAAACACGAGACACAGAAATTATTCACATTGATCTTAGCACTTTTTTTATTATCAGGCAGTCTTACTTGGAACTCTTTATGTAGCCTAGTAGGAAAGATAGTGGATAATTTTCTTAAGTCAGTTTCTTCTTCAGTTGGCAGTTTCATTTGATGTAGTTTTTCGTCACATTCATTTCAACGCATAAAAAAAATCTATATTTAGCTTTTGAATGAACAATGCCATATACATCATAAGATCTTTAGTAGAAAAAGTCATAGTGAACATATCTACACCTATGTTTCATAGATTATACCAAAGTATTTGACAAAGTAGGTGTCCGGTTAGCGCAATCGATAGGCGGTTGGCTTACCACGGCAACAGCCGGGGTTCGTAATCCTGGCGAGGACACCTGGGTTTTACTAATTCCCTAAAAATTAGTAGGAGCCGCGATAGCTCAGTGGTTAGTGAACTGGACTACTACGGACAAGGGGTAGGGTTCGATCCCAACCGACGGCTTCGGGTTCACCCAGCCTTAAATGGGTACCGGATTTTTTCTGGGAAAGTAAAAGCAGCACGGGCGTAATACCGACCACATTACCCCAAAAATCATGTGCTGAAGGTCTGTAAAATATAGGGTCACTAACACCATATTTCCCTATACGCCACTTGGCGTGACGGGGGGTACTTTTTACTTTTACTATTTGACAAAGTAAAGCATCAAGAAATAATCACAATTTATAAGGCATAAACGTTGACAGCAAAGATATAATAATAATAAAGACCATGTACTGGCAACAAACAGCGACCATATGAACTAGAATCAATTGGCAGTGATCAACAAATAAAACAAGGTATTAGGCAAGGTTCTATTACACCAGGAGGTTTGACATCCCGCCTCGATGACTTGTTGACCAATTCTTTATAATCGACGGTGACAGATCAAGATTCTCGTTTGCCTGGACACTGCACTTGTACTGTACTGCCCTGTGTCACCTTTGCTTGTTCACACCTTCATGGACTGACACACTTCAGTCAACGTTAGGCTTGACTTCAGCAGGACCCTTCTAGTGGCCCGACACACTTGTCCGTCGTCATCGCATAACCTTGTACTTCGCGTTGTTTTGTTGTTAAGACCGTCACTGCTTCGCCGGGCCCGTGTTTGGTGCACTCACCCCCACCCCAGCTTTCATTCTTCGCTAGGCACAGACTTAAACAGACTGCGTTGAGTAAGTAGTCAATGGAACACCATTTAAAAAATACACAATCTATGTTTATTTATGGAATATCATCCTCGCACAACATTGTACACTTCCAACCACAGGAGGTTTGTCAGCTGCACTTCTCACAATACTTGTTAACAATGAGGCGTAACACATACACTCGTCTTGTTATCCTGCACTGTCAATGTGACCCCTTCACGTGGTCGGGCTAGTTCCACCCACACACCCTACGCCAACGTGTCTTGGCTTTTAACCACGGGCTGCATTGGTAACACTGTCCTTCCATAAATTATACACCTCATTACTTTCACCTAAATTGTTCGTTGCTTACGAGTTTCACAACTCCCTTATAATAGCACACTCATTACTGAGCATTGAATCTGCGAGAGCTATCTCGCTTGCTATCACCTAAATTGTTCGTTGCTTATGAGTTTCACAACTACCTCTACGTGCCTCTATACTGGTAACACAAGTTTACTTAACATTGACCCATGTGCCAGGTCCGTTCCGCTCAACTGCCAAGTACAAACTAACTAAGCCTACCACACTGTTTTGTGTAAATAACCTGGCTACAACTCACGGTATCGGTTGCGAAAAGCCACCTTCCGCATTGAGTACTGGTCCCATCTAGACTGACCTTCTAACTTATCGTTTTTCCTAACTCCCTCCCTTACAACCAATCATATCCCTGTTTACATTCTTCCTTCTCTCTTTCCACATGAAACTCGATATTTCTTTTTGAGTGAACTCCTCTCACTTTCCCCTCGACTTCTATCACACACTCCCATATTGTTATACACTCTGTAATCACTGCTACTGTGTGCTGTTACCAGATTTATTTAATATGTATTTTTAAAAGTAATTTAAGAGCCCCGTCACGCCAAGTGACGTATAGGGAATATGGTGCTAGTGATCTTACATTTTACAGACCTTCAGCACATGATTTTTGGGGATATCCATTTAAGGCTGGGTGAACCCTGAAGTCGTCGTTTGGGATCGAACCCTACTTCTTGTCCTTTGTAGTCCAGTTCACTAACAACTGAGCTATCGCGGCTCCCATTTAATATGAATAGTGAGATTATTTATAATCCATAATGGGACATGCCTGGAATAATAATTGGAAGTCATAATTAAAAAAAACCCTCAGGTATGTTTATGATGCAGTCTCAATCGCTAAGAGTGAAAATGAGTTACAAGAAATTTTAAACACTATAGCGAAGGAGAGCAAAAACAAATGAATCAGCGTCAATTGCAAAAAAGACAAAAGTACTGGTAGCAATAACGAAAAAGACATCACTGCAATGCTCGTTAAAGACAATATTAATACAGGAAAATGAATTTATATATCTGGGAAAAATGTTAACCTCAGATGGTATATGTACACCAGAGGTGAGATGCAGAATGGTTCAGGCAAAAACAGCATTACAAATAATGAGGAAGATACTGTGAATCCATTTTTGACAATAGAAACAAGAAAAATAGTTTTTAAATGTTATGTAGAGCCAGTCTTAGCATACGGATGTGAATCATGGACAATTGGATAACAGACAAGAAAATCTGAAAAGGCTGTATAAATGTGCTTTTACAGAAGAATGTTGAAAAAAAAGAGCGCTAATATTAATGTGACCATATTTTTGAAACCTTAATCCGGGACGGATTGTTTTGACTTAAATTTTCCATCAATAAAATGAAATTTCTTCCGTGTTTTTAAAGTAAATAATATATATATATATATATATATATATATATATATATATATATATATATATATATATATGGGAGCCGCGATAGCTCAGTGGTTAGTGAACTGGACTACAAAGGACAAGGGGTAGTGTTCGATGCCAAACGACGGCTTCCGGGTTCACCCTGCCTTAAATGGGTACCGGATTTTTTTCTGGGAAAGTAAAGCGGCACGGACGTAATATCGACCACATTACCCCAAAAATCATGTGTCGAAGGTCTGTAAAATTTATAGTCACTAACACCATATTCCCTATACGCCACTTGGCGTGACGGGCTCTTTACTTTACTTTTATACCATATGCATATCATAAGTTCTTAAACAGAAAAATGTCAAGTAACTGAATACTAACACAATGTAAATAAAATCTAATGAATGCAGTAACCTCTATCACTAAAGAACACAATAAAAAGAATTAGTTCGTCGGCAAACGAAAGTAACATAATGAATATACAAGAATGTGAAATGTCGTGGCCGCAAAGATGCTACTTGTTGAGTTTCAGTTTCAGCATACAAGATTTAAAGCTTGAAGCGCATTTTACTGTTACTTTTTCGCCAAATGAATAGCCAGTTCAACTTTTTAAACATTTTCTAAAAAAAAAACGGAATAATGTATATTTTTAAGTCAAAGAGACGTTTATAATATTGGCAAAATTGGTAACCGTTTATGGCCCTAATGTATTTTAACAAATCCGGGACAAAAGCTAAAAAATCGGCCAAAATGGGGACAAATTAGAAACAGTAAAAAATCCAGGACAAAGGTTGAAAAAAACAGCAACAAATAGGGACTGTCCCTGGAAAAATCGGGACGTTTGTTGAAGGCTTGTTGTGTTGTGTTTTGATCTTTCTACCTTGTCACGTGGCCAAACAATTTTATCTGTTGTTTCTTTATGTATTCTATGGCGGGGCCTATTCTTAGCTTTTTTCTCAGTTCTTTATTTCTGATCTTATCTCTCAGACTGTTTCCTGTCATTTGTCTAAAACTTTTCATTTCAGCAGAGGTTATTTTTCTGATTGTTTTTGCATCTAGGGTATAGGTCTGGCATTGGTAGCACAACGTTGGGATGAAGATTGTATTGTATAGTGCTCGTTTTGCCTCTAGAGTTATTTCCTTGTTGGACAATAGTGGTGATAGCTGTCCAATGATTTGACAAGTTTTGTTGCATCTCAACTCTATCTCTGCTGTTTGTGAATTATCGTTTGTCACTTAACTTCCTATGTATTTGAATTCCTTTACTTGTTTTAGTGTAATGCCTTCTATAGTTATGTTGATGTTCTGTTTATTTTTGGCGACATTCATGACTTCTATTTTCTTGATGTTTATTTGCATGTTGTATGTTGTGCCTGAGCTGTTGAGTTTGTTTAAGTGTTCGTGTAGGTCTATTGTTTCATATATTAGTCTGCATTATTATCGTCTGCAAATAAAAGCTCGTTTATCTTCTGTCTTTGATGGGTTGGCTAACTTGCATATATTGTCCATGTATGTAATAAACAGTAGGGGGATATTACGCACCCCATCTTACACCTGATCTAACTTCGAAGTGGTCTGTGTAGCCTGATGTTGTTCTGACCCTGCAGCTGCTGTTGATGTAGAGGCATTTAATTATGTTGTTTAGATGTTGGCTTACTTCGTATGTTCTTAGTATTTCCCACAGTTTTTCTCTGTTTACTGTGTCAAATGCTTTTTCCTGGTCAATAAAAGATATGTATAAATTTTGATTGTGTTCTGCCGTTTTTTTTTCTGCAAGCTGTTTTAATGTGAATTTTAGTGTCAGTATATCCTCTGTTTTTTTCGTAACCCCATCTGAGAATCGCTTAACTGTAGTTCTATTATTGGTCTCAGCCTTTTTTCAATGATTTTGGCGTATAGCTTTCCTACATGGCTGAGAAGCGATATACCTCTATTTTGATTGCAGTCTCTCTTGCCACCTTTATTTTTCCATATTGGATACGATGATTGCTTGTTGCCAGTCTTCTGGGGCTTGTTGTTGGTGCCATGCTGCATTAAATATTCTGTGTAGCCATGTAACTCCTGTTTCTCATGTTACTACTATTATTTTTATTGGTATGTTTCGCCTTCGAAAACAGCTCAGGAGATATTTACATTCGCACTAGACCAGATGGCTCACTGTTCAACCTAGCACGACTAAGAGCAAAAACCAAAACAAATGTTGCCCTACTTAAAGAATTTTTATTTGCTGACGATGCAGCCCTAGTCGCTCATAGTGAGGCCACCCTACAGTCGCTGATCAACAACCTGGATAAAGCATGCGACCTTTTTTCACTGTCAATTAATGTTCAGAAGACAGTAATACTAAATCAAGGTGACTTCAAACCTCTATCTATTACTCTAAAAGACTGCCCACTAGAATCAGTACAGAAATTTACATATCTTGGATCCACAGTTACGCAAACCATCTCTCTTGATGAAGAAATAAACTGTCGAATTGGTAAGGCAGCTACGACCTTCGGCAAACTCACAAAAAGGGCATGGAACAACACGAAACTAACTCGAAAGACTAAACTCCTAGTATATCAAACATGTGTGCTTAGCACACTACTATATGGATCCGAAACCTGGACAACATACTCAAACCAGGAAAAAAGACTAAATGTATTCCACATGCGATGTCTCCGCAAAATAATGCACATCAAATGGCAAGACAAAATAACCAACTTAACTGTCCTGCAACGTGCTAAGACCTTAACAATCATGTCGATGCTCAGAAGTCGAAGGCTAAGATGGCTGGGGCATGTCCAACGGATGGAAGAAAAACGCATTCCTAGCCAAATACTATATGGCGAGCTAAAACACGGAAAACGACAAATCGGCAGACCTAAACTACGATATAGAGATATCTGCAAATCATCTCTGAAAGACTTCTCCATCTGTGAAAACGACTGGCAACATCTGGCAAGTGATCGCACATCATGGAGAGCACGTATAAGGAACGGTATAACAACATTTGAGACTGTTCTAAGACAGGACTTAGAAGAGAAGAGACTCATGAAAAAGGATGGTAAACCCTGTGGACCAGCGAGCCTGACCTGTTCATTATGTGACCGCGTGTGTTTGTCAAACATTGGTAGAATTAGCCACGAGAGAAGCTGTTCGGCAAAAACAATACCTCAAAAAAATACGCAATAGCCTCCACTAGACCGTCTGACAAGACGAAAAGGGCCATATATATAATTCTGTCATCTATTTCTTATTGATGATTCTTTTAGTCACTGGTATTACTTCTTTTGATGTTTAGTGAACCGATTATTTCCCACTGCCCCTCGATGTTCTGTAATTTCTCAGTAGCATTATATCTGTTTTGTACTATCATACTAAAGTTTTTTTGGGTCAGTTCTTCTATAAATTCGACTTCTTTATTTTTTGTTCCGCATATATTGATAATTGTTACTTTATATTTATATATCTCCATCTTCTGTGTATTTCTCTGAGAATAAAACATTTTTCCTTTCAGACCTACTCTAAAGGCAAAAACGAGCACTAGACAATACAATCTTCATCTCAACGTTGTGCTACCAATGCCAGACCTGGACCCTATATGCAAGAACAATAAGAAAAATAACCTATACTGAGATGAAATGTGTTAAGCAAATGACAGGAAATAGCCTAAGAGACAAGATCAGAAATGAAAAACTGAGAAAAAAGTTAATAATAGCCCCCGCTATATAATATATAAAGAAACAACAGATCAAATGGTTTGGCCACGTGACAAGGCAGAAAAATCAAAACACAACACAACGAGCCTTCAGCAAACGTTGTGAGAATACCAGACCCAAGGGTCGACCACGAAAAAGATGGATGGATGGAAAGCATGGATGGATGAAAAAGATGGATGAATGGATTAGAAGTACTAGGAAACATAGCAGCAGAGGCGAACAGAAGAGCAAAAGACCTCAAATTATATCTCCCCTCGACGCAGAAAGGCAAATGAGGCAGGAAAGAGGTAGAAGAAGAAGAATACTGTAGTTATAGAATGCTGTACACTCATATGTATATCTACTCTAAGCATATATAGTTCTAGTTTTGTACTTCTTTGATATTTCTGGCTGCCACAGCTTTATTCTCACTTTTGCAACTACTGGTACATGGTCACTATTGCAATCTTCTGCCTGGACTTGTGTTAACAGATGTTATCCCATTCCTGAATCTTCTCTGTACCGATATAAAATCAATTTTATTGTGTACTTTGTTGTCTGGGCTTTGCCATGTCCATATTCGTCCAGGGTGTTGCTTGAACCACATGTTACCTATAATCATTTTATGTGTCTTTGTCCAATCTATCAATCTCTCCTCTTTGTCATTCGTCTCTCCAAGGCTATTTCTCCAGTTACATTTTGTACTTTAGCTGTTCCTACCTGTGCATCATACCGTTAATATAATAATTATTTCTTGGGATTTACACTGTTCCATAGTCATCAGTAGTGAAGTACCAGTGAAAGAACCAATACAAATGTGAATTTCAAGGCACATTATTCCTTATATAAATAGTCTACCCGCCCATCGAGGCACATTTTTTTGCTATATGAGAGTAGCCTAACATTTTTTGTCTCTATATGAGAGTCCCGGTGGTGACCTCTCGTTGACCTCTCGATGTGGTGACCTCTCGTGGTGGGGGAAATGGGGTGTGGTGACCTGTTGTGAAAGGGACTCATGAAATGTGTCGTCGGTGGGGTGACACAGCTTTCACATTCTTTCTTTGTACATTCGCTCAAATGTATTATAGTTATTCAAGAAAACGTTTAATGTATAACAAAAATTTCTTTGCATCTAATACTAACATGTCGGCAACAACTTACTCAGTATGTGTACTATATGGTGAGCTAAAACACGGAAAAAGACAAATCGGCAGACCTAAACTACGATATAGAGATATCTGCAAATCATCTCTGAAAGACTTCTCCATCTGTGAAAACGACTGGCAACATCTGGCAAGTGATCGCACATCATGGAGAGCATGCATAAGGAACGGTATAACAACATTTGAGACTGTTATAAGACAGGACTTAGAAGAGAAGAGACTCATGAAAAAGGATGGTAAACCCTGTGGATCAGCGAGCCTGACCTGTTCATTATGTGACCGCGTGTGTTTGTCAAACATTGGTAGAATTAGCCACGAGAGAAGCTGTTCAGCAAAAACAATACCTCAAAAAAATACGCAATAGCCTCCACTAGACCGTCTGACAAGACGAAAAGGGCCATATATATATATATATATATATATATATATATATATATGTTATCCATCTCTGGTGCTTTATTTCTTGGTGCATATTTGATTGATTACTTCTTCGATTTCCTCCTTGGTGATTTTGGGTTCAGTATTTGTGAGTTCTAGCGTGGTTTTTGTTGCCTTATTGGTAGTTATTATGTTTAACAGGTCTTCAAAGGTCAACAACAGAAATAATAAATAGTTTTTGAGATTGAAGGTTGTAGAGAGACATGATCATCTACGCCAGCAGGCATGGTCTTTGATAATGATGATATTTAGCTTCACCATAACTGCTCGTAATTTCTACGATCTTATCTTAAATCAGCACTTCACTTGAAATTTCTTTTACGAAATCGTTACTGATATTGCGGCCCCACATTTTGAATGGAACAGTTTTATACAGCTTACAAATATAACACGAACTATAGTCGCCTAGATAAACCATAGCACACGTCCAATCACAATTTGCAACCAATGTCCATGAAAATGTGATGATAAAGAACCAAGGAAAAATCTAAAATAGCGAGTCTGAAAGAAGTTTTTACAGGAAACAGTACTAAAAGCAAGAATTCCGAGAACTTGGAACATGACATGAAACTGAAAACCTGCTTGAATGTAGTCTTCTTTCTTTTGTTTTGTCACTGGAATGTTAATAAATGCTAGAAGAATAGTTAGATAATGAGTAGTAGAAATGTTAAAGTCTTTTGTTGCATACTGTTTTTTTAGGGACACACTAGTAAAAGTCGCTGACCCGTGATTTAAATATATCCAGAATTCCCACTTAGCGGAATAAAATATTTTTAGTCCCCAAATAGGGTACCCACCCCCTCTAAATCTAGCGGAAAACCGTTAAATGGTCAATAATGCGTGGAGATCTTTCTATATACTATATACACAGTATTATACATCGCAGATGGACAATCCGTATTTATTCGTCGGGATTTTGTTAATATTTCATCTCGCCGCCTAGATGAATGTTCGCATCCTAACAACCGGGAACTATCTTTTTGACCGGAAGTCGAAACGTGTGAAACTTGTTTGCTTACGAAGTCCGGAAGTGTTTAGTTCCCACTGCATCTCAGCATCCATCCTCTAGGGTACCTTTCCGGTTGTACCTCTATCAAATATTATTACAAAGGTTTCCGAGAGACGGGGTTATAGTAAAGGTTACTGATGTGCCAGAGTGGAATAAGCTTCTTATTTATAGTTGTTTTTTTTCTACGTCTAACTGTTTTGATCACACATAGATCACACATATAAAATAGCACGTTTTAACAATGTCTTGACGTATTCAACATTAATAGGCTATGCAAATCATGTTTATTCAAGTTTATTGAATCATTTTCTTGGCACGTGATGATTAGTGGTAGTACTTAATTATCAATCATGTTCTTTATTGGAGACGAACTAATATGCTAACGACGTTATTTATTGAGTTTGTCCCCTAGTACTTAATTTCTGTGATATATACAATTCTATCCCTTACATTCACAACTGTTATACGTTACACTTCGATTGTATTTGATCTAATTATTATTTGTTCTCTGAAGCACAAGACTTATGAAATAACTTGGGAACATTTCACAGCTAAATTATGTTATTACTTATTTATCTACTTTGGACTTGTTCTCTATGTTTCTAATCCTACTTGTAATGTTCTTGTTCTATCTACGTATCAACTAACTTCTGTTCTGCCTTTACTAACTAACTTCTCTGATCTTGCCTCTCACTGCTTCTCTTTTCCTAAGTAAATTGTAGAAATCCACACTATTATCTAGACTGCCTTTAGCTGTTTCGGCCGAAGCTGAACCAAGCTTGTCTAGCTTGCATTTCTGATTCTATTCTCATCTAAATTAACTCTAAAATCTTCATGTAAAAAAAAAAGTAAAGTACCCCCGTCACGCCACGTGACATATAGGGAATATGGTGTTAGTGACTATAAATTTTACAGACCTTCGGCACATGATTTTTGGGGTAATGTGGTCGGTATTACGCCCATGCCACTTTACTTTCCCAGAAAAAAAATCCGGTACCCATTAAAGGCTGGGTGAACCGGAAACCGTCGGTTGGGATCGAACCCTACCTCTTGTCCTTTGTAGTCCAGTTCACTAACCACTGAGCTATCGCGGCTCCTAAAATCTTCTTGTGCATGAGGCTAAATACTCCAGTCTCATTTGCATAATTTATTGGCTTACTCTTTGTGCAGGCCATACACAACCAACCCAAATCCGCGAGTTCTAAACTAATATGAACTTTGTGCCAAAATTGCCAAAACAATGTGTTATCTTGGCACATAGTTACCCTTACTAACTTGTTCCAAAGCAACGCTACCATGACTCTAACGAGTAACATCACTCTGGTCAACTTGACCTGCCCCTAGTTTGTTTGTCAACCTAATTCCTGGACATGTTGACTGGTCAAGTTATGTGATCATTCCCACCTTTTTCAGTAACAATTTCAAAAATTATATCTCTCAAAACTCGCTATTCATCCGTATGAATAATAATTCTGTTACAATTCTGTTACTGCTATCACGTCCATCCCCACACCTTTTCTAATAACAGCTAGAAAGTTTCCATTCACAAAACTTGTGATATTATTCTGTCTGCGTCTGAAAATGTGCGGTATTTTATATTTTAACCATGAGCAAACAACTCAAGGTATCCTAACTAAAGCTATCTCCCTATCTCACATTATGTAACTCAATCTATCCCACTACATATACTATTACACCGACAGACGGAGTTATAGTAAAGATTGCCAAGAATCGGGAATATAGTAAAGTTTGCCGAGAGAGGAGTTATATTAGTAAAGGTTTCCGAGAGGCGAAGTTATAGTAGTAAAGATTGCCAAGAGATTGGGTTATAGTAGTGTTTGCCGAGAGGAGTTATAGCAAAGATAGGCATGATAATGGGTAATAGTAAAGGTTTCTGAGAGATAAAATTATAGTAGTTTGTCGAGAGATGGGGTAATAGTAACGGTTGCCGAGAAACGGAGTCATAGTAAAAGTTGCCAAGAGATGCGATAATAGCAAAGATTTCGAAGAGATGATGTCAGAATAAAATTTACCGAAAGACAGGGTTGTAGTAAATGTTTTCGAGAGACGGGGTAAAGGTTGCCAAAGAGATAAGGTTATAGTAAAGGTTGCCGTTAGACATATTTCTAAGAGTTTATATGATCATCATCAAGTACAGGGCCTACTGGCGTAGGTGATCATGTCTCTCTACAACTTTCGATCTCGACAGTTATTTATCATTTCTGTTGTTGACCTTCTGCCAAGCCATTCTCTTAAGCTATCTGGTATTTTTTCTCTTTCCTTCCCTCTATCTCTTCGTCCCTCAATTTTTCCAGTTGTTACAATATATTCCAGTTGTTCTCTTCTTATTACATGGCCAAAAAATGATGACCGTTTCTTCCTAATATTGGAAATTAAGCTCTCTTTTTGCTTTGACTTCTTTCAGAACATTTTCATTACTCTTCTTAGCTGTCCATGGTATTCTCAACATTCTTCTGTAAAACCACATTTCTACAGACTCCAGTGATTTTCTTGTCTGTTGACCTATTGTCCATGATTCACATCCATATGTTAAGACTGGCCCTACATAACATTTAAGAACTCTTTTTCATGTTTCTATTGTCAAAAATGGATTGCATAGTATCTTCCTCATTTTTTGGAAAGCTGCTTTTGCCTGAGCCATTCTGCATCTCACCTCTTGTGTACATCTTCCGTCTGAGGTTAACAAAGTTCCCAAATATTTAATTTAGCTGTTTTAATATTGTTCCACTTGTCTTTAATTTGCACTGAGTTTATGTCTTTTTCTTTGTTGTTACCATTACTTTATATAGATACAGAATTTTTATATGAGTTGCCGAGAGACTAAATTATTAGTATATTACATTAATCTGACTCAAATAATCGAGATGGTACACCTGAATGCTTGAGACTGACGGTCGGTGGACGAAATGTGAGCGAGAAGCCGTTAACTATGAACTCTGAACACAGCCTTTACGCGAGAACCTTTTTTATGAACTCACAACAACTGGGTTCAGTCGCCAGGTCCTCTTCAGGATCTTTAACCAAAGTTGACACTCAGAACAGATTCCATCAACCTGGAGGGAGGCCCATAGGCAGCCTACCTTGAAACCAGGAAATTACAAAAAGGATCCCAAGAATTACAGATCAACATCCTCATTTGTGTAGGAACACTACAAAAGAGGATGTCCAACAAAAGATGTGTCTGGACCGTGAAACCAATTCCCTCCTTCCTCCAACACAGAATACAGACAAAACAAAAATTCAGCTGACCAGCTGACACAGGTTACGCAAAACGTAGAAAATGAATTGAACGAAAAAAAAAATTAATTAATAGCTTCTTTCATTGACCTCTCCCTTTTCTTTGACACTGCATGGATGAAAGAACTGATGCTGACAATCAAATAAAAGTAAAAGACTGCCGACGAACCTGTTTTAAACACCCTACAAGCAGATGACTGCTCTCTGGCCAGCCATGGAAAAGGTCATCAGAGCCTCCAACCTATCTTTTCGAAAGAAAACTGTAGAGAAGGTAGAAAAATGTACAAAGACATAATCTATTAAAATATACAATACGAAAACTACAGCTACATTTGCTCTCACTCTCCACACAACGACAAAATATCAATAAAGCTGAGACACCTTACAATACCCCAAACAGACATACTAACCTCTCTCGGAGTCGCCCTTGATTCTAGACTCCTCTGGAAACCCAATCGTGAAAGAGACCAGTGCAACAGTCTAACAAGGATAAAATATTGAGAAGAAAAACAGTCACACTACAACACACACACACACACACTCTCTCTCTCTTTCTCTCTCTCTCACTCTCTCTCTCTCTCTAAGTGATAACTCGACTCAAATACAATAACAAGAAATGTATTTTTTTAATGAAAATCATTACACAAATTAAATATGTTAAAAGCATGGCATTGAAACAGCTTGGGAGATAAAATCAGAAGTGAAGAACGGAGAGTAAAGCTAGCAAAACTTTCCGTCATTGAATCATCATCATGCGCCATACCGGTTGACGTAGGCGGTATGTCCTTCCACAATCTCCTATCCACCGCGCATCGTATCAATTCTGTTATTGACTTGTTTTCCATGCCATGACACCAAGCAATCTAGTATTTTCTCTCTTTGTCGTTCCTGATCTCTCTTTCCTTTTATTTTGCCAGTTGTAACCAAGTATTCCAACTGACCTCATCTCATGATGGCGCCCGAAAAATGTTGATTATTTCTTTCTGGTATTTTTTTTATGAGCTCCCTTTTTGTGGTGGCCTCTTTGAGAATTTCCTCATTGGTCTTTTTAGCTGTACAGGGAACTTGCAACAGTCTTATGAGAAATCCCATATCTGTGGCCTCTCAGTCTTTTCATTTCTTTGTCATTGAATATATATCTAAAAACAGATAAAATAGTAGTTCCATCATGTCAGACAGACCAGAGCTCAGCACAACGAATTCTCATTAATTTTAGCGACACAGAATCTTGTATAAATACAATAATTGTTGCCATATAAAAAAAAACGGCGTAAAATTGCCCTGTTGGTTAGGAGTCTGCCATTGGCTCAAAAGAAACTGCTATAATCTGAAATACCAATCGTTTAATTTTATCTCGACAATGGTACACCAAATTACTTGTACAACAATAACTGGTCGAGACATGAGTAGTATAACATGTGGTTGACAGGTATACTCATGAAATAGAGGGATAGAAGAATTAATCTGGTACAGTACAAAGAAAAATATAAATTAATCTGGTTTTTTGGAGGTGGATAGGATCCAGGGTAGTGGTCTGGTTATTAGCTGACCTCACAGTTGTTGTAAGCTGACGTCGGTTGTGAGTTAGAGTATTAGTCCAAGTTGTTAGATGACCACCTAACATCATCCTCCTAATTAATGAGTAATGTAATGAGTAATGTAATGAGTAATTAACATCTGTGTTCTCCGCCAGCTTTGACAGTGCTAATAGGCGAGATTTTATGATGTTCTTAGCTTGAGATACTGCCACGCCCACAAAACACACCAGACGTGTAATCACCATAAACGAAAAAGATACCTAGGGTTAACAAAAAATTTATTAAATAATATTTTTATACTATAATATGTCCTTAAATGGTCAAGAATCTATAATTACGATAAATATGGCCATTATTAGTGATTTTTCCAAAAGAAAGAAAGTAAATCCGCAACCCAGGAAAGATAAGGGATCTCTGTCTAAGAAACGTATGACGCAAGCCGGAGAAAGCCGTAAGGAATCCAGGTTCCGACTCACCCTTTGTCTACTAGGAAATCCTCCAGAATTGGCACATGGAATGTACGTACCTTAAAAAACAGAGAAGAGCTGCACATGTAGCAGCAGAAATGAGAAATTATAAAATAGATATTCTAGGAATGTGTGAAACAAGATGACTAGGAACGGAAAGAATAAAACTAAATACAAGAGAGATGATTTTATCATCACGACACCAGGAACCTGGAGCACAACATAGTGAAGGGGTAGCTATAATGTTATCAAAGAATGCACAGAAGACGCTAATAGAATGGGAAGCAGTAGAGCCAAGAATAATAAGAACAACATTTAAAACAATCAAAAACAAAATAAAATTACACATTATCCAACACTCTCCACCAGCCAACGACAAGGATGATTTAGTTAAAGATGAATTCTATAAAGTGTTTTCACCATCAACGAAGGAGATACCTAGGGTTAAAAAACATTTATTGAAAACTAATTTTATACTTTAATATGTCCCAAAATGATCAAGAGTCTATAATTACGATAAATAGGATCATTATCATCATCATCATCATCATCATCATGTGCCGTAACGGTTGGCGTTGGCGATCATGTCCTTACACAATCTTCTATCCACAGTGCATTGTATCAGTTCTGTTGTTGACTGTTTTCCATGCCATGACACCAAGCTATCCAGTATTTTCTCTCTCTGTCGTCCGCAATCTCTCTTTCCTTTTATTTTGCCAGTTGTAACCAAGTATTCCAACTTTCCTCTTCTCATGATGTGCCCAAAAAATGTTGATTGCTTCTTTCTGATGTTTTTAAGAGCTCCCTTTTTGTGTTGACCTCTTTGAGAACTTTCCCATTGGTCTTTTTAGCTGTCCAGGGAACTTTCAACATTCTTCTGAGAATTCCCATCTCTGTGGCCTCTAATCGTCTTTTCATTTGTTTGTCTATTGTCCATGATTCGCTTCCATAGGTGAGAATTGGTTCTATATAGCATCGATGAACTCTCTTTCTCATTTCTATTGACACAGATTTGTTGCATAAGATATTTTTTATTTTCTGAAATGCTATTTTGGCCTGAGTTATTCTGCTTTTTATTTCTGTGTTGCATCTTCCATCTGATGTTATCGCTGTGCCCAAGTATTTGAAACGTTGCACTTGTTTCAGATTTCTCTTCTTTATTTTTATGCAGCATGATGGTGATGGTTGTTTCTTCGATATAACCATTACTTCTGTTTTCTTACTATTCAGACTGAGACCTTTCTTGTTGCTTTCTTTTACTATTATATCTACCATTTTTTTGTAGCTCAATCTTTGTCTCTGATATTAAGACTGTGTCATCCGTATATCGCAAATTATTTATGTTGTGACCGTTGACTTCAATTCCTTTATTGTCTACTATTGATCTCATAATATGTTCGCTGTAAAGTGAAAACAAATCCGGTGACAGAACACAGCCTTGTCTGACTCCTTGTTTTATAAATAGAAATTGTCCTGTTTGGTTGTTAATTCGTATAGCTGCTGTTTGTTGCAAGTACATGTTTTTTATGATTCGCAGATCCTAATAGGATCATAATGAGTGATATATTGGTTATGCTCTGTGACGAGACGAAATGCGTGTTTCAATATTTTCCAAGCCGGTGGTGCACAAGCACGGATCGATAAACAGTCCCACGTGCGCGGAAATATTTTTTGGGCGTGATCCCAAATAATTATAGCATTCCATTACGCGATTTAATATATTCAATCGACTAACATCGGTCAGTCATCACAAGGCAGCCAGCGAGCAAACACTGATGAACGGAAACAGTAATTTTCATAACAAATATACCAATAAATATATACGTGTTCAACTCTTTAAATCTAGCAGAAGATGGTCACGGTTGTTATACTAATAGAGCTATAAATCTAAAACACCGTCGAAGAAGCAAGAAGCTGCCTACAGTCTTTAAAACACCAACAGAATAAGAAATCAGTTTAATTAGTGCTGAAAATACATAACAATGTGTGTTTAATTAACATAGTTTTATTCGATTAAACATAAATATGAATCACATAACATATCAGAATATATTAGGTAAACCTAATAATGGTCACAGAGCACAGTTGTTACGAAATAGAGTCAACAGTGTCGTATCCCTTTTGTTAGAGAAGTCGTGAAATTGTTCCCATCCGCCGTTTTTTTATTAGCCAATCTCCGAATAATCCACCAATGAAAGAACCTGCCCACACGGCGAACTCCTTCACCAGAGCACAAATGTATGTACCTATTTGAGATTCATAACTAAGCGTTAATGTTATTATTAAAAGAGACTCATAAGTGATGTATAACTAAGAGGTCTGTCCTACTGGGGTAGTAAGATGAATATTACAGTGAATCATAGTTGAGCGACGGTATTGTAAAAACTGCGCATAGAATTGATGTCTGATGTCTAAGGTCGATATTTGCATGAATGTGACATGTATTGCTCACGTGTAAAATATTTCCTACTACAGCGATACGTCTAAGTAAGCTAACAAGGATTGTCCCTGTATACTCTAATTTAAATGACCGATCCTTCGTTTGATGTACGCTTCAACGCCCCTATAGCGTATATAGTCTGTCTTGTTAACATGATCATCGCAAAATGCAGCGGGAAACCTGGTTTAACTCTGTCGTCTAACTTATGTGCGCATAAACCAAAGTTTAATTATAGATATTTGTTTCGCACAACTGAAAGTCGGCCTATCTACAAACGTGTCTAAGAACTCGAAATAAAAAAAAGAATCTAAAATACGAAGTTTTTCTTATTGATACACGGGGAAACCGATGTGTAGAGGTAAGTCACAAACATTTTTCCTTTTCCTCATCTCGAATTCAAAAAGATCTTCTCCTATTTCAATCCTCTATTTAAACCGGTTTTCAGATAGAACGACACATGATAGTGATGGTTAGATTATTTCTTTTTTATATATAATCTAGTTTAGAGTCCTTGTAAAGGTAATTTTACAAGTTTCTTTTATGTTTAATCTTTCGTATCTGTAAAAATAATAACATGACTACTCCGCACAAACGTAGGTACTTAAAGCAAAACACGTCTAAATTAAATACACAATATAAACAGTAAACAAGAAACTAGTAGCAGGACGTCACGGATGACTGATTTTTCCTCTCCTGCGCGGTAAACGAAAGGCTTTTGTTCGATAAACCCCGTATCGTGGAAATAACGGCTCTCTCGAAATGTCTCAGGTTTATTCTATGTGTGGACTAAAAAAATGTGAAATTTAAAACGCGATGTGAATTAAAACACAAGCGCGATACATAATAAACAATTAATTTACTACTAATTTAAAAATATGTTGATTATTTTTAAATAATTCACCTCAAGATACGATAATAGACACCAAAGAAATTATGGTTTGTTATATACCAATTTTTTTTTCTTTCCTTAATGTGTCGACTCCGCAGCTAAAGTATAATTCTGTCTCTTGTCTTTCTCTCTCTCTCTCTCTCTCTCTCTCTCTTTGTGTGTACAGCTATATGTATGTAGATTATTCACTCTAGCTCACTGTCTATCTAAAACCATGTTATTGCTATATGATAAAAGTCACCAGATTCAAATAGCCCGAATATTTATACATTTTATAATTCGATGATTATTGACAACGCTAAAAGACAAAAGGAAGGCGAAACGGTTAGAGTTTGTCTTATTTAGACGTAGTTTATATCAAAACATACGTAAATCTTATACGGTTTTTATACCAAATCAGTTATTTTATAAATAACACTACAATGCAAACGTTAAACCAGGTACATATTTTCTTTCATTCATTTCTTATATTTTTTTTTGAAATATTGGGAAATGTACAACAAATACAGAGACAAACTAAACAACGTAATCATTCTAGTTACGGACAGATGGTGGAAGTATCTATTTAAAGCACTACTCGTAGGTCCGACTGTATGTGGAAAAACCGTCTTTGTGAGGAAATTTCTGGAGCACGTGTCAGAAATGGTCAGTCCTGCATGTGAGAAAATCGTTTCCTGTTACGGCGAGTGCCAACCGATTTACGAACCGATGAAGGGTGTTCAGTTTACTAAGGCCTTCCCGACATGGAGCAATGGTGAGGAGATAGGAGACGGCTTGTGGACAAAGAGGGTCTGAAGGACGAAATTTACGAGAGACTCACGAAACTATTTAACAAATGAAATCACCACCGAAACCTGAGCGTCATGAATATAGTACAAAAATATCTTTAATAAAAACAAGGAACAGAGAATGATAAGTCTCAACAGACATTACATCGTGCTCTTGAGAAATCCGAGAGACCGGTCTCAGATTACTCACTTAGCTAAGAAGATGTACCCGGGTTTCCTGCCGTGTATTAAGGAGCGACGACGGCTGCACACGCGTATTTTTCACTGGACCTCCGACAAAAACGCCAGATCACCTAAGACTGCGCGTCAATATTTTTCCTAAAGAACACCAGGTAGTCTACGTCCCGAAGTAAGGAACATGAACGAGTTGGTGAAAAGACGCGGCGAAATTTTGAGTTTTCTGTACTCAGCAATAACAGCATCTGCTTATCCCATAATAATCCTGTGCGAATGCTGCCACAACGTGTTAAAAGGTAACCTTCGGCTTACACCAGCTCCGAAGAGACGGTTGCGGTGTCATAAACTCGACCTGTGGATTCTCTTCGAGGAAAGAAAAATGTGAAAAAGGCAACAGATTCTACAGAAGGGTGGATTCATCGGCGCTTTGATTAAACTAATTCTGGGTATCCTGCGCGGTGTCCTGGGCGTGTGAACGATGGTCACAAAATGATTTTGATCGATCCTCGGCTACTAGAGTCTGTCAACAACAAGCTCAATGTACACCACCCGAGTCACTAAAGGACAGTATAGGAGATCTGGATACGCAATTGCAACAAGTCCTGGAAAGACAGGCCATGTTACCGTGCAACGAAGCGAGACTGTAAAAGCAGATATTACAACGATATCTGAAACGTCTCGATCAGTACAGACACAAACATCTAGGCGTAGTGGACATTAAACAGGCACCACCATCCTCTCAACCCTCCGACTCGATTACAACAACACCACCAACCGCGGTGTGTAAAGATAAAGTTGACGACAAAAATCATCAGTCCGCCTAGACCGAAAAAAAGGTTGTCGTTGACAAAGAATTTTCTGGCATGTACAAACTCAGGAAAAGAAGGAAACGTAAGATTCCAACAGCAAACTGGGAGACATGACCAAAGGAGTAAATAAGATGTTAAGAAGCCCTTACTACGTGCCGAAGCGACCGGGTGCTTACGGTAGTGTGGACGGTTTTCAGCGTAGTACCAAGTTAGGTGCCAAAAACGTTAAAGAAGGGTTGAGTCGACAAAACGCTTATACTCTACACAAAACCGTTGTTAGAAAATTTAAAAGACGACCTATCATCGTGGGTGGTATAAAGCATTAGTTCTAGGCTAATCTGATCGATCTGAGACAATTAAAAAATACAACGATGGGTACTCGTATCTCCTTAAGCGTATCGAGGTTTTTTTTAAGTTTGCATAGTCAGTTCCGATTCGGTCGAAAACTGCAAAAAATCTAGTGGAGGCAGTGAGTAAAATATTTGCTGAGCGCTAATCGAAAGATTTTTCAGACATAGAGAGTATCTGAATTCGTCAAAGAAACTTTCCTAAAATTTCTCAAAGAAAATGGAGTTTATTTCTTCACTGCGGAGAATGAGGATATAAAGAAAACTGTTGTGGAGCGGTTTAACGGCACGTTAAAAGAGAAAATGATATTTTTTGTTTACAAAAACGAACAAATTAAGATATGTAGACATGCTATCCGCCCCACTCCGAAACTGCAATACTTCGTATCACAGGAGTATTGGAATGCCAACGGCACATGTAAACTTAGCCAATCAAGAAGAAGTCTGGAAAACGTTATACGATAAACCAATACAGATGTTGATCAAAAAACGTTATAAAGAAAATGCTCGAGTTAGGATAGCTCAATCCAGCACTAATTTCAAAAAGGGGTATACACCATCGTGGACAGAAAAATTGTTTAAGGTCAGTCGTGTAAACAAAACAACACTGATAACCTAAGTTGTTAAAGATGATAACGGTGAAAAGTTGGAAAGTTTGTTTTATTCAGAAGAAGTCGGCTATAAACAGATGTATCGAATAGAAAGCATCTTAGAAGAGAGAGAAGTTGGTGGAAAAAAAGAGCACTTAATCAAGTGGTACGGTTACAACTCATCATTCAACAAATAGATTTCGAGTGACCAAGTATCCAGATACAGAGGCTGAATAAATGGAAGCGGAGGAACACATGCACACTGTTTTTGCGCACGGTAGTATAAGATGAAGAAAAGAAGAATGACGAAGGGACCAGCCGCGACAGCAAAATTTCACTCTGGCCTATATCAGTAAAATACAGCCGCGAATGGAAATCGTTTTTCTCTGCCACATGAACGTTATATATCCCGTTATCGGCGTGACATTATTTAATCTGACGGACAGAAATGGCGAGATTAATGACGGAAAAATGATGTCGACTTGGTTCCAGTGAACTATTACCTGCACAGTCTAACCTCGCAAGTCGAAGTTTCTCTCAACGATACTATGATTTCAGCTTCTGAAAACACCTTTTCGAGCGTAGCTAGAAGTCACCCTTAACCATAGCACATAGTCTTTATTTTGCCAGTTGTAACCAAGTATTCCAACTTTCCTCTTCCCATGATGTGCTCGAAAACTGTTGATTGTTTCTTTCTGATGTTTTAGGAGCTCCCTTTTTGTGTTTTTGTGTGCCTCTTTGAGAATTTCCTCATTGGTCTTTTTAGCTGTCAGGGAACTTTCAAAATTCTTCAGAGAAATCCAATCTCTGTGGCCTCTAATCGTCTTTTAATTTGTTTGTCTACTATCCATGATTCGCTTCCCTAGGTCAGAATTGATTCTATATAGCACTGATGAACTCTCTTTCTCCGTTCTATTGGCATAGATTTGTTGCATAAGATATTTTTTTTATGAAATGCTATTTAGACCTGAGCTATTCTGCTTTTTTATTACTATGGTGCATCTTCCATCTTATGTTATTATTGTGCCCAAGTATTTGACGCGTTACACTTGTTTCAGATTTGTCCTGTTTATTTTTATACTGCATGATGGTGATAATTGTTTCATTGATATGACCATTACTTCTGTTTTCTTAATATTCAGTTTAAGACCTTTTAGTTGCTTTTTTTGCTATTATATCTATCATTTCTTGTAGTTCATTCTCTGTCTCTGCTATTAAGACTGTGTCATCCTCATGTCGCAAATTATTTATGTTATGACTTTTTACTCCAAATCTTGTTTGTCTACTATTGATCTCATAATATGTTCTCTGTAAAGTGAAAACAAACTCTAAGTGGTATGTTAAGGAAGATCCCGTTCAAACAATATTGTATTTTTCACCTCTACTTACACTTTTGTTGAATAATCAACATTTTCACTTACTGCATATGTCTCATAGTTTCTTCTTTTTTGTGTGCTGAATATAAACACATGTGGCTTGGAATTAAAAGTTTCGATGTCCTTTTTTAATAAGTGAGGTACCCATTTTAGTAGTGTATTTAATTAGACTTTAGGATTAGGAAAACTTTAGAGTCAGGGAAAACGTTTGAGTTAAGGTTATGGGTTAGTGTTAGAGTTAGAGATTAGGGAAAGGGTGTTAGAGATTAGAAAGAAAGGGTTAGCGTTATGAGTTAAGGTTAGAGTTAGAGTTAGCGCTCGTTTTAGAGTTAGAGGAAAGAGAGTTAGCGTTAAAGGAAAATAATTTAGGGTTATTTTTAGAGCGAGAGACTAGGGTTAGAATTAAGTTATGAGTTAGAGATTTAGGGCAAAGGGTGTTAGAGATTAGGAAGAAAGGGTTAAGGATATGAGTTTGGGTTATAGTTAATGTTAGGGTTAAGGGAAAGACAGTTAACGTTAAAGGAAAGAAATTTAGGGTTAGATTTAGAGCTAGAGACTAGATAAAAGAGTTAAGTTAGAGTTTAGTTAGGTTATGAGTTAGAGATTAGAAACGGGTTAGAGTTAAAAGAAAGAGAATTAGGGTTAGAATTAGAGGGAAAAAAGTTAGGGTTAGAGGAAAGAGGGTTAGAATTAGAGACTATGGACAAGGGTTAGAGTTAGAGGAAAAGAATTAGTGTTAAGTACGATTTCACATTTCACTTTTTGTTCACCACCATTTTTTAAAACTTTGATAGCAAAAAATTGTGTTTAAATTATAAATAATACATAAACCAACATTACGAAATTGTGAACTATTGTATCTTTCACATTTTGACTTTTTTCCACTCACCAAAAATATTGACCTGCTTTTCCACAAACTTTTTCCTAATTTTCAAAAAAATACATAGGGCAACATTGAGAAATTTTATCCTCTTGTATTATTCACATTTACCTTTTTTATTACATTGAGGTCATAATGTGTCACAAACCTTGGTCCAAGCTTTAACCCTCTTATTTATTTTTCCAACTAACCCGTTTAATCTTTACCTTAACCCGTAAACAATTCTAACTCTTTCCATAATTTCTAATTCTAACCCTACCTCACTGATTCTTAACCATAACCCTAAACCTTCTCGCTGATTCTTGTTCCTAACCCTAACCCTTACCATAATCATCAACCTAAACCCAACCCTAACTATTATCAATACTCCAAAACCTAACCCTAACCATGACTCGCTAACTTTCTTTCCTAACCCTGACCCTCACCATAATCATAAATATAAACCTAACCATAAAACTGTTCGCTGATTCTTATTCCTAACCATAACCCTACCCCTAACTCTATCACTATCTCTATCACTAACTCCTTTCCCAAAGTTTCAAATCTAACCCTAAATCTACTACTAAGTCACTGATTCTTAACCCAAACCCTAACCTTGACCTAAGCTCTAACCAAAACCTAACCATTATCACTAGTCAAAAACCTAACCCTATCTTAACTCACTGATTCTTGTCTCTAACCCTCACCAAAATCATAACTAATCATTTTTCCTTATACAGAACCTGTGCCTAACCCTAACCATTATCACTAGTGCAAAAACCTAACTCTAACCATAATTCGGTGATTCTTGTTCCTAACTCATACCTTGACCTAAATTGTAAATCTAATAAATTTTCTAGTCTCTAAATCTTAACCATAACACCAAACCCTAATCCTTTTTCCTCTAATCTTGAACTATATCCCTTTTACCACGTCTTATACCCTAAACACTCTTACGTATTCTGTTTTCCTAACCGTAAACTTATTGTATTTCCCGTCCTTTTTGTTACTTTCAATATGTCTTTCAGCACAATGACCAATGTTTTTGAGCTGGTGATCGCTGAGTTGACTTTCGTGATTGTGATGAAGAACTGGCCGACCAAGAGGCACTCGTGTCTTGTTCCGTTTTCAGAACAGGTTGTCGCCCAGCTTTATTCGATATTAACGACCATTATTTCTCATGCTAAATTGATCGTCCTAGTAATATACCACGTCACACAGAAGCTTATTGACTTCTTATGAACACCATGATATACACCAATCTTCACAGACCACTCTACAACACAATTTGCAACACATTTCACCACCAACATCATGCGAACAATCTCATCAGAACCGACGCATTGAATTACGAGACCATACATAGGGAACATATTTCATGAATCCAAAATATGTAACATTCTCAAAAGTGTATTCCCCATCTGACCTTTTATCCATCCTCCCCATCTACTTCTCCAATAGTTAGTTCTTTTTCACTACCAAACTCATCCATTCAACTTTTTCTCTCCCCATTTTTTTCAACCTCACCACCTTTTACGCATCATAGTTCCACCATTTGACCACTCAACATTTTCATCAATAATTTCCCTTTAGTCCCTAACTCCTCTTTATTTCAACCCCATGTAGCCCGGAATATATTCCTCGATATACCATCCACATTATTCTCCATTATTTATATTTTTTAAACCTTTTCCACCTTTTCCCCATGGGTCATTTCTCCAGTCCCTTAATCATTTCTTTTAATAAAATAAATTTATTTTGAAGTACACCGTTTATTTTGAATTTTGTATCACTTCAAATGGTGTGTGTTATTGTCTTTGAATTATGTATGTGCATTAAATATTGTTATATAAAATACGAAATATATATATATATCGTATATAAATATATATATATCGTATATGTCTTTGAATTATATGTGTATCAAATATAAAAATATATATTGTGCTATTGTATATGTCTATATTTTCCACAAATGACCAATTAATCAATTTTCAACAAACATTGCGCTTTTCTTTTCTTCTTGACCTAAAAAAATTCTTGACAACAATACGCAAATTTGTATTTTCCTCTACACATAACAGTCTCCTTTAAAAAACGCCTTTTTCTCCTCTTAAAACACCATATGCTATAACCCCAGGCGCCGTCACAACCTAAAAATAAACACCTTTCTCTTAATAAACATGTGTCAACACGCCCGTGTGACTCATTTTACCCTAAAAATAAAAAACGTTATTTTCTCTCCTAATCAATAGGCGACAGTGTCACGTGTCTGAGCGCCCACGCGACACACATTTCACAAAAAATAAACAATGCCTTTTCTAAAAATACTCAATACTTCTCTCCTTCAACAACTATGAAATTACATGGCCCAGATTCACCGCTTCCATTGATAGTTAACCCAAATGACCTTGCATAGATAACATATTCAGCAAGTGGTCAACCCAGATATGCTGATGATACTGTTCTACTAGCAAAAAACCTAAAGATCTACAACAATTACTTAATGTAATAAACATGACAACAAAAAATATGCACTAGATATGAATATAAAAAAAATTAAAACTATGATCATAAACAAAGAAAATTCTCAAGACCTACAATTAAATATCAAAATTGAAGGAATACATCTAGAGACAGTCCAGAGCTACAACTACCTGGGACATACTATAACCAGTGATGGAAAATGTACAACTGAAATAAATAAAAGAATAGGAATGGCAAAAAGTAATTTCAATGTCATGAAAATATACTAACATCAAAACAAATAACACCAGGGCTGAAACTAAGAATAGCAAAATGTTACATCTTCTCAATAATCCTGTATGGTGCAGAAACATGGACATTAGACCAGAAAACAGAACAGAATATTGAAGCCTTTGAAATTGGATTTATAGAAGAATAGGTAGAATTGGATGGAAAGAAAAGAAAACAAACGAAGAAGTTTTAAAACAGCTAAAAATGAAAAAGGAACTACTAAACACAATTAGAGCAAGACAAATGAAATTTTTTGGTCATGTTAAAAGACACAACAGTCTAATAAAAGTAATACTGGAAGGGAAAATACAAGGTAAAAGAGGAAGAGGCAGACCAAGACTAACATGGACGAGTAACGTCAAAAGATGGACACGTCAGCCTATGGCAATCTGCACCATCAAAGCAAGAGACAGACTGGAATGGCGCTCCATGGTAACCAACCTTCGATGCGGAGAGGGCTCTCGATGATGATGATGATGATGATGGTCAACCCAATTAAATTTTATTTACCAGCAGCAAATGGCTTCCACACATTCAAAAGGTGGCTTCCATCATCCCAAAATGTTCAACAAACTTACTCATTACTTTCAAAAGGTGGCATCATTACCATCAACAAGGTGCCTCCATTAACCCAAAATATGCAACAGGTCGAATACAAATTTTACCTAATAATATATGCACAACATCAAAAATATTCAACAAGTTGGTCACGAACCCACTTTCCCACGCAACAACCAGCCCCTGAACCCACTTTTCCATTCAACAAGTGGCTCACAAACCAAAATTTGATCCAACAGGTGGCATTTGAACCCACATTTCTTAAACATTTTCTCACTGATTACTCGCATTAATGTTACTATTGTTCTTTTCCGTCCACCGTCTACTTATTGCCATTTTTTAGCATATGAGTGGTGATAAATGACCCAGGATTCATCTAAATATATAATGTTATAGCCCTGGCTTCGTCGCTCGCGGATCTGCCTCAGGTATTTGCTTCTGCTAACAATGAAATGTTGTTTTTCACAAATAATATTCCTGCCACCTACATTTTTTTCTGAAAGTGAAGCCGGCGGCTCAAAGAGTACTTATAGAAATTTCGACACTGCAGTCTCAATGCAAAATTAATTTCACTTTCCTGAGAGTAACAAGTGTATTTGTAGCAAAAATTTTAATATTTCTCGTCTTATGACCTCTACCTCAAAGTCGTCAACTTTCCTATTCCTTCATTGTTTTATATGAGTACACTTTGAGTTTTGTTTAATCCAACAGGAAAAGGATGATCTATCCAGACCAAGCGCCAATTGCGTTCGTCTCTCTGGGTCATGAATATCGTAATATAAATGACCCATCTTCGATTCCCTGCTGATCTGCTGTATCGGAACCTGCTGAAACGGTAACCTTCTGCAGAGTTATAACTTTGTATTTCAAACTCATTATGATGTTGCTATAAATGTCCGATTTTAGAAGCCAACATTATACCACAATAACTTCACATTAATAACTTAATATGCCTTTAACATGAACGACTACGTCGCATTATAATGTTACTTGTTTACAGTCTTAATCGCTAAGAGTGAAAATAAGTTACAAGAAATGTTGGACATTATAGTGAAAGAAACCAAAAATAAAGGACTCAATACTATTAAAAAAGACTGAAAAAGTTATACTGAAAAAGACAGAAGTAATGGTAACAACAAAGAAAAAACATCACCTTAGTGCAAAATAAAGACAAGTGAAACAACATTAAAACAGGTAAATGAATTTCAATATTTGTAAACTTTGTTAACCTCAGACTGAAGATGTACAAAAGAGGTGAGATGCAGAATGGCTCAGACAAAAGCCGCTTTCCAAAAAATGAGGAAGATACTATGCAATCCATTTTTTAACAATAGAAACAAGAAAAAGAGTTCTTAAATGTTATGTAGAGCCAGTCTTAACATATGGATGCAAATCATGGACAATAGGACAACAGACAAGAAAATCACTGGAGTCTGTAGAAATGTGGTTTTACAGAAGAATGTTGAGAATACCATGGACAGCTAAGAAGAGTAATGAAAATGTTATGAAAGAGGTGAAAGCAAAAAGAGAGCTAATTTCCTATATTAGGAAGAAATAATAATAATTTTTTTGGCCATGTAATGAGAAGAGAACAACTGGAATATATTGTAACAACTGGAAAAATTGAGGGAAGAAGAGACAGAGGGAACAAAAAGAAAAAAATACCAGACAGCTTCAGAGAATGGCTTGGCAGAAGGTCAACAGCAGAAATGATAAATAACTGTCGAGATCGAAAGTTGTGGAGAGACATGATCACCTACGCCAGCAGGCCCGGTACTTGATGATGATGATGTTTACTAGTTTCAACTGAAAGTCAAATTGGTGCACGGGGAAATTCAAGAATTTGTATTTCTTCGCCTTATTTCAATATGAAAACAAAACTAGTTTTAGAATAACACGACTAAGCACCGTAGTACTGCAAAAATTATTTTCAATTCCATGAAATTGATTTTAATATAGCCTAAAGAAGAAAACTGAAGCCTTTGGAATGTGGATTTATAGAAGAATAGAAAGAATTGGATGGAAGGAAAAGAAAACAAACAATGAAGCCTTAAAACAACTAAAAATTAAAAGAGAACTGCTAAATACAATTCGCCCGTGCTCTGCCGGAGCCCGAAAGGGGAGTAAAGAATAGTGGCGCTATAACCTACCAGGCATATTCGTAAGAGGCGAGAAAGGAGGCTTGGGGGTGGGACTGGCTATCCCATACTGTAAAAATAAATAAGCCAAAAGAAATTCACAAACAATACAAAGAAAAGTATAAAAGTAAATCCGCCATCCAGGAAAGATAAAGGCTCTCTGTCTAAGAGACGTATAACGCAAGCCGGAGAAAGTCGTAAGGAGTTCAGGTTGCCGACTCTCCTTTTGTCTATCAGGAAATCCTCCAGAATTGACACCTGAAATGTATGTAGCCTAAACGAACAAGGAAAAGCTGCACAGGTAGCAGCAGAGGACACATACTGCGGAAGCCAACTGAGAGTATTACACAAAAGGCCTTTTTGGAATCCCCAGGGGAAAAGACAAAGAGGAAGACCAAGGAATTTTTGGATAAGACAGATAGAAGCAGAGATGAAGGTGATGGGGAAGACAGGGAATGATCTTTAAAAAATTGCAAGAAACATAACGACTTGGAAAGTGTTTGTTGAAGACCTATGCTCCACAGGGAGATAAAAGGTAGAAGAAGAAGAAGCTAAACACAATTCAAATAAAGCAAATGAGATTTTTGGAGTATGCTAAAAGACACAGCAGCAACCTACTAAAAGCAATCTTAGAAGGGAAAATACAAGGTAAAAGAGGCAAAAGCAGACAAAGACTAACATGGACTCGTAATATCAAAAGATGGTCAAGTCAGCCTATAACAACCTTTACTATCAAAGCAAGAGACAGAATGAAATAGTGCTCCATGATAGCCAACCTTAGAGGCGGAGATAACATTCAATGATGATGATGAAATACGCAATCTTACAAACTAGATCAAATGTCTAAGAGCAAAACATATTTATTTCATCATCATCAAGTACCGGGCCTACTGGCGTAGGTGATCAGTGATCATGTCTCTCCACAACTTTCGATCTCGGCAGCTATTTATCATTTCTGTTGTTGACCTTCTGCCAAGCCATTCTCTTAAGCTATCTGTTATTTTTTCTCTTTGCTTCCCTCTGTCTCTTCGTCCCTGAATTTTTCCAGTTGTTACAATATGTTCCAGTTGTTCTCTTCTCATTACATGGCAAAAAAAATTATAATTGTTTCTTCCTAATATTGGAAATTAGCTCTCTAATATAATAATATTTATATAACGTCATGGATATTCTAAGTCTGGCTCCACGCAAGAAAATTACTGCGGTCTAACAAGTGGTTTTCACGCAAATAAAAAAAACTAACGTGTTCATGAATTTATGAACGGACTATAGTAAGGGTTTTTAGGGTTCATTCTGCTGCTCTCTGCTCTATCTAAATTATCCATGGTCTAGCACACTCTCTGAAAAACCATTTTAAAAGCAGCTAATAGGATAGTGTAGTGCATTGTCTGACATACCAATAAGAAGATTACTGAGAATATAGTTTAGGGAGCACTCTCTGACAAATCATTAAAATAACAATTGATAGGATAATTTAGGGAGCACTTGTGACAAATCATCAAGATACCAATTAATAAGATAGCCTAGTGTTCGCTCTCTGACAAATCATCAAGATAACAACAAATAAATATTTCACTCTCACTGACAAAACTTTTCTCTTGACAGGAAACAGAAGACAGATAAAGTATGTAGCCAATAATCTTGATTCTCATAATTTCCTACGACGTAAAATTTATTTTATGAAACCCATACAGAAGTAGAAAAAGAGGTAAAGATTCAAAGGGTGTTTTTTCCTTTTTGAATGAGAGAAAGAACATGGAGACTATTAACCTTCTCTCCCTGACTGTCACAGGGGGACATATGGAGATTTCCTATCATGTCTGCACGCGCACCAAGTTTGATTTCTGTCCCCGTTTCAATGACGTGGCCACGCGCAGGGCTCCAAGATGGTCAGGCCGAACGTGGTTTTAGCAGGATTAGCGCGCAGGGGAAGACAATCGTCTTTGATGCTATCATTGTGGGTAGAAAAACCCAGAAAGGAGATAATTATCTCCAGAATCTCGTTTTATTGCCTCCTGATCTCGTTTGTGTTGATTATGCAAAAAGAAATTTAAAAGAAATATTAACGGATCGTCAGGGAACGCAAATGGCTTTTGTCGGCCTACACACACGTGTCTCGGGATGTCAGTAATCACCTTTTTGCCAGTGATTTTTTTAAGATGACGCGAGATTTGGAGGAAGATATTATTTATGAAAATAGGAACATGTTTAGACAGAAAAAGAGTCACCTTCTACATCTCTCTTCAGCACCTTCGCTCAAAATTAATCTTCAACGTCCATATTTAAGATGTTATTTCCATATATATCCATAAATAAGATACTAAGAATCATCATGCGCAGCGTACGAAACAAAATCACTCCAGAAATTAGTGATGAACAGTGTAGTTTTGTTGGAGGTAAAGGTACGAACAATGCTATATACATCATTAGATCTTTAGTAGAAAGAGCCAAAGAGGTGAAAATAGGTGTATACCTATGTTGCATAGATTGTACCAAAGAAATTGATAAAGTAAAGCACCAAGAAATAATCAACATTTTAGAAGGCATAAACGTTGACAGGAAAGATATAAGAATAATAAAAAACATGTACTGGAAATCAATTGGGAATGTTTCAACAAATGAAACAATGTGTTAGGCAAGGCTGTGTGGCCTCACCAAATTTATTTAATATGTATAGTGAGATTATTTTAAGACCCATTAGTGATATGCCTGGAATAACAATCAGAGGTCATAATATAAATAACCTCTGGTATGCTGATGGTGCAGTTTTAATCGCTAAGTGTGAAAATGAATTACAAGAAATGCTAGACATTATAGTGAAAGAAAGCAAAAAAAAAAGGACTCCTTCTTAATAGCAAAAAGACAGACGTTATGGTAAAACAAAGAACAAAGAAAAAGTCATTACCACAGTGCACAATATAGACAAGTGGAACAATATTAAAACAGGTAAATGAATTTAAATATCTGGGACATTGTTAACCTCAGATGATAGGATTACAACAGAGATGAGATGCAGAATAGCTCAGGCAAAAGCAGCTTTCCAAAAAATGAGCAAGATACTGTGCAATCCTTTTTTTACAATAGAAATAAGAAAAAGAGCTCTTAAATGTTATGTAGAACAAGTATTGACATATTGATATGCATCATGGACAATAGAATGTTGAGAATACAGCTATGAAGAGTAATTAAAACGATCTGAAGTAAGAGTAATTGAACGAAAAAAAAACCTAAAAATGTAGTCCCAAATTGATACTAGTTCGACACAAAAGTCGTAAATGTTATATTCAAATCCAAAAGTTTGTCAAAAAGACAACCCAAACTCTAAATAGTTAGACGCAAAGCTCAAAAATGTATATACAAAGTCCAAAAAGTTACGCCAAAAGACAACTAATGTAACACTTAACCCCAAAATTTCTTCTCATAACCAAAAAGTTTACTCAAAACCATAAAAATTTAGGCCCAAAGTAAAAATAGTTAGACGAAAGAACACAAAGGTATATTCAAAGGCCAAAATGTTACTCCAAAAGACAACTATTGTAACAACAAGCCCTGAAATTTCGACTCATACTCACAAACTTGGAAACAAAACCCTACAAAATTTAGACCCAAAGTCAAAATAGTTAGACACGAAAGACCAAATAGTTATATACAAAGTTCAAAAGTTCGTCAAAAAGACAACCCAAACTCAAAATAGTTATACACGAAAGACCAAAAAAGGGATATTCAAAGTCCAAAATGTTACTCCAAAAGACAATTAATGTAACACCAAGCTCTAAAAGTTCGACTTATACTCACAAATTTGGACACAAAACCATAACAATTCTAGACCCAAAGTCCAAAAGACAAAATAATTTAACCCCAAAACACAAAAATCTCATCTCATAAGCAAAAAGTTGAAACGGCAGGCTGTCTAGTATGTCTTGATTTTGACCTGATAAGGAAATAAATCTAAAAATAGATTTTAACCTATGATGCAATACCAAAGTATCCACTTATCAATCAAAGACACAGCCGTGAAAACCCTAATAAATAATTAGAATTTACTATAAAAAAAAAATTCCACAAGATGATAGTTAGGACTGTGTCTAAACGATTACTGAAAGTATTGCTACAACCCTAGAATACTCCATACATACTAAAAACACCACATTCAAAGACTAAAGTTAATGTTCACGCCCTCATCACAACTCTGATAAGAACAGTACGACAAAGCATGAAAGTTAAACCCCCTGTCACAACTCTGCTAAGAAAAGTGCTGCAAAGCATGAAAGTTATGTCCCCTACTATAATACTACTAAACGAAAGTATTACCAAATACGTAGGTTACACCTCGACATAACCTCACCAAAAGACAAAAATGTACTTAAAAATCACTTTTATGACTGTCCCGCATGACCATTTTTGGTGGTTACGCCCATGAAACTGTTAAAAATAGTAAATTTAACATCTAGACATACCCCAAACTTTATTTTAGTCATCCCCATAGCAAAAATTTACTTAAAAGTCACTTTTATGATTGTAACCCCTCTTGCCTATTTTTGGCGGTTGCGCCGATGAAATCGGTGAAAATTTGAAATTTAACCTATTGGCATACCCCAAACTTTATTTTAGACATTCCCATAGCAAAAAAATTTACTTAAAAACACTTTTAGGTTCCTTACCCCAACCACCTTTTGATGGCTACGCCGATGAAATAGATAAAAATCGTAAATTCTCACGCTAGGTTTACTCTAAACTTTATTTTAGTCATACCGATAGTAAAAATTTGCTTAAAAAAACACTTTAAAAATGTTTACCCCCTTACCCATTTTTGATGGTTGCGCCCATGAAATCGATAAAAATAGTAAATTTACACTCTAGACATACCCCAAACTTTATATTAGACATCCCTGCATCAAAAATTTACTTAAAAGTCACTTTTATTGCTGTTACCCCCTTGTCCATTTTTGGTGGTTACGCCCATGAAACTGTTAAAAATAGTAAATTTAACATCTAGACATATCCCAAACTTTATTTTAGTCATCCCTATAGCAAAAATTTACTTAAAAACCACTTTTAACATTTTTACCCCTTTACCCATTTTTGGTAGTTACGCCCATGAAATCGATAAAGATAGTAAATTTAACCTCTAGGATTACTCTAACCTTTATTTTAGACATCCCCATAACAAAAATTTACTTAAAAATCACTTTTATGATTGTTACCCCCCTTGCCTATTTTTTGCAGTCACGCCCATGTATCAAATTTACATGAAAAATCAACTAAAAATTAGTAGTAATATACCAGTGATAGGCCCGTGAAATTGATGCCTTCTGCCCTGGGGCTGGTCTGATCAACAAGTTACGGATTGAAAGGGCGATAGTTGCAAATATCTGCTCCATCTACATTGGCGGGGGTCTGAAACTGGCTCTCAAACAGATCACAAACCAGACCGACAAATGTGATGATTGTTATACAGGAGACGGATGTGGACCAGAGGCCGCAGTTAATAGCAAAACAAAGACCAATCTCTATGACAATGACTGCACACACACACACACAATGGAGAAGTGGAACCAATTCTGTTTACTGGTATCTGAACTTTGCAACGCCCCAGAAGACTCACATCATTCGAATCTATCATCGAGCTAGCACTAAGATTCGGGTAAAGAATGCCACTCTAAAGGCTTTCTCTGACAGTGGCGGAGTAGTGTTCCAGTCTAATGATATATCATACCCTAATTTATCTGTGAACACTATTGTAGTCAAAACACAAACGTCAATGGCACACATTAAGATTGAGTTCTCACCGACCATTTCGCAGGCCGACAGTGCACTGACGGTGTGTGAGGTGCAAACATTTACAGACACCTATTGTCTGGACGAGCATTCTTGGTCATTTTGTGCAGTGTGTAGTGGGTGTAGTAAAGGTTGCAATGTCATCATCGGTACTTGTCACGGCTACTGTTCACATGGGATCTATGGACACGACTGTTCCGGGTCTTGTCTCAGTGTCTGTCCTTTATTTGAGGAAAAATCTGGAAAATGCCTACAATGTAAACATCTTGGCTATACCTGTAATGACACTTGTCCCGATGGTAATTTTGGGCTACAGTGCGAACAGATGTGTTCTGATGGCTGTTACATCATATGTACTCTCAAATGTCCGGACAACTGTTTCAACGACACCTGTCAACAGTCGATCGGGAATCTGTACATGCAAGAGAACGTTCTATGGGTCAGACTGCACTCTCAAATCTCTGGACAACTGTTTAACGAAACCTGTGATTCCCACGTTCAGAAGAGTCTGCCGACTACAAGCCCAAGCATATGGGCACTTTAATGTGTTTCTGTGCTAGACATGGTTAATTTTTTGGTGTTTTTTAGTGAAGCCATGGCTCATTTCTTAGCTTGTGTGTGCTGGCCATGGCTCATATCTTGGTGTGTGTCATGTTAGTCATATCTCATATCTCGGTGTGTCCGTGTTAATCATGTCTCATATCTTTATGTGTGTCTGTGTTTAGTCATATCTCATATCTTAGTGTGTACCAGTGTTAGTCATATGCCATATCTTTGTGTGTGCATATCTGGGTTAGTGATATCTCATATCTTTGTGTGCATGTTTATGTTAGTCATATCTCATATCTTTCTGTGTGCATGGCTGTGTTTGTCACATCTCATATCCTTGTGTGTGCATGGCTATGTTAGTCCCATCTCATATCTTTGTGTGTGCATGACAATGTCAGTTATATCTCATATCTTTATGTGCATGTTTATATTAGTCATGTGTCATATATCTTGATGTGTGTCAGTTTTAGTCATGCCTCGTATCGCTGTGTGCATGTCTGTATTAGTCACATCTCATATCTTTGTGTGTGCATGTCTGTGTTAGTCACATCTCACATCTTTGTGTGTACATGTCTGGGTTAGTGATATCTCATATCTTTGTGTGCATGTCTGTATTAGTCACATCTCATATCTTTGTGTGTCCGTGTCTGTGTTAGTCACATCTCACATCTTTGTGTGTGCATGTCTGTGTTAGTCACCTCTAGTGACTCGGGCAGATGGTGCTCGTAAACCTGGCAGGGCCTACCATCTAAGGGCAGAATCCCCCTACAGAAAAGACAATTTGCTGCCTTGCAGGAAGATTGGGGACAATCAAAGGCTAGGGAAAGCAAACCCGAATAAAATGCTGGCTGAAATCGGATGTACTGGGCCACTGGCGCAGAACACAGTGCAACGTATTAACGGGTGTTCAGTCAGAGTGGATATGACAGACTCTAATTGTGATGCAATGCCCCTCGTCTGTGGGGGCGATCAACTCACTTAGCCTGACAGTTGACTTCATATGAAAGTCTGGAATCGTTACTCTGATTGAGTCCTGAACGCAGAGAGAGAGAGGGGGACCGTGAAAATTATTCCAGCAGCAGAATATTTCTTATATAAATAGTCTACCGGCAGATTTTTTTGGTGCTGCCAGGCGTTTTTTCTTATATGAGAGTCTATCATTGGTAACTCACTACTAATTTTTAGTTGATTGTTCATGTAAATTGGATACATGGGCGTGACTGCAAAAAATAGGCAAGGGGGGTAACAATCATAAAAGTGTATTTTTAAGTAAATTTTTGTTATGGGGATGTCTAAAATAAAGGTTAGAGTAATCCTAGAGGTCAAATTTACTATCTTTATCGATTTCATGGGCGTAACTACCAAAAATTGGTGAAGAGGTAAAAATGTTAAAAGTGGTTTTTAAGTAAATTTTTGCTATGGGGATGACTAAAATAAAGTTTGGGGTATGTCTAGATGTTAAATTTACTATTTTTAACAGTTTCATGGGCGTAACCACCAAAAATGGTCAAGGCGGTAACAGTCATAAAAGTGATTTTTAAGTTCATTTTTGTCTTTTGGTGAGGTTATGTCCGGGGTGTAACCTACGTATTTGGTAATACTTTCGTTTAGTAATATTATAGCAGGGGACATAACTTTCATGCTTTGGAGTACTTTTCTTAGCAGAGTTGTGACAGGGGGTTTAACTTTCATGCTTTGTCATACTGTTCTTATCAGAGTTGTGATGGGGGCGTGAACGTTAACTTTAGTCTTTGAATGTGGTGTTTTTAGTATGTATGGGGTATTCTAGGGTTGTAGCAATACTTTCAGTAATCGTTTAGACACAGTCCTAACTATCATCTTGTGGAATTTTTTTTTTTATATAGTAAATTCTAATTATTTATTAGGGTTTTCACTTCTGTGTTAAAGTCTTTGATTGATAAGTGGATACTTTGGTATTGCATCATAGGTTAAAATCTATTTTTAGAAACTTATCAGGCCAAAATCAAGACATACTAGACAGCCTGCCGTTTCAACTTTTTGCTTATGAGATGAGATTTTTGTGTTTTGGGGTTAAATTATTTTGTCTTTTGGACTTTGGGTCTAGATTTGTTATGGTTTTGTGTCCAAATTTGTGAGTATAAGTCGAACTTTTAGAGCTTGGTGTTACATTAATTGTCTTTTGGAGTAACATTTTGGACTTTGAATATCCCTTTTTGGTCTTTCGTGTCTAATTATTTTGACTTTGGGTCTAAATTGTGTAGGGTTTTGTGTCCAATTTTGTGAGTATGAGTCGAATTTTTAGGGCTTGTTGTTACATTAGTTGTCTTTTGGAGTAACATTTTGGCCTTTGAATATACCTTTGTGGTCTTTCGTCGAACTATTTTTACTTTGGGCCTAAATTTGTATGGTTTTGAGTTCAACTTTTTGGTTATGAGACGAAATTTTGGGGTTAAGTGTTACATTAGTTGTCTTTTGGAGTAACTTTTTGGACTTTGCATATAAATGTTTGAGCTTTGCGTCTAACTATTTTGAGTTTGGGTTGTCTTTTTGACAAACTTTTGGATTTGAATGTAACATTTACGACTTTTGTGGTGAACTAGTATCACTTTGGGACTAAATTTTTTAGGGTTTTGAGTTAAACTTTTTGGTTATGCTACGAAACGTTGAAGTTTAATGTTACATTATTTGTCTTTTGGCGTAACTTTTTGGACTTTGCATAAACCTTTTTGACCTTTTGTGTCTAACTATTTTGAGTTTGGGTTGTCTTTTTGACAGACTTTGAATATAACTTTTTCAACTTTTGTGTCGAACTAGTATCACTTTGGGACTAAATTTTTTTAGAGTTTTGCTTCAAAGTTTGTGACTATGAGTCGAAATTTTAGGGTTTGGGCCTAAGTTTTCTTACCTGTAATGTTCACTTTTACTGTTGTCTGTCATTCGATCAAGGGATAAATATATGGAAATTCAAATAAATTAGGTTAAATACAAGACTAAAATTTCCCAACTTGCTTGTTGAGTCAGTCGAATAAAAGTCGTCGTCTGTTAATTTGAACGTCGTCCCTTGCTCTACTACAACTTCTACACCAACTACGTCTACAACTACAACTTCCACAACTTTCACTACTACAACTTATACAACCAACTACCTCCACAACCAACTACAACTTCCACAACCAACTACAACTTCCACAACCAACTACCTCTACAACCAACTACCTCCACAACCAACTACCGCTACAACTACAACTTCCACAACCAACTACCTCTACAACCAACTACCTCCACAACCAACTACCTCTACAACTACAACCTCCACAACCAACTACCTCTACAATTACAACTTCCACAACCAACTACCTCTACAACCACAACTTCCACAACCAACTACCTCTACAACTACAACTTCCATAACCAACTACCTCTACAACATCCACAATCAACTACCTCTACAACTACAACTTCCACAACCAACTACCTCTACAACATCCACAACCAACTACCTCTACAACTACAACTTCCACAACCAACTACCTCTACAACTACAACTTCCACAACCAACTACTTCTACAACTACAACTTCCACAACCAACTACCTCTACAACTACAACTTCCACAACCAACTACCTCTACAACTACAACTTCCACAACCAACTACCTCTTCAACTACAACTTCCACAACCAACTACCTCTACCTCTACATCGTCCACAACCAACTACGTCTACAACTACAACTTCCACAACCTACTACCTCTACAACTACAACTTCCACAACCAACTACAACTTCAACTTCCACAACCAACTACCTCTACAACTACAACTTCCACAACCAACTACCTCTACAACTACAACTTCCACAACCAACTACCTCTTCAACTACAACTTCCACAACCAACTACCTCTACCTCTACATCGTCCACAACCAACTACCTCTACAACTACAACTACAACTTCCACAACCAACTACCTCTACAACTACAGCTTCCACAACCAACTACCTCTACAACTTCTACAACAACTACAACTACAACTTCTACTACTACAAAAAGCGTACACTAAACGAACGCCAGGTCTTTTTAAATTAAATTACGAAGGGACAGCTCTTGTTAGCATATGTAGTAAGACATACCACTGTAGTGGGGATTACGATAAAATCAGTTGTAAGGGGTTAAGCAAGCAACACACCAAATTAGATAAAGATATGTTTTTAGAGGTTCTCGCCACGCATAAGGCTAAGGGTGGGAAAAATGTTGGTTTCAAAGTCTTAAATAATTCCATATTTTCCTACAGTCAAACAAGGAAATGCTCTTTCCTATTTCTATATAAAAAGAAAGGTAGCTGATGATAACGTCTCGACTACGCCTTTAGATATTTAACTCTTTACACTACCAGTTTAGACTACCCAGCAATCTCTAACAGTTTCACCCTTATGATTCATTTATGACATAGAGCTAAGCAGACACCCAACTACATAGCTATAAATAAATGTTATCCTTGTACTATATATTTACTCAATGTACTGAATATGTTTGTAATGATATATAATATCAATGTATGTTATACACCTATTGAGATAATAAAAGAATAAAATATATCTTTGTCTTCTGTTTTATATTGATCGTTTTTCATTGATGTTGTATAAACTACTAAACTATTACTATCAATCAAGTACATCAAGAACTCCAAAGTCAGCATACACCAGACATAAACAGGGCACTTCCGGGGTCACCGGGACTAGAGGTCAACATCCCGACACGAAATGTCATGGTTAACTCCCCCTGTCTCTCATGTACATGTGGTGCGCTGCGCACCACACTATATATCTTTGTTAATTTACGGGCCAAATAAACTCAAATGGACCCTGCTATACTACTGACATCCCTAACATAGACATGCACACAAAGATATGAGATATGACCAACATAGACATGCACACACAAAGATATGAGATGTGACATACACAGACATGCACACACAAAGATATGAGATATGACTAACATTATCATGCACACAAAGATATGAGATATCACTAACCCAAACATGCACACACAAAGATGTGACACATGACTAACACAGATACACACTAAGATATGAGATATGACTAAACACATCACACATAAAGATATGAGACGCGATTAACACGTACACACCAAGATATGAGATATGACTAACATGACACATTATAACATAATAACTAACATTATATGTTTGATAGTTATTTGATCAATACACGAGCTGTTCTTCCTAAATACGGCTTGTCCAACTCGCAAAGCTTTCTCTATGGGCTCTTTTTTGGTCTCACCAGGATGATTTCAATTAATTTTTACCTGACCCTTACAGGACTACAAAGGACAAGTGGTAGGGTTCGATCCCAACCGACGGACTCCGGGTTCACCCAGCCTTAAATGGGTACCGGATTTTTTTTTGGTAAAGTAAACAGCACGGGCGTAATACCGACCACATTGCCCCAAAAATCATGTGCTGAAGGCCTGTAAAATATAGGGTCACTAATACAATATTTCCCTATATGCCACTTGGCGTGACGGGACATATTGGCGTGACGTATTTAGGAAGAACAGCTCTTGTATTGATCAAATAAATAACAAACATATACTAATTGGTCAAAGTGTAGAACTTGGGGCATGATAAAGGCACAGTCGCCTATTCAAAGTAATGTTGGAAGTGGAAAATGGAGAGTAATAGAGTTGGAGTAAGAGTAAAATGGACTAAAATAGAAGGGAGAAAGAGCGTTCATTGGTTGTATATAGAGTTGACTCTGACCAATGGGAGCGAAGTATACTCAGTAGACAAAATAATAACGTGATGACTAGCAAAGAAGGAAGTATTGGATATATATGAAAAGTTATATGTCTGCGCATGCGCGAATGAATACATGCATCTGATTGGTCCTCCTGACCTACGTGGGATGGTGTATGTCTGCGCATGCGCGCTTGAATACATGCATTCGATTGATCCTTCTGAATCATATAGGGATATATATTCATATACGGAGCGCAGGTTGTCTTTGGATTTGTCTGCGAAAGGTCGGTCGTTTACCCTTTTTTGCTGAGAGGAATGAATATTTTGTGTGAAACTAAAGATCTGAAAAATAAAATATTTGTAGCACAGTTGAAATCAAGACATTCCTGTGGTAAAGATAAATGAATGGATGTTTACTGAGTGAATAACATTTTGTATTCATCATGACCATGGGTCACTGGTCATCATGTATCAAATCTATTTTTAGTAACCTACCACCCGCATTATCATCCCCACTGATGACCCGACAGGTGCTACATATACCTCAGAGGATGATAAAAATTCACCACCATCCCTAGTTCTCGACCCCACAGAGGAGACAGACTCGACAGTACTCCAAGTGGAAAATGAGGTCATTGTTCACATTAACAGTAATACTACTACTACAACAACAACAACTACTACCACTACAACTTCCATTACTACTACAACTACTACTACTACAACTACTACTACAACCACTACTACTACTACAACAACTACTACTACAACTACTACTACAACCACTACCACTACAAGAACAACTACTACTACTACAACTAATACTGCTACTACTACAACTGCTACTACTACTACTACTACTACTACTACTACTACTACTACTTCTACAACAAATATTGATATATTTGTAAAGTTCATTAATTTTTGGTCGACCTCTTCTTTCAGATGCTTCAAGCCTTCAGGTTGTGTTCTTCGATTCTTTCTGACTTTATGACCTGTCTTGAATGTTTGTGGGTTGTTCCACCAAGCATTCTCAACTTCTACATTCCCCCAGGGTGAGTGCGTTCATCTCTCCTACCTCCTGCGAGGGGCGACCTGTTTCCTATCTGCTTTTACTAATGATGTCCTGATTTGTGCTGTCATACTGGAATGTGTTGTGTCTGATACAATGGCATGCCACCAGTGTTTCATAGAATGACATGGCATGAGACCTGTGTCTTATACAATAACATGAGATCTCTGTCTCATACAATGACATAGCATCTGTGTCTCATATAATGACATGACATCTGTGTCTCATACAACGACATGACGTACGTGTCTGATACAACGACATGACACCTGTGACTGCTACAACGACATGACACCTGTGACTGCTACAACAACATGACACCTATGACTGCTGCAATGACATAACATGGAAAACAGTCAACAACAAAATTGATACGATGCACTGTAGATAGAATATTGTGAAAGGACATGCTCGCCTATCGGAACTTTTGTCCCTCGCATGCTAATTCAAAAGTCGTCCGTTGCTATACAAAAGTCGTCTCACCGTAATTCAAAAGTCGTCCTATGGTAATACAAAAGAAAGTAGTCATTTTAAGCCTTTTTGTGATTGATATTCAATGATATTAATGTGTTGCAATGGAGGGAGGACGGGACGCTAGGAGACCGAGAGAGGAGGGATGATGGAATGGTAGGTGAGAAGACTAGACGAGAGAGAGCGCGCGAGAGAGAAGTCTAGGAGAAGGACGAGAAGATGATAGCGATACATTGCGAGAATGATTAAGTGTTACAATGGAGGGAGGACGGAACGCTAGGAGACAGAGAGAGAGGAGGGATGATGGAATGGTAGGTGAGAAGTCTAAAAGAGAGAGCGAGAGAGAAGTTTAGGAGGAGGACGGGAAGATGATAGAGATACATTGCGAGAATGAGTAAGTGTTACAATGGAGGGAGGACGGAACGCTAGGAGACAGAGAGAGAGGAGGGATGATGGAATGGTAGGTGAGAAGTCTAAAAGAGAAAGCGAGAGAGAAGTCTAGGAGAAGGACGAGAAGATGATAGCGATACATTGCGAGAATGAGTAAGTGTTACAATGGAGGACGGAACACTAGGAGACAGAGAGAGAGGAGGGATGATGGAATGGCAGCTGAGAAGTCTAAAAGAGAGAGAGAGCGAGAGAGAAGTCTAGGAGAAGGACGGGAAGATGATATAGATACATTGCGAGAATGAGTAAGTGTTACAATGGAGGGAGGACGGAACGCTAGGAGACAGAGAGAGGAGGGATGATGGAAATAGGTGAGAAGTCAGAAGAGAGAGAGAGAGAGCGCGCGCCAGAGAGAAGTCTATGAGAAGGACGGGAAGATGATAGAGAGACATCGCGAGAATGAGTAAGTATTATAATGGAGGGAGGACGGAACGCTAGGAGACAGAGAGAGGAGGGATGATGGAATGGCAAATAAGACACCTAAGAGGGGATAGGAGAGAGAGAGAGACAGAGAGAGAGCGCGAGAGAGAAGTCAAGGAGAAGGACAGAAAGCTGATAGAGATACATTGCGAGAATGAGTAAATGTTACAATGGAGGGAGGACGGAACGCTAGGAGACAGAGAGAGGATGGATGATGGAATGGTGGGTGAGAAGTCTAGAAGAGAGAAGTCTAGGAGAAGGACGGGAAGATGAGAGAGATGCATTGGGAGAATGAGTAAGTGTTACTATGGAGGACGGAACGCTGGGAGACAGAGAGAGAGGAGGTATGGTGGAATGATAGGAGCGAAGTCTGGGAGAGAGAAAGGGAGAGATTTTTCTACTTTAATGTCACCGTATAGGCTTCATCTGAATACTTCCAGTCGACCTAGTTGGTTTTGTCGCTGAAAGTCGATGATAAGGATGGTCTAGACTCGTGTGTATTTCCACATAAATTCCATTCAACCATTCAACTATTTAATTCAGCAAAATGATTAGCCACAAACCCCAAAAAGTTAATCGTAGAATCCCTCAAGTAGATTACGCCCCTGAAATGCCATTACCGACTGTTAAACTCACTAGCAAGACCTTGGATATTAGTTGGCCAAGTACTGAGTAAGTTGTATGTTGAAAGTCGCACTATTTCTACAACGACAACTACTACTACAACTACACTACCACAGCTGCTTCTACTACTACTACTACTACTACTACTACTACTACTACTACCACTAAAACTTCTACTACAACAACTACTACAACAACTACAACAACAATAACTACTACTACAACAACACTAGACAGCTAATAAACTCATTAGCATGGCCCTGTGGTCAGTCTCTCGAAGACTGGGGTATAGGTGCTCATCCGTTAAAATTCGTCTAGTAACGGGTCTTTACTGATCAGCTGATAAACTCATTAGCGCAGTCGACGTAGACGGCTAGGCTGGTTTAAGGTACTAAAGCGAAAAATTTCACAGAGAAACATTGTCTTTGACGGGGGTACCTGTTAAAATCATTAACGCGCCTGTATTCGTGTTACGGACAAGCAGTCAATTTGGACATTAATAAATCTCATGCTGCTGATGCTTCCACGTGTTAAACACATTAGCGAGCCCGTCGCTACTAGTTGGCCAAGCACTCAGTAAGATGTTATCATTAGCTACAAAGAAATTGTAGGTACATATCTCTCTCTGCGATCAGGACTCAATCAGAGTAGGATTCCAGACTCTCACATGAAGTCAGCTGTCAGGTTAAACGTGTTGATCGCCCCCACAGTCCAAATATCACAATTAGAGTCCGCCAGATCCATTTTGATTGAACACCCGTTAAAATGTTGCACTGTGTTCTGCGCTAGTGGCCCAGTGCATCCGATTTCAGCCAGCATTTTATTAAGGTTTGCTTTCCTTAGTCTGTGATTGTCCCCAATCTTCCTGCAAGGCAGCAGATTGTCTTTTCTGTAGGGGGATTCTGCCCTTAGATGGTCGGCCCTCCCAGGTTTACGAGCACCATCTGTCCGAGTCACTAGAGGTGACTAACACAGACATGCACACACAAAGATATGAGATGTGACTAACACAGACATGCACACAGCGATATGAGACATGATTAACACAGACACACATCAAGATATATATATATATATGGCCCTTTTCGTCTTGTCAGACGGTCTAGTGGAGGCTATTGCGTATTTTTTGAGGTATTGTTTTTGCCGAACAGCTTCTCTCGTGGCTAATTCTACCAATGTTTGACAAACACACGCGGTCACATAATGAACAAGTCAGGCTCGCTGATCCACAGGTTTTACCATCCTTTTTCATGAGTCTCTTCTCTTCTAAGTCCTGTCTTAGAACAGTCTCAAACGTTGTTAAACCGTTCCTTATACATGCTCTCCATGATGTGCGATCACTTGCCAGATGTTGCCAGTCGTTTTCACAGATGGAGAAGTCTTTCAGAGATGATTTGCAGATATCTCTATATCGAAGTTTAGCTCTGCCAACTTGTCTTTTTTCGTGTATTAGTTCACCATATAGTATTTGCCTAGGAATGCGTGTTTCTTCCATCCGTTGGACATGCCCCAGCCATCTTAGCCTTCGACTTCTGGGCATCGACATGATTGTTAGGGTCTTAGCACGTTGCAGGACAGTTAAGTTGGTTATTTTGTCTTGCCATTTGATGTGCATTATTTTGCGGAGACATCGCATGTGGAAGACATTTAGTCTTTTTTCCTGGTTTGAGTATGTTGTCCAGGTTTCGGATCCATATAGTAGTGTGCTAAGCACACATGTTTGATATATTAGGAGTTTAGTCTTTCGAGTTAGTTTCGTGTTGTTCCAGGCCCTTTCTGTGAGTTTGCCGAAGGTCGTAGCTGCCCTACCAATTCGACAGTTTATTTCTTCATCAAGAGAGATGGTTTGCGTAACTGTGGATCCAAGATATGTAAATTTCTGTACTGATTCTAGTGGGCAGTCTTTTAGAGTAATAGATAGAGGTTTGAAGTCACCTTGATTTAGTATTACTGTCTTCTGAACATTAATTGACAGTAAAAAAAAGGTCGCATGCTTTATCCAGGTTGTTGATCAGCGACTGTAGGGTGGCCTCACTATGAGCGACTAGGGCTGCATCGTCAGCAAATAAAAATTCTTTAAGTAGGGCAACATTTGTTTTGGTTTTTGCTCTTAGTCGTGCTAGGTTGAATAGTGAGCCATCTGGTCTAGTGCGAATGTAGATATCTCCTGAGCTGTTTTCGAAGGCGTAATTTATTCCTAAATATCAAGATATATGACACATATCTAACATAGACATATACACAAAGATATGAGATATGACTAACATAGACATACACACAAAGATATGACACTAGGTACATATTAAAAGTTGTCTTGTGGTCTAACGCAGGTACCTGCTAAACTCATTAACGCGCCTTCGTGTACATACTGTACACCATACTGTACCATACTGTACGCGTACTGTACCATACTGTACGCGCCTGTGTATGTGTAACGGCCAAGTACTGAGTAAGTTGTTGCCGACATGTTAGTATTAGATGCAAAGAAATTTTTGTTATACATTAAACGTTTTCTTGAATAACTATAATACATTTGAGCGAATGTACAAAGAAAGAATGTGAAAGCTGTGTCACCCCACCGACGACACATTTCATGAGTCCCTTTCACAACAGGTCACCACACCCCATTTCCCCCACCACGAGAGGTCACCACATCGAGAGGTCAACGAGAGGTCACCACCGGGACTCTCATATAGAGACAAAAAATGTTAGGCTACTCTCATATAGCAAAAAAATGTGCCTCGATGGGCGGGTAGACTATTTATATAAGGAATAATGTGCCTTGAAATTCACATTTGTATTGGTTCTTTCACTGGTACTTCACTACTGATGACTATGGAACAGTGTAAATCCCAAGAAATAATTATTATATTAACGGTATGATGCACAGGTAGGAACAGCTAAAGTACAAAATGTAACTGGAGAAATAGCCTTGGAGAGACGAATGACAAAGAGGAGAGATTGATAGATTGGACAAAGACACATAAAATGATTATAGGTAACATGTGGTTCAAGCAACACCCTGGACGAATATGGACATGGCAAAGCCCAGACAACAAAGTACACAATAAAATTGATTTTATATCGGTACAGAGAAGATTCAGGAATGGGATAACATCTGTTAACACAAGTCCAGGCAGAAGATTGCAATAGTGACCATGTACCAGTAGTTGCAAAAGTGAGAATAAAGCTGTGGCAGCCAGAAATATCAAAGAAGTACAAAACTAGAACTATATATGCTTAGAGTAGATATACATATGAGTGTACAGCATTCTATAACTACAGTATTCTTCTTCTTCTACCTCTTTCCTGCCTCATTTGCCTTTCTGCGTCGAGGGGAGATATAATTTGAGGTCTTTTGCTCTTCTGTTCGCCTCTGCTGCTATGTTTCCTAGTACTTCTAATCCATTCATCCATCTTTTTCATCCATCCATGCTTTCCATCCATCCATCTTTTTCGTGGTCGACCCTTGGGTCTGGTATTCTCACAACGTTTGCTGAAGGCTCGTTGTGTTGTGTTTTGATTTTTCTGCCTTGTCACGTGGCCAAACCATTTGATCTGTTGTTTCTTTATATATTATATAGCGGGGGCTATTATTAACTTTTTTCTCAGTTTTTCATTTCTGATCTTGTCTCTTAGGCTATTTCCTGTCATTTGCTTAACACATTTCATCTCAGTATAGGTTATTTTTCTTATTGTTCTTGCATATAGGGTCCAGGTCTGGCATTGGTAGCACAACGTTGAGATGAAGATTGTATTGTCTAGTGCTCGTTTTTGCCTTTAGAGTAGGTCTGAAAGGAAAAATGTTTTATTCTCAGAGAAATACACAGAAGATGGAGATATATAAATATAAAGTAACAATTATCAATATATGCGGAACAAAAAATAAAGAAGTCGAATTTATAGAAGAACTGACCCAAAAAAACTTTAGTATGATAGTACAAAACAGATATAATGCTACTGAGAAATTACAGAACATCGAGGGGCAGTGGGAAATAATCGGTTCACTAAACATCAAAAGAAGTAATACCAGTGACTAAAAGAATCATCAATAAGAAATAGATGACAGAATTATATATATGGCCCTTTTCGTCTTGTCAGACGGTCTAGTGGAGGCTATTGCGTATTTTTTTGAGGTATTGTTTTTGCCGAACAGCTTCTCTCGTGGCTAATTCTACCAATGTTTGACAAACACACGCGGTCACATAATGAACAGGTCAGGCTCGCTGGTCCACAGGGTTTACCATCCTTTTTCATGAGTCTCTTCTCTTCTAAGTCCTGTCTTAGAACAGTCTCAAATGTTGTTATACCGTTCCTTATACGTGCTCTCCATGATGTGCGATCACTTGCCAGATGTTGCCAGTCGTTTTCACAGATGGAGAAGTCTTTCAGAGATGATTTGCAGATATCTCTATATCGTAGTTTAGGTCTGCCGACTTGTCGTTTTCCGTGTTTTAGCTCGCCATATAGTATTTGCCTAGGAATGCGTTTTTCTTCCATCCGTTGGACATGCCCCAGCCATCTTAGCCTTCGACTTCTGAGCATCGACATGATTGTTAAGGTCTTAGCACGTTGCAGGACAGTTAAGTTGGTTATTTTGTCTTGCCATTTGATGTGCATTATTTTGCGGAGACATCGCATGTGGAATACATTTAGTCTTTTTTCCTGGTTTGAGTATGTTGTCCAGGTTTCGGATCCATATAGTAGTGTGCTAAGCACACATGTTTGATATACTAGGAGTTTAGTCTTTCGAGTTAGTTTCGTGTTGTTCCATGCCCTTTTTGTGAGTTTGCCGAAGGTCGTAGCTGCCTTACCAATTCGACAGTTTATTTCTTCATCAAGAGAGATGGTTTGCGTAACTGTGGATCCAAGATATGTAAATTTCTGTACTGATTCTAGTGGGCAGTCTTTTAGAGTAATAGATAGAGGTTTGAAGTCACCTTGATTTAGTATTACTGTCTTCTGAACATTAATTGACAGTGAAAAAAGGTCGCATGCTTTATCCAGGTTGTTGATCAGCGACTGTAGGGTGGCCTCACTATGAGCGACTAGGGCTGCATCGTCAGCAAATAAAAATTCTTTAAGTAGGGCAACATTTGTTTTGGTTTTTGCTCTTAGTCGTGCTAGGTTGAACAGTGAGTCATCTGGTCTAGTGCGAATGTAAATATCTCCTGAGCTGTTTTCGAAGGCGAAACATACCAATAAAAATAATAGTAGTAACATGAGAAACAGGAGTTACATGGCTACACAGAATATTTAATGCAGCATGGCACCAACAACAAGCCCCAGAAGACTGGCAACAAGCAATCATCGTATCCAATATGGAAAAATAAAGGTGGCAAGAGAGACTGCAATCAAAATAGAGGTATATCGCTTCTCAGCCATGTAGGAAAGCTATACGCCAAAATCATTGAAAAAAGGCTGAGACCAATAATAGAACTACAGTTAAGCGATTCTCAGATGGGGTTACGAAAAAAACAGAGGATATACTGACACTAAAATTCACATTAAAACAGCTTGCAGAAAAAAAAACGGCAGAACACAATCAAAATTTATACATATCTTTTATTGACCAGGAAAAAGCATTTGACACAGTAAACAGAGAAAAACTATGGGAAATACTAAGAACATACGAAGTAAGCCAACATCTAAACAACATAATTAAATGTCTCTACATCAACAGCAGCTGCAGGGTCAGAACAACATCAGGCTACACAGACCACTTCGAAGTTAGATCAGGTGTAAGATGGGGTGCGTAATATCCCCCTACTGTTTATTACATACATGGACAATATATGCAAGTTAGCCAACCCATCAAAGACAGAAGATAAACGAGCTTTTATTTGCAGACGATAATAATGCAGACTAATATATGAAACAATAGACCTACACGAACACTTAAACAAACTCAACAGCTCAGGCACAACATACAACATGCAAATAAACATCAAGAAAATAGAAGTCATGAATGTCGCCAAAAATAAACAGAACATCAACATAACTATAGAAGGCATTACACTAAAACAAGTAAAGGAATCCAACAGGAGATGGTTTGCGTAACTGTGGATCCAAGATATGTAAATTTCTGTACTGATTCTAGTGGGCAGTCTTTTAGAGTAATAGATAGAGGTTTGAAGTCACCTTGATTTAGTATTACTGTCTTCAGAACATTAATTGACAGTGAAAAAATGACAGAATAAATACTATAACTAATGGACGAAAGACAAAAATATAAGAAGGAAAAACGGACACACAAAATATTGCACAAAGAGATTCAAAACAAATGCAGAAAAGCAAAGGAATGATGGTTAAAGCAAAAATGTGAACAAATGGAAAAACAACAAAAGAAAGACTCAAACTCTATGCACAATCACTTAAATGAATTAACAGGAAGAAAAGACGTCAGGATGTGTGAAATTAAATGAAATAAATATAATAATGGGACAGAAGAAGATAATGAAAAAATGGACAGAATATGTCAGTCAACTCTATGATGATAAAAGACCAGAGCTAAACAATTCAAACAAAGACACAGGGCCAGCAATAATGCAAAGTGAAGTGCAGGGAGCAATTCAACACATGAAAAAGGCAAAGCCCCAGGTCCCGACAAAATAACAATCGAAGAGATAAATGCATTAGGAGAGCTGGGAGTACAAGTCATAACAAAACTACTCAATAACATACATAACACTGGACACATACACTAAGATCTACTAAAATCCATCTTTGTAGCCATACCGAAGAAGTCAGGCGCCATTGATTGTAGAGACTATTAGGCATCCATCGCACTATTAGGCTCATGGGCCATATGACAAAAATATTACTATTTTATAAGAATCATCATGAGATGTGTAATGGAACAAAATAAATGAGGAACAATGTGCATATGGGGAAGGAAATGACATTAATAATGCAATATACATCATGAGAACATTGATAGAAAGTGCTATAGAGGTAAAGAAAGATCTATATATGTGCTTTATAGACTACACAAAAGCAATTGTCAAAGAAAAGCATATGGAAATAATCAATTTGCTAGAGAAGTTAAACATTGATGGCAAGGATCTGCGAATCATAAAAAAGCATGTACTGACAACAAACATCAACCGTAAGAATTAGCAACCAAATAAGACAGTTCCAATATATAAAACAATGAGTCAGACAAGGCTGTATTTTGTCGTCGGATTTGTTTTTACTTTATAGCGAAAATATTATGAGATCTTCTTCTTTACTTCCTCATTTGCCTTTCAGCGTCGAGGGGAGATATAATTTGCGGTGTTTTTGTCACCGTTATGTTTCATAGTGCTTCTAATAGTTCGTCAATCCATCGTTTTCGTGGTCGTCCCTTGGGCCTGGTATTCTCGCAACGTTTAATGAGAGCCTTTGTGTTGTGTTTTGATCACTCTGTCTTGTAATGTGGCCAAACCATTTTATCTGTTGTTTATCATATATTCTATGGCGGGGGTTATTCCAAGCTTTTTTCTCAGTTCTTCATTTTTGATCTTGTCTCTTAGGCTGTTTTCTGTCATTCGTCTAACACATTTCATCTCAGTAAAGGTTATTATTCTTATTTTTTTTTTGCATCTAGGATACAGGACTGGCATTGGTAGCACAACTTTGGGAAAAAAAGATTGTATTGCAGAGTGCTCGTTTTGCCTCTAGAGTTATATCCTTGTTGTATAATAGTGGTGATAGCTGTCCAATGATTTGACAAGCTTTGTTGCATCTTGAGTCTATCTCTGCTGTTTGTGAATTGTCCTTTGTCACTAGACTTCCTAGGTATTTCAATTCCTGTACTCGTTTTACTTGCCTGTCTTCTATAGTTATGTTGATGCTCTGTTTATTTTTGGCGACATTCATAATTTCCGTTTTGTTGATGTTGATTTGCATGTTGTATTTTGTGCCTGTGCTGTTGAGTCTATTTAAGTGTTCTTGTAGGTCTTCTAATTTTCCATGTATTTGTACATGATCGTCTGCAAAGAAAGGCTCGCTGATCTATCCCTAATGGTTTGGCTAACTTGTATATATAGTTCATGCACGTAATAAACAATATATAATGGTGGGGGGGGGGGGAATAGTACGCACCCCTGCCTTACGCCTGATCTTGTCTTCGAAGTTGTCTGTGCAGCCTGCTGTTGTTCTGACCGTGCAGTTGATGTTGCTGTAGAGACTTTTAATTAAGTAGGTTAGATGTTAGCTTACTCCATATGTTGTTAGTATCTCCCACAGTTTCTCTCTATTTACTCGGTCGTATGAAAGCTATGTACAAGCCTTATGTTCTGTCGTCTTTTCTGCTAGCTGTTTTAGGATGAATAGAGCGTCAGTACATTCTCTGTTTTTTTTTTCGGATCCCATTTGAGAATCGCTTAACTGTAGTTCTATTATTGGCCTGGGTGTTTTTTTCAATCATTTTGGCGTATAACATATATATATATATATATATATATATATATATATATATATATATATATATATGGTTGAGAAGTGGTACATATCGATATTGATTGCAGTCTCTCTTGCTACCTTTATGTTTTCCATGTTGGTACGGTGATTGCCTGTTGCCAGTCTTTTTGGGGCTTTTTATTGAATGAGTCATTTCAGAGGAAGATGTATCTTTACAGCACTTGGAAAATATGACAAATAATCAACAACAGAAAAAAAACAAGGAACAATATATGGTCCGAAGCAGGGTCGAACCCATACTCCTTGGCACAGCGCCTTCCCACGAGAAGCCAAACGCTAGGGAATACTGCCAATTCAGCTAGCTAAAAAATTAGCTATCATTGGCGATGTCTTTCACGCAGGTGTTATCATTTAATTCATTTCGACATCTTAACTGCTAAGAGTTTTTTAACGTGCACTGTATTTCGCCGTCATCCTAGAAGGCTAGACATTGTATCTCAGGAAACCAAAGAGAGTAATGCCGCGAAAAAAAACCACAATTTAAAGAGAAAAATTCCCACAACATCGGCGGGAGTAAAGCTCGATACCTTCTTCAGAGGCCGACGCCTTACCTCTAGACCACTCAGACTCTCAGGGATGTCCAAATGTTGATAAATTATTTTTTTTATTTCGCTCTTAAAAACGTTACGCGTAAAACTACGCACAGTATGCTATCCACATGCTATGCCAAGAGTGCTACGTCTATATTTTCACTTCGAACCACTAATCGTCTTCTGTTTTGTTTTGTTTTTTGTAATCCACGCACGAAAATCAGATATGCGTTGTATTTCCTGTATTTATTGTCAACAATCTTTGATAATCTGGCTAGCTGGGGCCCCCCTCAGTAACACTCTTTTCAAAAAACGGAGAGAGTACAAGGCGATTTGTGATCTGGTACAAATCTTTTCCGGTATCTCTTACGTCAGTGGCTCCCAACCTTATGCCAGTCGCGACCCTATTTTATAAAGGCAAAGTAACCCGCGATTCCGATACATTAGAAATCATCATCCACGTGTGCCGTCTCCGCATTGAAGGTTGGCTACCATGGCGCGCCATTCCGCTCTGTCGCTTGCTTTGATAGTACAAGATGTCAGAGGCTGGATTGTTCATCTTTTGCTGTTACTCGCCAATGTTAGTCTTGGTCTGCATCTGCCCCTTTTACCTTGTATTTTCCCTTCTAATATTACTTTTTGTAGGCTGCTTTATCTTTTAACATGGTCCAAAAATCTCGTTTGTCTTGTTTGAATTGTGTTTAGTAGTTCTGTATTCATTTTTAGTTGTTTCAAGACTTCATCGTTTGTTTTCTTTTCTTTCAATCAAATTCTACCTCTCTTCTATAAATCTATATTTCAAAGGCTTCAATTTACTGTTCTCTTTTCTTGTCTAATGTCCATGTTTCTGCACCATACAGGAATGTTGAGAAGATATAACATTTTGCTATTCTTAGTTTTAGCCCTGATGTTATTTGTTTTGATGTTAGTATAATTTTCATGGCATTTAAATTACTTTTTTTGTCATTCGTATTCTTTTGTTTATTTCAGTTTTACATTTTCTATCACTGGTTGTAATATGTGCAATGTAGTTGTAGCTCTGAACTGTCTCCAGGTCCTTTCCTTCAATTTTAATATCCACTTGTAGGTTTTGAGTATTTTCTTTGTTTATATGATCATAGTTTAGGTCATTTTGATATTCATATCTAATCCATATTTTTTGCTTGTCATCTTTATTTCATTAAGTATATGTAGATCTTTAGGATTTTCTACTAGTAATACAGTGTTATCAGCATATCTTAGGCTATTGATTATCTTTCCATTAATGTTTAGTGACTGACATCTCTGTGATGTTTTTAAAAGATTTGTTTAGTGTATAGATTGAATATGCTTGATGATAGGATGCATCCCTGTCTTACACCTCTTTTTATATCAATGGGTGTGGTCTTCTCTTTGTTATCTAAGATATAACATTTTGCTATTCTTAGTTTTAGCCCTGATGTTAGTATAATTTTCATGGCATTAAAATTACTTTCAAATGTCATGCCAAATGACAAGTAGCAAATGAAAATGAAACCTTCAAATTATGCGATTTTAAGAGAATTACAGTTCACGCCCTCTGGACGATAAACAAAAATAACTCGGCAAAATGTGAGAACCATGTCTTACGTGAAGATGAGGAATATTGTAAGAAGGATAGTTTATGGTCTGTTCAGCCGAAAGCAAGAATCAACTTGTTTGACTCATGTGATTCTGAATGAGAATTATTATTCTGAAGAAGTCTGCCGCGAAATAAATTTGGTTACCAGCCTGTTGACATCAAATTGTGAAACAGGTCCTTTTCATGACCATTTCATTTCATCCAGAAGATTTGACTTCCGTGCTGAATATAACCAATTATAATTTGTTTAGCATAAGAACCATTCACTATCATTTCCATTTTTATTATTTACTTACTTGACTTCTTCTGACATTGATAATTGTTTCATAGAAATTTGTAGCGTACAAAACCCACGCATATTATTCTGACTATTTGCAACATTTACCCATATTTTGATAACGCCTATGACTTATAAAAAGTCAAGAAAATGTAAACTTACTGTCAATTTTTTCTATGGGGCGCAATAATTGCTGCATGGACAAAGATCAAAGGAATCATCACTTTAAGTAAACCTTATTACCTACATTATTAAAAATTATACATTTGTAAAATCTTGGACAATGTAAGATAACATGCAAAAGTTCATGGTAATCCGCCCAGTGTTTTCCGAGATATTTGATGAAGTTTAAGGGCATGTGTTTTATATGTAGCTTCTCATAAATAATGTTTCTTCCGCCAGAATATTTTCTAAAGGTGACCTACACTCCTCAGTGTTCCATTATGCAGATTTTGAATCGTCAAAGACTGTACTAGCCTCCCGAGATTATAGAACTAAAATCGCAGTGACAACTATGAAAATAAAAATGTACACAAACTTACAAAGGCAGAAGGGAGCTGTCAACAACTTAAACAACCCCAGAGCTTCAGGGAAATAAAGATAATGCCAGGCGGGGGCGTTATGAAAGAAGTCAAGCAACACAGGAACGAAAGTCAACCAACACGAAACCGATGTCGTTAGTAGCTACAGGTTGACGGATCTGAGCACTTATTGGTTTGTCATGTGTGTAATGAGGATGACCTATCGACTAAACTAAACTAAAGATACTCATAAATAAGCAATGAAAATTGAACGGGGAGAGCCCAATGGAAAATAAGAGCCAGAAAAAGTCAATATAAAGGAGCAAAAAAATCACGAGCATCAAGATCTTCTGACTTGGGACAGAAAACTTCAACTTCGAAGAACTACTTTCTCAAAATAAATCTCAGAAACTCTATGACCTAATGTTTTTGAGCAAACACTTTAAGATTCTCAGATACTTATCATCATGAGCTATATCGGTTGGCGTAGGCATGCCCGCCTAAAGTTCTCTATCATCAGTGCATCGTATCAATTTTGATGACTGTCTACTGTAACACATCATGCTATCTATAGTGCGGTCATAAAAAGATTTGTCCTTTTTCAAGATAAAGAAATATATCCTCGCTTGGTTACTATTTTTTTTACTTTTACTAATTATATTATGGCAGTGGTGTATTCTGTATGCTACCGCCGAAAGCCTGAACATATTAACGAAATACACAAGGAAATGATAATTTATTATATTTTTTTCATAATTATATTATAAATTTTCGAATATTATATTACAGATTTCGTAGGCCAATATGATTTGTTTGCTTTGATTTGCATTTATTAAAGCAAGGTTTTCCTATGGCCACTATAACGTTTGTGAATGACGCCGAAACTACTATAAAAATAGTACAAGAAACCGCTAATCAGCAGCGGTACATTTATCTTCTCTCCGACTCAGAATTAATGACCTTGACATTCAAAAATTCCCGTCAAAATTATACGTCCGAGAGCTACCTATACAAAATACGGTTTCATTTGTTATTTTTAGCTCTAGCCAATCAGAAGCGTCAAAAAGTGAAAGTGAAACTATGTCTGATTAGCGGAACTTCCTAAACTATTTATAACTACGTTATACGCATCAGCATCTGTAGAAAGAACTTTTTCTGCACTCAAGAGAATCAAATCTTATTGTCGCTCAACTTAGACACAAGAACGCTTATCTGGTAGGGCAATAATGTCCATTCAGAAATCTTTCCTTCAGAAACTTAGAATCCAATCCAACAGTACTTTCAATGACAAAGTCATCGAGACATTTTCGTCCCAAACAATACGGATAGAGTTTACATATAAATAAGTAAGTAATTTAAAATGTAGTGATGTCATTAGTAAATATTACTTCATGTTAGCCTACTGAATATAATGTATGTCTTTATTTATTATGTCAGCGGTAGCCCAGACCCCAAAACCAGTATACGCCACTGTATTATAGTAGTATTCACATAGCAGGTGAAAATAAACCATTGGGTATTCTTTTCAGAAAATCCTGAACGAACTTCTACATAATGAATTTTAATTTGTGGACGCGCTGAAAATTTACGTCAGTGACTTGTTTTCGAATTCTGTGTTTGCGGTATTCAGAGACATTTCATAACTCAAAATTTGTTGGCGTTGAAACTTGGAATCGTTACTCTCTAGAACATTATGTGAAGATGGACACTTGTTTACGTTTCAACAAAGCCCAACGGCCAAGATCTGAATTTGCCACATTTCGTTCATTCTCAACGGCAGCCGTTATAGTTTAGCTTTTACTAACACAGTTCCTGGAGTATAAGCTCAGAACACAATCTTGTCGTGCTTTCTCCCTGCATCGAAGGTTGGCGACAATGGAGATTCATTTCACTCTGACTCTTGTGGACCCTGTCTTATATGAACCAAATTAGTAAACAACCATGCGTCTACTAACGCAGGAGGATATCAACACCTTCTTTGACAAACTATCGAAATAGTAAATGACATGTTTCATCATATATTCGTATATATATGGTAGAACTTTTAGTTTAAAATACTTGTCATAACATGACTTGTCAGCATCGGTGAGACTCCCGGAAGTTCGTGATAGTTAGGAGGGTCTTATAGTCTGTTGTTTGATGTGTGATGGTGATGGTTTAATCACCAACTAATTACTACATTAAGCTTGGGCAGATGGTGCTCGTAAACCTGGGAGGGCCGACCATCTAAGGGCAGAATCCCCCTACAGAAAAGACAATCTGCTGCCTTGCAGGAAGATTGGGGACAATCAAAGGCTAAGGAAAGCAAATCTGAATAAAATGCTTGCTGAAATCGGATGCGCTGGGCCAACGTGGAACGTTTTAACAAGTAATCAATCAGACTGGATCTAACAGACTCTAATTATGATACAAAACTACCGCTGACCTGAAAGGCTTTAAGAAACAGCTGAATATAATGCAATGGAATGCGGAGGACTTAAACACAAAAAACAAGCTCTAACAATCAGACTAGCAGAGGAGGAGATAGACTTTGCCTGCATCCAGAAAACTCATCTTAATCCTCAGCACAGATTTATGATCAGGGGCTACCAAACATTTAGATAAGACAGGGAAGGATGGAATTCTCATACTTATTAAAAATTCTGTCCCAGCAAAACTGATAGATGTAGTCACAAACGGATAGGCAGAGATCATTGGTACAGACCTATACATTAACTCTGCTAGTATAAGGATATTTAATATATACTGTCAAAATGACAAATTACTGAAGCTGGTGTCAATGGAAATAACACCATCAATGTGTCTGGTAGTAGGAGACTTTAACAGCCACTCTGAAAGATGGGGATGTAAGGAGTCCAATGTTCGAGGTGAAGAAGTGGAAGAATGGGAGATAGAAAACAATCTATTTCTCATAAACTCTAGGGAGGACACCCCCCCCCCCCCCCCCAACCTTCTACTCAAGAATATGGAAAACAACTTCCACTCCCTACGTAGCATTTCCAACTAGAGACATATATATCAAAATAACCAGAAAAGTGCTGAACCATCTCGGAGATAGTGACCATAGACCAGTCAAACTTTCAGTGACTCTTGCTCACAAACAGGAGTTGCAAATACCTCTTCCCCGCGGGAACTATAAGAGAGCAGATTGGGCAAAGTTTGCAAGGCGCACTGATGCATATACTGCGCTTATCAACACCCACGAAAATAAGGTCAATAATATGATAGAGCGGTTAACAAATGGAATCCTGAGAGCTGCTAAAGAATCCATTCCTAGAGGAGCAAGAAGAAACTACAAGCCATACTAGAGCAATGAAATACAGAGGCTAGAAGAGGAACTGGACTATGCCAGAGATCTAACTGAAACATCACATAACACAGAGAGCAACATTGCCTACAAAGCAGCCTCGGCCAAAAACAGACGTGAGGTCATGGTATCAGCAAGACAGAGCTGGATAGACAAAACAGAGAGCCTTAATCTAGACAAAAATTGTCAAAAACTATAGAAACTTGCGAAAGCTCTGAGCGACGAAAACAACTGCCGACCTCCAATATCGTTAGCACACAATCATAACATCCTCACAGGCAAAAGGGCAGCAAATCTACTGATAGAGATTTACAAAAACATTAGTAGAATAAACATTCCAATAGACAAACCGAAAGCTGCAAGACGGGAAAACCAAGATGCAAAACACATGCCTTTAGCACCAGAAGAGCATCAGACGACCATCTTTACTTCAACTGAATTAGATGTTGCCCTCAAGGGATTGAAGCTCAAAAGTTCCCCTGGTAAAGATGGAATCTCCAACGATATGCTCCTAAATCTGGGACAGAAAGCCAAGAGCCAGCTTCTAAGGATAATAAATGCTAGCTGGAAGAGAGGTTATGTTCCGTCAATCTGGAAAGAAGCTATTATGGTGCCCATCCCCAAGCGTGGAAAAGACCCACTAGACCCAAGTAGCTATAGACCAATTAGCCTACTGAGCTGCCTGAGTAAACTCATGGAAAGGCTGGTTAACAGAAGAATTATGTGGCATTTGGAGACAAAACAACAAATCGTACCACAACAAAGTGGCTTCCGTCAGCACAGACCAACTGAAGTCCTGGTCACCTACATTGCACAGGAAATAGAGGATGCTCTACAAGAAAAGAAACACACATTGGCAGTGTGGGTCGACATGGAGAAGGCTTTTAATAGGGTTTGGCAAGAGGGTTTAAAGAACATGTTTTTTAGACTTGGCATCCAGGGTCGTTTATTCAATTGGGTCTCTCAATACCTTCAGGATAGAACGGCCAGAGTACAAGTCAACTAAGTAAGACGGTCTCTATCGAATAAGGTGTCCCACAAGGCGGAGTCTTGTCCCCAACACTTTTTTTTTATTTTCATAAATGACATCGTAATGGACATTCCACCTAGAATACACTCAGCAATATATGCAGATGATCTGGCGTTATGGGCTCGCGAGGAAAGTATGTCGGTGGCTGGACCCAGGATGCAAGATGCCCTAGGTGAATTTGAAAAATGGACGAACACCTGGTTCTTACCAATTAACGAAAAAAAACTACATATACAATTTTCAGCCTATCAAAAAACACACTCTCTGCAAACTTGAAGATAAAAGACCATACACTCCTTATTGACCAAAACCCAACATATCTTGGCGTCACCATAAATCGCAGAATGACTTAGAAAAATCAGATAGACCGAGCAAGGAAAAAAAGCAAGAAAACTAACAAATATTATGAAGAAATTGGCAGTAACGGAATGGGGGGTAGACAGCAATATTTTAAAAAGACTATACGTAGGAAGAATCAGACCAGTTCTAGAGTATGGAGTCACAGCCTGGGCTATGGCTTCCAAATCACACTTTAGCCAAATTAACAGAACACAGAACCAAGCTGCCCGTATCATCACTGGTGCTTTGAAATCTACACCTATCAAGACTCTAGAAACAGTAACAGGTTTACATCCCTTAGATGACAGACGGGTCACTAATGTATTAGAGCAAGCGGAGAAATATAGAAGGCTCCTTAACCACCCCATGCACCAAAGAATAACTGGTTCCGGAATTGTAGGACTAAAGAGGAGCAACTTCGCTGCAATTGCCAATGAACTAACTACTGGAGACCCAGTACTTTCCCAAACAATATCGAAACCCTTGGACAATCTGATATGTCTCCTCATGGAAAACATAAAATACTATAACTCAAAGGAAAATATAACAGGAATCAAGAAAATACAAATGCCACCAGAAATGGAGGGGGGGGGGAGAATGTGTTCTTGACGCTAAATAATAAGGACGAGATCACCAAGTCAATAGCTACTAGAAAATTCTCAAACAACTTTAAAGCAGAAACTGATGCCATCAGAGATGCTGCAACACTGGTTACTCAACACAAAAATAACATGCACAATAAATTGGTGATTCTGACTGATGCACTGTCAGTACTATCAGCTCTAAAATGTCCCAAGAACAATGAACTAGATGACTTGATAACAACCCTGGATCAACTATGCAATAGCTTCCAGAGTGTAGTGATCCAGTGGATACCATCACACTATAATATACACGGGAACGAACGCGCAGACAAATTAGCTAAATAGGGAGGGAGATTACCACAAGAGAACCATCAGCTCAGTTATGATGAAGCCAAATCCATCCTCAAATCCATGAAAAATGGAAACGAGAACACCAAAGCATAACGAGAGGGGCGGTTACCACCAACTATCATGGAGGGATCTAGTCATCATACTTTGCCTACGCACTGGCCACAATAGAATAAGAAACCACATGTTCACCAAATTCAAAATAGGTACAACCAGCCTATGCCACTGTACACTGGACAATATGACTACAAAACACGTTCTACAGGATTGCCCCCAGTACACAGACCTGAGAAGAGCAATGTAGTCCACGCCCACCTCCCTGGAAGACAAACTATATGGGGCAATCGATTCGCTTAAACAGACAGCTGACTTCATGAGAGAGTCTGGAATCCTACTCTGATTGAGTCTTAATCGCAGAGAGAGAGAGAGAGAGAACATTATGTTGAAATTTTATAAATATTTTACATATTACGCTAAACGTGGAAAGCTCGTTCATAGTATTTCGAATCCTGAAAAAAGAACAAACCATGGCCTCGGCATTATTAACTGAACACTACAGAGATTGCTGAAAGGCGATTCCAATGCTTCTAAAATTACCAGAAAGAAGGCTAGCAAGGAAATATAAACTGGACATCATTTACAAAAGAGTAAGGAAAGAAAGGTTCATTGATTTTTGTCGATAAAGAAATTCTTAAGCTAATGAAACTGACAATTTTACTTAGAAAAAACCATGACATTGACATATGATCACTCTCTGAAAAATTATAAGAGCTTTCTCCTTATCATTTTGCAATCATACAGGCGATAGAAATTTATCTTGTGAAAGTGCATGTTGTGATGTCTAGTGCAAAGGATAATTGTATCAATGTTTTCTATGGGAAAGGATTTATGAAACCAGTGTTTAGAAAAACATTAATGCACATGTTTTATTAAAGAAAATGGACTTACTATATACTGATGAAAAATTGTATTTACCCCATGGTTTGTGAAATAGTATAAGTATACTGCAACACTGTGAAATACAATTGTTGATACACCATTAATTAATAAATTGATAATAACTATTATCCAAAAAATTACTGTTTGTACAACTGTGTGCAGTCTACATAACATAAGTTTGCGTTATAAAAAGCAAGCATGCTCGACAGACTTTTGAAAGGTGGGAATGGGTTGGGGGGGGGGGGGGCACTGAAGATCTGAAGAGTGTCAGTTTCCTTGCCGGTCTTAGGTGTATTGTAAAAGCTGGTCGCTAAATGATAAACAGACCATTAAAAATCCAAGCCTTGTCTAACAAAGCTCTCACATTTATCAACTCCCCCACCCCCCCCCCCCTCACCACCCTAGAATTTGGAAGCCGAAATATCTTGTGCTGTAAAATTAACAAAACACCCAGACCGCGTGCAGGGCGATGGTCGAACTGCCCGTGTGGCCGTCAGATAGAAATAGACAGTCTCGATCACGTAACGAGACCGTTTTGATTTCTTACATTGCCATCGGCGCTTTGACACTCTACACGTGGTTGTTTGGTCCACCAGAAGAGGTTTGGGGCACACAATAGCTTGACCTCTCTGCTTTAATTATCCTATATATGTCAGATCGTGTAATGTAATTGACCTCCGCACGCGCCGTGGTGTATTTCCTCTATTATGAGCCCAATCACGGCGCACCCCGACCTGGCGATTTGTGTACGTCATTATGCGAGACGCGCTGTTTACGCCGGATTTCACTTGCTGCGTGCACGCGAAATTCAAATAACGCGTCAGGTTTCGCGAAGCGGGCACGTGTCCACGAGAAACAAGGGGCCGACGTGCAGCTCAATATCTGCACTTTTTTTTATCAGGGCCAAACGTCTGTTAGCGTGTCGCTAACCGAAATGTTTTACTTCTAATGAAAGAATGCGCTCTACTATCAAAAAATATAGCGGATTGGTGCTCATTAAATAGCCCCAGAAAAATCATCAAGGTGATCATGTCCCTCTTCAACTTTCTATATCAACAGCTGTTTATCATTTCTGCTTTTAATTTCCTACCAAACCATTCTCTTCAATCTTTTCTGTTTTCCTCTATCTCTTCTTTCTTTACGTTTTCCATTTTTCAACACCATAGACTCTAGTTCGCTACCATCTGGACTGCGGTCAGATTTATTGATTCACCGAAGTGGAAGTTTGACTCTATATATTGGGACAACGATTCTTGGGACACGCTTCATCATCAAGTACCGGGCCTAGTGGCGTAGGTGATCATGTCTCTCCACAACTTTCAATCTCGGCAGCTATTTATCATTTCTGTTGTTGACCTTCTGCCAAGCCATTCTCTTAAGCTGTCTGTTATTTTTTTTCTCTTTGCTTCCCTCTATCTCTTCGTCCCTCAATTTTCCCAGTTGTTACAATATATTCCAGTTGTTCTCTTCTCATTACACGGCCAAAAAAATAATGATTGTCTCTTCCTAACATTGGAAATTAGCTCTCTTTTTGCTTTGACCTCTTTCAGAACATCTTCATTACTCTTCCTAGCTGTCCATGGTACTCTAAACATGCTTCCGTAAAACCACATTTCTACAGACTCCAGTGATTTTCTTGTCTATTGTCCCATGTTTACATGGCCAAAAAATGATGATTGTCTCTTCCTAAGACACGCTTACTGATCATAAAATCTTTACGGATTCTGTGCGGACGCATGAAGGTCATGCTGCTAGCGACGAGCGTTACAACAAGAGAGTGTGCATCATGCGCTGCTCACCTTTTATCAAAATCCAACACGTTCACTAGAACAGTATGAACGATCAGGATTTAACACTTTTTTGGTTGTTGGAACGAGGGATAAACAGAAATGGGAATGATGCCATTGCGTTCTAAAGTCTGAAGTCTAAAATAATCTAATAAACGCAGTGAGAACACCAGACCCAAGGACCGACTTCGAAAAACATGGATAATGAACTATTGCAAACACTGGGAAACAACGGCAAGATCTCATTACTTTCTCATTCTTTGGAATGTCACTCTTGCCTGTGCTACAAAATAGCATCTGTTGTACGCCAACAATCCGAAGTTAGCATCGTTCGGAGGAATTTCAAGAAAAAATTATACCCCCCCCCCCCCCCTCCTCCCGCACGACACCCCGACCCCTCAAAATAAAATAATTAATTAAATAGAATGAAAAGCCAGAACTAAGCTGTTAGCAGGATTTTTACAGCTAGTCCGGTCTGTTGATACTCATAAAAGATTGTATTTTCAAGGATTTGATACAGAAGAACACTCAGAATACATTAAAGCAGAGAAATTAACAAGCAAGTCAATTTTGCAGCAACTGAATTTTTCAGAAAACTGGTTACTAGAGAGAACACAAAAAGAAAGACAGTGAAATATTTTGGTTATGTCAAACGGTATGATGATCTAGAGAAGGTCATTATGGAAGGCATTGTAATAGGTAGATGAGAGTGAAAACGGCTGAGAAGAAAATGGATGCAATTATCACAGACAAGCTGAAGTTGATTACTGCAGAAGCTTGGCATCTCTGGCAGGATAGAATAAAAATAAATTTTAGAATAGTTGTAATGTGAGCACGTTTCAACAGGAACAAATTAGATGACCATGATGTTGATGATGAAAATGACTCATTTAGTTACTGCACAGGAACGTTTCTTATAAACAATCCTTTCCCTGCAACCTCGGCCGTAACAGCGACAACTGTGCATTTATATTTTCCGACGCTCTTCTAGTGTCGATGTTGATGTATCATGCTCCAAATTTATTCACTTGTTAACTTTATTTTTCTTTCTCTCATGCGAGACACGCAACCACAGACTGTGTGTTCTATGTTATATTAGACAACAGTATCATAAACTTGCATACAGTCCACAATTATTTCATACATATTTACCATCAACACTCAACTATTTCACATATAATGGCTTCCAGCTATCAAAGATTTAACATATTTTTTATTTACTTCTGGCTCGCAAACATTAATTTCAACCAACAATTATTTCACTTAAATTTACTTACACCTCTAAACAATTTAAATATATGTATCTCCAACCCACTAACATTAACTCCACCCCAAAACCATTTCACATATATCAATAAATATTTGTGTTTTTTTTTTTTTGTTTCATTAGGTTTCAAATGGTGACTGTCACTTCCACCGATACTCCGTTATCCCAACATTTTCTTCCTATGATGTTGGAGATATTACTCTGTAATGGATCCCCGAGCATGTTCATATCTCTGACAATGATAAACCAGGTAATTTATTCAAACTATGACCAACACTGCATCGGATTCAATATGTGATTGTTTCAACACACATTTAGTCATGTCCCAGATGGACCCTCATCCGCTAGAATGCCAAGAAGTTAAACGGCCGAAACGCTTAAAGATGATTGGCTGTCGTATCTTTTGCCGTTCTGATGATCGAATTTCCTCCAGCTGCAAAGCTCGATGTAAAAGCGCAAAGTAACTACCAGCAACAATAACCGAACTAGTATATCGCTGCAGAAACTGACCACTCATATTTCAAACACTAAGCAACGCCATAATTTCAGGAGCCAATCAAAGAGTTAAACAAAATTGACGACTGCAGCCCGATAATCCAACGAATCATTTCAAGGGAAGAGGTATGTTTACATCACTCGGAAAAAAATTACAAATAGTCAACAACAACAAAAAAACAAAGAACAATAGATGGTCCGAAGCAGGATCGAGCCCGTGCTCTTTGGTACAATGTCTTGCCACGAGAAACCAAACGCTTGAGCACACGGCCATCTCAGCTATCAAAAAAAAAAAAAAAAAAAACGATCATTGGCGATGCCTTACTCGCAGATGTACTCATGACTATTGCTTAGGTTTACGATCCCAACTCCGGAATAAATTGTGTATCTGTATTTTCCTATTAGAGACAAGTATCTCCCGGATAGGGTAGTACTGAATACTTGCGTTGTAGACAAAAAACTATATGACGAAACAGCTATAGGACGAAACAGCACAAATAGTAATTTCCAGATATGGCCTTCCACATATGGCGGAAGTCATAGTTCTCCACGTTTGACGTTTTGCTACTAGTTCTTGTAGTTATTTGTTGTTTCTTAGTCCCATGGTTCAGCCTCCCCTAGTAATTGTTCTGCGTAGTTGAACCTTCCCTAGCAATTGTTAAGCAAAGCGATTCGCTTGGTGCCTTTTTTTTCCACACGTATGCTTGACGGGGAACTTTTTTTTTCATTCATTCTCAGCACATGACCAATGCGTTCTTATAAAACTCGACACATATTCTTGTTTTGATTCGTATCTTTATGTTATTTGAAATATATTCTTTCCAGCTTATGTTTGAGATCCTACGAAGACATTTATTTTCAAAGTTTTTTAATATCCTATCTAACGTTTTGGTGGATTTTCAACTGTTCCATGTGTTAGCGCTGGTATCACACAGGAATTGAACAGTCTCACATTTGTTCGTTTACAGAGAACTTTGGATCTTTAGATATTCGTCATTTTGTTGAAAGCATTTAATGCTAGTGCAAAGCTGTCATGATTTCTGGTGTTATGTCTCCCCAACTGGACATTTTGCCGCTTGGGTAGGTACAATTTTTAACTGTTTATAAAAGTGCATTGTTAATTGTTATATCAGTGGCTTTGTTGGTAATATCCGGGACTTTCATTTGGTCATTTATGGCGCCTATGATCAGAAATAGTGTGAGTCGTTCTATCTTTTCTTCTTTCTTTATCTTTTCATCGGCGTATGTACAGCTCAAATGTGCTAAGCCGACTGCAAAATTAAGATCTTCTAGGAGTTTATCCATATAATGCCTAGTTGGTGACGATTCCATAGTCATCAACTATGAGGTAAACTTTTACTTCCATACTTTTGGTGTAAACAGCGGGAATTTGGTGGCGATAAAGAGTTCTGAGTTTTCAACAATTTTCTTGGAAAATCTCACTTCATCTTACTCCAATTGTAGTTATTGAGTTATTGAGATTGGACTATTTGCGGGTTATCATCATTGCATTACGAACATGTTCATAGATGATCAGATCCCATCCTCAGCAAGTCCTGCAGTGTCCAGCGACTAACAACTTCAGTTCTGTGTTATTTGATAAGTCTTCTTATACGCCCACAAAGTTTCTCGTTTCTAGCTGTGCCCATCTTAACTCCCATCTCTTTCATCCGAGTGACGTAGACTCATGGTTGTCGAAGTCCTGTGCACTTCAAGAAGGGCATTGATGATGTCCGCCCCTCCATTAGTTGACCGTCCTCAACAATAGCGCAGCTAGTCAACCTGTCCGCTCTTTCATTTCCCCGTACTCCCACATGTCCATGGACGCAGACAAAGATGACCTTACGTATTTTTTACTTCTGCAATGATTATAACCATTGCATGCGTACAGAGCCCGCCTCCATTCTTTTTATCATGATCATCGAATCACTCAGTATGCAGGCGTGAGTGTAGTCTTTCGACTCTAACCAAATGAATGCCCTTGTCAATGCATCACCTCTATCGTCATGCTACTAATTGCCATAACATATTCACCACTTTTTTCTTTGACTATTCTGCCTGCCGAGCGTGCTGTAAATGCCCATGCACTCCTTTGGTGTCGTATTACAGATCCGTCTGTATAGATGACTGCATCTTGCTCATCGGTGTTATCCCAGATGAGACCATTCACCTCCGCATTGACTACGACTGAGTTCTGTTCCCTACATTTTCTGTCAAGTGTGACAATACGCGAGAATGACCCCTGAATAATATAGGCACCGGTCCTTGCCAGCGTTGATATTGGTAAGCCCACAGACTTGTTTGTTGACATCTTCTGCTCGGCCCACCCATAATGTGCAGTGTCTCCTTTTAGCCTGACACCTTTCCCTGTGTTGAGCTCGTGGATCTATAAAAGTGGCCAAAACAAAAAAAAAAGTAGCCAGGATAATTCTCTACATGTAACAAATCACTACAAGAAAAACCACCATTAAAACACAATTTTAAAAATTGTAAAACTTTACTAAACTATTTCTATTTAATGGATTTGTTGCTGAGTCAGCTTTTTCCATGGATTGATGTATAACATGACGTCATCCGTCCAACAGTACCTAATGTGTTACAGTGTGTTTGATCCAGGAATTATAAAATGGCAATCAGAGGAAGAACAAAAGAATGATATGAAGAAGATAAGAGGTAGAATAGTTGTGGTCAGTGTAAAACAACAAAGGAGACACGTAAGTTAGTCCACCGAACTCAGAACGAAGGAACGTAAGAAGCCTTGAGAATTAAACAGAGAAAGACGACCCGAGACCTTTGAATCTTACAGAGACCGGAGACCTTACAGCACTTTCGACGGAGACAGTGTTTAGTAACGTAAGCAACTGGATCAGAGAAGACGGACTATAGCGCCGAGAGTTGTAAAACATTCTTTGAAGTACCGAGTTGTGCGAATTTAAGGGACATTTCTATAAGCGGCAGGCGTTTGAAGTCCAGAGACGGGAGTCTTAGATGAAAAAGTTCTGAGAGAGAAGGCGTCCCATTTGGTCAGGGGCCAATGAAAGTTTTGGTTGTTAGGAAAGTGAAGGTTAGGAGGACTGATTGACAGGCGTCGTCGGGACTCCTCAAGTAATGAGACTAAGGACATAATTAGAAGGTGGAGTTAAAGAAATTGGGCCGGACGAATGATAGAGGGACTATAGATTAGATTCCCATGATTCTTAGCCAGGTGGAAGTGACTGAGATGGACACACACAAAAAACCGAGGGAAGACGACCTACAGATCACTTAGCACTTACTTAGACACACTCATCACTTAGGCTTATCACTTATAACTTTTCGCCCACAAAGCTCAGGGGACACAGCAGACACAATGTAGTAGAGGAGATTAGAAACCTGCCTCAAGGCAGAATGTAGGAGTGAGGAGTAGACAGTTCACTTAGAGATTTTGAGACATACACTTTTTGGACTTATGAACGATAATAGTTTTGAGAGATCGAACTGTCGTAACTTGATTATAAAGAAATTAGTAAGTTTTAGGTTGTTGGACAGAGTTACTATAATGAGTTAATCATCATCACAAAAGATTTCTTGGAGATTCTACAATGCACGTACAGACCACAGAAGAGAAGAGATTATATAATTAGGACAATAGGATTTCAAGCTAGCCACTATATATATATATATATATATATATATATATATATGAACTGGGTTACAAAGGACAAGGGGTAGGGTTCGATCCCAACCGTCGGCTACCGGGTTCACCCAGCCTTAAATGGGCACCGGATTTTTTTTCTGGGAAAGTAAAGCAGCACGGGCGTAATACTGACCACATTACCCCAAAATCATGTGCTGAAGGTCTGTAAAATTTAGGGTAATTAACACCATATTTCCCTATACGCCACTTGGCGTGACGTGGGTACTTTACTTACTTACTTATTATATATATATATATATATTGACATAGAAACAGTACGGCCATGGAAGCTACTTACGATAAACACCGCCGAAAGGCTCTACGAAGCAACGTTAAGATTAATAATAGAACTTTAGCACATTGTTGATTGTACCAGAAACATGTTGCCAAACCATGTGGATATTAATAATAAAACAAAATATAATAATATTTTGTTCAAAACAACGACGAGTTATGTGTGTCTCTATAGATGATATGAATGCACTAATAACAAGATAAACAAATAATAGATGTTCAACAACAATAACTATATAGAACTCTGCAACAAATGACCAATATGAGATTAAAACACTCGACAAAAGAATCGACAGTACCCACTTAAAAACAAATTAAAATTACCAGTACTTAATAACTATTTCCTTAATATAATTCACCCAACTTCAGTACCGTTCTCTATGCAGTGTCGCGGACCTAATGACGTCACAAATTACAGCACGAACGGCTAATTACATCACCAGAGTCTGTGGCGGTCGCAAAACGGAGCCCATGTCTCTCTCTTCTCACAAAATAACTTTTGGATCGAAAAACCATTCCCTTATTACTTGTACCGTCTTTGGCCCGAGAGAAACAAATGAAGGTGAAAAAATTATATTAACATTCTTGTGCAGAAAATGGCCTCTCTTGTCCTACTGTTCTTTCCACATTTAAATTGTTGTTCTGTTAATTCCATGTTGATTTTATTTGTCATTCTTTCCTGTATAACTTTAAGCAAGATTTCTGCTCATCAAATTTACTGTTCAAAAGTCACTACAATACACAGCACCCGTTTCCTTTGTCAAGGCAATAAATACTGATGTTTTTAGCTTATCATAAAACAGTTCTGTTATGTTTGTTGTTTTATTTTTTGGATCATCATCACTGCACACCGGACGAATCCATAGGTGTTCTGATATTCTCGATTCTCGGTGTGGGTAGGTTTCTGCTGGTAATTGTTTCCGGGAAGCGGCCGTATTTGTGGCCTTCTCTTTTTGATTTTAACTGCCAAAGGTTCTCTAACGTGGGCAAGTGTACACAGAAGTAAAGTAAAGTAAAGAGCCCCCGTCACTCCAAGTGGCGTATAGAAAATATGGTGTTAATGACCATAAATTTTGCAGACCTTAGGCACATGATTTTTGGGGTAATGTGGTCGGTATTACGCCCGTGCCGCTTTACTTTCCCAGAAAAAATCCGGTACCCATTTTAGGTTGGGTGAACCAGGAAGCCGTCGGTTGGGATCGAATCCTACCTCTTGTCCTTTGTAGTCCAGTTCACTAACCACTGAGCTATCGCGGCTCCCTTGTGTACACAGAACCTCCTGCTTATTGCCGTTATCCGAGAGGGCTAGACATTGGGTCTCACTACCCAAGAAATCAGAGTAGGATAACGTCATAAGGAACGCACGGATTAATTTTTCCTATTTTTTTCAAAATCACAACCGGTGGGTTTTCTGGTGGGCTTTGAACCTGTGTCCTTCCTGTTCGGAGAACGACGTTGTATCTCTAGACTACCCAGTCCTCTATGTATGTCTGCCATCTGTTGATTATATCTTTATTGTCTGTTAACATTTCTACTTTTTTTTGTCTGCAATACAATCCTCCATCTGCGACTTTTTAAATCTTGTTGGCCATTCTTTTTATTTCTGTGTGCATCTGTTTTAAATATTGTTTCTTTCGCATGGTTTCTTTTTCCATATATTTTTGATTGAGCCAGTCATCTTTTGCCTGCCTTACATATTGTGGATGTTATTATCTATTTTGGTGTATTGGCTAATGTTCTTTGCCTGTCTTCTTTTATCCATTGTTTTTCAAGATGGCCTCAGTCATCCATTTTTGTTTTCTGACCTTTTCTTTTTTAGGTAAGATGTTGTTGGCTTGTTGTATCCATTTCTTTGTGCATTGCCGTTTGGTTGTAACTTTTTTTGTCAAGATTTTCCGTTTTACTATTAAATCCTATAGGGGGCTGTTGTGAATCTGTCACATTTCTTTTGTAGGATTTTTATGTAAACGCCACATTGATTCTGTACTTTATAGCCATGTTCAAATCTCACTGTTCTGTTTCTATTTCTGTCTTCACCCAACGACCACTTTTCTTCATCCTCTACCCTTAATGTACGCTAATCTGACGCAGATTTACTGTGTTGCTAGTTTATCGCAAGGGAGCCGCGAAAGTTCAGTTGTTAGTAAACTGGACTGCAAAGGACAAGAGATCGGGTTCGATCCTAACCGACGGTTTCCGGGTTCACCCAGCCTTGAATGGGTACCGGATTAATTTTTTTCTGGGAAAGTAAAGCGGCACGGGTGTAATACCGACCACATTACCCAAAAAATCGTGTGCCGAAGGTCTATAAAGATTATGGTCAGGAATACCATATTCTCTATACGCCACTTGAAGTGACGGAGCTCTTTACTTTTCTTTTAGTTATCCGCAAGTGCGGATAGAGCCTTTCGGCCCAAATACCCGTCTTGGGCATGACATTTTTGGTATCGGCTTTTCTTCCAAACTTGTTTAGATTGGCTGGTTAGTCTGTTTCTAGGGGCATCAACGGCAGGTGGAGTGGGGTTTGGCTGAATTGGTTTTGTTTTTCGCCGATTAGCCAGCAGTGAGTCTCTGATCGTTATCAGCTCAGTTCCTGGAGCAGTCTTGCTTAATTACAACTAGCTCTTGTTTTGTTATTTTCTTTTCAATATTCATGTGACAATTGTTTATTTGAGTCAAAGATTAGACACACAAGAAAACAGTGGTCGTTTCTGCAATAATAGCATGATGATAAATAAATGAATATGTAAATACTCCTTTGGTGCTCAGTTACTTTCAGGAAATGACAAAACGTATGTACAATTATGGTTCCTGGAGCCCGATAGTTTTGCATACATCTGGCTCATCCTTGCAGATTGTTTTTTTTTTATTTAATCGGTGTTGTGTTCCAAATAGTTGCTATCCTCAATGTTGCCTTGTTACTTTCCAACATAGACTCATTCATGGCCTTCAAAACAACATTGTTTATCAGTATAGTAGTGTAAGTCACTTGGTTGGTTGATTACTTGGTTAGTCAGTCCTTTAGTGAGCAAGTCAGTCAGTTTGTTGGTGTGTCAGGCCTTCAGTCAGTTAATTGATTGTTCAGTATTCAGTGAGTAAGTAAGTCAGTTGGTTAGTTAGTTAACTACTTTAGTAATGCTATGAGTATAACAAAACACATTATTTACAATAAATGACAGGTGTGAAGAGTTATTGCGTTATTAGCGGGTCATCATCATTATACTCCGAACATGTCCATATGTGTTCAGATCCCCTCCTCAGCAAGTCCCGAAGTGTCCAACGACTGACGACTCCAGTTCTGTGTTGGTTGATTAGTCTTCTTACACGCCCACTAAGTTTAACGTTTCTGGCTGTGCCCATCTTACCTCCCATCTCTTTCATCCGAAGGAGTGACGTGGACTCATGGTCCATTAGTTGACCGTCCTCAACAATAGCGCAGCTAGCCAACCTGTCCGCTTTTCATTTCCCCGTACTGCCGCATATCCTGGGATGTAGACAAAGATGACCTTACGTATTTTTGACTTCTGCAATGATTATAACCATTCCATTCTTACAGAGCCCGTCTCCATTTTTTTATCATGCTCATCGAATCACTCAGTATGCAGGCATGGAACCTCCTGCGACTTGCGTGTCTAACCAAATGAATGCCCTTGTCAATGCATCACCTCCATAGTCATGCAACTAATTGTCATAACATATGCACCACTGTCTTCTTTGACTATTCTGCCTGCTGAGCGTGCTGTAAATGCCCATGCACTCCCTTGGTGTCGTATTACAGGTTCGTCTGTATAGGTGGCTGCATCTTTCTCATCTGTGTTATCGCAGATGAGACCGTTGACCTCCACATTCACCACGACTGAGTCCCGTTCCCTACATTTCCTGTCGAGTGTGACAATACACGAGAATATCCCCCTGAATAACGTACACCGGTACCCACTCCTCGCCAGCGTTGATATTAGTAAGCCCACAGACCTGTTTGATGGTATCTTCTGCTCGGCCCATCTATAATTTGCCTCTTTTTAGCCTGACACCCTTTCCCTTCCTTGTGTTCATGATGCAATAGATACTCTTTATCTGCACTTACCTTCAGGTATGCTCGTGCCCTCCAGATCTTGATCCTGTCATTCATGGTTGGAAAGTCGAGAAGATACCTCATTGCTACACAGGGAGTGTCCCTCGTACACCCCAAGATAATGCGCATAGCTTCATTTTGTATTTTCTCCAGCCTGTCAATTTGCGTCTTACTGACTGTAAGAACTTCCAGGGCAAACCCGATTGGTGCGAGGACTAATCCCATGAACAGAAGAGTAAGTAGCCTCTGCTCGATGTTGGCAGCGGCCATGACCTTAAAGGCGGCTAATCCTTTGCGGGATTTTATTATCACATGGTCGACGTGGTCCAGAAAACACAGGCTGGAATCAATCTTAACTCCGAGGTACGTCATCACCCTGTCCCTGGTCATCAGCTCTCATTCGTACCACCGGTGTTTCCGTGTTAACGATATTATTGTTAAGGGAAAAACATGCAACTGATACTTTATTAGGATTACCCAATACACCTGATACTCAACACCAGGAAGAGTTGCGATTGAGTTCGTTTTGCTGTATGGAGGCTATTTCCCTTCTGTCTCTTCCCTGTCGATATACCAGAATATTATCAGCAAAAGTCATAGTTCTTCCCCTTCCATCCAGCTGTTGTTCTGTGATCTTTATTGTGTACACGTTAAATAGAACTGGTGACAATGGTGAGCCTTGTGGTAGCCCTGGACAAATGGATGTTGGCTCGGATGATCAACTTCCACATCTGAGTATCACCTTCCTTTGAAACAGTGCTGCAGCAATCCATCTTATGAGGAAGGGGTGCACCGCCAGCTTAAGTAGCATATGCATGAGGTATTAAAACGGTACTCTGTTGTATGCATCCTCCAGATCTACAGCAGTATCACGTCTCCTCTCGTCTGTGGAAGCTTTCGAAAACGTCATAGGCGAAGACTGTCGCATTGCGCCATGTCTCTTTGTTATATCTATAAACTCCGAGTGTGGGTGGGAATGCGCGTTTCTGTTCAAGGTGACAGGTGAGGACACGGACAACTATTTTCTCCAGCAGCTTGCCCGCAGTGTTCTGCATTGTGATGATTCTGTAGACACTGATCTAAGAATGGTCCTTGTTTGGCTTCGGTAGCGGTAGTCAGTAGCTGTGTAGCCACTCCTCCTTAATCTGTCCACCCCGAATGCTGGCATTAAACTCATTGGCCAGTTTTGTCAAGTCGTCGTCAGCTAATCGCCTAAGTCATCGTACCGAACACCATCTGGACCAGGAGCAGTGTTGTGTGACCTTTTAAGTGTTGTGCAAATGGTATCAGTTGTGATTGTGAGATCTTCTCCCAGCACTACATCCTCACACAATTCTGAAAGGGACCCCCATATCTTCATTCTTACGCGCGTCATTTCTTTGGTCAGTCTGCTCAATGAAGAGGGAAAGCAGGGCCTTCCCATTGCTTTCATTAGATTTGTGCCTTATCTGCTCTGTGCTCTGGAAGTCTGGTATACCTCTATGTCGTGTTGTGGCATTCATGCTCTGATGAAGGCGCCAGAATGTGGCTAGCGATTTTTCTCAGCACACATTTCTACAGAAGTCATCCCATTTGGCATCCTTATCGTGCTTAGCACATAGTTTAAAGTGATTCATTTTTTGGTCGACCTCTTCTTTCAGAATGGAAGAACATAACCTGAGCTCTTGAAAGTCTTTCTGGCCTTCTGCCATGTTTTTGTCGTTTGTCTCTTGTTCCGCCAAGCTTCCTCGACTTCTACGTTCCACCAGGGTGGCTGCATCCATCTCTCCTGCCTCCTACGAGGGGCGCTCTGTTTTCTATGTTTGATTTTGCTAAAGACATCCTGGTCTGTTTTCTCGTAGTGGAATGTGTGCAGCTTTCTTTTCTGGCTTCTATTTCTGATTTTCTCAATTAGGAGGACACATGGACAGTGATCACTTCCGTGGAACCCCAGTGCACTCCACCTGCAAACAGGTGCGAATGTGGAAGACACCAGTGCCAGATCTATGACACTATCAGAGTCCCCTGTTCGAGTGGCCATTCTTGTTGCCCTTCCATCATTCAAGCACACTAAATCGACTGACACTAGTGCATTCTCTAGGTCTTCTCCCTGCTTGTTGGTTATGACGCTACCCCGCTGGTTTCCTCTAGCATTAAAGTCTCCGCAGAAAATGACGTTCTCTTCATCGAATTCGAAGAGAATCTGCCATTGTTGTGTGTCCACCTTCCCATTACAAGCATACACATTTACAATTACGAAATGAACTGGGGTCTGCACCCTAACCGCATGTACCTGCAATTCTGCACTGGCCCACGCAGACATATCAACCTCAGCTGCCACCATATTGTTGCGCACAAGGATGGCCTGCCCAAGGTGTCGCCTATTGTAGCAAAAATGAAATCCAGGAGTACTTACTGTCCTGTCACCAAGAAGAGTTTCTTGCAAAATCATTATATCGGAGCCGCACAGAAGCTTATCAAGAATGGGCCGTCGTTGATTTATGGACCCACAATTCCAATAAGTAACGCGCACATACTTTAGGCCTAGCCTCGCACACTTCGACAATTTAACGCCACCTCTCTTACCTTGTTGTGTTTTCCTTCTTCAAAGTTGTCGTTTGTGCTGCATCTGAATACTTACCGTCGTCATAGTATCATAGATGATTTAGTCGCTGAACGTCGATGCTGTGGATGGTCTAGACTCACGTGCACTCACTCAGTCGCACGGTCAATAACCCGTTTCCACGTTATTGACTGGCCAACTCCAGCAAATCGCTCTGCAGCACGCGGATACACTTTGAGCCTTATACAAATTAAATGAATTACGTGTCCTTGACGACAGACCGGCCAAAACAAACCGCCATTTTGTCACGCGTTCAATAGCGCAATCAACAACAAAGATGAGTATAAGTGATCAAATAAAGAAATTGTAACAAAATGCAATGAAGCAAAAGAAGCAAAGTGATTTACATCAAATAGAAAGCGCGTACAATCCCATTATCCCTTCAAATATCAATAAAAACAAACAAATAAACAGAAAAGTTCACTGGAAATCACCACTTATCTGTGAGTCCTCTGAAGAAGCAAGCGAACAGGGCGCTATATTCCCCGGAAGTAGTATATCAGAAGATGATGGTTTGAAGCTACATCTGCTAATAAAAGAAATACAATAATTCTTCCTATTAATTCATTTAACTGATTGTGCATACATTTTGAGTCTTTCTTTTGTTGTTGCCCGTGCGCTGCCGAAGCGCGAAAGGGGAGTAAAAATAACGGCGCTGTACCATACCAGGCATGTTCGTAAGAGACAAGAAAGGAGGGTTGGGCATGGGACTGGCTATCCCATACTGTAAGAAAATAAGTCGAAAAAACTTCACAAACATGGACAAGTCAAAGAAAAGAGGAAAAATAATTCCGCCATCCAGGAAAGATAAGGGCTCTCTGTTTAAGAGACATATGACGCAAGCCGAAGAAAGCCGTAAGGAGTCCGGGCTCACCCTTTGTCTACCAGGAAATCCTCCAGAACTGGCACCTGGAATGTACGCACCGTAAACGAACAGGGAAAAGTTACACAGGTAGCAGCAGAAATGAGAAATTACAAAATAGATATTCTGGGAATGTGTGAAACAAGATGGCCATGAACGGAATTAATAAAACTAAATACAGGAGAGATTATTTTATCATCAGGACACCTGGAACCTGGAGCGCAACATAGTGAAGGGGTAGCTATAATGTTATCAAGGAATGCACAGAAAACACTAATAGAATGGGAAGCAGTAGGGCCAAGACTAATGAGACCAATATTTAAAACAACCAAAAACAAAATAAAATTACACATTATCCAATGCTATGCACCAACCACCGATAAGGATGATTTAGTTAAAGATGAATTCTATAAACAGCTCCAATGTCAAATGGATGTAAGACGAGCCAAGGATATTATAATCTTGATGGGAGACCTAAATGCTAAAGTAGAATCAGACAACAGAGGCTTCGAAGAGATTATGGGGAAAAATGGACTTGAAGATATAAATGAGAATGGAGAGATATTTGTGAATTATGTGCTCTTAATCAAGTGAGCCTTGGAGGAACAATATTCCAACATAAAAGAATACACAAAGCTACATGGGTGTCCCCAGATCATAGAACGGAAAATCAAATTGACCACATATGTATTAATAATACGTTTAAGTCATCCTTACAGAATGTAAAAGTATATAGAAGAGCAGATGTAGCTTCAGATCATCATCTTCTGATAGCCAAATTTAAACTTAAACTAAAAAGATATACTACAACGAATAAGGGTAGAAAGTATTTCAATGTAGGGTTTCTTAAAGAACAAAGAATTAAAGATAAATTCGTAGTCACAATATCAAACAAATACCAAGTCCTCCAACAACTAGAAAATACAAATAATATAGATATTCATTGGAAACAGGTAAAAGATTTATGGAAAGAGACATGCGAAAAAACGCTGGGGAAAAGAGAACGCCAGAATAAGGCATGGATGACAGCAGAGACCCTGGATAAAATTAAGGAAAGAAAGAAAAGAAAGCAGACATAAATAAAAGCAAAACGAGAAGTAATAAAGCCAAGACACAGGAAGCTTACACAGAGGTGAACAAAGAAGTGAGAAGATACAATACAAGGGATAAGAGGAAATATATAGATGAACTAGCTAAAGAGGCAGAAGAAGCAGCAAATAAAGGGAATATGAAAGAACTGTACAACAGCACAAAGAAATTAAGTGGAAAATACAAACAGATCAATGCCTTTATTAAAGATAAGAAAGTAAATCTGCTTAGTAATATAAGGGAACAAATGGAGAGATGGAAAGAACACTTTGAAGAACTTTTGAATAGACCCGGTTCAAATAATCCTCCAGATATACTACCAGTAGAAGAAGAGTTACACGTTAACTGTGGAAAATTAAGCAAAGAAGAAATAATGAAAGCCATCAAGCTATAAAAAAAATGGTAAAGCCACAGGACCAGATGAAATTCCTTCAGAAGCCATCAAAGCAGATATTAACACCTCTACCAAGATGTTACATAATCTATTAGAAAAAAATTGTGAGAGGGAAAAAATACTTGGAAAGAAGGTGATATGATCAAACTACCAAAGAAAGGAAGTTTACAGGAGTGCACAAATTATAGGGGAATTATGCTACTATCAGTGCCAGGAAAAATATTAAGCAGAATCATCCTGGAGAGACTAAAAGAGACCGTAGAGAAACATTTGAGAGATGAACAAGCAGGTTTTAGGAAGAACAGATCATGTGCTGTTCAAATAACTACTCCACGTATAATAGTTGAACAAAGTTTAGAACAACAGTTCCCACTTTATATTGGATTAATAGATTACGAAAAGGCATTTGATAGTTTAGACCAGGGATGGTCAATTTCTTTCAAATGGCGGGACACTTTTTCATTATTTTTTTTTGTGGCGGGCCACACACATAACAACATCAATACAAATAAACTTGGCATTTGTTTTAAGGTAATATTTTTGTTATTTATCGGTATTATTTGCTTACATAAATCATTTTATTGCAACAGAGTTAAAAATGCCTTGTTGATTTATAAAAATGAATAAAATTTGCTATTTATATTGTTTAACAAACATGTTTTAGTTAGGTCATTTTAAAGTTGACATGTAACAAACCTTAATGAGAACAATGCGGACGTTCATGTGCAGTGCAGCAACAAGTTCATCAAAGTCAATGTGTAAAGATGATGATGATAATCGTAATAAATCCTGAAGGTGGCCATCAGTGAGTCGGTTTCTTTGTGACAATTTAATCTCCTTCATTGTTGAAAAAGCGTATTCACATATATATGTGCTTCCAAACATAGAAGTAATTTTCAAACTGAAATCACTCAATGCGGGATATTTTTCCCGTGGCACAAGTTTCCAAAAGTCAGCTCCTATCTCCATCCTTCATTGGAAAAAGGAGTCACTTTGGAGGTTACATAACTCCAACTGAAAAGTCACATGTTGTTGGAAAATGTCACACTTCATAGGGTTGTTAAACAATGCCAGTTCTTGTCGTATACCACTGAAGTCAGAAAATCGTTCATTGAATTACTCCAATAGTTTGTCTATCTATCTATCTTTCGTTCGCCTGAAGTATTGTCTATATCTGCAATGTCGTTTCCTGTATAAATTGTACTGTCTTTTGTAATTCTTGCAGTGGCCCATATAGTTTTGTCTGTAGTGTTGTATCTATGGGCCAATGGATTTTCCTCAGTCTACGATATTCAGTGCAGTCTTGAAGTATGTGTTCAGCAGTCTGGGGTGCCTGTCCACATGTACAAGTAGTTGATGTGCCGATCTTGAATTTTGTATACATGTGACTATGGAGTCGATTGTGTCCTGTTCTTAGGCGTATAATGATAACTTGTTCATATCTATTCATATTATGAAAGGCATCCTGATTCGGGGCTTGTGGTCCTCTGATTGATTTGATTATCTGTTTCTTATGATGGTATGTAACTGGTGTATCTAGTTGTGTGCCTGTTGAACCTTCCTTTGCCAACTGATCTGCTTTCTCATTTCCTGGTATTCCACAGTGAGACGGGATCCACTGCAGGGCAACCCTGTGGTGCTTGCAGAGTTCAGTCAATAAGGTCTGCAGATGTGGTAATTTTCTGGATTGTAGTGCCTGGAGTACTGATCTTGCATCTGTCAAAAACACTACAGGCTGTGGGCTAAGATTACTGTTCAGCAGTTTTTCTATTGCCAACTTTATTGCTTGTATTTCTGCATCATAATTGTGACAATATTTCCCTGTTGCTATTTTATTCATATCCCTAGTGTTATTTGGGTACTCTATATATGCACCTGCTCCCCCATTCTTTACTGCATTCTGTGCTGATCCATCTGTGTACACACGGATCCATAGGTCTTGTGGGTATTCTTCATCCAGGAAACTGAGAGTTATTGTTTTTCGCTGTAGACTATTTTGTTCCTCTTTGTCAACTATTCCTTTCACTTCTGTCCGTATTTGAACTGGTAATCCTGATTCATCTGTCCAGGGAGTCTGTTCTGGTATGGGCAGAAGGGGTTTAACAACTCTTGGCATGTCTGGTGTTTGTCTACTAATACGCTTGGCTTGGTGGATAAAGCTGCTTCTCTTAAGTCGTCCCAATGCAAGATTTTGGAATCTGTCCTTCATTGGATGTCTCGGCATGCATACAAATTTTTCTGCCTGTATCAGCACCTTTGTGTCTCTCCGTTCTCTCAGTGCTGGTATCCTCCACAATTTCTCCATCTCCAATATTGGTGTTGATTTCATTGCTCCTGTGATGACCCTAAGTGCCTGGTTTTGTACTTTATCCAGTTCTTGCAATGTGGTGTTTGATGCTGAGCACCATGCGGATGATCCATATTCTAAATGTGGGCGTATACTCTGTTGGTAAACTTTACTGAGTATTTTCCCACTCGCACCCCTTTGTGGTTCCACACAACTTTTTTAGAATAGCCAATTTCCTCCTTGCTTTTTGGGTTGCCTTATTTATCTGCTGTTTCCAAGATAGTTTGTTATCAAATGTAACTCCGAGATATGTAGCTTGTATGTCTTCTTTCACAGGCTTATTGTTTATGTAGATGGCTCCTGCTTTTTGTTTTGGGGAGAGTGTGAAAAGTGTAGTACTGCATTTGTCTGTATTGATGCTGATACACCATCTATTTGTCCATGAATTCAGTGCATTCATAGCTCTTTGTAGCAATTTGGAGGCCACTGTTGCATACTCCTCTGTGCACCACATTACCAAGTCATCTGCATACATTGCCACTTTGATGCCATGTGGTAGTTCAGTAACTAGGTCATTGATGTAGATCAGAAAAAGTGTTGGAGATAGTACCCCTCCTTGTGGAACACCCTGGCGCAATAAGACCTTCTTACTCTTAAGACCATCCAGTTGCACTCTGGCTCTCCTGTTATGCAGGTATGCTTTGACCCATTTGTACATCCTGCCATTTACTCCATAATTTCTCAGTTTCTTCAAAAGCCCTTCCTTCCATACCTTATCAAATGCTTTCTTTAGGTCTATCCATGCTGCTAGTACCAGTTTCTTTTCTTGAAACGCATCTTCAATTTCCTGGGAAAGATAGGTTGCTTGATCTTCGGTAGAGTAACACTGTCTAAAGCCTGCTTGTTGTGGGACAAGGAGATTTTCACTTTCCAGGTACTACTGCAGTCTGAGATTGATTATACGTTCCTTTGTTTTACACAAACAGCTTGTAAGGCTGATTGGTCTATAGCTGGATGTCATTGAACCATCTTTTCCTGGCTTTAGTAATGGTATCATAATTGCTTCTCTCCATGCCTGTGGCACTCTACCTGTGATCCAGCAAATGTTGTAGATCTGCAGTAGTTTTGCTTTAGCTGCAGTTCCCAAGTTTGTCTAACATTAATACAGAAAATTTGAAATCAGTGTCACTGCGCTCCTCAATCAATTCTTTGCACGAAGGAAGATGAATGAAGTTTTCTTTGGCCCCAGGGTAAATCTAAAAACTTTTAGTTGACTTATAAATCCATCTAGGTGTCCTACCAAATCTGAGACTGTTTGGTAACGTCCCTGTAGCTTCACTTTGAGTTCATTCATGTGCTGGGTGATATCAGTTAAAAAGGCCAATACGCTGTTAAAATGTGGATCAGACATTTTTCTGATCAGTTCTTTGTTGGTATTATGTTTCTCTAAAAACTGCTTTATCTCGTTTCTCAAAGCAAAAAGCCGCCTCAAACAATTCCCTCTGCTTGGCCAGCGTACTTGTCTGTAGAGCACCAAATCGCCATATATTCCGCCTCAACTTCTGATAGAAAATTTATAAACTGTCGGTGTGTCAAAGACCTATTCCCGCCTTTTATTAAATTCACACACTTTATTACAGTTTTCATAACATCCTCCACGTCTAGAATCTTGCCGCACAGCGCCTCCTGGTGTATAATGCAGTGTAATGCTGGGCAATGAATTCCAGCCTTCCTTAATAATCCAACTAGACCTGTTTGAGTACCACACATTGACTTAGCGCCATCTGTCACTATTGCTGAAAGTCTGTTTATGTCACCGATACCGTTAACAACTTTCATAACTGAGTTATAAATGTATTGACCTTTGGTCGTATTATGCAAAGCTAGTAGCTCTTCATTGATAATAAAGTCTTTTGAAACAGTTCTTATGAAAATTAAAAGTTGTGCTGTGTCTGATATGTCAGTAGATTCATCCAAAGCCAGAAAAAAGTAAGCGGAATTTGTAACGACACTCTTTAATTTACTAGATATATGAGAACTTATTTCCTCAACCCTTCTAGTGACTGTCTGTTTTGATAGTGGAATGCTCTCAAAATGACTGGCAATTTTTTCTTCCCCAAATGCACGCGCCATGTTAATAGAACAACGCTTTACGAAGTCACCAAGTCACCGTCACATAATGATTTTTTATATGTTGCTATCTCTGCGCTTCCAACAACCGATGCCATTAAGGAACCTGTTTGTTTTATTGTTAATGTGGTAAAAACAGATTCCTAAGCACTAACCTTTTTCTTCAAATCGCACACAAGTGTAGAACGTATTGTACCAATGCAGTCCTTGTATTTAGCGGCGTGATGCTGTGTGTAATGCCGTTTAAGATTATACTCTTTATTTACAGACAACACTTGCAAACACACAAGGCACTGCGGTTTGCTATCCTTATTGTTGATAAATAAAAAATCATGTTCTCATTTCTCATGAAAAAAAATATGATTTTTTTCATTTAATTGACGTTTATTGTTCATATTATACCACGACCGAAGCAACAGACAATGAAAACACAGATTACAACAATAGCGCTGTTTCCTGCTAAAATGGAACTGTTCACTGTAACTCGACAAAATCAGAATGATCAGATCGGATATATAATTTTGCCTGATGAAAAGAGGTTTGGAGAGAAAGAAACTGAAAGTAAAATAATTGTGAGGTGAATGTGTTGGGGTGGAGGAGGTGGGTGACTGACAGTTTTCTTGGCGGAAACTGTTTGAACTCGCCGAACCGAGAGTCGGCTCTAGAACCATTCGTTGGCTTCTTCCTTTGTTTAAGTCGGTCGCAGGATGATCAAAAGAAAAAAAAAGAATGGGCCGGGAATGACGGGAAGTCGACGTTAAACTAACTACTAGTGTTCCGAGTTTTAAACATAGGTCTACTAGGGAATATTTGAGTTAGCTTTCTCCACGGTAGAAGTTAATGTAACAAATTTTTTATTTTACCCAGGACATTTTGCTCAATGCAACCTGATTTTATTTTTTATCCGCCGCGGGCCACAAAAAGGACGTCGCGGGCAACTTGTGGCCCGCGGGCACCTAATTGGCCATACCTGGTTTAGACAGAGGAATGCTTTGGAAGTTGCTGAGTCATTACAGAATCCCCATATAGTTTATTAACCTGATAACAATGTGTGAATGAATGAAATGTTGTGTGGCGCCTGAAGGGCAGCTTACAGAAGCATTTGAAATAAGAACAGGAGTAAGGCAGGGATGCCTTCTGTCTCCATTTCTCTTTCTGCTGGCCATAGATTTGATTTTGAAAATAACTCAAAACAACTGTAATGGAATCCAGTGGTCACTGTCCAAGCAACTTAATCATTTAGACTTTGCTGATGACATAGCTCTTTTCACACAGCCATCAACAGATGCAGGATAAAATGAACATAATTGAAGAGAGTTCACAACAGCTAGGACTAAAAATTAATAGAGATAAGACCAACATTGAGAATTAATGCAGTTGGCAATAACCAAATAAAATTAGAAGAAATACCTCTAGTAAACGTACAATTTTACATATATCTGAGCAGTAATATAGATAAAGAGGGAGGAACAGAAAATGATACCAAAATAAGGATATCAAAAGCAAGAGGAGCTTTTGTTGCACTGGGAAACATATGGAAGTCCAAAGAAATTACTTTTGTGTATTTTCAATTTACAAAAATAAAAATTTTCAACTCCAATGTAAAGTCAGTCCTACTATATGGCTGCGAAACATGGAGAATAACAATGAATACCATGGATATCAACATAATTCAAGCTTATGCACCAACAAGTAATAGCAAAGAGGTAGAAATTGACACTTTTTGCAATGAGCTAGAAATGACCACGGAACTGTAAATCCCAAGACATAACTATTATCTTAGGTGATTTTAATGCAAAGGTTGGAACAGTTAAAGTGCAAAATGTGACTCGGAACATGAGTAGTGATATATGTTGATATTTATCCCTAAAAGCAGAGCCCCCACCAGAACAATTCGTCTATATAAAAAGTATACCCACAACATTTTAGGATTTTATGGACGGATATTGTTGTGACTCCGGTCAGGTGACCTCACTGCGGCGTATTAAGGCCAGATATATGTTCTGATAAGACCAGGTAGACTGTTGCGCGTGTCTGGATGTTATGATCCATGGGCGGAAAGTCAGGCGATCGGAAGTGTTCGGATAAAGCCAGGTAAGGAAATAGGCGATGTGTGTGTGTGTGTGCTGATCAGGTAGACTTAAATAAAAGGGAAGAAAAATGTTGTTAAATAGGAGGAAAGTTGTGATATAGAATATATATTCTTTTAAATATTATTGTTGTGAGAATAATATTTTATAATTAAGTTTTGTTAAAAAATGTTATTGTGACAAGCGTAAATACCCTCACCATGTGTCTTATCGTCATCATCATACGTTATATGGAGACTGTTGGAAATGGCGTGTAGTATTTTGAAAAAAATATCACTTCCTCAAAATCAGTTTTAAAATAGAGGTATCATTAACATGTGCATCATCATGTCCCATTTCGTGCCCTCATCATCATCAATATTTTCATCATGTGCCCTCATCAGTGTTGGTTGTCGTCTGTTTATAATTTGAGGAAAGTACCCGGCCATGCAGCGCTGTAAATGACTGGCTAATGCTGGCTATGAACTGACCGGAACTTACAATGTGGTGATCACGCGATAGTGGGCCAAGCGCGATTCGGTGAACATGGGGAGGGGGAGACGTGGTGTTGTTGTTATCGGTGGCTTGTTGTAAGGTGAATGTTTACTTTCCAAATCTTTTAGCATTTCGTGTTTCTAAAAAATTGGGGGGGGGGTTAAAGCGGTATTGCTCACAAGGGGCTGATGTAATTATGTTGTGTGTCATGTGTTTATAATTTGAGGAAAGTATCATCAGGTGTATCTTTCCTCACAGTGTTATCTCTCTCTCCTCATTAGGACTGGACCTTTCTTCTTCATCGATTTTAGTGTTACTCCATAATTTCCCTCCGCTGTGACACTTTAGTATTGAATATCAATCGCAATAAATAATAGATAAAATACCTCCTTTAACCTGGATCACACAGAGATTGAAGACATTATACCCATCCTTAGCCTTACGTGTTGATCTTTTAAATTCTCATCATCATCGTCATGTACCATAATCGACATGTGCCACAATACCCTACCCTCCTCTCAACATCATTATCATGTGGCATTATCATCAACATGTACCCGTCATCTCTTCATGTCCCACTATTATGTGTAATCAGCATCATGACTCATCATCATCATGTACGAAGCTGGATGGTGTAGAGTGATCATGTCTCTCCACAACTTTCGATCTCGTAATCTAAATAGTAAGGGGGAGGGAATGTAAGTGGTCGTGACTGAGTGTTATCCCTTAAGGTGTCTGCTGATAGTGGTTGTATGCTGATATCAGTGACCGTATGGCCAGGTGTGCAAAGCTATTTAAATAACGTGTTGGTTGTGATGATTCTAAAAATGGAGGAAAGGGGTGTTCCTTTCGCTTGTTACTCGGGGGTTTAAATATGTTGTCGGTGTTATTGTTGTCGAAGTTGTAGTATCGCTGACCTGGTAACTTAACGTCATCATCAGCATGTGTCATAGCGGTTGGCGTGTTTTGTGGTAAGGTGGTAACGTGATCGGTTTGTAAATCAGCTGACGTTGGAAATCTAACAGTAATTTTAAATAGTGACGGTGGTGTGTAAGTGGTCGTGTCGGTTGTCTGCCGTGTGTTTTTTTTTAATTGACGAAAACATGTTCCGCTATCTCTTCATGGGCTGAATTATTTATGTAAATGCTGACACTTCCTCTGTGTTATTGGTTCTCACCTCATTAGGACTGGGGTTGTGTTTATGACTTCGCCGGTGTTATTGGTACTTTCTCTCTCTGACAATCGAATTAACCAAGTGAAATAAAACAAACAAGATACAGCGTTTTCCCATTATCACAAAACGCTTTAAAACAACCAAAGGGTGAGTACTCTACAACCTGCTAGGATTAACTTTCTTCCTTTGCTTTCCTTCCTTTCCTTTCCTTCGTTTCTTCCTTCCTTCCTTCCTTTCTTTCAGATTTCCTCCATCCACCCCTCTCTCCATCCTATCCTATCACTGTTGGTATCGGTCGATTTAGTGTGATTGGATGATGGATGGTCAACCAGAATGGCTACTCGAACAGGGGACTCTGGTAGTATCAAAGACCTGATGTCGTCTGCCTTCGCAACCGGTTTGTAAGTGGAGTGTAGTAGGATTCCACGGAAGTGATCACTATCCATGTATCCTCGTAATTGAAAAAGGTAGAAATAGAAACCAGAAAACCAACTTCAACACATTCCATTATGAGAACACAGACCATTAGATCATTAGCAAAATCCAAAATATGAACCAGAACCCCACCTCTCACCGAACAAGAGACAAGCGGTCAAAACACGAACACTTTGAATGTCTTGATTTCAGCTATGGACCAAATATTAAATATATGGTCGTGTCTAAAATAAAGTTTGGGGTAATCCTATAGGTTAAATTTGCTATTTTTAATGATTTCATAGGCGTATCCCTAAAAATTGTTGCGGGTAAAAATCGTAAAAGTGTGAGTAGAGGTTATTTTGCTTATTGTTCCTGCATTTAGTGTCCAGGACTGGCATTGGTAGCACAACGCTATTCTAGGAAATTAAAATGATATGTCTACGTCAAAAAACACAGCCAGCTGGAAAGACCAATAACGGAAAGTATGGTTCCTGGGCGACGCATCAGTAGCGGACCAACATAACAACAGAAGAAGTGGCAGATCTGGCTAGAGACAGAGATTTTTCCAGACGTGCTGTGGAGAATGCAATATTCAGCATAGAACATACCACCTGTCGATGATGGACTCTCAAGAAAAGGCAGTAGTGTGGTAGACCAAAGACGATTTGATGGAAGAAAGTAGCGATGAAAAGTTTAGGCTAGATGTGGTAAAATCTGTAAGGATGGTAAAATACGATAACTTATTAAGCTCTTGCTCCATCTCCACGCTGTACTTCTGGAAAACAGACTATCAAGTCTGGCCAAGGTTATGAATTGTAAAGTAAAGACACTATGTACTCTAAAAATATCATGCTGAAGACGGATGTTTGTCCGAAAGACGCTAATATAACAACTTGCTATAAACCACAGTGCAACGCATCTACGCGTATTCAACATTCTTAATGACTAGGTGTTGTCTTTGCGTGTACGGCAGAAGAAAGAACATGCCGGCACTTGGTTGTTACCATACACATTTTATGGCGGGGGCCTCGGTAGCCTAGTTTGACAAAACCACCCGACTGGGCTACCAACGCTCCGACAACCCATGTTCGATTCCCGCTTGATGAGTGTGAATTGTACTCATGGTTAGAAAAAATACCCCCGCTGCCGACCCAGCCGCTGGCAGAATGGGTACCAGTGTAGTACTCTGGGAAAGTGAGGAATACCGCCAAGTATCGAATTGGACTTTTGTGGCTAACTATTATGACTTTGAGGCTAAATTTTTAGGATTTTGAGTCCAAGTTTGTGACTGAGCAGAAATTTTTTTTTTTTTTGGCACCAAGTTCTCTGACCTGTAATGATCACCTTTAATGTTGTCTGTAATTAATTAAAGTGGCAAAGATATGGAAATCCAAAAGAGATGATAAGTACAAGAATAAAAATTTCCAACTCGCTTGTTAAGTCAGTCCAATAAAAGTCGTCACATGGTAATTAAAAAGTCGTCCCATGGTAATTCAAAAGTTGTCCCATGTAATTCAAAAGTCGCCCGTTGCTAATTCAAAAGGAGGTGTTTCCATCGGGGATCCATCCTCACAAATGACACTTTGGTGGTTGTAGAATAAGTTTTTTAATCGTTGTTACCGATATCTCCACTATTAAGATTTCGTGCACAATATCACTCTTTATAAGAATACACTTTACAAACCAAAATATATTTTCCCTCCTTGACGACTGTGATTGCGATTAGATGAAACAATGACAACAAGTGATGTTAGGTCAGCGGGCGAGGTAGACGGTCGTTTTCTATGTCAGCCCGGATTTCCCAGGTCACCGTCGAGGTTAGATTCATGTTTCAACACAGTGAGGTATAAATGACACTCGATTAGTGTATATGTACACACAGAAACCCAGCATCTGTGATCTGTTACCGAGTGCTGTGTGTTTTTTTTATATGAAGTCGTGTAGCTTGAATATGCCAACTTCCTTTGATATTTGTGATCACCGGATTTTCATGTCCCGTGGTAATGAGAATATAATTCCGTTGTCAAAGGACGGTGTTAAGGCAGTCTCATTTTGTGTTTTTCGTAACAGACCGTTGATAAATATAAGGGCATTTAGTGGCGCCAGTTTTCTAAAGTTTTCTACCAAAACTGGGATAACACTCGAGAGAGAGAGGAATTTATCACGCTAGTTGAGATGTGAAATGATATTTTATCAGCTTATGCTAACCTCAACTACACTCCACCTCTTGTTAACCGGACGAAAGACCCTGAAGTCAAGGATGCCCTGGGTGATTCAACAGTCACCAATTACCTATTCCGTCTTTGATCAATGTTTTGTCAAAATGGAGGGTGGTTTTGTTTTGAACGCTAATCAACCTTCATATGCACCTGTGTTTCATAGACATTTAACATAAACAGACAATGTCAGCAAAACAGGAGGGAGGAAACCCAGCCGGTTAAAATTAATAAATTCTGCAACTGGACAATAATATATATATTTTTTTTTATTTTCAAATATCTGTTCTCTGCTGTATTAATCAAATCTTTATTGTGAAATGTGATATTCATGACTATATTGTTGTGTATTTTGTTCAGTCTTATATAATTGTTACACCTTCATTATTTAAAAAATATTTGTTCTCTGATATATTAATAAAATCTTTATAGTGAAATTAAATAGAAAGTGACGTATTTGTTTTGTTTATTTGACTTGGTTTAATCTGAAATGTGAAAGAGTGAGAGAGAGAGAGAGAGAGATGGGAGATTATGACGGATGATGCAGATGAGAACACATGATGCTGGTGGTAATACTAATGACGCCATGAGAATGATGGCACATGATGGTGATGTTGAGGGTAGGCTATGGTGCATGCTGATGACATGAGAATGATAATGGGGCATGATGAGGATGAGGTTAGGATATGATGCATGTTGGTGACATGAGAATGATAATGTTGCATGATGATGCTGATGCGACACATGATGTTGATGGAAGGGTATGGTGCATGATGATGGTGGTACATGATTAATATTTGGTCCATAGCTGAAATCAAGACATTCAAAGTGTGCGTGTTTTTACTACTTGTCTCTTGTTCGGTGAGAGGTGGGGTTCTGGTTCATATTTTGGATTTTGCTAATGATCTAATGGTCTGTGTTCTCATAATGGAATGTGTTGAAGTTGGTTTTCTGGTTTCTATTTCTACCTTTTTCAATTACGAGGATACATGGCTAGTGATCACTTCCGTGGAATCCTACTACACTCCACTTACAAACCGGTTGCGAAGGCAGACGACATCAGGTCTTTGATACTACCAGAGTCCCCTGTTCGAGTAGCCATTCTGGTTGACCATCCATCATCCAATCACACTAAATCGACCGATACCAACAGTGATAGGATAGGATGGAGAGAGGGGTGGATGGAGGAAATCTGAAAGAAAGGAAGGAAGGAAGGAAGAAACGAAGGAAAGGAAAGGAAGGAAAGCAAAGGAAGAAAGTTAATCCTAGCAGGTTGTAGAGTACTCACCCTTTGGTTGTTTTAAAGCGTTTTGTGATAATGGGAAAACGTTGTATCTTGTTTGTTTTATTTGACTTGGTTAATTCGATTGTCAGAGAGAGAAAGTACCAATGACACCGGCGAAGTCATAAACACAACCCCAGTCCTAATGAGGAGAGAACCAATAACACAGAGGAAGTGTCAGCATTACATAAATAATTCAGCCCATGAAGAGATAGCGGAACATGTTTTCGTCAATTAAAAAAAAACACACGGCAGACAACCGACACGACCACTTACACACCACCGTCACTATTTAAAATTACTGTTAGATTTCCAACGTCAGCTGATTTACAAACCGATCACGTTACCACCTTACCACAAAACACGCCAACCGCTATGACACATGCTGATGATGACGTTAAGTTACCAGGTCAGCGATACTACAACTTCGACAACAATAACACCGACAACATATTTAAACCCCCGAGTAACAAGCGAAAGGAACACCCCTTTCCTCCATTTTTAGAATCATCACAACCAACACGTTATTTAAATAGCTTTGCACACCTGGCCATACGGTCACTGATATCAGCATACAACCACTATCAGCAGACACCTTAAGGGGTAACACTCAGTCACGACCACTTACATTCCCTCCCCCTTACTATTTAGATTACGAGATCGAAAGTTGTAGAGAGACATGATCACTCTACACCATCCCGCTTCGTACATGATGATGATGAGTCATTATGCTGATTACACATAATAGTGGGACATGAAGAGATGACGGGTACATGTTGATGATAATGCCACATGATAATGATGTTGAGAGGAGGGTAGGGTATTGTGGCACATGTCGATTATGGTACATGACGATGATGATGAGAATTTAAAAGATCAACACGTAAGGCTAACGGGGCGATGGGTTAAAGGTTAAAGGAGGTATTTTATCTATTATTTATTGCGATTGATATTCAATACTAAAGTGTCACAGCGGAGGGAAATTATGGAGTAACACTAAAATCGATGAAGAAGAAAGGTCCAGCCCTAATGAGGAGAGAGAGAGAGATAACACTGTGAGGAAAGAAACACCTGATGATACTTTCCTCAAATTATAAACACATGACACACAACATATTTACATCAGCCCCTTGTGAGCAATACCGCTTCCCCCCCCCCCCCCAATTTTTAGAAACACGACACGCTAAAAGATTTGGAAAGTAAACATTCGCCTTACAACAAACCACCGATAACAACAACACGTCGCTGCCTCCTGTACAACAGGCCAATGATAACAACAACAACAACACGTCTCCCCCTCCCCATGTTCAGTTTCGGTACCAAATCGCGCTTGGCCCACTATCGCGTGATCAGCTGATAGTGCCCACATTGTAAGTTCCGGTCAGTTCATAGCCAGTCAAATTCGGCGCTGCATGGCCGAGTACAACACTGATGAGGGCGCATGATGAAGATGTTGATGACACGAAATGGGAAATGATGAGGCACATGTTGATGATACCTCTATTTTAAAACTGATTTTGAGGAAGTGATATTTTTTTCAAAATACTACTCGCTATTTCCTACAATCTCCATATAACACATGATGATGATGATGAGACACATGGTGAGGGTATTTGCGCTTGTCACAATAACATTTTTAACAAAACTTTATTACAAAATTCATACAACAATAACCTTTTTAAAATATATATTCTATACCACAACTTTCCCCCTATTTAAAAACATTTTCTTAGCTTTTATTCTACCTCATCAAGTCTACCTGATCAGCACACACACACCGTCTATTTCCTTACCTGGCCTTATCTGAACACTTCCGATCGCCTGACTTTCCGCCCAACGATAATAACATCCGGTCACGCGCAACAGTCTACCTGGTCTTATCAGATCACATACCTGGCCTTAACACGCCGCCAAGAGGTCACCTGACCGGGCTCACAACAACATTCGATCATAACATCCGGGGTCACGACCCCTCAGACAAAAAAAATATGGTAGGTTGCACACTAAAAAATGTTATGGGTACACTTTTTATATAGAAGAGTTGTTCTGGTGGGGTCTAAGTTTAGGGATCAACGTCAACATATATAACTAATGACATGGCCTTGGAGAGATGAATGACAGAAGGGATAGATTGGGCAAAGACACATGAAATGATTATAGGTAACACCTGGTTCAAACAACACCACAGGTGACTATGGACATGGCAAAGGTCAGACAACAAAGTACACAATCAAAATGATTTTATACTAGCACAGAGAAGATTCTGGAATGGGCTAACATCTGTTAAAACAAGGCCAGGCGCAGATTGCAATAGTGACCATGTACCAGTAGTTGAAAAGATAAGAATAAAACTGCGGAAGACACAGAAATCCTCAAGAAATATAAAATTAAAACTTGATATGCTTTGAGTAGATAGACAGATGGGTGAAGTACAGTACGATAGTACAAAATAGATATAATGCTATTGAGAAAATACAGGACATCGAGGAACAATGGAAAATGCTGAAACATCAAAAGAAGTAATACCACTGACTAAAAGAATCAACAAAAAGAAATGAATGACAGAAGAAATATTAAAACTAATGTACGAAAGAAGAAAACATAAGAAAGAAGAACGAGCATACAAAATATTGCACAAAGAGATTCAAAACAAATGCAGAGAAGCTTAGGAAGGATGATTAATTCAGAAATGTGAACAAATGAAAAAAACTACAAAAGAAAGACTAAAAATGTATGCACAATCAGTTAAATGAATTAACATGTAGAAAAGAAGTCAAAGTTTTAGGATGTGTGAAATCAAAGGAAGGAATTATAATAATGGGACAAGATAAGATAATGGAAAGATGGACATATAATATATCAGTCAACTCCATGATGATGAAAGACCAGAGCTAAACAATTCAAACAAAGGCACAGGCCCATCAATAATGCAGAGTGAAGTGGAGGACACAATTCAACACATGAAAAGTGGCAAAGCTCCAGGTCCCGACAATATAACAATCGAAGAGATCTGGACACATAGCCGAAGATCTACTAAAATCTGTCTTTGTAGACATACCGAAGAAGTCAAGCGCTACTGATTGTGAAAACCATTGCACTATTAGTCTCATGAGCCATATGACGAAAATATTACTAAGAATCATCATGAGACGTGTAAGGAACAAATTAAAACCAGAAATAAATGAGGAACAATGTGGATTTGTAGAAGGAAAGGGCACCAATAATGCAATATACATCTTAAGAACATTTATAGAAAGATCTATAGAGGTAAAGAAAGATCTATATATGTGCTTTATAGACTACACAAAAGCATTTTGACAAAGTAAAACATGTGGAAATAATAAACATGCTGGATAAATTAAACATTGATGGCAAGGATCTGTGAATAAAAAAAAAACATGTTTTGGCAACAAACAGCAGCTATACAACCAAATAGGACAATTCCAATATATAAAACAAGGAATCAGACAAGGCTGTGTTCTGTTGCCGGATTTGTTTTCACTTTACAGCGAACATATTATGAGATCAATAGTAGACACAAAAGGAATTGAAGTCAATGGTCACAACATAAATAATTTACGATATGCGGATGACACAGTCTTAATAGCATCGACAGAGAATGAACAACAAGAAATGATAGACATAATAGTAAAAGAAAGCAACAAGAAAGGTCTCAGTCTGAATAGTATGAAAACAGAAGTAATGGTCATATCGAAGAAACAATCATCACCATCATGCAGCGCAGCATAAAAATAAACATGACAAATCTACAAGTGCAACGCATCAAATACCTGGGCACAATAAAAACATAAGATGGTAGATGCAACACAGAAATAAAAATCAGAATAACTCAGGCCAAAAAGCATTTCAGAAAATGAAAAATATTTTATGCAACAATTCTATGTCAATAGAGTGAGAAAGAGAGTTCATCGGTGATGTATATAATCAATTCTGACCTATGGAAGCGAATCATGGACAGTAGAAAAACAAATGAAAGGACGATTAGAGGCCACAGAGATGGGATTTCTCAGAAGAATGTTGAAAGTTCCCTGGACAGCTAAAAAGACCAGTGAGGAAATTCTCAAAGAGGCCAACACAAAAAGCGAACTCCTAAAAAAGACATAAGAAAGAAACAATCAAATTTCTTCGGGCACATCATGATAAGAGGAAAGTTTGAATACTTTGTTACAACTGGCAAAATAGAAAAAAAGAGAGATCGTGGACGACAGAGAGAGAAAATTCTGGATAGTTTGGTGTCATGGCATAGAAAACAGTCACATCTCACCTCTGTTGTACATCTACCATCTGAGGTTAACAATGTTCCCAGATATTTAAATTCCTTTACCTGTTTTAATATTGTTCCTCTTGTCTTTATTGTGCAATGCGGTGATGTCTTTATCTTTTTGTTGCCATTTCTTCTGTCTTTTTGCTATTAATGTTGATTCCTTTACTTTTGCTTTCCTTCACTATAATGTCTAACATTTCTTGTAACTCGTTTTCACTCTTAGTGATTAAGACTGTATCATCAGCATACCTCAGATTTGTTGTCGGATCAATGCAAACAAAATGTAGTACATACAGCTTATTTACAATGTGCAACATTTATATTGAAGTACAATTTATGTACAATGTGCAATTATTTCTGACAAATAAAATACAAAGGTTGGAAAAAAATGATATAAAAATATATGAGCAAATCTGAATATAAAAGAAAAAAGAAAAAAAAATAGGGATGGAAAAAAACGGACTTTGGGATTTGAAAATTGCTTTTAAGGATTGAAAGCTTGGAGTGGTGAAAACCTTCCATTCTAGCGGCAAGAATGGCAAGTGCAAAATGACATCTTATGCGGCCAAGCGGGATCCACTTCCGGTCCTGCTTCACATTGCCATGGCGACGCGTGCTCTGATTACTCTCGAACTAAAGCGTAATTACCGCGTGTGTTGTTGCTTTCAGTGGTGGCCAATTAGAAGTCAAAGATGGAAAGGAGTTTTCTCTCTCCTTTCCTCCTCTTTTCAAAGACAAAATTAACCATGGTATAACTTACAGCGACTATCATCCACCCATTTCAGATAATTTCGACAAAGATGAAAATTACTCCAGGTTTCCAGAATAGCTGATTGCCTTGTACTTGTAGTGTCATCAGTTACACTGATCAAAATGGCAGCTTATTTATATTCGAGCAATATTTACTCTGAACACCACGATATCTGTTATTGCAGCGAGTTGGCAGATTTTTGAAAATGTATTCAAGGGTTTGAACATAAATGTTTGTTCACAGTTCGTTAACCTTCGCTGCAGATAAAGTCTTTATTTTGATGGCTTCGTTTGTGACCTTGGTAGCTAAGGACCTAACTTGTGCACAGATGGCATTGGCAAGGATCATTTTGAATCTATGAAGTGGGCTCATTTTGTGTTTAACTCAAAAGCATATGTGCTTCTTAACAAAAGACCTTTTTTTTGGAGACTCAAGGAAGATATCCCCGATGGAAGAATAAATTGTACTATTAGTCCCACAAATGATTCACTTCCAGAGGTTTATGATGTAAACAAAGCAGTTTTGTCATTGCAAGTGAATAATGTCCACACCTATAATTGGTCAGGATTGTGTAGCAGCAGCAGCTTTATAGCGAACACAGAAAACATCATAGGATTGTGCTGTTCTGAAACAGCTATGCCATGCTACCCTAGAATTGCCTTTAATGGTCATTGCCAAACCACTCTCCATGTGTGTGCCACATATTTACACCCCAGAAAGAAATACTGAATATAACAACATCATATGCCGTCTGTGATATTAATTACCACAAACCAGGAGCCCCCTGTATGATTGATACAATTGTTGCACCAAGCACTTCATCGGCAGAGCCATATCTATGGAATGTTAATCTGACATTGTTCTTGAATGATGTCCAAGTTAATGAGACATCAGAATCGAGTGGCAGCAGCTACAAGAAGGGAGCAGAGAACATCAAGTTCTGCTGCTATAAAGGAGACTTGCCTTGCTATCCCAGAATTGCCTTAAATGGGATCAATGTAGTTGAAAACTTCTCCTCTTGTGTAAACTACACATTCACATCCAAGAGTGAATCAGTGAAGGTCACAAAATCATATTCACTCTGTGGTTTTATTAACTACAGGTCAGGTGGCTTCTGTTGGATTGGAAATGATAACTTACCACCACTGTGTGTCTATATGTTTGGAATTGGAGTCATCAACGATGGCCTAACATCATCAAGTGCTACGACGATCATCGTTTTCGGGAGGACGCGAATTTCCATGGTATATGGTGGATAGGCGGGGGGAACCATTGAAGGCTATGTCTGAAAAGTGTTCCTTCTTGCAGTTTCCTCATATTCCAAGTCCGGCTTTTTGCAGGAGCTACTGAGTTAAGTGCTCTGTGCACACCGTGAGCTGTGTGTCTCATCCGTTTTGATCCTGTTTCGATATCCCGCTTGTTTACGATGAATGATGATATCGTATGGCAGGGAACAGTTGGCTGTGTTCACTTTCTGCGCGGTTTCGCCTTATGTCTTTTGGCGTGTGCTGAGACTGCTACGATGGGGACTACAGTTACCTTTCTTTGTTTGGGAGATGTGTTAGTAATTCGGATGATTCCACTGGCACGGGCGGTTGAGCAATTATGGATTTTAATTCGTTTGCTGTGATACCGAGGCCTTCGTTAACCAATAACCAATTAAAGTGCATAATTTTATGGTCGTCCTCTTATTTCAGACGCTTCAAGATGTCATGTTGTGTTCTTCCATTCTGTCTGGCTTTCTGCCATGTCTTGGCCAATTGTCTCTTGTTCCACCAAGCTTCCTCGACTTCTGCGTTCTCCAGGGTGGTTGCGTGGAGGGAGGCGTTGTTTACTGTGTCGGATTTTGCTAAGGACATCCTGATCTGTGCTCTCATAGTGGAATGTGTTGAACTCGCTTTTCTGTCTTCTTTTTCTACCTTTCTCAATTAGGATGACACATGGATAGTGATCGCTTTCGTGGAATCCCAGTACACTCCATCTGCATATCGGTGCGAAGGTGGGAGACACCAGTGCCAGGTCTATGATACTATCAGTGTCCTCTTTTTGAGTAGCCATTCTCGTTGCCCTTCCATTATTCCAGCACACTAAATCGGTCGACACCAGTGCGTTCTCTATGTCTTCTCCCTACTTGTTGGTTATGATATTATTCCACTGGTCGCCTCTTGCATTAAAGTCTCCACAGAAAATGACGTTCTCCTCCTCGAACGCGAAGAGATTCTGCCATTGTTGTGTGTCCACTTTCCCATTACAGGCATACACATTCACAACCACGAAAGGAAGTGGAGTCTGGACCCTGAACTGCCCTTAATGTCTGTGCAAGACAACCCATGCTATTTATCTAATATCATCATCATCAAGTACCGGGCCTATTGGCGTAGGTGATCATATCTCTCCACAACGTTCGATCTCGACAGTTATTTATCATTTCTGTTGTTGACCTTCTGCCAAGCCATTCTCTTAAGCTGTCTGGTATTTTCTCTCTTTGCTTCCCTCTATCTCTTCATCCCTCAATTTAATTTTTCCAGTTGTTACAATATATTCCAGTTGTTCTCTTCTCATTACATGGCCAAAAAATTATGATTGTTTCTTCCTAATATTGGAAATCAGCTCTCTTTTTGCTTTGACCTATTTCAGAACATTTTCATTACTCTTCTTATCTGTCCATGGTATTCTCAACATTCTTCTGTAAAACCACAATTCTACAGACTCCAGTGATTTTCTTGTCTGTTGTCCTGTTGTCGATGATTCACATCCATATGTTAAGACTGGCTCTACATAACATTTAAGAACTCTTTTTCTTGTTTCGATTTTCAAAAATGGATTGCATAGTATCTTCCTCATTTTTTGGAAAGCTGCTTTTGACTGAGCCATTCTGCATTTCACCTCTTTTGTACATCTTCCGTCTGAGGTTAACTTCTCCTTCTTCTTCTTTTTTCTCTTTTCACTGATACCTAAAAGGTTTCGTGGTTTATATCATTTGTCGTTCTTGAGCTGCTCGAACTGTCTGAATTAGTGATTTTCCTTTGTTGTTACATGTCTCTGTCACTGCATCTATCCATCTTCTTCTGGGTCTTCCTCTTGGTCTTTTTCCATGCATTCTCGAGAAGAACGCCCTTGATGGTGATTGGGAAGGGTTCATTCTGACCAGGTGGCCAAACTATTTAAGTTGTTGTTCTATATATTCTTGGCAGGGTTTAGTTCCTACCATTTTTCTTATGGTTTCATTTGGTATTCTATCTCTTCTTGTGTTGTTTGTTACTTTTCTCAAGCATCGCATCTCACATGTATTGATCTTTCTTAAATGGGATTTAGAAAGGGTCCATGATTGACTTTCATAGCACAAGGTTAACAAAGTTCCCAAATATTTAAATTCATTTGCCTGTTTTAATATTGTTTCACTTGTCTTTATTTTGCACTGTGGTGATGTCTTTTTCTTTGTTGTTACCATTACTTCTGTCATTTTGCCATTAAGGCTGAGTCCTTTATTTTTGCTTTCTTTCACTATACTGTCCAACATTTCTTGTAACTCATTTTCACTCTTAGCGATTAAGACTGTATCATCAGCATACCTTAGATTATTTATATTGTGACCTCCAATTGTTATTCCAGACATGCCACTTATGGATCTTAAAATAATCTCACTATAAATATTAAACAAATCTGGTGACAGAACACAACCTTGTCTAACACCCTGTTTTATTTATTGAAACATTCCCAACTGGTTTCCAGTTCTTATGGCCGCTGTTTGTTGCCAGTATATGTTCTTTATTATTCTTAGATCTTTGCTGTCTACGTTTATGCTTTCTAAAATTTTGATTAATTCTTGGTGCTTTACTTTGTCAAATGCCTTGGTATAATCTATGAAACATAGGTATAGATCTGTTTTCACCTCCATAGCTCTTTCTACTAAAGATCTTATGATATATATGGCATTGCTCGTTCCTTTGCCTACAACAAAACCACACTGTTCATCGCTAATTTCTGGACTGATTTTGGTTCGTACTTTTCGCATGATGATTCTTAGTATCTTAGTCATGTGACTCATAAGGCTTATTGTACGATGATCATCACATTCAATCGCACCAGATTTCTTTGGTAGGGCTATGAACATTGATTTGAGCAGGTCGTCTGGTATATATCCGCTGTTGTAGATATCATTCAATATTTTTGTTATTATTCCTATTCCAAAATCACCCATGGCTTCAATCTCTTCTTTAGTTATATTATCTGGCCCAGGTGCTTTTCCTGCTTTCATATTGCGCAAGGCGTCTTCCACTTCTTCTGTGGGTATTTCTGGTCCTTCTCCGTAATCCTTAATATTTACTTCTGTTCGTTATCCATTATAAAGATTTTTAATGCATTCTGTCCATCGTTCTATTATGCTTTCTTGTTCAATCAGCAGTTCTCCTTCCTTTGATCTTAAACATCTAGTTTTTTTATTGCGTTTTTCTTTCTGTTAATTCTTCAATTTGTTTGTATACTGCTTTAGCATCTCCTTTTTGTTGCATTTCAATCTCTTTGCATCTCTCTTTTAACCATGCTTCTTTTGCTTCATTGCGTTTTATTACAGTTTCTTTATTTAATCTCTTATACTCATCTTTATTTTCTTATTTCTTCTTCTTGTATCCATTAGCTGCAAAATGGCATCTGTCATCCACTTCTTTCTTGAATTTGTCCTCACTGGTGGTATGAACTTTTTTGATGTTTGTTGCATTGATTCTTTTAACATTTCCCACTGTTCATCAATGCTTTGTATCTTCTCTATTGCATTGTACCGAATCTGAATTGTGATTTTATATTTGTGTTGCAGCTTCTTGTCTGATTTTAGTAATTCTAAATTTAACTTGATGTGAACTGAGGCTCGTTTTGTTGTTTTTAATTTTACTCTAAGCTTTCCCACACCTGGTACATGATAACTAATGCAATCTAGTTTTCACACACACCAGACTGTTTCTAAATCTATTGCTTATCATTATGTAATCAATTTGATTATGTGCGTTGTCTACTGCGCTTTTCCGTGTCCACAGACGTCTTGGATGTTGCTTAAACCAGGTGTTTTCTATCATCATGTTGTGTGTTCTTGCCCAGTCAATAAGTTTCTCACCTCTTTCATTCCTCTCGCCTAAGCCATATTGACCAACTACTTCATCAACTCTTTCCTTTCCTACTTTTGCGTTAAAATCCCCTAGAACTATGGTGTTTTCATGTGTTTTGCATTCACGAAGTGCCCCATTTAACTCGTCGTATTTATCAATTGTTTCCACTAGACTGTCTGTTGTTGGTGCACAAACTTGTATAAGATTTATGTCTATTGGCTTTCCATTCAATTTCACTAAAAGGACTCTGTCAGATATTGGGTAAAAGCCTTTCACTGTTCTTGCTCTTTCTGCATCCAAGATGATACCTACTCCTCTATGTTGTTCAGTACCTCCAGAATAGATTATTTTATGTTTATCAGAATACATCTTCCCTGATACGGTGTATCTCATTTCACAAAGTCCCAGTTAATATAAACCCATTCTTTTCATTTATTGTGCGATGTTTTCCATTTTACCCTTCTGCATGAGTGTTCTCACGTTCCAAGTACCTATCTTTAGAGTTTGTTTTATCTTTATTTTGCTTACAGTAGCTTGATGACGATCGGGTATCACCTGTAGCACATGATGTCCCCTACCAAACTATGGTTTTCCGTTGGAATCCCACTTAATGTTGTTGTCGTGATTTCTATTGTTGTGGCGATTCATGATTGTACAAAGAAGTTACGACGGTGGTTTTCTGTTGCTTTCCGTCGTTTTCTTTTACGGTTGGCTCCGCTAGCCTTTGACTAAAAAGTCTCACCCACAATGCAGTGGGGTTGTTTTACTTCGGGGCACCCTCCCTTAGCCTTTTACTCTCCCGAGCTTACCTGCAAGGCAGCAGGTCAGCCATAGGTTTACTGCATAAGGTAGCAGGTAAAATTACCTGACCTGAATTATCTAATATATTTGCTTAAAATACAAACTTATTGTCTACTATGTAAATCTATATATTCGAATAAAAAACGCATTCCTATAAGAATATCTATCTATCTATCGTCCTTTCGAGCCAAAGACGGCACATAGGGCAGAACCACAATCTCAAAAAACAGAAACATTGCGTGCCAGAATGGCACATATTGCAAAGAGCACTGCTTCTAAAACTTATGGCTCTGTTTCCATAACAATACTTTTTACAATGACAACTTGTCAAGCCATCGATCAATCTCCTTAGTCGCCTCTTACGACATGCCTGGTATGCCACAGTGTCACTATTCTTTACTTCCCTTATAATGAGGCCCTGGTAGCACACAGGAGTATAAGAATATATTGTTGTCTATTTTCTAAACATATATTTGAATAAAAATTGGATAACTATAAAAACATATTGTTGTCTAATATATGTAAACATACGTAAACAGTTATATTTGAATAAAAATATAGACTTAATTTGTCTTATATATGATAGGGAGAATAATGTGTTGTGTGGGACATAATGATGTCACGAAAGGGTAAAACACCACTCAGTTAATGAATGCTTGCTCTACTGTTAAGAAAAACTAGTGGCCAATTCAAGTAAAAAAGTGTCCACGGTAATTGTAAAAGTGGCCAAAACAAAACAAAAAAAAATAAAAGGTAGCCAGGATAAATTCTCAATATGTAACAAATCACTACAAGAAAAACCACCATTAAAACACATTTTTAAAAATTAATAACTTCATTAAACTATTTCTATTTAATGGGTTTGTTGCTGAGTAAGCTTTTTCAATGGATTGATATTTCCCTCTCTCTATAACATGACGTCACCCGCACAACAGAACCTAGTGACCAATATGAGACTAAAACACTCAGCAAAGGAATCGACAACACCCATTTAAATAAAAACAAATTAAAAATAACATTCATCATCATGTGCTATACCGGTTGGCGTATGTGATCATGTCCCTCCACAATCTTCTATCTACAGTGCATCGTATCAGTTCTGTTGTTGACTGTTTTCCATGCCATGACACCAAGCTATCCAGTATTTTCTCTCTTTGTCGTCAGCGATCTCTCTTTCCTTTTATTTTGCCAGTTGTAACCAAGTATTCCAACTTTCCTCTTCTCATGATGTGCCCGAAAAATGTTGATTGCTTCTTTCTGATGCTTTAAGAGCTCCCTTTTGTGTTGGCCTCTTTGAGAACTTCCTCATTGGTCTTTTTAGCTGTACAGGGAATTTTCAACATTCTTCTGAGAAATCCCATCTCTGTGGCCTCTAATCGTCTTTTCATTTGTTTGTCTACTGTCCATGATTCGCTTCCATAGGTCAGAATTGGTTCTATATAGCACCGATGAACTCTCTTTCACATTTTTATTGACATAGATTTGTTGCATAAGATATTTTTCGTTTTCTGAAAAGCTATTTTGGCCTGAGCTATTCTGGTTTTTATTTCTGTGGTGCATCTCCCATCTGATGTTATTATTGTGCCCAAGTTTGTGAAACGTTGCACTTGTTTTAGATTTGTCTCGTTTATTTGTATGCTGCATGATGGTGATGGTTGTTTCTTCGATATGACCATTACTTCTGTTTTCTTACTATTCAGACTGAGACCTTTCTTGTTGCTTTCTTTTACTATTATGTCATCATTTCTTGTAGTTCGTTCTCTGTCTCTGCTATTAAGACTGTGTCATCCGCATATCGCAAATTATTTATGTTGTGACCGTTGACTTCAATTTCATTTTTGTCTACTATTGATCTCATAATATATTCGCTGTAAAGTGAAAACAAGTCCGGTGACAGAACACAGCCTTGTCTGACTCCTTGTTTTATATATTGGAATTGTCCTGTTTGGTTGTTAATTCGTATATCATGTCTGTTGCCAGTACATGTATTTTATGATTCCCAGATCCTTGCCATCAATGTTTAATTTCCTCCAGCATATTGATTATTTCCACATGCTTTACTTTGTCAAATGCTTTCGTGTAGTCTATAAAGCACATATATAGATCTCTCTTTACCTCTATCGATCTTTCTATCAATGTTCTTAAGATGTATATTGCATTATTGGTGCCCTTTCCTTCCACAAATCCACATTGTTCCTCACTTATTTCTGGTTTTATTTTGTTCCTTACACGTCTCATGATTATTCTTAGTAATATTTTAGTCATATGGCTCATGAGACTAATAGTACGGTGGTCTTCACAATCAGTGGCCCCTGACTTCTTCGGTATGGCTACAAAGATAGATTTTAGTAGATCTTCGGGTATGAAGTAAAAGTAAAGTACCCCCGTCACGCCACGTGGCGTAAAGGGAAACATGGTGTTAGTGACCCTATATTTTACAGACCTTCAGCACATAATTTTTTGGGGTAATGTGGCCCGTGCTGCTTTACTTTCCCAGAAAAAAATCCGGTACCCATTTAAGGCTGGGTGAACCCGGAAGCCATTTTAGTAGATCTTTGGGTATGTGTCCAGTGTTATATATGTCATTGAGTAATTTTGTTATGACTTGTACTCCTAGCTCTCCTAATGCATTTATCTCTTCGATTGTTATATTGTCAGGACCTGGAGCTTTGCCTCTTTTCATGTGTTGAATAGCGTCCTCCACTTCACTCTGCATTATTGGTGGTCCTGTGTCTTCATTTGAATTGTTTAATTCTGGTCTTTCATCATCATAGAGTTGACTGATATATTCTGTCCATCTTTCTATTGTCTTCTCCTGTCAGATTATTATATTTCCTTCCTTTTATTTCACACATCCTGAAACTTTGACTTCTTTTCTTCCTGTTAATTCATTTAACTGATTGTACATAAATGTTGAGTCTTTCTGTTGTTGTTTTTCAATTTCTTCACATTTCTGTTTTAACCATCCTTCCTTTGCTTCACTGCACTTGTTTTGGATCTCTTTGTGCAATATTTAGAATGTCCGTTCTTCTTTCTTATGTTTTCTTCTTTCGTCCATTAGTTGTAATATTTCTTCTGTCATCCATTTCTTTTTGTTGATTCTTTTAGTCACTGGTATTACTTCTTTTGATGTTTGTTGAATCGATTGTTTGAGCATTTCCCACTGCTCCTGGATGTCCTGTATTTTCTCAATAGCATTATATCTATTTTGTACTACCGTGCTGTACTTATCACTCATCTGTTTATCTACTCTTAGCATATCTAGTTCTAATTTTATATTTCTTGGTGATTTCTGTGCCTTCCGCAGTTTATTCTTATCTTTCCAACTACTGGTACATGGTCACTATTGCAATCTGCTCCTGGCCTTGTTTTAACCGATGTTAGCCCATTCCTGAATCTTCTGTGTACCAGTATAAAATCAATTTGATTGTGTACTTTTTTTGTCTGCACTTTGCCATGTCCATAGTCGCCTAGGGTGTTGTTTGAACAAGGTGTTACCTATAATCATTTCATGTGTCTTTGCCCAATCTATCAATCTATCCCCTCTGTCATTCGTCTCTACAAGGTCACATTTTGCGTGCCAGAATGGCACATATTGCAGAGATCACAAAAATAACATTACTAAATCTAATTATCTATCTTTCGTTCGCCTGAAGTAATGTCTATATCTGTAGTGTCGTTTCCTCTATAGATTTTACTGTCTTTTGTAATTCTTGCAGTGGCCCATATAGATTTGTCTGCAGTGTTGTGTCTATGGGCCAATAGTTTTTCCTCAGTCTACTATATTCAATGCAGTTTTGAAGTATGTGTTTAGCAGTCTAGGGTACCTGTCCGCGTGCACATGTAGTTGAGGTGTCGATCTTGAATTTTGCATACATGTGACTGTGGGGTTGATTGTGTCCTGTTCTGAGATGTATAATGATAACTTGTTCCTATCGATTCATATTATAAAAGGCATCCTGATTTGGGGTATGTAGTCTTCTGATTGATTTATTTATCAATTTCCTTTGATGGTATGTAATCGGTGCATCTGGTTGTGTGCCTGTTGCACATTCTTTTGCCAGCTGATCTGCTCTCTCGTTTCTTGGTATTACAGTGATATGGGACCCACTGCAGGGCAACCCTGTGGTGCTTGCAGAGTTCAGTCAATAAGGTCTGCAGCTGTTGCAATTTTCTGAATTGTAGTGCCGGGAGTACTGATTTTGCATTTGTCAAAAACACTACAGGCTGTGGGCTAAGATTAATGTTCCGCAGTTTTTCTATTGCCAACTTTATTGCTTGGATTTCTGCATCGTAATTGCAACAACATTTCCCTGTTGATATTTTATTCATATCCCTAGTGTTATTTGGGTACTCTATGTATGCACCTGCTTCCCCATTCTTTACAGCACTTTGTGCTGATCCATCTGTGTACACCCGAATCCATAGGTCGTGTGGGTATTCTTAATCCAAGAAATTGAGTTATTGTTTTGCCTTGCATACTATTATGTCTCTCCCTGTCAATTATTCCTTTCACTTCTATCCGTATTTGTATTGACAATCCGCATTCCTCTGTCCAGGGAGTCCGTTCTGGTATGGGCAGTAGGGGGCTGACAACTCTTGGAATGTCTTGTGTTTGTCTACAAATTTCGCTTGGCTTGGTGGATAAAACTGCTTCTCTTAAGCCGTCCCAATGCAAGATTTTGGAACATTACTAAATAACTATTTCCTTCTCAATATAATTCACCCATCTTCAGTGCCGTCACCCCTTCTCTATACAGTGGCCCCGGACCTAATTATGTTACTTTTTACACCACGAACGGCTAATTACATCACCAGAGGCTGTGGCGTTCGCAAGCGGTGCCCAGGTCTGGCCTGAAAATGGCCTAGATTTTACCGGTCGAAAAACCATTCCCTAACTACTGGCACATTGTGCTAAAGTCCTCGATGATTGATGATTTGTTTATAGTTCTTGTAGGCTCTTGGTTGTTTCTTAGTTCCATGGTTTGAGCATTCCGTAGTCATTTTTTCTGCGTAATGATTCTCTTGGTCTAACTTTTTTTCTTTTACCAGATAGTTTCCATATAAATGCATGACGGGAAGTCTTTCTTCTTTCATTTTGAGCACATGACCGACTTCTTAAAAACATCTACAATCTTGTTTAGACATTTTGCTGCGTAGGTTTAGAATAAAAGTGCTAACATTAAATATCCTTGTTTCACAACTGTTTTTACTAGCAACAAGTCAGTGTCAGCTTCTGTTCTCACACAGCAAACGGAATCTGAATAGAAGGTTTTTATTATCATTATCTTTGAGTGTCGTCTCCACATCGAAGGTTGGCTACCATGGAGTACCATTCCGCTGTATTTTTCTTTGATTGTGCAGATTGTCATTGTCCATCTTGTCCATCTTTTGATGTTACTCGTCCATGTTAGTTTTGGTTTCTAAAGGGTATCTATGTATTTGATACTTGACTTATACTTGAAGATCTTGATTCTTTAAGTGATAGTAAATTGTACGGCGACTGATTTATGCCGTTGAATCGAATCCTAGATATCTACGTATTGGAGCTTTTAAATGTAATATAATGTCTCTCGTACCGTGCTATTTCGTACTTCATATACGGGCGTTCGTCTTTCTTTAACACATTCAAATAACATCTTTTCTTGACACGAACAAACTCTTGAAGTGTACATCACAGGAAAAAATATTTATTAACGTTATTATTACATTATTATAGTCACAAATTATATTATCCCATAATAAAATAACGTCAGTAATATTATAATCAAACTACCGGGCGGTCTGGATAACCACAGGACTCACATACTCCTGGAATTAATAAAACACAGAACATAATTCTAGATGACTAAACACCAGTTGTGGATTGACTACATCTGATATTTATTAACTTCTAATCTATAATAGTAAAAGTTGCCTTTCTAATTGGCCTCTGATAATTATTACTTGCTGTGTTTATCTCTGCCTTTCTCTGCTATACTCTAAAGGTTTGTGTCTTTGCTCGTTGATGCTCAGTCTTTGCTACTTAATGGGGTCTGAGGGAGTCTTTTTATATGCTGGCCAATCCGTGTCTATAATACATTAAAAAATACCACCACGGTCGACCCACTCGTTGGCAGAAATGGGTACCAGAGCAGCACTCTGGGAAGGTGAGGAATGTCGCCTCGCATCGTAAGTTTCGATGCTTGAAGCGACACTATCCAGAAGTCTCAGAACACTTCTGGATAGGCGGTCGAGCACATATGGGTGATAACTCGTGTGCTAAGACGCCGATTCAAGTCTCGTGCTTTACCTTTACCTTTACTGCGTCTAAAATATATATTTTAAAAATTTCTTTACACCCATATCTTTCTCACCACTGTGTCTATTTTAAAAAATATTTATTCCACACAGTCTACAACTATCTTGGTCTACAACTTCATTTTTTTATTTCTTTATTTACACCCGCCATGGACACACCTGACATATATACATCTAGATCATGCTAACATAAGATTAATGCGTAATTTATACTGGGAACAAATAGCTGTGATTGAGTTATTTGTGAGTCATCATCATTGCACTCCGAACATGTCCATAGGTGCTCAGATCCCCTCCTCAGCAATTCCCTCAGTGTCCAGCGACTGACGACTCCAGTTCTATGTTGGTTGATAAGTCTTCTTACACGGCCACTAAGTGTCTCACTTCTGGCTGTGCCCATCTTAACTCCCATTTTCATCATCCGAAGAAGTGACGTGGATCTGTGTTTGTCGAAGTCCTGTGCTCTTCCCACATATCGGAGGGCATTGATGATGTCCGCCCGATCCATTGGTTGCCCGTCCTCAACGACAGCGCAGCTAGCCAACCTGTCCGCTCTTTCATTTCCCCGTATTCCCGCATGTCCAGGGACATAGACAAAGGTGACCTTACGTATTTTGGATTTCTGCAACGACTCTACCCATTGCATGCGTACAGAACCCGCCTCCACTTTTTTTATCATGCTCATCGAATCACTCAGTATACATGCGTGGGTGTAGTCTTGTGACTCTAACCATTTGAATGCCTTGGTCACTGCCATCACCTCCATTGTCATGCTACTCGTGATCACGACGTATGTACCACTGTCTTCGTAAACTATTCTGCCTGCCGAGTGTGCTGTAAATGCCCATCCACTTCTTTGGTGTCGTCGTACAGATCCGTCTGTATAGATGACTGCATCTTTCTCATCGGTGTTATCGCAGATGAGACCGTTGACCTCAGCATTAACCACGACCGGGTTCTGTTCCCTACTTTTCCTGTCGAGTGTGACAATACACGAGAAAGTCCCCTTGAATGACGTAGGCACCGGTATCCACTCCTCACCAACGCTGATATTGGTAAGCCCACAGACCTGTTTGATGATATATTCTGCTCGGCCCACCCATGATTTGCCTCTTTTTAGCCTGTCACCTTTCTCTGTGTTGAGCACGTGGTGCAATGGATGCTCTGTATCTGTATTAATCTTCAGTTATGCTCGTGCTCTCCAGATCTTGATTCTGTCATCCATGGTTGGAAAGTCAAGAAGATACCTCATTGCTACACAGGGAGTGTCCCTCGTACATCCCAGGATAATGCGCATGGCTTCATTTTGTATTTTCTCCAGCCTATCAATTTGAGTCGTACTGACAGTAAGAATTGCCAGGGCATACTCAATTGGTGCGAGGACTAATCCCTGGAACAGAAGAGTAAGTAGCCTCTGCTCGATGTTGGCAGCTGCCATGACCTTCAAGGCGGCTAATCCTTTGCGGGATTTTGTTATCACATGGTTGAGGTGGTCCCGAAAACACAGGCTGCGATCAAACTTAACTCCAAGGTATGTCATCAACTTGTCCCTGGTCACCTCATCAGCTCCCGGTACTACCGGTGTGGTCGTATGAACGATATGATTGTTAAGGGAGAACCATGAAACTGATGCTTTATTAGGATTAACCACGGCACCTGACACCCCACACCAGGAAGAAATGCGATCGAGTTCGTCTTGCATTGTGGAAGCGATTCCCCGTCTGTCTCTTCCCTGTCGATAAACCAGAATATCATCAGCAAAAGCCATCGTTCTTCCCCTCCCATCCAGCTGTTGTTCCGTGATCGTTATTGTGTACACGTTAAATAGAACTGGTGACAATGATGAGTCTTGTGGCAGCCCTGGGCAAATGGATGTTGGCTCGGAAGACCAACTTCCACATCTGAGTATCACCTTCCTCTGTGACAGTGTCTATCTATCTATCTATCTATCTATCTATCTATCTATCTATCTATCTATCTATCTATCTATCTATCTATCTATCTATCTATCTATCTATCTATCTATCTATCTATCTATCTATCTATCTATCTATCTATCTATCTATCTATCTATCTATCTATCTATCTATCTATCTATCTATCTATCTATCTATCTATCTATCTATCTATCTATCTATCTATCTATCTATCTATCTATCTATCTATCTATCTATCTATCTATCTATCTATCTATCTATCTATCTATCTATCTATCTATCTATCTATCTATCTATCTATCTATCTATCTATCTATCTATCTATCTATCTATCTATCTATCTATCTATCTATCTATTGACATTTCGAACCGTAGCCGGCCCATTTGGCATAGACCCGGATACTCTTTCTCTTATATAATTTCTTATTCTAGCAGTGTTCAATCCTTGTAAAGATCTTTTATAAAATCTCGCCATTAGTCTCTGTTCTGTGCAAGCTACTCTTTCTCATTGAGGGAGCCGATTTATGCTGCTCTTGCCTCTCTCATCAATGTTCTTCTCAGTATTTCTCTGTGTCGACCTCTTTTCCTCTTTCCTGTTGTTTCCCACATGGGGGCTTGCTTTGTTATTCGGTTATTATCTCTCCTCATCAGATGTCAACATATGACCATCGTCTTTTCTTGATTACTGAAGATATTAATGGTTGATTGGCGGTTTCTCTAATTCCCTCGTTTGTTTTGAATTCATTCCACGCTATACCAAGTATTTTCCTTAGACATTTATTTTCGAATGCGTTCAACTTTGTTTCTATGTCACTTGTTGCTTTCCAGCTCTCACGTAAGGGTTGATAGTACGTTTGATTTGAATAGTCTAAGTTTTGTGTTTGTGCTGATAAGTTTTGATTTCCACAACTTTTCAAGGCTTCTGAAAGACATTGCTGTTTTGGCTATTCTGATTCTAATTTCTTTACTTGTATCCCATTCCCGTTCAATGTGACTTCCAAGATAGATAAAGTGATCGATCTCTTCCACTGGTTTGTTTTCCATGTATATTCTGTCATCTGTTGGAGTTAAGCTTTTCATGACTGATCTCAAGCCCAATTTTGCTTATGCTCTTAGCAGATCTTTAACGATATCATGGGAATTCCAGGTCTAAACATTAATGATACCATATTACTGACAGAAAATCTAGAATACTTAAAGCAACTAGTTAATAAAATAAACAAGACAAGCAAATGAAGGGGATATGCATATTAACCACATCACCAATTGCAGGGGATGGAAGACAGAAGACGCCAGTGAAGGAGGATGGGGATATCTGTTCCTCCCTTTGAAGAGGGTGCTCACTGCACCAATTAAGGAGCTATAGTACCAGTGAAAAGGATTTCGTACTAAAATGGAGTATAGTACTCTCTTAGTACTCCCCATGATAATGCCGGATAATACTTAACACACTTCAAAAAGTTCAGCTGAAATTTTGGAGCATGTGAAGAGATACAATACCCTACTAAAAGTTACATTGGAAGGGAAGGAACAAAGTAGACGAGGAAGAGGCAGACCAAAACTACAGTGGACATGTGAATCTATGACAATGTGCACCATCAAGACAAAGGTAAAGATAAAATAGGAGACTTTAATCGGCGTCTTAGCATGCGAGTTTTCACCCATATGTACTCGGCCGCCTTGACTCCTGGATAGTTTCAAGCATCGAAACTTACGATGCGAGGCTGGCATTCCTTCCCAAAGTGCTACCCTGGTACCCATTTCTGCCAGCGGCTGGGTTGATCGCGGATGTATTTTTTTACACCTGCGAGTACAATTTACACTGCTTCCAGCGGGAATCGAACACAAGAGATAGAGTAAAAGGGTGCTCTATTATATGCCAACGTTCGCTGTAAAGACGGCACATAATGAACGAATGATAGATGATGAATAATAGTAAGTATAAGTAAAGAGCCCCCGTCACGCCAAGTAGCGTATAGGGTATATAGTGTTAGTGACCATAAATTTTACAGACCTTCAGCACATGATTTTTGGGGTAATGTGTTCGGTATTACGCCCGTGGATTAATAATATGAATGACAAATAGCGTTCTGGTCGAAGGGATACAATTACAACATAAACTATAAAACTTACTCTAATTTGAGTTACTTCCCATGGTGTTTATTGCGTTACAAATGTAGTCTTGACGTGTTTAACTTTGTGTGGTCTAATGTGATCAGGTATTTTCCCCATTGATGGTCTATATCAAATTTCTGGGTTTTTTATGTTTAAAGTAATATTTTGTTTTTAAATATGATGATTTGCATCATACCATCTGGGCTATGAGGCCGAATATGTATGCTGTATTGAATACAGGGAGAATTTTTTTAAAAATAATCTATTTTCTTTTTTCTAAATTTTCTTCTTTTTTATTCAATTCTCCCTCACATTTAGCTTTACTGCATCTTCGCATTGTTATGCATTCATTTACATTTCTTTGCCTTACCCCCCCCCCCCCCCCCCCGTATTGAATACACCAGCGGCTGGGTGTACTAGAAGTAAGGCGTCTACCTCTCTGGACAAGGTTCAGGTTCAAATTCCACACCAGGCAAGGGGAATATTTCTCTTCGAATTCGCAGTTTCTTCATGACTTTATCCACCATCTGTGGATAATAATATTGGATTTCTAAATCTCTCAGATAACAGTGAGAAAAAAAAAAGATTATGTATGCACTGTGCACGATAAGTAACCCATAGCAGTAAAAAGTAAAACAGTGTGGGCCAAAATGATTGCTGCACAGACACAATTGTTACGAAATAAAGAATTTACCCATGACAAAGATTTATTAAGCCCAAAGTTTCAGATTTTCTGTAAACTAGAGACACAACGGTTCCGCGCGCACTAAATAGCAGAACATTGAAGAAGGAGAAGAATACACCAAATCCCTATTATAACATCAATCAACTATATCGGAAAGGTCACTGCACTTATTCCAAGAACTGGTCTTATTGAGTTGAATAAATAATTAGACAGAAAATATTTTTATAAAATCGAAATATCTTATTTTCTTTTTTTAAAGCAACCGGACCCTGGATTACGTTTTTGCACAATAGACATGTTCTCAAAGTCCTTGCCGGTGCTTTAGAAGTTCGACCACCATAGCTGAACCGTATTCAGTGCTTTCGTAAATTGTGTTAGGGTAGGTACTGGTGGGGGGCTCTGAACACTACAGAATTGCACAATAAAGTTGATCTGTCGACTAAACCATGGACATGAACGTTCTCTTCTTTGACAATATCAATCAGAGTATTTTTTTTCTGTAATACATGTATTCAGTTAGCAGAAAAAACGACAGAACACAATCACAACTTGTACATAGCTTTTATTGACTAGAAAAAAGCATTCAACAGAGCAAATAGAAAACAACTGTGGGAGATACTAACAAAATACGGAGTAAACCAACATCTAACCAACCTAATTAAAAGTCTCTACATCGACAGCAGCTGCACAGATAGAACAGCAGCAGGCAACACATACCTCTTCTAAGTTAGATCAGGTGTAAGACAGAGGTGCGTACTATTCTGTAATATGCTTATTACATACATGGACTATGTATGCAAGTTAGCCAACCCATCAGAGACAGAGGAGATCAACGAGCTTCTATTTGCAGACGATCAGGCACTAACACATGAAAAAATAGAAGACCTACAAGAACACCTAAATATACTCAAAAACACAAGCAAAAAATACAACATGAAAATCAACATCAACAAAACAGAAGTCATGAACATCGTAAAAGGAATAAAACATCAACATAACTATAGAAGGCAGGCAACTCAAACAAGTAGAGGAGTTCAATACCTAGGAAGTCTAGTAACAAACGACAATTCACAAACAGCAGAGATAGACTCAAGATGCAACAAATCTTGTCAAATCATTGGACAGGTATCACCACTATTGTCCAACAAGGAAATACCTATAGAGAAAAAACGATCATTCTACAATACAATTTGCATTCCAACGTTGTGCTACCAATGCCAGTCCTGGACCCTAGATGCAAGTACAACCAGAAAAATAACCTCTGCTGATGTGAAGTGTGTTAGACGAATGACAGGAATGACAGGTCTGAGAAATAAGATCATCATCATCATCATCATGTACCCTGCCGGTTGGCGTAGGCGATCTCCACAATCCACAATCTTCTATCCACAGTGCATCGTATCAGTTCTGTTGTTGACTGTTTTCCATGCCATGACACCAAGCTATCCAGTATTTTCTCTCTTTGTCGTCCGCGATCTCTCTTTCCTTTTATTTTGCCAGTTGTAACCAAGTATTCCAACTTTCCTCTTCTCATGATGTGCCCAAAAAATGTTGATTGCTTCTTTCTGATGTTTTTTAAGAGCTCCCTTTTTGTGATGGCCTCTTTGAGAACTTCCTCACTGATCTTTTTAGCTGTCCAGGGAACTTTCAACAGTCTTCTGAGAAATCCCATCTCTGTAGCCTCTAACCGTCTTTTCATTTGTTTGTCTACTGTCCATGATTCGCTTCCATAGGTCAGAATTGGTTCTATATAGCACTGATGAACTCTCTTTCTCATTTTTATTGACATAGATTTGTTGCATAAGATATTTTTCATTTTCTTAAATGCTATTTTGGCCTGAGCTATTCTGCTTTTTATTTATGTGGTGCATCTCCTATCTGATGTAATTATTGTGCCCAAGTATTTGAAACGTTGCACTTGTTTTAGATTTGTCTCGTTTATTTGTATGCTGCATGATGGTGATGATTGTTTCTTCGATATAACCATTACTTCTGTTTTCTTACTATTCAGACTGAGACCTTTCTTGTTGCTTTCTTCTACTAGTATGTCTATCATTTCTTGTAGTTCGTTCTCTGTCTCTGCTATTAAGACTGTGTCATCCGCATATCGCAAATTATTTATGTTGTGACCGTTGACTTCAATTCCTTTTTTGTCTACTATTGATCTCATAATATATTCGCTGTAAAGTGAAAACAAGTCCGGTGACAGAACACAGCCTTGTCTGACTCCTTGTTTTATATATTGGAATTGTCCTGTTTGGTTGTTAATTCGTATAGCTGCTGTTTGTTGCCAGTACATATTTTTATGATTCGCAGATCCTTGCCATTTATGTTAAATTTCTCCAGCATATTGATTATTTCCACACGCTTTACTTTGTCAAATGCTTTCGTGTAGTCTATAAAACACATGTATAGATCATTCTATCAATGTCCTTAATATGTATATTGCGTTATTGGTGCCCTTTCCTTCCACAAATCCACATTGTTCCTCACTTATTTCTGGTTTTATTTTGTTCCTTACACGTCTCATGATTATTTTTAGTAATATTTTAGTCATATGGCTCATGAGACTAATAGTGCGATGGTCTTCACAATCAGTGGCGCCTGACTTCTTCGGTATGACTACAAAGATAGATTTTAGTAGATCCTCGGGTATGTGTCCAGTGTTCAGAAATAAGATCAGAAACGAAGAATTGAGAAAAGGCTAGGAACAGTCCCCGCCATAGAATATATAAAGAAACAATAGATAAAATGGTTTGGCCGCGCGACAAGGCAGAGTGATCAAAATATAACACAACGAGCCCTCAATAAACGTTGTGAGAACACCTGACCCAAGAGACGACCACGAAAAACTTGGATTGACGGAGAAGCACTAGGAAACATAACAGCTGCAGATGTGAACAGAAGAGCAAAAGACCGCAAATGATATCTCCCCTCGACGCTGAAAGACAAATGAGGAAGGAAAGAAGAAGAAATTGTATTCATAAACATTTATCATCATCATCATCAAGTACCATGGCTGGTGGTGTAGGTGCTATTCTATATTCCAGCTGTTTCTTCTAATTACATAACCACAAAGGCTATGGAGTCCTATGATAATTTCTATTGTTAACTTTAAATTGCTCTAAAACTGAAAGAAAATTAGTATGTTACAATAGAGAGATCAAAGTTGCGTTAAAACATGCAAATAATAGTGCTCCTGGTCAGGATGGCAATCTGTATGAGGACATCGGCAAGTTGTCTGATGAGGCTATGGAGGAACTAGTAAATATCTATAACGGCAGTATCGTGGGTGATATTGTTAATGAAGAGTGACTTTACAGTTGATACTTGTACTGAAGCTGGGGTAAAGACCCTATGAAAATACAATGCTAACGCATTATTACAGCGTAAAACACGGTAGGTAAATCGTTGGAGAAAATAATTGCTAGGAAATAAACTTACCAGCTGAAAAGGCTGCGTCTTCTTCCACTGTAACAGAGTATGGACGTAAATAAGAACTAGATTACATCATGTAGGAGTGTAAGAGAATAGAGTCTATACTGCGCTGTCTCGTATAGACATTAGGTAGAGGCTTGACGGCTAAGACAGAAATTAGTCAAGGGTGTTGAAACATATTTAGTTCAGGAAAACAATGACTCATGAGATCCTGAGGGAACGCATGTAGAGAGAGAAATGTATGCCTGTTGACGAAACGACCAATGGGAAAATATAGCTCTCATGGAGATGACAAGGGAAAGGGTGAAGAAGTTTAGAGAGTTATTCGAGAACCACCGAAGAGACAGTTATTCGGGAGATAGTTAAAACCACATAATGTGTATGGGAGCCGCGATAGCTCAGTGGTTAGTGAACTGGACTACAAAGGACAAGGGGTAGGGTTCGATCCCAACCGACGGCTTCCGGGTTCACACAGCCTTAAATGGGTACCGGCTTTTTTTCTGGGAAAGTAAAGCAGCACGGGCGAAATACCGACCACATTACCCCAAAAATCATGTGCTGAAGGTCTGTAAAATATAGGGTCACTAACACCATTGGTTATTGGTTATGGAAGGCCTCAGTATCACTGCAAACGAATTAAAATCCATAATTGCTCAACCGCCCGTGCCAGTGGAATCATCTGAATTACTAACACATCTCCCAAACAAAGAAAGGTAACTATAGTCCCCATCGTAGCAGTCTCAGCACACGCCAAAAGGCAAAAGGCGAAACCGCGCAGAAAGTGAATACAGCCAACTGTTCCCTGTCATACGATATCATCATTCTTCGTAAACAAGCGGGATATCGAAACAGGATCAAAACGGATGAGACACACAGCTCACTGTGTGCACAGACCACTTAACTCCTGCAACAAGCCGGACTTGGAATATGAGGAAACCGCAAGAAGGAACACTTTTCAGACATAACCTTCAATGGTTCCCCCCGCCTATCCACCATATACCACATGGAAGTTCGCGTCCTCCCGAAAACGATGATCGTCGTAGCACTCGATGATGTTAGGCCATCGCTGATGACTCCAATTCCAAACACATAGACACACAGTGGTGGTAAGTTATCATTTCCAATCCAACAGAAGCCACCTGACCTGTAGTTAGTAAAACCACAAAGAGAATATGATTTTGTGACCTTCACTGATTCACTCTTAGATGTGAATGTGTAGTTTACACAAGAGGAGAAGTTTTCAACTACAGTGATCCCATTTAAGGCAATTCTGTGATAGCAAGGCAAGTCTCCTTTATAGCAGCAGAACTTGATGTTCTCTGCTCCCTTCTTGTAGCTGCTGCCACACGATTCTGATGTCTCATTAACTAGGACATCATTCAAGAACAATGTCAGATTAACATTCCATAGATCTGGCTCTGCTGATGAAGTGCTTGGTGCAACAGTTGTATCAATCATACAGGAGGCTCCTGGTTTGTGGTCATTAATATCACAGACGGCATATGATGTTGTTATATTCAGTATTTCTTTCTGGGGTGTAAATATGTGGCACACACATGGAGAGTGGTTTGTGGTCACAGTAATCCCATTAAAGGCAATTCTAGGGTAGCATGGCATATCTGTTTCAGAACAGCACAATCCTACGATGTTTTCTGTGTTCGCTATAAAGCTGCTGCTGCTACACAATCCTGACCAATTATAGGTGTGGACATTATTCACTTGCAATGACAAAACTGCTTTGTTTACATCATAAACCTCTGGAAGCGAATCATTTATGGGACTAATAATACAATTTATTTTTCCATCGGAGATATCTTCCTTGAGTCCCCCCCCCCCAAAAAAAAAGGTCTTTGGTTAAAAAACACATATGCTTTTGAGTTAAACACAAAATGAACCCACTTCATAGATTCAAAATGATCCTTGCCAATGCCATCCGTTTCACAAGTTAGCTAGCTACCAAGGTCACAAAGGAAGCCATTAAATTAAAGACTTTATCTACAGCGAAGGTTAACGAACTGTGTACAAACATTTATGTTCAAACCCTTGAATACATTTTCAAAAATCTGCCAACTCGCTGCAATAACAGAAATCGTGGTGTTCAAAGTAAACATTGCTTAGTCCATGGCTCGAATATAAATAAGCTGCCATTTTGGTACGTCCCATGACTAACACCATATTTCCCTATACGCCACTTGGCGTGACGGGGGTACTTTACTTAAATTTTACATAATGTGTAGAAGATTGTTGACTCTTTTTACCCACGGACCTTCAAGTCTCGTGTGGTTAGGATTAGATTAGAGATAGATATGTTGTTGATGATGAACTTCCGGTATATGGTGGATAGGCGGCGGGAACAATTGAAGGTTATGCATGAAAAGTGTTGCTTGTTGCAGTTTCCTCATATTCCAAGTCCGGCTTGTTGCAGGAGCTACTGAGTTAAGTGCTCTGTGCACACAGTGAGCTGTGTGGCTAATCTGTTTTGATCATGTTTCGATATTCCAATAATTGTTTACGATAAATGATGATATCGTATGACAGGGAACAGTTGGCTGTGTTCACTTTCTGCGTGGTTTTGCCTTATGTCTTTTGGCGTGTGCTGAGACTGCTACGATGGGGACTACAGTTGCCTTTCTTTGTTTGGGAGATGAGATATTAATTCGGATGATTACACTGGCACGGGCGGTTGAGCAATTATGGATTTTAATTCGTTTGCAGTGATACCTGGGCCTTCCATAACCAAATAACCAAATGTTGTTGATAGTTATAATGCGCGAAAGTTCTTACAGATTTCGAGATAGATAGTTACATTGGTTTAGGGGCAGCAAGATACAAAACAAAGACAGTTAGAAAATATAGAAGTAGAAACAGGATTAGTTGAGTTCTCGAGATAAACATATTCATGTAACCCCTGTGCAGTAACTGTAAATAGTGCGTACAGATAATAAACTTGAGGAGTTGGAGGACTCTCATAACGTCCTCAAGCTTCGAGTTGTTCTGTTCATGTTATGTCATGGCTATACATACTTACAAGTGTCCTGGCTATATATATACGTACAACGTTTATTGACAAGTGGAACAATATTAAAACAGGTAAATGAATTTAAATATTTGGGAACTTTGTTAACCTCAGACGGAAGATGTACAAAAGAGGTGAAATGCAGAATGGCTCAGTCAAAAGCAGCTTTCCAAAAAATGAGGAAGATACTATGCAATCCATTTTTGGCAATAGAAATAAGAAAAGGGGTTCTTAAATGTTATGTAGAGCCAGTCTTAGCGAATCATGGACAATAGGGCAACAGACGAAAATTACTGTAGAAATATGGTTTTACAGAATAATGTTGAGAATACCATGGACAGTTAAGAAGAGTAATGAAAACGTTCTGAAAGAGGCCAAAGCAAAAAGAGAGCTTAATTTCCAGTATTAGGAAGAAACAATCATAATTTTTTGGGGCCATGTAATGAGAAGAGAACAGCTTGAATATATTGTAACAACTGAGAAAATTGAGGGACGAAGAGATAGGGGGAAGCAAAGAGAAAAGATACCAGACAGCTTAGGAGAATGGCTTGGCAGAAGGTCAACAACATAAATGATAAATAACTGTTATGATCGAAAGTTGTGGAGAGACATGATCACCTACGTCAGCAGGCTTGGTACTTGATGATGGTACATACTTAGTGATACCGCGGACGATCACAGGAATGCCACAGAAACAATAAAGTCGAAGTACTACCACTATGCAAGATATAAGAGAACTAGCGAGACTGCAATGCGTGATAACCAACTGCAAGTCGTGTGCAGCGGCCATATTGCCCTCGAAGGGTACCGTCTAAACAGAGTCTTGGGTAAATGCTGCGATCTTTTCCTATGAGGTTTATGCAGGCGTTGAAACCTTTGTTGCTGTAATTGATCTAAAAGATCTATACAACAGTCTCTGGATTTCCCGATGTATCAGAATTTTGAATCAGCCCATTCCTTCTTTATTGGATTTCTGCGGCCCTCTTGCAGCGAAAGGTGGTATTTAAATGTGGTACGTGTACCTCCGACAATTCACCCCGGCTTTTCACAGGGTTCACCATTATTTACTGTGTTGTTCAATGCCTACACAATAACGATCACACGCGAGCAAATCTTAGGACGGGGACAGACCATTATCTTACGTAGGTGATGTTTTTTGGTATATCGCCAGAACAGAGAGAGAGAGAGAGAGGGAGAGAACTGGAGAATTTCAGACAGTTTTCGCATCTAAGTGTGTGATATGGAGAGGTGAGAGCACTGAGACCACTCGTTAATTCGACTAAGGCAATAGTGGCATGGTTTTCTTTGAATAACGGCATAGTCAACAAATTATTGAGTTACTTGTGGGTTACCATCATTACACTCCGAACATGTCCATAGGTGTTCAGATCCCTCTCTTCAGCTTGTCTCGCAGACAAGCGACTGACGACTCCAGTTCTGTGATGGTTGATAAGTCCACTTATGCACCCACTAAGCATCTCATTTTGGCTGCATCCATATTTACTTCCGTCTCTTTCATCCAAAGGAGTGACTTGGGCTCTTGGTCGTCGAAATTCTGTGCCCTTCCCGCATCTAGGATTAATGACGTCTGCCTGATCCATTGGTTGACCGTCATCAACGATAGCCAAATTGAACTCTTTTCCATTTCCCCCGTACTCCCGCATGTCTATGGACGTAGACAAAGGTGATTGTATTATTGACTTCTGTAATGACTCGACATACCTGCGTACAGAGCCCGTCTCCACTTTTCTTACCATACTCATAGAGCCACTTAGTATACAAGCGTAGGTGTAGTTTTGTGACTCCAACCAGATGAATACCACGGCCATCGTCATGCTACTCGTGGTCATAGCGTACTCACCGCTCTCTGTTTTGACTATTCTGCTCTCAGAGCGTGCTGTAAATGCCCATCCACTCCTTTGGTGTCGTATAACGGATCTGTCTGTATAGATGTCTACACCTTCCTCGTCGGCGTTGTCCTAAATGAGAGCGTTGACCTCCGCATCGACCACGAAAGGATTCTGCTCCCTACACTTCCTGTCGAGTATATCTCTGAATGACAGGCATCGGTATCCATTTCTCGCCAGTGTTAATATTGGTAAGCTCTATTTGATAACATCTTCTGTGCGGACCACCTATGATTTGTCTCTTCTTAACCTGTTATCTTTCCCTATGTTAAGTTTTTGATGCAATTTATCGTTATCTACTCTTATCGCAAGTCGCAATTTATGCTCGCGCCCTTCAGATCGTGATCCTGTCATTCATAGTTGGAAAATCAAGAAGATACTTCATTGCTTGCACAGGGAGTGTATCTCGTACACCCCAAGATAATGTCCATCGCTTCATTTTGTACTTTCTCTAGCCTGTAGATCTGTGTTGTATTGACAGTGAGGATTGCTAAAGGATACTCGGTAAGAGGACCAGAAATGTAAGTAACCTCTGCTCAATATTGGCAGCTGCCATGATCTTCATTGCGGGCTTTTGTTATCACATGAAATCTCTAAAGTGAAAAATTCGGATGACTTGGCAGAGCAGTCCATATTAATGAGTTGTAACATGTCAATAATTGGCGTCAAACAATTCCAACGATGGCCTTGGAACATCACTCAATGTGTTAACGTAAACCACATATCAACTCTAGACAGGGGAAGGTTGCATTCACAAAATTGGACTTGACAAAAAGGAACAATGAGTTGTGTACGACTCAGCATTATCGGCAAAATTTGTTAAGTGGATCATCAGATTGACTTTAACGTAGAAAATTGCATTGAAGAGCCGAAATTAGGCTCCAAATGTAATTTCTGCAGCGGTCGAGAGAACATGAACGTCGTCCCACCATGTTGGAACCGGAAGTCACATACATCAACTGTGAACAAACACATCTAGTATCTAGGTATAGTAGTATCCTGTACCTGGTCACGTCGTCAGCCTCCATTCTCACCACTGGTGTTTCCGTGGGAACAATATACTTAAGGGACCATGCCACTGAAGCTTCATTAGGATTAACCAAGGCACCTGATACTTCACACTGGGAAGAGATGCGATCGAGTTCGTTTTGCAGCGCATAGGTAGGTGCTTACCATTCTGTCAAAATACCAGAATGTCATCCGCAAAAATTATGTTTTTTTTTCCCCATCCAGCTGTTGTTCCGTAATTGTTTTGTGTAAACGTTAAATAGGAATGGAATCAATGGTGAACAAGTTAACGGTTAACGCTATATGTGATGTGAATCTGTGTTCAGAGGTTGTGGAGGGAACTCATGCGATGAGTACCATTGGAATACCTGATTCATATGCTCCTCAAACTGGCGGTGCACCCCTACCTCATTAGATGGATCGCTACTGCACTGTTTCAGAGGAAGGTGATACTCAGATGTGGAAGTTGGTCTTCCGAGCCAACATCCAATTGTCCAGGGCTGCCATAAGGCTCACCATTGTCACCAGTTATATTTAACTTGTACACAATAACGATCACGAAACAACAACTGGATGGGAGGGGAAGACCTATGACTTTTGCTGATGATATTCTGGTATATCGACAGGGAAGAGACAGACGGGGAATCGCCTCCACAATGCAAGACGAACTCGATCGCATTTCTTCCTGGTGTGGGGTGTCAGGTGCCGTGGTTAATCCTAATAAAGCATCAGTTTCATGGTTCTCCCTTAACAATCATATCGTTAATACGACCACACCGGTAGTACGAATGTGAGCTGATGAGGTGACCAGGGACAAGTTGATGACATACCTCGGAGTTAAGTTTGATCGTAGCCTGTGTTTTCGGGACCACGTCAACCATGTGATAACAAAATCCCGCAAAGGATTACCCTCTTGAAGGTCATGACAGCTGCCAACATCGAGCAGAGGCTACTTACTCTTCTGTTCCAGGGATTAGTCCTCGCACCAATTGAGTATGCCCTGGCAATTCTTACTGTCAGTACGACTCAAATTGATAGGCTGGAGAAAATACAAAATGAAGCCATGCGCATTATCTTGGGATGTACAAAGGACACCCCCTGTGTAGCAATAAGATATCTTCTTGACTTTCCAACTATGGATGACAGAATCATGATCTGAAGAGCACGAGCATACCTGAAGATTAGTACAGATAAAGAGCATCCATTGCACTACGTGCTCAACACAGAGAAAGGTGCCAGGCTAAAAACAGGCAAATAATGGGTGGGCCGAGCAGAAGATGTAATCAAACAGGTCTGTGGGCTTACCAATATCAGCGTTGGTGAGGAGTGGATACTGTGCCTACGTCATTCAATGGGACTTTCTAGTGTATCGTCACACTCGACAGGAAAAGTAGGGAACAGAACCCGGTCGCGGTTAATCGAGGTCAATGATCTCATCTGCGATAACGCCGATAAGAAAGATGCAGTCATCTATAAAGACGGATCTGTAAGACGACACGAAAGAAGTGCATGGGCATTTACAGCTCGCTCGGCAGGCAGAATAGTCTACGAAGACAGTGGTGCTTACGCCATGACCACGAGTAACATGACAATGGAGGTGATGGCAGTGACCAATGCATTCAAATGGTAGAGTCACAAGACTACACCCACGCATGTATACTGAGTGATTCGATGAGCATGATAAAAAAAGTGGAGGCAGGCTCTGTATGCATGCAATGGGTAGAGTCGTTGCAGAAATCCAAAATACGTAAGGTCACCTTTGTCTACGTCCCTGGACATGCGGGACTACGGGGAAATGAAAGAGCGGACAGGTTGGCTAGCTGCGCTGTCGTTGAGGACGGGCAAACAATGGATCGGGCTGACATCATCAATGCCCTCCGAGATGTGGGAAGAGCACAGGACTTCGACAAACACAGATCCACGTCACTTCTTCGGATGATGGAAATGGGAGTTAAGATGGGCACATCCAGAAATGAGAAACTTAGTGGCCGTGTAAGAAGACTTATCAACCAACACAGAGCTGGAGTTGTCAGTCGCTGGACACTGCGGGACTTGCTGAGGAGGAGATCTGAGCACCTATGGACATGTTCGGAGTGCAATGATGATGACCCGCACATAACTCAATAACCTAGGAGTATGGTTTGATCGAAGCCTTACTGTGGATGGATATTCTTCGGAGGAGATCTGAGCATGTATGGACGATGTGCATTGAGGATTGAACTATCTACTAAACTAAACTAATTGTTAATTTCCCTCTAAACCATTTACCTAAACTGTCTTGTAGTTTGTATCTGTTTTCCTCTATTTTTCTTTCAATTTCTCCAGTTTCCTTCTAATTACATAACCAGAAAATCATGATTATCTCTTGATGTTGGTAATAATTTTTCATTTTACTTTGGTCTCTTTAAACGTTTTGTTACTTTTATTCTGTGATATTGTCAACATTTTTCTGTAAAACTATATTTCTGTGACCTTCAACAATTTTCTTGTCTTGTAGCCTGATGTTTCATGATTCACTTCCAAATGTTAAGACCTGTTATAAATTAAAAGAGACATTTTGAAAGCCATTAAATTGAATTTGACCCCATCTTTAGATTTATTATATATAGATCTAACAACACATGATTTGTACAAATTTATATAAATCAAAACATAAATCACTATGTTAGTTTATATAAATATATATTTTATTCATAATTTTTGTTTCAAAAATATCGTCGTCGTGTGCCTTCTCCGCAACTAAGGTTGGCTACCATGGATCGCCATTCTACTCTGTTTCTTGCTTTGATGGTGCAGGCTGTCATAGATTGACTTGACCATCTTTTGATGTTACTCGTCCATGTTAGTCTTGGTCTGCATCTGCCTCTTTTACCTTGTATTTTTCCTTCCAATATTACTTTTAGTAGGCTTTTGTGTCTTTTAACATGCCCCAACAATTTCATTTGTCTTGTCTTAATTGTATTTAGTAGTTCTCTTTTTATTTTCAGTTGTTTTAAAACTTTATCGTTTGTTATCTTTTGTTTCCATCCAATTCTACCTATTCTTCTATAAATCCACATTTCAAAAGCTTCAATTTTCTGTTCTGTTTTCTTGTCTAATGTCCATGTTTCTGCACCATACAAGAATATTGAGAAGATGTAACATTTTGCCATTCTTAGTTTCAGCCCTGCTGATATTTGTTTTGTTGTTAGTATATTTTTCATGGCATTAAAATTACTTTTTGCCATACCTATTCTTTTGTTTATTTCAGTTTTGCATTTTCCATCATTGGTTATAGTATGTCCCAGGTAGTTGTAACTCTGGACTGTCTCCAGATGTATTCCCTCAACTGTGATATTTAATTGTAGGTCTTGAGAATTTTCTTTGTTTATGATCATGGATTTAGTCTTTTTGATATTCATTTCTAGTCCATATTTTTTGTTTGTTATGTTTATCACATTAAGCAATTGTTGTAGGTCTTTAGGATTTTCTGCTAGTTGAACAGTATCATCAGCACATCTCAGGTTATTGATTATCTTTCCATTAATGTTTAGGCCTGGTATCTCTGAGATGTTTTTAAAGATTTGCTCAGTGTATAGATTGAACAAGCTTGGTGATAGGATGTATCCTTGTCTTACTCCTCTTTTTATGTCCATGGGTGTAGAGTTCTCCTTGTTATATCTTATTATTGCTGTTTACTCCCAGTACAAATTACATATTAGTCGTATGTCTGCGTTGTCTAGATTTATATCTTTTAGGCAGTCTATATGTTGGTTATGGTGTATTCTATCGAAAGCTTTGGTGTAGTCTATAAAGCAGGCATATATTGGTTTGTTTACTGCTGTGTACTTTTCAATCAATGTTCTCATGCTGAATATGGCTTCTTTTGTCCCACTGTTTTTCCTGAATCCAAATTGTTGCTCATCTAATTCAGTATTGATTTTATTCTGAATCCTTCCCTGTATAACTTTTAGTAAAATTTTTGTTACCTGGCTCATTAGGCTTATTGTTCTGAAGTCACTGCATTCAACCGCACCATTCTTTTTAGGCAATGCAATGAAAGTTGATGTTTTTAGATCGTTTGGTATGTATCCTGTATGGTATATGTCATTGCATATGTCTGTTATCACTTCGACGCCAAACTCTTCTAGAGCCTGTATCATCTCTATTTGTATATTGTCAGGCCCTGCTGCTTTTTCCATTTTTCATTGTTTTTATAGCTTTTTCTACTTCAGATTTCAGGATTTTATAGTTGTATGTACATTTTATGTTTGGCTTTTTGTCCCTTTCATCATGAAATAATTCTGTTATATATTCTTGCCATCTATCTATTATATCTTTGTTGTCTGTTAGCATTCTTCCCTCTTTGTTTGCAATACATCCGTTTCCTGTAGCTTTTTTGTCTTTATTCGTCATCCTCTTTATTTCTGTGTGCATCTCTCTTAAGTTTTGTTTACTTTCCATAGTTTCAACTTCTAGACATCTTTGGTTGAGCCAGTCTTTTTTTTGCCTTTTTGCACATTCTCCGTATTTCATTGTCTATATCCTTGTTTCTGGCAGTGTTTTTTGCTTGTCTTCTTTCTTCCATTTTTTCTAAGATTTTGTCAGTTATCCATTTTTTTGTTTGTTACTTCCCTTTTTGGGCAAGGTGTTGCAGGATTCTTGCATGCTGTTTTTTTATGCATTGCCATTTTGTTGTGACTTTTTCCTCAGGATTTTCTCTTCTGTACTGCTCAATCCCCTCTTCTAGTAGCTTCTGATATGTGTTCTTTACTTGTACAGTATAAGTTTCTTGTACATCTTTCTGGTTTAACGCTGTTATATCTATTGGTGTTGCTGAATTAGTTTTTTGTTTGCTTCTCTTTAATTTGATTTTCATTTTTATCATTACAGGATTGTGGTCTGAATTAATGTCTGCTCCTGGGAAGGTTTTGGCTTTCTTGACACTGTTCCTGAATCTGTCTTTTATCATTATGTAATCTATTTGATTTCTCTTCTTGTCTTCAGGGATTTTTCATGTGTATAATTTCCTTTTCTCTTTCTCAGAGAAGGTGTTGCATATTATCAGTCTGTTTTCTTCACAAAATTGTATTAATCTTTCTCCTCTGTTATTCCTTTTCCTAGACCATGATTTCCTATAATGGTCTTATATTTACCTTTTCCTACTTTAGTGTTCATATCACCCATTATAATCAAGATGTCTGATGATTTCACTTGCTTCATAACTATTTCAAAAATACAATTTCAAAATGTTACATGCCTATTAAACAAACAATACAAACACATTCAATGGAATCTTGAAGATAAAAGATGTTTTCCACCTTCATTTCATCTGATACAGTTTTGAAACTGTATTTACTTTTGAAACAAACACACATATTAGCAATATGGTCCGGATTCTTCTTCTTCCTTTCAGCTCCATGAGGAGCATAGGTCTTCAACAAACACTTTCAAAGCTCTTCTGTTTCTTGCCATTCTTTTATTATTGTTCCATGTCTTCCGCATTCTCTTCATCTCTGCTTCCACCTGTTATCTGCAAGTATATTTTGTTTTTCCTCTTTGTCTTCTCCCCTGGGAATCCCAAAAATGGACTCGTGTCAGTTGGCTTCCACAGTGTGTGTCCTATCTAGCGCCACCATCTTTGTCCACTGGTATATGACTGGTAATGAAAATTTTACTAAGCAAATCTTTAAAAACATCACAGAGATGCCAGGCCTACAAATTAATGGAAAGATAATCAATAACCTAAGATATGCTGATGATACTGTACTACTAGCAGAAAATCCTAAAGATCTACAACAATTACTTAATGAAATTAACATGACAAGCGAAAAGTATGGACTAGATATGAATATAAAAAGACTAAAACTATGATCATAAACAAAGAAAATACTCAAAACCCACAAGTGGATATCAAAATTGAAGGAAGAGACCTGGAGACAGTTCAGAACTACAAATACCTTGGACATACTATAACCAGTGATGGAAAATGTACAACTGAAATAAACAAAAGAATAGGAATGGCAAAAAGTCATTTTAATGTCATGAAGAACATACTAACATCTAAACAAATAACACCAGGACTGAAACTAAGAATAGCAAAATGTTATGTCTTCTCATCATTCCTATATGGTGCAGAAACATGGCCATTAGACAAGAAAACAGAACAGAATTAAAGTCTTTGAAATGTGGATATATAGAAGAATAGGTAGAATTGGATGGAAGGAAAAGAAAACAAATGATGATGTCTTAAAACAACTAAAAATGAAAAGAGAACTAAACACAATTCAAACAAGACAAATGCGATTTTTGGGCCATGTTAAAAGACACAACAGCCTACTAAAAGTAATCCTGGAGGGGAAAATACAAGGTAAAAGAGGCAGATGCAGACCAAGACTAACATGGGCGAGTAACATCAAAAGATGGACAAACGTGCCTATGACAACCTGCACCATCAAAGCAAGAAACAGAGTGGAATGGTGAGCCATGGTAGCCAACCTTCGATGCGGAGATGGCACTCAATGATGATGATGTTGAATGAAAATTGGAAGAAAAAGGAAAAAGTGGTATGGTAACAGCCTTACGTAGGTGAGAAACAAAGCAAAAATAGAACAAAGTTTCTGCCAAAAGGTCTTCAGCTGGAACAACAAACAATAACACAAAAATATATAAGGATATACACAGAAATCTAACCACATGACAATAATATGCTAGACACTCAAAATAGGAAAATAAGTCACTTCCCTGAGATCCAGAGCTTGGTCAGCTGCAAAGCTTGGTCAGGCAATGACAGGATTGAAATCGATATGCCCAACCAATGGGGCGAGCGGGACCAAGGTGTGAAAAACAGTAAGAAAGGAAGGGTTCTAAAAATATGTGTGGAGGTGGGTACAAGATCCCAGCCTTTACTATTACTGGAAATGTCTCTATGAGTTGATTTCCGATAAGTAAATCCATGTGGAAAATAGTGAACATATAAATCTGTGTATATCTGCAACTATGGGTGTGCACATCGAAAAAAGATGTATATGAAACACATGTGTACGTACCCGCATTTATACATGCAGACAAATATATACACATATATAGGTATGAGTGCGCATGAGGGTAAGAAATGTGTAGCAGGTATCCTATGTGTATGAGAGTATGTTCATAAGCCTTATGGGGACAGAGAACCCAACTGGACTATGAAACAAATTCTCAAAGGCAAACCGGCTATGATTGCTGGAGTGACATGAGACAATGCCAGTGGCTTGCATGTCGGGTTTACCACTGTGGCCTGAGAAATTGAAGTGGAACGACACCGAAATGCCAGTCTTCTACTCAACATCATGGAAATGCTAAAAAAAAATCTGTCATCCAGAGACATCGTCCAGACTCACCTATATACGTCATCTAGCAATGATAACATATTATGGTGTCAATGATATTCTGTGATACACATGTAAACCCCTCCTTGATCTCACATCGCATATTGGGGAACAGGATGAAATTGGTGCAAAGGACATGGTTGCAAGTGTTGCAGATTCAACGTCCACATCAAATGGTGCCTGGGTGTTTGCAGTTTGAGCGGGGGAGGCGGCTCCTGACAAAAATGTATTTCAGATTCCTGTTGCGTTGGAAGATGACCAAAGGAGGATCACTGAAAAGTAGGTGGGTGGTAGGATCTGAGTGGAGGATGGAGCGGTATCGGTTAAGGATCCTCACTGTAGCCAAGTTGTGAGGTTGGTAAGTGAGGTTGAATATAGTCCTATCAGATGAATGGCAGGTGGATGGGTTGAGTGACACCAGACAAGAAATGCCAAGAGCTCATTGGAAGGCAGATTGGAGAACCAATTCAGGATAGAGATGACACCTAAAAAGACTTAACATTAGATTAGCCTGTTGGAGAAAATCTTTATCATCCTGGCGATACGACAAAGTTGTAACAACTGAGAAAATGGAATAGAATCTTTGCAGTGAGATGGATGAGATGTGTAGAGAAGATAACAGTGGATGTCTGTGAGTTTATAGAAGATGGAAGTGTGGAGACTGGAGACAATCAGATCAAGAAAGGTGACAGACAAAGTAGTGATATGTGATGTAATCTTGATGGATTTATGGAATTGCCAATGTATTCAGCAAGTCAGTCAGTCCATAGTCGTCATTGATATACCGGAGGTATTTAAGAGTAAGGGGTCAACGGTACAGGTTCAGAATTTAATGTTCAAGGTAACCCATGACCAGGCAAGCATACCTAGGACCCATCTTGGTTTCTATAGCTACACCATTGACCTGGTCATAAAACTGACCATTGAGTTCAAAAGTATCAAGATTGAGAACAAGTTCAGTGAGGAGAAGAAGAGTGGAAGTATCGACCGATGAATGTTTTCTTTGTCGAGAAAGAACTGAAGAGCTATTAGGCCATAAGCGTGAGGGATTGACGTATAAAGAGAACATACGTCAAGGACGTATATAGGGTATGAGTAGTCTGGAGCCAGTGAAAGAGAAGAGAAGATAGTAAGGGCATAGCTCATGTCGTTGACATAGGTGGGAAGAGATGTCACTATGGGTTGGAAAATGCTGTCAAGATAGTTGGATATCTGTTCCATGGGACAACTACATACCAAAACAATGGGGTGACCGGGACTATTGGGTTTGTAGATCTTAGGGAGCATGCAGAAGGATATTTGACTGGTACTTTCCCATAACTCTACTTTAGTGATTTTGTCCTGCCATTTCTATCCTTTTATTCTGCGCAAGCATCCATTAATTAAGGTCTGTATCTTTGTGATTATCATATTTGTTGTTCTCCATGTTTCACAGTCATATAATAGACTGCTTTAACATTAGAGTTAAACATTTTTATTTTTGTACTAAACATAATTTTTTGGGATTTCTATATGTTTTCATGTGCGATGAAGGCTCCTCTTGCTTTAGTATCCTTTTTTGGTATCATTCTCTGTTACTCCTTCTTTGATTATATTACTTCCTTGATACAGGCTTATATAAAACTTTACGTCTAGTAGAGGTACTTCTCAGAGCAGAAGCAGAGATGAAGATGATGGGGAAAAAATGGAATGATCTTAAAAGAATTGCAAGAAACAAAACGACTTGGAAAGTGTTTGTTGAAGACCTATGCTCCACAGGCAGCTGAAAGGTATAAGAATGAAGAGGTACTCCTCCAACTGTGATTTTTGGTTATTGCCAACTGCAATAATTCTCATAATTTTGGCCTTATCTCAATTTAATTTCAGTCCCAGCTGTTGTGATCTCTCGCCAACTATGTTAATTTTATCTTGCATCTGTTGATGATTATGTGAAAAGAGAGCTATGTCATCAGCAAAGACAAGGTCATCAAGCTGTGAGGTCAGTGACAACTGAATTTCATTTCTGTTTCGCATTATTCTCATAATCCAACAAATGATCAGTAGAAAGAGAAATTGAGATAGGTATTTCTGCCTTCTCCTGTTCTTATTTCAAATACTTCTGTCACCTGTCCTTCATGCACCACACTACATTCCATTCCTTCATACATTTTTTTATCAAGTTAATAAACTTTAAGGGGGTTCTGTAATGACTCAGCAACTTCCAAAGCATCTCTCTATCTGAACTATAAAATGCTTTTTTGTAATCTATGAATCCAATATAAAGCGTGGACTGTAGCTACAAGCTTTCTTTAACTACTATATGTTAGGTAATTATTTGGTCAGTGCATGATCTGATATTCCTAAAACCCACTTGTTCATATCTCTAAAATGTTTCTCTGTGGCCTCGTTTAGTCTCTCCAAAATGATTCTGCTCAGTATTTTCCTTGGCACTATTAGCAGCATAATTCCCCTGCAATGTGTGCACTCCTGTACACTTTCTAATGGTTCTGACTAATAGATGATGATCATCATCAAGTACCATGCCTGCTGGCGTAGATAGATGTGGTACTAAATGATAACACAAATTCAAACAGAAATCAACATTTTTAAAAGTAAGACTTTGTTTACTTCTATAACTTAGCTTTTCCAAACATTTCCATGTATCACAGTTGTTTATCACTGATACCTACTATCAAACACTCAAAGAAGATGTATCTTAAAATTGAAAAAACTGCGGTTAAAAATTGAATTTGGCATTAACTCTATTTTGTGAATCTCTGATGTTTTTGTTACAAGCATTAACCCTAGATTACGATACCTATCTGTGACTAACGTGTTTACGATACCATATTAAAAATTACTATCACTTTATTGTAACATTAAGAACTCTATAAAAAATACTGTTTTGTGTAAACTTTTTTTATGCACAGCTGTGTATTTACACTAGGAGAGACACTTGGGAACTCAAGATTTTCTGTCTCAGGTTGATTTATGACTCGAATCTGGCCACAGAACTGACATGTTACAATGTTTATCAGTACGGATGCTGTTAAGTCTGTCAATATGTTTGGTTACCTCATAACATTATCCGCTATGTTTCCCAAGTTACAAAGGGCTGTTTGATGTCAGCCAACGGTCAAGGAAATTTCCCCAGTCAAACACATCCACCATAACTATGTGCTTGAAGACACTCATTCACTCATAGCTCTTGGTTATCAGCAGGGACCCGTACAAGTCCTCAAGGATTCTAAGGATGTCAATCTGATACTGGTCTACAGCTTCTTTGGGACAGTAGCCATCCTCACTTGATCTGAAATGACAACACATATAATATCACAAACTACCGCTATTACTGAAACACAAAGATTCACTGATTTTTTTACGGATCACTAATGCACATGAGCATAGAGTTGAGATGTTCTAGTCCTAGTGACCGAGTGGTTAGTAGCTCACTTCCTTATCAGAAGGGTCTGGATTCAATTCCCAGGAGTGGCTGATCTTTTTCAGACCAACAAAGCTCTGATGTTCATCCAGCCACTACATATGACTGCCAGAGATTTTTCTGGGAGGTAAAGGCGGCCTGGCGTAATCCTGACCATATCACTAAAAAAAAATGCTAATTTTTCATGTAAAAATGTGGTCACTGACACCATACTCCTCCTATATATGGTATGCAGGGAACCTTTACTTCACTGTACAATGGAAGATCAGTGAAATCTACTTTAACTTTATAATATTATTGACGACAGGTGACTATTTCATGAGACTTCCATTTCAAAATAGTGGAACGTTTCACGTCCTCTCGATCGCTGCAGCAAAATGTATCTGTGGTTTTATTAATTTAGGCTCTCTGACGTATGTTTCTGTGTTGAAATCAAAATGATGTTCTACTTAGTAAATCTGCACTGCCGAGTACGCCCAACAATGTTCCTTTTTCAAGTTACAAGTCAAGTATTGTTTGTAAAAGCGACTTTCACCATCTAGTGTTGTCATGCGCTTTACGTCACATTTAGTGCTGTTCAATGTCCGATAGGCATATTTTTTGACGCAAGTTATTTACAAGCTGAAACGCATTTACTATGGACTGCTCCGTCAAGTCGACCGATGATTTTGTGTTTATAACTAACAGTGTGTTTATATGTTCGGTTGCAGTCAAGAACAATATCCTAACATCGTCAAACGCTATACATTTTTTTTTCTCAATATGACGATCATCATTTTCGGGAGGACGTGAAATTCCGGTATATGGTGGATAGGTGGCAGGAACCATTGAAAGCTGTGTCTGAAAAGTGTTCCTTGTTGCAGTTTCCTCATATTCCAAGTCCGGCTTGTTGCAGGAGCTACTGTGTTAAGTGCTCTGTGCACACCGTGAGCTGTGTGTCTCATCCATTTTGATCATGTTTTGATATCCCGCTTGTTTACGATGAATGATGATATCGTATGACAGGGAACAGTTGGCTGTGTTCACTTTCTGCGCAGTTTCGCCCTATGTCTTTTGGCGTGTGCTGAGACTGCTACGATGGGGACTACAGTTACCTTTCTTTGTTTGGGCGATGAGTTAGTAATTCGGATGATTCCACTGGCACGGGCGGTTGAGCAATTATGGATTTTAATTCGTTTGCAGTGATACTGAGGCCTTCCATAACCAATAACCAATGACTATTTCATATGAATTATGTACAGAATGGAAGCTCAGTGGTTAGTGAACTGGACTACAAAGGACAAGAGGTAGGGTTAGATCCCAACCGACGGCTTCCGGGTTCACCCAGCCGTTAATGGGTACCGGATTTTTTTCTGGGAAAGTAAAGCGGCACGGGCGTAATACCGACCACATGACCATAAAAATCATGTGCTGAAGGTCTGTAAAATTTATGGTCACTAACACCATATTCCCTATACGCCACTTGACGTGACGGGGGTACTTTACTTCTTTTTTTTTATATACAGAATATCTGTCCATAGTCATAATATAAACAAAGTGATGTATGGTGATGATAAAATGTTAATTGACAGGTGCAAAAATTAGTGTTTTTTTTTTTTAAATAATGACATCGTGATGGACAGCAATAATAAACAATAAATGTCTTGGCCAAAAAATACAGAAGTAATGGTTGCAACAAAGAAAAAATACTTCTCCAACTGCACAATTAAGTAAATTAAACATTAGAAGAGGCTAATAAAGTACCTAAAACAAACCAGTAGAAGAGATTGATCACTTTATCTATCTTGGAAGTCACATTGATCGAGAAGGGGATACGAGCAAAGAAATTAGAATCAGACTGGCTAAAGCAGCAATGTCTTTCAGAAGCCTTGAAAAGTTGAAGTTGTGGAAATCAAAACTCATTAGCACAAACACAAAACTTAGGCTATTCAAATCAAATGTACTATCAACCCTTACGTATGCGTGTGAAAGCTAGAAAACAACAAGAGATATAGAAACAAAGTTGAACGCATTCGAAAATAAATGTCTAAGGAAAATACTTGGTATAGAATGGAACGAATTCAAAACAAACGAGGAAATTAGAGAAATCGCCAATCAACCACTAATATCTTCAGTAATAAAGAAAAGACGATGGTCATACGTTGGACATGTGATGAGAAGAGATAATAATCGAATAGCAAAGCAAGCCCTCATATGGGAAACAACAGGTAAAAGAAAAAGAGGAAGACCCAGGGAGACACTGAGAAGAACATTGATGAGAGAGGCAAGAGCAGCAGGAATCGGCTCCCTCAATGAGATAGAACTGCTTGCACAGAACAGAGACAGATGGCGAGATTTGATAAAATATCTTTAAAAGAAAACTGCTAGAACAAAAATTCATATAGGAGAAGGTGTATCTTGGTCTACGCCCTATGGGCCGGTTACGGCTCGAAAGGTCAATAGATAGATAGAATAAAGTACCTTGAGTTTTAGAACAAGAAACAGATGGGCTTTCCAACACATCTAGTAGAACTTATTGAAACATGAATCACTATGTCATGAAAAGCAAGCAGCTATCAGAATAGCAGGCAAAACATCAAATTGGTTTGAAGTACAAAAAGGAATTAGATAAGGATCTATCTACTCAGCATCTATGCTGAGTACATTGTGAGAAATGTCAGAAACGATGACAGATTTGTGAAGTGTGATATTTTTACAAAACTTAGCAACATAATTGAAGAACTCAGATATGCTGATGCCACAGAACTCCTATCAACCTGTACAAAAGGATTAAATGAGATAACTCTATCTAAATATACAGAAAACAAAGATAATGTTCATAGAAAAAGCAAAAAGCCAACCGAAAATCATCAAAGAACTTAAACATGTAACAAACTATAAATATCTGGGATCTGCAGTAACTAACAATGGAGACCGCCAGAAAGAGATCAAAAGAAGACTAGTAACTGAAACAAAAATTAAACACCAAGAATAACATGTGGCACAATACCGGCAAGGCAGCAAAATTAAAATTACTGAGGACCTTTATCTTCCGGATAACAAAATATGGTTGTGAATCAAGGACACTGTTGCAAACAGCAAGGAAGAAAATCGATTCATTCGAAACAAAATGCTACAAAATCATTAAAATACCTTGGATAATGAAAAAACAATAAAATCGTATTAACCCTAGATTACGATACTGGAGTAAAAATTACTGCATCTGTACACAAATTCTTTCAAATTTGATACTTTGCGGTGTTCAAACATTTCCCCGCTCTGTGTACCTTTCTAATTACTACTTCTGGTGACCCTAGAGTGTTTAATTTGTTTCTATTGATCCAGATTTTTTTCCCCTCATTTTACGAGATACGATCCTATAATACGAAAAAAATTAACCAAATTTCAACAAATTGGTCGTTTTTTTTCATTCCCCCCTGGGAACTTTGTTGGCTGTCAGCGACAAACAACTCTGTGTGACTCTGGAAACTCAGTAAATAACACTTTGAGGTAGCTGAACATAATAATGAATTTACGGTGTCCTTCTGAATAGACAAAGTACCACATCAAGTCCAAGTGGTCAATTATGGGTCTTATATCAACCTGAGACAGAAAATCTGAGTTCCCTCTGTGTTTAAATGGTAAACACACATTTGTGTGTCAAAAGTTTAAAGAAAATGCTATTTTAAGTGCTCCTAGTGTTACAATTAAGTGGTACTATTTTGTACTACAGAATGTAACGAAGCCCGCCACAGGTAGGGCATCGTAATTAAGGGTTAAAAGACTTAAACATTAAAAAGAACTGGCTTATAAACACATTCTACAGAGGAAATTTAAATACTATGACCATGTCAAAAGACACAGCGGGCTGCAAAGAAAAATAATGGAAGGCATGGTTCTAGTATGACACATATAAGCAAACCAAGAAAAAGGTTGTTTCAAGACATCAAAGAGACCTTTAATATGACAACAAAAGAAAAGGGAGATCTGGCTACAGACAGATTCTTTCAAACAGGATGTGGTGCATGGACGTTCTGTTACGGACATGCGACCTGATGATAATCTTGAAATTATAATAACTTCAGAGTCAGATGTTACTGAACAGGTGAGGTGTAGAATAGACCAATGAAGAAAGAATTAAAAAAGATATACAATCCACTTTTAATGATGGAAGCAACAAAAAAATGTCTAGTGTTATGTAAATCCACTCCTGACTTACGGTAGTGAATACTGGATAGCCAGGCAGAAGACAGGAAAAAATTTACAAGCCAAGGAAATGTGATTTTACACAAAACTAAGAATACAGCGAAAAGCTTAACAGAGCAATGTGGATGTTCTTATTAAGGAAAGGACCCCATCATGCTCTGTGACATATAGGGAACGTGTTGTTATGTGTCCATATTTTGCTATCATTTTACACATTTTGGGTAATGTATTCTGTAATACAACAGTGCTATCTTTCTTTCACAGACCACGATTGAGCTCGACCTCTTATCCTCAGTAGTCATTAATCAATGCTTTACTACATTTTCTGTTCTAAAAATGTTAAATCTCTCTCTCTCTGCGATCAGGACTCAATCAGAGTAGGATTCCAGACTCCCACATGAAGTCAGCTGTCAGGTTAAGTGTGTTGATCGCCCCCACAGACAGAACATCACAATTAGAGTCTGCCAGATCCACTCTGACTGAACATCCATTAATACGTTGCACTGTGTTCTGTGCCAGTGGCCCAGTGCATCCGATTTCAGCCAGCATTTTATTCAGGTTCGCTTTCCTTAGCCTTTGATTGTCCCCAATCTTCCTGCAAGGCAGCAGATTGTCTTTTCTGTAGGGGGATTCTGCCCTTAGATGGTCTGCCCTTCCAGGTTTACGAGCACCATCTGCCCGAGTCACTAGAGGTGACTAACACAGACATGCACACATAAAGATATGAGATGTGAATAACACAGACATGTACACAGCGATACGAGACATGACTAACACCGACACACATCAAGATATATGACACATGAATAACATAGACATGCACATAAAGATATGAGATATGACTGACATAGACATGCACACACAAAAATATGAAAATATGAAAAACGTTTAAAAAAATAAGTTTCACCAGAAGGATACAAACATCATGTTTTGGTAAAGATAAGAGAATATATTGATTGTGACAACTGGTCATGTAATGAAAAAGGGATATATAGAATATGACATTTGGTCATGAAATGATAAGGAGATATATAGATTGTGACAATTGGTCATATAAAAAGGGGATAGCTCAAATACGTAGATTGTAACAAATGGTCATAAAGGGGATAGATTGTGATAAATGGCAAAATTCAGAGAAGAAGAGATAGAGAGAAATAGAGAGAAAAGGCACCAGACAGTTTAACCCTAGATTATATGTCTATATGTAAACTATACATATATCTAGACTTGTTGATGGGAGATTTTAATGGAAGGCTTGGGAAATGCAACAGTGAGAACAGAGATATTATGGGAACCCTTTGGTGATAAGACCACTGAAATAAATTAAAATGGAAGCAGACTGCTGGAATTATGTAATCAAGATGATTTGTTTATCACCAACACATTCTTCAAACACAGTGAGTTGCAACTATACACCTGGTACAAGTGGAATAACACAACGTGCAGAAGCCAGATAAATTTTATACTAACAAGAAAACAGGACAAGAAAGGAGTAACCGATAGCAGAGATATCCCTAATATCACAGACGACCCAGACCATAAAATGGTTGTGATTACCCTCAGACAGCCAAAAACAAAGAGAAGATATGCAAACAAACAAAATAAGCAAAAAGAACAGACAATAAAAAAAAAACAATTAAAAGATCAAGAATCAAGGAAAACCCTAAAGGAAAAACTGACAGAGGAATTCAAGAAACTCTCAAACGAAGTAAGCACAGTAGAGGAAGAGTGAAAACAGGTTAAGAAAACAGTAATAACATCTCAAAACAGTATGTGAAATGAAGTTAAGGACAAAAGAAGTGAAAAAGAGCACCCCACGGTAGAACGAAGAAATCAGAAAAGCAATTAAAGCAAAGAAAAAAACTTCAGTTTTTTGCAAAAGTTCAGAAAAAAAAAAGTTAAAATTGTGTTCAAAGAAACTAAAGAAAACAAATGGACAGAATTCTGACAAAATAAGAGCAGGGACTTCAAGACAGTCATAAGAGATTTCTACAAAGCAGTAAAGGCAACATGAGTAAAATATAAAACCACGATCCTACTGACCTCATAAATGACAAAGACGGACAGTCACTATCAACTAATCAACATATGCAAGAGAGATGGAAATATTTTGAAGACCTATTAAACATGGCACCAACTACCAATAACACAACAAAAACAATGCAAGAATGCACAAATACAAATAATAACACCAAGAATGAGGAAATCAAAGAAGTAATCAAACATGCACCAAGAAATAAAGCACTGGGGATAGATACCATACCAGTAGAAATAATAGCAGTAGCAGGGGTAACAGGAGTGACATGGCTGCACAGAATATTCAATGCAGCACGGCACCAACAAAATGTCCCAGAAGACTGGCAACAGACAATCATCGTACCAATATGGAAAAAGAAAGGTAGCAAGAGAGACTGCAATCAATATAGAGGCCTCTTCTCAGCCATGTAAGAAAGTTATAAGCCAAAATTGTGGAAAAAAGACCAACAATAGAACTACATTTAAGCGATTCTCAAATGGGGTTCTGAAAAACAGAAGATGGACTGAGGCTCTATTCATCTGAAAACAGATTGCAGAAAAAACAACAGAACACTATCAAAATTTGTACATAGCTTTCATTGACCAGGAAAAAGCATTTGACCAAGTAAACGGAGAACTAATGTGGGAGATACTAACAACATACACTAACAACATACAGAGTAAGCCAACATCTAACCAACCTAATTAAAAGTTTCTACATCAACAGCAGCTGCACAGTCAGTACAGCAGCAGGTTATGCAGACCACTTTGAAGTTAGATTAGGTGTAAGACAAAGCTGCAACCCCCCCCCCGCGCGCCCCGTTAGTACATGGACTATATTTTTTTGTGTGGACTATATTTGCTTACAGATGATCAGGCACTAATATATGGAAAAATAGAAGACCTACATGAACACTTAAATAGACCCAACAGCACAGGCACTAAATATAACATGAAAATCAACATCAACAAAACAGAAGTCATGAATATTGCAAAAGAAAAACAGAGCATCAACATAACTATAGACGGCAGACAACTAAAACAAGTAGAGGAATTCAAATACCTAGGAGTCTAGTAACAAACAACTCACAAACAGCAGAGATAGACTCAAGATGGAACAAAGCTTGTCAAATCATTGGACAGGTATCACCACTATTATCCAACAAGGAAATAACTCTAGAGGCAAAACGGGTACTCTCCAATACAATCTTCATCCCAAATTTGTGCTACCAATGCCAGTCCCGGACCCTAGATGCAAGAACAATAAGAAAAAATAACCTCTGCTGAGATGAATTGTGTTAGACGAATGACAGGAAACAGCCTGAGAGAAAAATTCAGCAATGAAGAACTAAGAAAAAAGCTAGGAATAATCACTGCCATAGAATATATAAAGAAACAACAGATAAAATTGTTTGGCCACATAACAAGGCAGAAAGATAAAAACACAAAACAGCGAGCCTTCAATAGACATTGCAAGAACACCAGGCCCAAAGGCAACCACAAAAAAGGTGGATTGATGGAATATTGGAAACATGAGGAAACACCAGCAGCAGAGGTGAACAGAAGAGCAAAGGACCGCAAATTATATCTCCCCTTGACGCTGAAAGGCAAATGAGGAAGGAAATAAGAAGAAGAAAGAGAAGATAAGTAGACTCTCCTTTATACGATACCTTAGTAAAAATTGCTACCATTTAAATGTAACATTCTATTGTCCTTTCGAGCCAAAGACGGCACATAGGGCAGAACCACAATCTCAAAAACAGAAACCTTGCATGCCAAAATGGCACATATTGCGCAGATCACTGCTTCTAAAATCTATGGTTGTTTCCATAACAACACTTTTTACAATGACAGCTTGTCAAGCCATCGATCAACCTCCTTAGTCGCCTCTTACGACATGCCTGGAAGGTCACAGTGTCACTATTCTTTACTTCCCTCATAATGAAGCCCCGGTAACACACGGGAAAATGTAACATTAGGAGCTCTAAAAATAGTATTTTCTTTGAACTTTTGAGACACAACTGTGTGTTTACACTAGGAGAGACATTGGGCCTCAGATTTCCTGCCTCAGATTTATTTATGACAATAAATTTGACTTCTTGGTCGGGACGTGATGTTGTTGTTGTTATGGATCCAGTGACCTTTAAGCTGATGCCCTTCGGCCCAATGCCATGTAGTAGTATCTGCAGGTATTTTTTAAGTTCTGCTGTTGTTCCATACAGAGTGTTCCATTTGGAGGGTCTTTGAGGAAGTAGTGTTGTTCTGATGTCAGTGAGCTTTGGACATTGAAACAGGTGGTGTTCTACAGTTTCTTGTGGGTGATCACAGAGTGGACATACTGGGGTATGGTTTTATTGTATTCTATTAATGTGGTTATTCAGCATAACATGTCCTGTTCTCAGTCTGAAGATGGTGGTTTGGTCTCTTCTTGTTAGGTTGTTGATGTTGTCTTGTGGATTTGGTCTTGTCATATATTTAAAAAGCTCTCTCCCTGTTTTCTCTAAGGCCCATCCATTCAGCCATTCCTCACTACTGTTGGAGTTTATGACTTGTTTGGCTGTGTCTAGTGTGATGGATGTATGTATCTGTGTCTATTTGGATCCTCTCTTAGCTAATGTATCTGCCTTATCATTTCTTGGTATATTTGAGTGTCCTGGGATCCATTGCATTACCAATCTTATGTTATGTGTTTCAATGAGTTTGTCTGTGTCTATGATAAGTTGTGTGAGTTCTGTTTTGTTCGTGTTGTTTTCCAGTGCTTGCAGAGCCGATTTGGAATCTGTAAATATAACTGTGTTTGTTTTCTTTGATGGTGTGGTATCGAAAATCATATTTAAATGATAAATTGCTGTTTCAATAGCTGTTATTTCTGCTTCATAATTGTTACAGACTTCACCACAAGGGCCACAAATTTCTTCTGCTGTTCCATCTGGATAATGTATTAGTATTCCATATCCAGCTTTTGAAGTAGCGTTAGTGGCTACACCATCTGTGTATATATGTATCCAGTCTTCTGGATAAGTATCTATTGTTTTCCTTGCTGCTAGTGTTACTGATACTGGGTCTGATTTTTTACCTGTTCTGTTACATATCTCTACATTTATTTCAGGTTTTTTATAATTTGTACTTAGTGGCATTTCTTTGATGACTCTTGATGTTTGTAGTCGTTTTTCAGGTAGATGGAATTTCTTTTGTATATTTCTAACATGTTGTAATACTGACATCTGCTTAATTCTTTGTTTTGGAGTCCATGTATCTACTAATTTTCTGTTAGGGTGGTCCTTCTCCATTCTTTTTTGTCTTTCATAGAGAACCATAGCGGCTTTGTTTCTCCTCAACTCTAAAGGTTCCACATTGCAGTGGATTTCGCAGGATGCAACTGGAGTGGACCTCATTGCACCGCTGATGAGTCGTAATGCATTATTTTGTATCTTGTCCAGTGCCATGTTAGTTGTTTTGCTGCATGTCACTAGGAGCGAGCTACCATGATCCAAAACAGAACGAACATATCCCAGATAGAGATTTCTAAGTGTTTCTTTATCTGCTCCCCATAAGGTACTGGAAAGCCTTTTCATTAGTTGAAGTCTTTGTGTTGCTTTCTTAGTGAGATTCTCTACGTGTTTCTTCAGGTTCAGTTGCCGGTCTAGTTGTATTCCTAAGTATGTAGGGTGTTCCTCTTTTGAAGACTAATGTGTTGGAGATTGAGTTTGATGTTTGCCTTAGCTATTTTGTTACTTCTAGTAAATACTGTATATACTGTTTTCTGTACATTTATTTTTATTTTCCAGGTATTACAGTATTCTTCTAGGTGCCTCAGGTCTTTATTTAGTTGTGCTTCAGCTGTTCTAATATTTTCGTTAGTACTCCACATGACCAGATCATCTGCATAGAGAGCCTTTTTATTTATCAGGGTTTTGGTCAGATCATTGATATATATAAAAAAAAGGGTACAACTGAGTGGTGATCCCTGTGGTAATCCTTCTTCTAGCACCTCTGAAATGGATTCATTTAATTTAGTTTGTATTGTTCTGTCAACTAGGAAATATTTGACCCATTTGTACAGTTTCCCATGTATCCCGGCATCTCTCATCTTCAATAAAAGCCCCTTATGCCAGACTCTATCATAAGCCTGCTGCAGGTCTACTAGGATGGCTAGAGTATGTTGTCTCTTCTGAAATCCATCTTGGACCTGTTGTATTAACCTGAGGATTTGGTCTTCTATGTTATTGCCTGCCCTGAAACCAGCTTGTTCGTAGCACAGAGTATTAGAGGTTTCCAGATACCAGTATAGTCTGCTATTGACCATACTCTCAGCTATTTTACCTATGCATGATGTTAAGGATAGGGGATGATAGCTTCTGGGGTCATCTGGAGGCTTGTTCTTTTTGAGCATATGGTTATGGTTATGGAAGGCCCCTGTATCACTGCAAACGAATTAAAATCCATAATTGCTCAACCGCCCGTGCCAGTGGAATCATCTGAATTACTAACTCATCTCCAAAACAAAGAAAGGTAGCTGTAGTCCCCATCATAGCAGTCTCAGCACACGCCAAAAGACATAAGGCGAAACTGCACAGAAAGTGAATACAGCCAACTGTTCCCTGTCATACAATATCAGCATTCATCGTAGACCATTGGAATATCGAAACATGATCAACACGGATGATACACACAGCTCACGGTGTGCACAGAGCACTTAACTCAGCAGCTCCTGCAGCAAGCCGGACTTGGAATATGCGGAAATTGCTCTTTTTGAGCAATGGCACTATATAGGCATTTCTCCATGTCTTGGGAATTTTACTTACTTTCCATGACTTGTTGATCAGTCTGAGTAATGTTTCTTTCCCTGACTTGCCGAGATGCTTTATCATCTCATTGTGTACCTTGTCAGGGCCTGGGGATTTTCTATATTTTAATTTTCTTAATGCCTTTTCTAGTTCCCTCATGTTAAAATCTTCTTCAAATATTGCAGCATTTGTTGTTGGGGCTCTTTCAATTAATTTTAAATTATGTAGCTGAATTTTATCACTATCTGTAAGTTTGTTCGCTCTGTTGACTGAAGCAAAGTAACTATTACATTTTTTAACTATATTGTTTTTAGAGCTGATGATTTCATTATTAAATTTTATTGGTTTAGGATTTGGTTCTCTTTTATCACCAGACAAATGTTGCATAAGTCTCCATGCTTTATTTCCTTCATGTCACAAATCGAGTTTACTGCATGTTTCTTGACATTTCTCTTTCTTTGCTTTTTTAGTAACTAGTTTGACCTTAGCACTAGCCTTGTTATAGCTTATTTTATTATTCAAAGTTGGGTTCTGCTCTGGCTTTCTTTCTTTCTGATACTGCTGTCTCCAGTTCTGTGTTCCAAAATGGTCGATATTGTGTTCTACATCCTTTAGGTATAGTTTGTTCTGCAGTGTTGAGTATTATTTGTGTGAACATCTCGTTTAATTTTTCTACGCTGTTGTCTGTCAGATTGTTCAGGAGTTGGTTGGATTTTTCTTGATATAGCTTCCAGTCAGCTTTCTTGAAATTCCATCTCGTTCTCTGTTTTGTTTGGATTTTTGTTGTTTTTGTGTCTACTATGGTGACTATGGGTCTGTAATCACTGCCTATGTCATCAATAACTTCAATGTGGCAGTAGCTTATGAGATCAGCAGAGCAAATGGTCAGATCGGGTCTACTAAGGGAGAGATGAGCTCTATGTAGGACAGTTGGTGTTGATTCTGTGTCCTGCATGATTGTAAGATTAGTTGATTGGCAAAGATCTTCTATGTATTTTCCTGTGGGATTTGAGTTAGAATATCCCCATTGTGTTGAATGTCCATTAAAATCTCCAGCCAAGATAGTTCTATGGTAGTTGACTTGATCAAGTTCTGTTATGTTACAATTTGTGCCTGGTGGGTTGTAAACATTATAAATATTATATTTGCTGGATGCAAACCAAATTGTGGCTTTCTGAACATCTGTTAGTTCTGCATTATTTAGTGGCACTACATCTCCCTGTATATTGTTTTTGATGTAGGTGATTATACCCCTGCAGTTGTTGGTGCACTTACATGGATAGCTGGTGTAACCTGTTATATGTGTGTCTATGTTCTTGTGTAGTGTTTCCTGCAGTAGGACAATATGGATCTGGTATTTGTACATGATTTTGGTTAGCTCTGTTTTCTTGTTTTTGAGGCCTGAAATATTAAGTTGTAGTATGTTTAATTTATTTGTTTTTTCTCTCTGACCAATCTTCATGCTCTTTCTTCCATTAAAATATTTATATATTGAAGTTTGTTGGATCCGAGGTTTCTGTATGAGTTGTTTGTATTTCTTCCAGTAGCTAGTTTATCGCACAGTCCAGCCTGGTCGCTCACTGTCTGGCGCGGACCTTGTTGACCGAGGCGGCGTCCAAGCTCGTATTGATTTATATTCTTGATGTACATGGCATTGTTAAAACTGGGGGACCTGTGGGCTATCTTCCTACCCCAGGGTGAAGGTTTTGCAAATCCTCGCCTCAATTCAATCCATGGCATGTATTGTGTCTCTGTCTCTGCTGACATATCATCCATCCGTTTCACTTTCTAGGCCCTGTATTCAAGCAGGATTCACAACAGCCCATTCCCCGCCACTGGCACTTACTCCGTTCATTCAGGCATATCTCATGGGGGCCAAATGTATCGACAGAGGATCATCACGTCCTGGGTCACTTGTGTCTGTGCAATGTACTGCAGGACTGTTGAAGGGAACATGATGGACTCCTAGTCAGTACTAGAGTCATTTGTCTTCAAGTATGTCAGTAGATGGTCTCGAGGCGGTTTCGCTGAAGCTCTCACCCTGTCCACAGGGGGTTCCTATAGAAATAGTAATAAGATAGAAGACAAGACACTCACTCAAGGGAGAGTGAGGGTGATTAGATGAGGGCCATGATGTATACCACATGTTGGTTGGCTCTAGCCCTGCATCTATAGGGGATCACCTCCTCCCGACCCAGTTATACCACTGGGAACTCGGTCGCGCCCAAGACCAACTTTGCGATAACAGAGGGACCATGTGTAGGTGTGGCCTTGGACACAGTGGCCCAGTGGAGTTGAATTTAGTCCATTAAAAGCAGAGAGGATTTTGTCAAAACAGAGAAGGTTTTGTCATCCGATATCCACTAAGCCTGGCAAATGAGAGGCTATGAACGCTTCAAATACCTTTTGGTGATGTCAAGAGCGGACATCACCCACCCCCCGTCGGGACGTGATACTTTGTTTATTCATATAAAAAATTTGTAGAAAAATTTGTTATCTATCCCCATCATTTCTTTGTTTGGGAGATAAGTTAGTAATTTGGATTATTCCACTAGCACAGGCGGTTGAGCAATTATGGATTTTAATTCGTTTGCAGTGATACCAAGGCCTTCCATAAACAAAGAACCCCCGTCACGCAAAGTGGCGTATAGGGAATATGGTGTTAGTGACTATGAATTTACAGACCTTCGGCACATGATTTTTGGGGTAATGTAGTATTACGCCCATGCCACTTTACTTTCCCAGAAAAAAAGCCGGTACCCATTGAAGACTGGGTGAACCGGAAGCCGTCGGTTGGGATCGAACCTTACCTCTTGTCCTTTGTAGTCCAGGTCACTAACCACTGATCTTGTTTATTCATATGGCTGCTGTAATTCCTTAAGTATTTTCGGCTACCTCATTGCATTATTCTGCGTTTTCCAAGTTCATCAACATCATGTAACCATGCCTGCTGGCATAGGTGATCATGTCTCTCCACAACTATTAATCTCGACAGTTATTTTTCATTTCTGTTGTTGACCTTCTGCCAAGCCATTCTCTTAAGCTTTTTTGTTTTCTTTTTTCTTTAGTTCCCTCTATCGCTTCGTCCCTCAATTTTTCCAGTTGTTACAATATATTCCAGCTGTTCTCATTTTATTACATGGCCAAAAAAATGATGATTGTTTCTTCCTAATATTGGAAATTAAGCTCTCTTTTGCTTTGGCCTCTTTCAGAATGTTTTCATTACTCTTCTTAGCTGTCCATGGTATTCCTTTCAACATTATTCTGTAAAACCATATTTCTACAGACTCCAGTAATTTTCTTGTCTGTTGTCCTATTGTCCATGATTCACATCCATATGTTAAGACTGGCTCTACATAACATTTAAGAACCCTTTTTCTTGTTTCTATTGTCAAAAATGGATTGCATAGTATCTTCCTCATTTTTTGGAAAGCTGCTTTTGCCTTATCCATTTTGTATCTCACCTCTGTTGTACATCTTCCGTCAGAGGTTAACAAAGTTCCCAAATATTTAAATTCATTTACCTGTTTTAATATTGTTACATTTGTCTTTATTTTGCACAGAGGTGATGTCTTTTTCCTTGTTGTTACCATTACTTCTGTCTTTTTGCTATTAAGGCTGAGTCCTTTCTTTCAGTTTCCCAAGTCTTGTTCTTCTACCTTTCAGCTCCCTGTGGAGCATAGGTCTTCAACAAACACTTTCCAAGTCATTCTGTTTCTTGCCATTCTTTTAAGATCATTCCATGTCTTCCCCATCATCTTCATCTCTGTTTCTATCTGTCTTCTCCAAGAATTCCTTGGTCTTCCTCTTTGTCTTTTCCCCTGGGGATTCCAATAAAAGGGCCTGTTGTGTAATACTCTCAGTTGGCTTCCATAGTGTGTGTCCTATCCAGCGCCATCGTCTTCGCTGTATCTCTTTATCCACTGGTGTTTGACTAGTACATTTCCATAATTCTATGTTAGTGATTTTGTCCTGCCATTTCCATCCCTTTATCCTGCGTAAGCATCCATTAATGAAAGTCTGTATCTTCGTGATTGTCAATTTTATTGTTCTCCATGTTTCACAGCCATACAATAGGACCGCCTTAACATTTGAGTTGAAAATTTTTATTTTTGTATTTAACCTAATTTCTTTGGATTTTCATATGTTTCCCAGTGCAATGAAAGCTCCTCTTGCTTTTGATATCCTTATTTTGGTATCATTTTCTGTTCCTCCCTCTTTATCTATATTACTGCCCAGATATATGTAAGATTATACATCTAATAGAGGTAATTTTCCTAGTTTTATTTGGTTATTGCCAACTGTATTAATTCTCATAATGTTGGTCTTATCTCTATTAATCTTCAGTCCTAGCTGTTGTGATCTCTCATCAAGTATGCTCATTTTATCCTGCATCTGTTGATGGCTGTATGATACGAGAGCTATGTCATCAGCAAAGTCTAAATCATCAAGTTGTTTGGTCAGTGACCACTGAATTCCATTTCTGTTGTTTTGAGTTATTGTCATAATCCAATCTATGGCCAGTCAATGCTTCTGTAATCTGTCCTTCATGCACCACACTACATTTCGTTCCTTCATACATTGTTTTTATCAGGTTAATAAACTTTATGGAGATTCCGTAATGACTCAGCAACTTCCGAAGCATTCTTCTGTCTAAACTATCAAATGCCTTTTCGTAATCTATGAATCCAATATAAAGTGGGGATTTTAGTTCTAAACTTTGTTCAACTATTATACGCAGAGTAGTTATTTGATCAGCACATGATCTGTTCTTCCTAAAACCTGCTTGTTCATCTCTCAAATGTTTCTCTATGGCCTCTTTTAGTCTCTCCAGAATGATTCTGCTTAATATTTTTCTTGGCACTGATAGTAGCATAATTCCCCTATAATTTGTGCACTCCTGTAAACTTCCTTTCTTTGGTAGTTTGATCATATAACCTTCTTTCCAGTCTTTAGGTATTTCTTCCCTCTCCAAAATTGTATCTAATATATTATTTAGCATCTTGGTAGAGGTGTTAATATCTGCTTTGATGGCTTGCGAAGGAATTTCATCTGGTCCTGTGGCTTTACCATTTTTTAATAGTTTGATGGCTTTCATTATTTCTTCTATGCTTGGTTTTCCACAGTTAACGTGTAACTCTTCTTCTGCTGGTAGTATATCTGGAGGATTATTTGAGCCGGGTCTATTCAAAAGTTCTTCAAAGTGCTCTTTCCATCTCTCCATTTGTTCCCTTATATTACTAAGCAGATTTACTTTCTTATCTTTAATAAAGGCATTGATCTGTTTGTATTTTCCACTTGATTTTTTGTGTGCTGTTGTACAGTTCTTTCATATTCCCTTTATTTGCTGCTTCTTCTGCCTCTTTAGTTAGTTCATCTATATATTTCCTCTTATCCCTTTTAATGCATCTTCTCACTTCTTTCATATTCCCTTTATTTGCTGCTTCTTCTGCCTCTTTAGCTAGTTCATCTATATATTTCCTCTTATCCCTTTTAATGCATCTTCTCACTTCTTTGTTCACCTCTGTGTAAGCTTCCTGTGTCTTGGCTTTATTACTTCTCGTTTTGCTTTTATTTATGTCTGCTTTCTTTTCTTTCTTTCTTTCATTTTGTCCAGGGTCTCTGCTGTCATCCATGTCTTATTCTGGCGTTCTCTTTTCCCTAGTATTTCTTCGCATGTCTCTTTACATATATCTTTTACCTGTTTCCAATGATCTATATTTATTGTATTTTCTAGTTGTTGGAGGACTTGGTATTTGTTTGATATTGTGACTGCGAATTTATCTTTAATTCCTTGTTCTTTAAGGAACCCTACATTGAAATACTTTCTACCCTTATTTGTTGTAGTATACCTTTTTAGTTTAATTTTAAGTTTAGCTATCAGAAGATGATGATCAGAAGCTATATCTGCCCCTCTATATACTTTTACATCCTGTAAGGATGACTTAAACGTATTATTAATACATATGTGATCAATTTGATTTTCCGTTCTTTGATCTGGTGACACCCATGTAGCTTTGTGTATTCTTTTATGTTGGAATATCGTTCCTCCTAGGCTCACTTGATTAAGGGCGCAGAAATTCACAAATATCTCTCCATTCTCATTTATATCTCCAAGTCCATGTTTTCCCATAATCTCTTCGAAGCCTCTGTTGTCTGATCCTACTTTAGCATTTAGGTCTCCCATCAAGATTATAATATCCTTTGCTCGTCTTGCATCCATCTGACATTGTAGCTGTTTATAGAAATCATCTTTATCGTTGGTTGGTGCAGAGCACTGGAAAATGTGTAATTTTATTTTGTTTTTGGTTGTTTTAAATGTTGCTCTCATTAGTCTCGGTCCTACTGCTTCCCATTCTATTAGTGTCTTCTGTGCATTCCCTGATAGCATTATAGCTACCCCTTCACTATGTTGTGCTCCAGGTTCCTGGTGTCCTGATGATAAAATCATCTCTTCTGTATTTAGTTTTATTTTACCCGTTCCTAGCCATCTTGTTTCACACATTGCAAGAATATCTATCTTGTAGTTTGACATTTCTGCTGCTACCTGTGTAGCTTTTCCTTGTTCGTTTAGAGTACGAACGTTCCAGGTGGATTCTGGAGGATTTCCTGGTAGACAAAGGGTGAGTCAGCAACCCGGACTCCTTGCAGCTTTCTCCGGCTTGCGTCATATTTTTCTTAGACAGAGCCCTTCTCTTTCCTGGATGGCAGATACATTTTTTCTTTCTTTGACTTGTCCATGTTTGTGAAGTTTTTTTGGCTTCTTTTTTTACAGTATGGGATAGCCAGTCCCATGCCCAACCCTCCTTTCTCGCCTCTTACGAACATGCCTGGTAGGGTACAACGCCACCATTCTTTACTCCCCTTTCGGGCCTCGGTAGCGCACAGGCGAAGAAATCTTTGGTCTTTCTCTTTGTCTTTTGCCTTGGGGATTCCAAAAAAGGGCCTGTTGTGCAATACTCTCAGTTGGCTTCCGCAGCGTGTGACTCATCCAGCGCAATCGTCTTTGCTGCATCTCTTTTTCCACTGGTATTTGACTGGTACATTTCCATAATTCTATTTTAGTGATTTTGTCATGTCATTTCCATCCTTTTATTCTGCGCAAGCATCCATCAATGAAAGTCTGTATCTCCACGATTGTCAATCCTGTTGTTCTCCATGTTTCACAGCCATATAATAGGACTGACTTAACATTGGAGTTGAAAATTTTTATTTTTGTATTTAACCTAATTTCTTTGGACTTCCATATGATTTCCAGTGCAACAAAAGCTCCTCCTGCTTTTGATATCCTTATTTTGGTATTATTTTCTGTTCCTCCCTCTTTATCTATATTACTGCCCGGATACATGTATAGGTTGCACGTCTAACAAAGGTATTTCTCCTAATTTTATTTGGTTATTTCCAACTGCATTAATTCTCATAATGTTGGTCTTATCTCTTTTAATTTTCAGTCCGAGCTGTTGTGATCTTTCATCAAGTATGCTCATTTTATCCTGCATCTGTTGATGGCTGTGTGATAGGAGAGCTATGTCATCAGCAAAGTCTAAATCATCAAGTTGCTTGGTCAGTGGCCACTGGATTTCATTTCTGTTGGTTTGAGTTATTTTCATAATCCAATCTATCTTCTTCCTCTTCTTTCCTTCCTCATCTACCTTTCAGCGTTGAGGGGAGATATAATTTGCAGTCTTTTTCTCTTCTGTTCGCCTCTGCTGCTGTTATGTTTCCTAGTGCTTCTTATATTCCATCGATCCATCTTTTTCGTGGTCGACTCTTGGGTCTGGTGTTCTCATAACGTTTGTTGAAGGCTCGTTGTGTTGTGTTTTGATTTTTCTGTCTTGTCACGTGGCCAAACCATTTTATCTGTTGTTTCCTTATATATTCTATGGCGGGGGCTATTCCTAGCTTTTTTCTTAGTTCTTCATTGCTGAATTTTTCTCTCAGGCTGTTTCCTGTCATTCGTCCAACACAATTCATCTCAGCAGAGGTTATTTTTTCTTATTGTTCTTGCATCTAGGGTCCAGGTCTGGCATTAGTAGCACAACGTTGGGATGAAGATTGTATTGTATAGTGCTTGTTTTGCCTCCAGAGTTATTTCTTTGTTGGACAATAGTGGTGATAAATGTCCAATGATTTGACAAGCTTTGTTGCATCTTGATTCTATCTCTGCTGTTTGAGAATTGTTGTTTGTCATTAAACTTCCTAGGTATTTGAATTCCTCTACTTGTTTTAGTTGTCTGCCTTCTATAGTTATGTTGATGTTCTGTTAATTTTTGACGACATTCATGACTTCTGTTTTGTTGATGCTGATTTTCATGTTGTATTTTGTGCCTGAGCTGTTGAGTTTAAGTGTTTTTGTAGGTCTTCTATTGTTTCATGTATAAGTGCCTGATCATCTGTAAATAAAAGCTCGTTGATCTCCTGTCTCTGATGGGTTGGCTAGCTTGCATATATAGTCCATGTATGTAATAAACATCTATGGCCAGTAGAAAGAGAAATGGAGACAGAAGGCATCTCTGCCTTACTCCTGTTCTTATTTCAAATGCTTCTGTAAGCTACCCTTCATGCACCATGCTACATTTCATTCCTTCATACATTGTTTTTAATCAGGTTAATAAACTTTATGGGGATTCCGTAATGACTCAGCAACTTCCAAAGCATTCCTCTGTCTAAACTATCAAATGCCTTTTCGTAATCTATTAATCTAATATAAAGTGGGGACCGTAGTTCTAAACTTTGCTATTAAGGCTAATTCCTTTATTTCTGCTTTCTTTCAGCTTCCCAAGTTACAAAGAGTTTTTTGATGTTAGCAAACAGCAGAGGAAATTTCCCTGGTCACAGCAAAGAAAAACAACAAATTTCTTGAAAACTGACAAATTTTTATTGCATTATACGAGATCGTATTTTATGTAATGAAAAAAAATACCCAACATCAAAATAAACAAACTCAACACTCAGGGGTCAACAGAACGCAAGTAGTAATTAGGAAGGTACATAGTGGGGTGAAATATCTGACTTTGGAAAACTGTCAAATTTGGAAGAATTTGTATTTTGATGTGTAATTTTTATGACAGTATTGTAAAATAGGGTTAAGAGAAGGATTTGTGAAGAAATCAACAAATGAATTGATACACAAATGTTGGGATAGAAAGCAGTGGAGAAACATGATCACCTATGCCTGAGGTACTGAGGCAAGATTTTAAAAATAAAACAATATTTTAAGGTCAAATTTTAATGACATGAAAAATATACTGACATTAAAACAATTAACACCAGGGCTTAAACTAAATACCAAAACGTTATATCTTCTCAACATTTCTGTATGGTGCTGAAACATGGACATTAGACAAGAAAACAGAACATAAAACTGAAGCCCTTGAAATGTAGACTTATGGAAGAATTGGATGGAAAGAAAGAAAAACAAATGAAGTCTTAAAACAACTAAAAATGAAAAGAGAACTACTAAACACAATTAGAACAAGACAAATGAGATTTTTGTTGTATGTTAAAAGACACAGCAGCCTATTAAAAGTAATCTTGGAAGGAAAAGTACAAGGTAAAAGAAGCAGAGGCAAACGAAGACTAACAAAGATGAGTAACATCAAAAGATGGACAAGTCAGCCTATGACAACCTGCACTATCAAAGCAAGAGACAGAGCAGAATGGCGCTCCATAGTAGCCAACCTTAAATGCAGAGATGGCACTCCATAATGATGATTTGAGGTGCAATGAATATCAGATTTGTGAAAGAGATCAACATATGAAGATGTACCTGGCTATAGTAACAACAGTTGGTTTTGGCAGATGTTCTAGCACATTCCTGAGACAAGTCTCAAGAGCAGCCACTTGTGCTGGTGTACTGATGTGGTGAGGAAGCTCTGTATCATCAAGAGTGCAACCAAAGTAATGCAGAACTATAAATGTGACATCTCTTTCCTTTCTATGTTCAAGTAGGCTCCTGCACAAAAAGGTTAAGTCTGCTTCTCTGTTGATGAGATATACAAATTACAAAACATTGCAATTCAACTGTAAAGACCATTTAGACCATTAAAATATGATCTGTGTACTGCAAATGCTGCACAAACATGGAAAAAGATCTGCTGTATAAATATCTCAGAAATTTCTTGATTTGTTAACACATATCTAAAAGATAAGTAGGCGAATTCAAATACTTTGGAAGTCATGTCACATATTCAACTAACAAGCAGTAGAAACAGATGCAGTAAAGCATGCCAGATTGGATTATTATTAACAAAAACTATTTTAATACCTTATGCACATGCTCCTCAAACTGGCCGTGCATCCCTTCCTCATCAGATGGATTTCTGCAGCACTATTTCAGAGGAAGGTGATAGTCAGATGTGGAAGTTGGTCGTCCAAGCCAACATCAATTTGTCCAGGGCTGACACAAGGCTCACCATTGTCACCAGTTCTGTTCAATGTGTACACAATAACAATCCAAGAACATCTGGATGGGAGGAGAAGAATTGTGACTTTCGCTAACGGCATTCTGGTATATCGACAGGAAGAGACAGATGGGAAATCGCCTCCACTCTGCAAAACGAACAGGATCGCATCTCTTCCTTGTGCCTTGGAAACTCCTAATAAAGCATCAGTTGCATGGTTCTCCCTTAACAATCATATTGTTAATATGAAAACACCAGTGGTACGAATGGGAGCTGATGGGGTGACCATGAACAGGTTGATGACATATCAAGGAGTCTAGTTTGATCACAGCCTTGTCGACCATGTGATAACAAAATCCTGCAAAGGATTAGCTGCTGTGAAGATCATAGCAGCTGTCAACATCGAGCAGAGGCTACTTACGCTTCTGTTCCAGGGACTGGTACACACATCAATCTAGTATGCCCTAGCAATTCTCACTGTCAGTGCAACACAAATTGACAGGCTGAAGAAAATACAGAATGAAGCAATGTGCATTATCTTGGGGTGTACGAGGGACCCTCCCTGTGTAGCAATAAGGAACTTCTTGACTTTCCAACCATGCATGACAGGATTAAGATCTGGAGGGCACAAGTATACATGAAGATAAGTGCAGATATCAAAGCATCCATTGCACCAAACAGAAGATATCAAACAGGTCTGTGGGCTTACCAATATCAACCCTAGAAGTAGTGGATACTGGTGCTTATGTGACTCAGTGGCACATTCTCGTGTATTATCACACTCAACAGGAAATGTAGGGAGTAGAACTCAGCCGTGCTCAATACAGAGGTCAATGGACTCCTTTGGGATAACACCGATGAGGAAGTTGCAGTCATCTACACAGACAGATCCGTAATACGACACCAAAGGAGTTTATGGGCATTTACAGCACACTCTGCAGGCAGAATAGTCAAAGAAGACAATGGTGCATATGTTATGACAATTAGTGGCAAGATGATGGGGGTGATGGCAGTGACAAGGGCATTCATTTGGTTAGAGTCACAAGACTACACCCATGCCTGCATACTAAGTGATTCAATGACCACAATAAGAAAAGTGGAGGCGGCAATGCATAGATCTGTACGCAGGCAATGGATAGAGTCATTGCAGAAGTAAAAAATACATAGTCACTTTTGTCTACGTCCCTGGGCATGCAGGAGTACTGGGAAATGAAAGAGTGGACAGGTTGGCTAGCTGTGCTGTCGTTGAAGACGGTCAACCAATGGATCGGCGGACATCACCAATGCCCTCCGAGATGTATGAAAAGCACAGGAGATCGACAACCAAGAGTCCATGTCACTTCTTCGGATGAAAGAGATGGGAGTTAAGATGGGCGCAGCCAGAAACAAGAAACTTAGTGGGCATATAAGAGGACTTATCAACCAAAATAGAACTGGAGTCAGCAACCGCTGCACACTGTGGGACTGCTGAGGAGGGGGGGATCTGAGCACCTATGGACATGTTTGGCGTGCAATGATGATGACCCGCACATAACTCAATAACAAAAAATATATCACAACAGAAGCAAAATAAATGCTCTTTAACATGCCACCATTGTATTAGAAAGGTTAAATTTGCCCTCTAGATTCTTGAAAATTAGAAAAATACCACAGAAATTAAATGCGTCAGGCACGTGATAGAAGTTAACTTTAGAGAAATTAAATTAGATGTGAAGAATTTAAAAAACAGGAATCACTCCAACAGTAGAGTTTGTAAAGAAACAACAAATTTAAGAATTAGGTCACATAACAAGACAGAAACAGCTAAATACAATCTACACAGGTATCAATATATACTATGAAAGCAACAGATTGGAAGGATGTTCCTGAAAAAAAAAATGAATAGAGGATACAACAAAAACTCTGAAATGTGACAGCAAATGACGCCTACTAAATAGCAAAAGGTAGCATACCATCTCTCCCCTCAAAGTTTGATGACAGATATAGAAGGGAAGATGAAGAAGAAGAAGAAAAAATCTATTTACTTTTGCACATCACTACTGGGAACACTTGTGCAATTTAATATATCTTTCAGTGTTAAGTGAAATTAGATCGGTTATGAATATACATATTATAACAACGTTCATTGTGCAAGTGATCAAATAAAATTGACACTTTTGAATAAATTATGACAAACAATGGAGAAATCTAAAAAGACCTCAAGCAAACCATCTTGTTGCTGGTCCTAGTTTGTCTAGACATATAACAAGTTGATTGCAAAAAAAGAAGGATGCATAATGAAACAAATAACACTTGGGTTACTACATGAGATCTACTCAATCATCAAAAGACTTGTGATATTTTAGTGCACCATTCTATCTATCCCAGATAGACCCAGATACTCTTTCTCTTATCTAAATTTTTATCCCAGCAGTTTTCAATCCTTGTAAGGATGTTTTAACAAAGCTCGACCATTCTATTTGATTTTATTGTCAGTTCCGGACCAAGATGTAGGGCTGTTTTTCTTCATCTTGTTATGGATGGTTGATCAGTGGCATAACAAGAAGCTATCATGAAACATCCATTGTTATTGAAACAAAGGGATGTGTGGTGAGGTACAATATGGGTCCTAAGCAAAGTCCAACAATTAATAGCAAAGGATCATCTGTTATGGAGAGTCTAGAATTTCTATGTGTCATCATCAATGCACAAAAATGATAGACAGATTTTCTTTGATTTCCTTGCTTTATTCTAGCTCCGCTCTATTTAATTTTTTTATCAAGTGCATCTTAAGGGATGTTTATAACCAAAGAGCTACAGGAACTATCAGCTCGGAAGGATTGATCAATAAGGGTTTGTGCTGATATAGTGAGGTTGATTGTTTAACTTATAGAAGTTCTTAGTTCTTTAAGTATTTTGGAATATTTTCAGGTTCCTGTTTGTAGACAGTCACAGAAGTAAATCTTTGGTCTGAACCTGGGCTTAATATATATTGCTGAATAGGGATTGGGTGAGCTTTATTTAGTGTTAATGTTTTTGGAATTAGAAAGTGATTACTTAATAGTTTGACCTAATTTCTTTATTACTAAAAATAAACTCAGACCTAAAAACACACAACTTATACAGTTACAAAGAAGGAAAAAAAAAGAAGTATGAAGATTATTATGAAAATTTTCTAATAGTTATTTACAACATTCATTTTTAGATTAACTAATGAAAATACATCAGAAAAATATTTACAAATTAGGTAGTAGAAAACACTTTAAATTAAAATAAAAGGCCTATAAAACTTACAAATAAATAGCAAGATAGCTCTGTGCTATACAAAAACAATTACAAAACACCTAATGTTAAAAAGGAAGTACACCATATTTCATTTGAAAAGAAATTAAAGAAATTATATTCTGTGTTATATCATCATCATCAGGTACCATGCCTGCTGCAATAGATGATCATGTCTCTCCACAACTTTCAATCTCGACAATTATTTATCATTTCTGTTGATGACCTTCTGCCAAGCCATTCTCTTAAGCTGTCTGGTATCTTTTCTCTTTGCTTTCCTCTATCTCTTAGTCCCTCAATTTTTCCAGTTGTCACAATATATTCCAGCTGTTACTTTCTCATTACATTGCCAAAGCATGATGATTGTTTTTTCCTAATATTGGAAATTCATCATCACCGAGTGCTGTCTCCACGTTGAAGGCTGGCTACACTGGAGCGCCATCCCGCTATATCTCTTGCTTTGATGTGCAGGTTGTCATAGGCTGACTTGTCCATCTTTTTTATGTTACTCGTCCAAGTTAGTCTTGGTCAGCCTCTACCTCTTTTAATCTGTATTTTCCCTTCCAATATTACTTTTAATAGGCTATTGTGTCATTTAACATGCCCCAAAAGTTTCATTTGTATTGTTCTAATTGTGTTTAGTAGTTCTCTTTTAATATTTTGTTGTTTTAAAACTTCATCATTTGTTCTCTTTTCTTTCCATCCAATTCTACCTATTCTTCTATAAATCCACATTTCAAAGGCTTTAATTTATTTTCTGTTCTGTTTTCTTGTCTAATGTCCATGTTTCAGCACCATAGAGGATATTGAGAAGATATAACATTTTGGTATTCTTAGTTTTAGCCCTGGTGTTATTTGTTTTGATCTTAGTATACATTTCATTGATTGAATGATTCTTTTGTTTATTTCAGTTTTGAATTTTCCATCACTAGTTATAGTATGTCTGAGGAAGTTGTAGCTCTGAACTGTCTCCAGGTGTTTTCCTTCAATTTTGATATCAACTTGTAGGTTTTTGAGTATTTTCTTTGTTATGATCAAGTCTTTTTTTATATTCATATCTAATCCATATTTTTTGCCTATCATGTTTATTTCATTAAGTAATTGTTGTACATCTTTATATGATTTTCTGTTAGTAATACAGTATCATCAGCATATCTTGGGTTATTATTATCTTTCCATTAATGTTTAGGCCTGGCATCTCTATGATGTTTTTAAAGATTTGCTCAGTGTATAGATTGAACAAACTTGGTGAAGGGATGTTTCCTTGACTTACTCCTCTTTTTATTTCAATTGGTATAGAGTTCTCTTTGTTATATTTTATTATTGCTGTTTGCTCCCAGTATAAATTACATATTAGTCGTATGTCTGTGTCATCTAGATGTATATCTTTTAGGCAGTGTATAAGTTGATTATGGTGTATCCTATCAAAAGCTTCGGTGTAGTTTATGAATCAGGCATACATTGATTTGTTTACTTCTGTGTACTTTTCGATTAATGTCCTCATGCTGAATATGGCATCTTTAGTCCCACTGTTTTTCCTAAATCCAAATTGTTGCTCCTCTAATTCAGTATTAATTTTATTTTGAATCCTTCCTTGTATGACTTTTAGCAAGATTTTTGTTACCTGGCTCATTAGGTTTATTGTTCTAAAATCATTGCATTCAACTGCACCATTTTTATTAGGCAATGCAATGAACGTTGATTTTTTTAGCTCATTTGGTATGTATCCTGTATGGTATATGTCGTTGATCCCTTCAATGCCAAAATCTTCTAGAGCCTATATTGGAAATTATCTCTCTTTTTTTGCTTTGGCCTTTTTCAGAAAATTGTCATTATACTCTTCTTAGCTCTCCATGATATTCTCAACCTTTTTCTGGAAAACCACATTTATACTGCCTCTAGTGACTTTCAGGTCTGTTGTCCTAATGCCCATGATTCACTTTCATTTGTTAAGACTGACTCTACATAACATTTAAGGGCTCATCTTTTAGTTTCTGTTAATCTGTGTTTTATATATATATATATATATATATATATATATATATATATAAATTTGGTTATTTGGTTATGAAAGGCCCCAGTATCACTGCAAACGAATTAAAATCCATAATTGCTCAACCGCCCATGCCAGTGGAATCATCCGAATTACTAACTCATCTCCCAAACAAAGAAAGGTAGCTGTAGTCCCCATCATAGCAGTCTCAGCACATGCCAAAAGACATAAGGCGAAAGCGCACAGAAAGTGAGCACAGCCAGCTGTTCCCTGTCATACGATATAATCATTCATCGTAAACAATTGGAATATCGGAACATGATCAAAACGGATGAAACACACAGCTCACGGTGTGTACAGAGCACCTAACTCAGTAGCTCCTGCAACAAGCCAGACTTGGAATATGAAGAAACTGCAACCAGGAACACTTTTCAGACATAGCCTTCAATGGTTCCTGCCGCCTATCCACCATATTGACGATTATTATTGATTATTATATATACACAAAATATATGTTGATTATGCTCAAATCAATATTCAAAGACCTACCAAAGAAATCTGCTGCGATTGAATGCGATGATCATCGCACAATAAACCTTATGCCTAAGACATTAACAATAAACATGACTAAGATATTACTAAGAATCATTATGCGAAGAGTGCGAAACAAAATCAGTTCAGAAATTAGTGATGAACAGTGGAGTTTTGTTAGAGGTAAAGGAATGAGCAATGCCCTATACATCATAAGATCATTTGTAGAAAGAGCCATAGAGGTGAAAACAGATCTATACCTATGTTTCATAGATTATATACCAAAGCATTTTAAAGCACAAAAAAGTGAAAATGAGTTACAAGAAATGTTAGACATTATGGTGAAAGAAAGCAAAAATAAAGGATTCAGCCTTAATAGCAACGAGACAGAAGTGATAGTAACAGCAAAGAAAAAGACATCACCACAGTGAAAAATAAAGACAAGTGGAACAATATTAAAACAAGTAAATGAATTTAAATATTTGGGAACTTTGTTAACCTCAGACGGCAGATGTACAACAGAGGTGAAATACAAAATGGATCAGGCAAAAGCAGCTATCCAAAAAATGAGGAACATACTATGCAATCCATTTTTGACAATAGAAACAAGAAAAAGAGTTCTTAAATGTTATATAGAACCACTCTTAATATATGGATGTGAATCATGGACAATAGGACAACAGACAAGAAAATCGGGCCAGTGGTGAGGAGTGTAGAACACTCCAAGGTATGAAGACAGCTTCACAAGGGAGGAACACAACACAGTACTGACGTTTCGGCCAGGGGCCTTTTTCAGAGTGCAAGGACAACGAAAACAAACGATGAAACACAATTATCTATAAATACATGATCAGAAGAAGAGGATAGAAAAGAAAAAGTAGGATGATGAAAAAATAAAAAAAGAAGAGAGCTAAGATAAGAATATAGAAAGAATATGAGAATATATGTATAATTAAAATATAAAATACAGAATCACTTAGCTTAAACGACTGGTTAATCCGCCGGGAACCCAACGAAAGAATGACTACAAAAGGACCTCCCGAGGCGGGAAAATGGATACGAGGCTATGACTGACCAGAGTTCATACACCTGAAGAGAGAACTAGAAACCCAAACAACAGCTTCTACAGCTAATGTTGTACAAGAAAAGGGGGGGGGGGGGGGGAGATATAAGGTAACAAGAAATAACGGGGCCTAACAAGAGGGGGGGGGGGAGAGAAATTAAAAGGACTGAGAGAGTCCGAAATGGGGAATATGAGGAGAGGGAGTGAAAGAAAGAAGGAACGAAAGAAGTAGGGCCCAGCGAGGAAAAGAAGTAGGGAACGAAGAGACTGAGGAGGATACTAGGAATATATATATACAAAGAGGAGTATACAACAGAGGAGGACAGGTAAAAGATAGGATGAGAAGCGGAGGGGATAAACAGAGAATAATACGCTGGCAGGAGTGCCTGGAGAGGAAAGGAAGAGGGGAAACGGAGAAAGCGATGAGGAGGAGAAGGATAAAAAGGTAATACGCAGAAAGGAAAAAGAAGGGGAGGGGGGAGATGGAAGGATACAGAAGGATAGTGGTGAAGACAAGGAGCAGATGAGCATAAATATGAGATGAGAAGAAGAGTAGGGGTGGGAGAAGGGTACAGCCCTTCTAAGCTAGAAGGGTTCTAAGCCTCAGGCTTAGTATCATGCTCTTCTGATCACCATAGTCGTCTCACTCTTGAGCACCGTCTGATCGCTCGTTGGGGTTGCCTCACCCCTCATGGCATCAATGTATCCCAGTCTCTCTGAGGACCCATCTTCCTCTGTACCCTTATTATTATCTTAGCTCTCTTCTTTTTTTTATTTTTTCATCATCCTACTTTTTTCTTTTCTATCCTCTTCTTCTGATCGTGTATTTATAGATAATTGTGTTTCATCGTTTGTTTTCGTTGTCCTTGTGAAGAAGAGAGAGAGAGAGAGAGAAAGAATAGAGAGGAAGATAAAGAATGAAAGATAAAGAATGAAAGATAAAGAAGAATGCAGGTCAGGGAAGAATTAGATCAGTTAGAGTGTGTGAGGGGGAAGGACAGAAAAGCGTGAAAGACATGAGTTGGGAGATCAACTCAAGCAGTTAAGAGCTGCACGGATATTGTGTGCGGCATGGGAGAGAAAGAGAGATGAAGGATGAGTTGAGTGAACAAAGATTCAGTTGCAAACTAGCGGTAGACGAGGTTGGTCTACCCAAGGGCTGTTTGTTCGCCGTCAATGGCAACAGCCCTTAAATTTGTTGGATATAGTCGTGTGTCATGTTATTAAGTTTAGTTTAGTTGGGTGAATGGAAATTCAGTTACGAACTAGCGGGAGACGAGGTTGTCTGCCGAAGGGTTGTTAGCCGTCAATGGCAACAGCCCTTAAATTTGTTGTATATAGTTGTGTGTAATGTTATTAAGTTTGATCAGTTGTGTGCTAACGATTGAAGGGAACGGAGGTCTAGTCGAGCTCAGCGCTAGACCATGCGGGCAACATTAGGGCTAATTCTTAACAAGCAGCAGTGTAGTGAATGTAGGGACGGATTAGAATAAGCGTAATGTACGCAATTGTGCCTAATGCCGTGTGATTCGGTTTGAAGACAAGGACAGGTGTATTCAGACCAGGGTGAGTAGGAAACCTGTTCATGACCTTTGATAAATATGAAAATATCAAGTATTATCATTCTTTGTCAAGTATTAACAGTCCTGAGGGCTGAAGAGAGAAATCCTACATGTTCTTTTCAACGTGGCAGTTGTGAGCTGCTGGAAAGAGACACCAGTGGGTGTCAATATCAAGTATTATCATTCCTGTCAAGTATTATCAGTCCTGTTGATAGAAGAGAGAAATTCTACATGTTATTATCAATGTGGCAGAGTGAGCTGCTGAACAGAGACACCAGTGGGTGTCAATATCAAGTATTATCATTCTTGTCAAGTATGATCAGTCCTGTTGACTGAAGAGAGAAATTCTACATGTTCTTATCAACGTGGCAGTTGTGAGCTGCTGAAAAGAGACACCAGTGGGTGTTAATATCAAGATTTATCATTCCTGTCAAGTATTATCAGTCCTGTTGACAGAAGAGAGAAATTCTACATGTTCTTATCAACGTGGCAGTTGTGAGGTGCTGAAAAGAGACACCAGTGGGTGTCAATATCAAGTATTTTCATTCTTTGTCAAGTATTATCAGTCCTGTTGACTGAAGAGAGAAATTCTACATGTCTTATCAACGTGGCAGAGTGAGCTGCTGAACAGCGACACCAGCGGGTGGCAAGTCAAGATGATTATTCTTTGTCAAGTATTAGCAGGCGTTGTCCAGTACTCTGTCTGTGTGACTGAAAGAGAATCCTACGATCTCTTAGTAAACTGGCAGCCGTTGAGCTGTTGGAATAACGGCACAGGAGGTGCCAACATCAATTAATATAATTCTGTAGCAAATAATCAAATGCTGTTGTTTGAAAGTGAGCTCGACAAGTGTTTATCCAGTGGAAGTGAGTGTGAACGAACTATAACTATTATGTCACATGTTACTATGTTGGATGAAGCCACAGGGGTCACAGTAGTGATCGCCGGTGGAAGACTAGTATAATAAAGTTCTTGTGTTTTAATATTTCAATGAGTTGTCGTATGTGTGTAGTAAGTAACCATTAACAGGTCTGCGACGATCAACCAGGTTGTCGCCAACATACATCAGAAGTACTACGATATGATACAACTATACGGTCAGCGGCCGATGTCTATTATGACAAGGGCTGAATGAGGTCACGGTTCATGCCTGACTGCCTGGGAGGTGCGGTGGTAACAGAGGGGGCTGGAAGGTGGCCACTCTGACCAGGCCTGTCGATAAACACATGCCAAGGCAAGAGAACAGTGGCCGTGGCGTGGGCGACGACAAAGAACAAAGTTCAGGAAAACTATTATATCAGCGCATGTTTACAATTAATGAAGTGGTAGGGGATGATACACTATACAGTTTCAAGTGTGTTATTAAAGGACAACATGCACATAATAAAGATTACACTGTTACATTGGTGCAAGTGTCTACGCAGATCGAAAGGTTACGAACTGCACGTTACAAGTAAGGAGAGTGTGTACAAAACGCTAAGTGAGCTCGAAACAACGTGGGAAAGCTGACAAGCAACGAAAACAAAAGCCATATAGATGAGTAGATAAATGGTGTAGGTAAGCGGAGGAGGAGAGAAAGAAAAGAAAATTCTAAGGACTTCAAATAAAATAAGTTAAATAAAATAAAATTGTTGATAATAAATTGATGATAAAATTGATGATATATGTAATGTCCACAGGTAGTAAGAATGATTGAATGAGAGGTGACCAAGGGGAAAGGAAAAGGAGACATAAGGTGACGGAAAAATAAAGTAGTAATAAGAGACAAAGAAAAAAAAAAAAAGAGAGGGACAGATAGACGAATCACATAGGTGACATGAATGGTGGGGATGGTGATTGGTTTCTATCCACAGGTGTCAAGTAAACCAGAAGTGTGTATGGGAAACAAGGAAGTGTAAAATGATGATATAAATGTAAAATATTTTTTTTTGACTGAACCAGAATTGTATCTGGGAAACAATGAATTGTAAATTGATGATATATATGTAAAAATTTTTTGGTGAGCCCACAATTGTGTGTGGAAACGATGAATGGTAAATTGTGAATATACATGTAAAATAATTGTGAGTGGTTCAAAACAGAGTTGAGTATAGGGAACAATGATTTGAAGTGGTAGGGTATACAGAGAATATATGTGATAAACCAAAAAGGGGTTTATCGGAACAAACAAATTAGAAGGGTGAAGTATATATGTAAAAATTTTTTTTTGGTGGTGTCTGAGCAAGGTGTCTGAGAGGGCAGCAAGTGGGGAAAGTGATGGTGCAAAGATAAAACAGGGCGCAACAAAGGGAGAGTGAAAGAGAAGATAGAAATTAGTAGAAAAGAAAGATAAGACACTAATAAGTTCATTAGGGAAGAAGTCAAGAAAGATAGATAGGACAGGCACATAGGAGAGTAGGGACTTAAAGAAAGAATAGGGGAGAGTCACCCAAGAGGGAGACACATAGTTGAGAACACTAGGGAAAGCAAATAGAAGAAGATGGAAGGGGTAAGTCAAGAAATGTATATGTGGCAGTCGATGCAGAAAATGGGGGAAGCGGTCGAAAAACTAGGAAACAGTTTACAGATGCAGCAAATAGTGGGATGTATGTTTACAGATGCAGCACATTCCAGTGTTTAATGGAGACCCACAGACATTTGAAGGATGGGTGAATGCCATTGAATATTGGAGCAAAAGTAAGAAAATGGAACAGAAGGAATGGAAAGAGTTAGCGTTAGCGACAAGCCAAGGGGGAGTAGCAAATTGTGTAAGAAGAAGGATTGAAGAAATGGAGAATGAAACATGGTATGAGTTTAGAGCATACCTAACTAAAAGATATGCAAAGGTTAAAGATTCACAACACGCAATGATGAAATTGACAACGATACAGCAGTTAATGAATGAGTCAGTACAAGAGTATGGAGACAGAATGGTAGAAACGGCACAACAGGCATTTGGACAAGGAGTAGACACAGAACATATAAAGAATCTACTAGTGACAACATTCATAACTGGATTAAGGAACAAAGGATTAAAGGTCATGTTAGCCAGAAGAACATTAACAACAATATCACAGGCGATAAACACAGCAATAGAGGAAGAGAGTATTACAATGAGATTTGACGAGGAACAAAGACAAAATAGGGAAGACAGGATAAGCGATAGACAGGAAAGTGCCATGGAAGTAGACCACATAAGAAGAATAAATAGCGGACATAGAAGTAGACAAGTAGTAAACGTTGTACATGAAACAAGGATATGCTATGGATGTGGAAAGAGGGGACACATAATGAGATATTGTAGAGAGGGAAGAGTTAGACAAAGGGTAGGAGAGAGATATCAGTGGCAGGGAAACGGAAGGAGTACTCAGGAAGGCAGGCGGTTCTGAGTACACATAAAAGGCCTGAACAATTCGGCATGTACGGTAGAAGGGAAGACCCATGTTCCTGTATAGTAAAGGTAGACAAACAGAGATTTAGAGCCATTGTGGACACAGGAGCAACGGTAAGTATAATAAAAGATAGTGCATACAGATCTTTAAGAAGGAAACAGAGGTTGTATAGGGCTAGGCAAACCCTCGAGTCCATAAGTGGACAAATATTAGAAGTAGTAGGGGAGACAATGTTACAAATCAAAATAGGGAAAAGTACAATGGAACAAAGATTTATAGTGGTAAAGGGAATAAATAGAGTAATGATATTAGGAAGAGATTGGATGAGGAAAAACAATATAATAGTGAACTACCAAACTCAGAAACTACAGATAGGTGAAGTGGAGGTACAACTGGAAGATGATATCCATATCACGACGTTGGTGAGGGCAAAAGAAGATGTCATCTTGAAGCCTCAGAGAGTGCATGTCACAGTGGCAAGAATAAGAAATAATGATTATGTTAGACCGGGGATGACAGTAAAGACGACACGGGCAAAATCGGAAATAATGGAGGAACCTAATATAAGAGTCATTGATGGAATAGTCACAGTAGATGATGGGAATAGGCTGCCGATAATGTTAATAAATTATTCTGGAAAAACAATAAAAATAAATAGGGGGAAAGTTATAGCACGCATTCAGTACAAGCCACAAGGAGGGACGATAGGGACATATGATATACCGGAAAGAAAGGGAGGATGGGGAAAAAGAGAGGGAGAAAGGTATAGAGAACCAAGAGGGTGGAATAACAGAGCGGGATACAGGAAATGGAGTAGAAATAGGTATGAGGATAAGAACAACGGTACAAGACAGACAACAAAGTACCAGAGCACACAGATGAAACGGAAAGAAACGGAGATACGACTAACAGCAGAGAGGAAAGAACAATTATTAAAACAAATACAGGCGAACAGTAATGATAAACAACGGATACAGGAGTTAGTATTAGAAAACCAGGACATGTTCGCGTTAACAGATTTCGAATTAGGTAAAACACAAACGGTAGAATTAGAGATAGACACAGGGGACGCACGACAAACATCAGAACGTATAGGACGCCATTAAAAAACAGGGAAGTAGTGGAGAAGACAGTAGAAGAGATGCTGAAGGCGGGAATAATATCACGAACAACATCACCATGGTCATCACCAGTAGTAATAGTCCAAAAAAAGGATGGAACCAAGCGATTCTGTTGCGATTATAGGGCGCTGAACAAAGTCACAAAAGATATTAGTTACCAGATGCCGAGAGTAGATGACATAGTAGCGTTGTTTCAGGGCACAGATTACTATAGTACGTTAGATTGTAAATCTGGATATTGGGCAATTCAAGTAAATCACAATACAAAAGAGAAACTAGCGTTTAACACACATATAGGAACATTTATATGGAACGTAATGCCATTTGGACTTAAGGGATCACCGGCAACATATATGAATCTAATGAATCAAGTACTACAAGGATTAGATAAGTTCGCACAAGTATATGTGGACGACATCATCATTTTTACAAAAGGTACCAAGGAACAGCACGTGCAACACATAAGACTAGTATTAGATAGGCTAAGGAAACATAAAATAAAACTGAAATTAAACAAATGTCAGTTTTTAAGAGAAGTAAAATACTTAGGATTCATAGTAAACAAGGAAGGGATATTACCAGACAGGGAGAAAGTACAAGCAATCAGAGAGATGGGACCGCCAACAAAAGTAAGGGAAATACGCAGTTTTCTGGGAATGTGTGGGTATTACAGGAGGTTTATACCAAAGTTTGCGGAGGTAGCGGAGCCATTAACATCCCTGACGAAGAAGTTTACAAAATTCCACTGGTCCACAAAATGTCAGGAGGCATTCGAGGAGTTAAAAGAAAGATTGACAAAGGTACTATTGCTAGTACACCCGAATAAGGAAGGCAGGATGATATTATATACCGATGCGTCAGATGTAGCAATAGGTGCATGCCTAGTATGCGAAAGGGTAGAAAAGAAGGAAAAAGGAATAAAGAAAATACAGGAATGGCCAATATATTTTTTATCACACAAATTAAATAGGACACAAGTAAGATGGCCCACGATAGAAAAAGAAACATATGCTATACACTTTGCAATTCAAAAGCTACACTTCTATATATATGGCCAAAAGTTAGTCATTAGAACAGATGCCAAAAGTTAGTCATTAGAACAGACCATAAACCACTCAAAGCGGTATTAGAAGCACCAATCAAGAATAGAAAAATTGATATGTCGTCGTTAACATTACAGAATAGTGGAGCGAAGATAGAATACATAGAAGGCACGAAGAACATATGTGCAGACTGGTTATCTAGACTTCCAAGGAAAGAAGGCGTAGAGGAGGAATGAGAAGGATCAGGGACAGATGTAGATGACAGAACATTTCAAATCAATATGATAGATATCAACAAAATACAAGCTGAAAGTAGTTCAGAAAACATGCAAGAGGGGCAAAGAAGTGGGGACGAAACAATAACCAAGGAAGAACAAGCACAAGACAAGGAACTAGCAGGGATAATGGAAGATATGCAAAAAGGGAGAGCAAAGAAATGGAGGAAATTTAGTTTAGACGACACAGATGGAAGACTGTTATATATAGGGGATGAGGGAGAGTTACAACCGAGGGTGTGCGTACCGCAGCAATATAGAGAACAGATGCTGACAGCATATCACGAACAGAACGGTCATATGGGAAGGGATAAAGTGTTAGATGCGGTGAGGATAAAGTATTACTGGCCAAATTTATATCAAATGGTGGACAAACACACCAAAAAGTGCAGGGTATGCAAAACAAGGAATTTAAAAGAAAAAGCAGGACCGTTGCTGAGTATGGAAAAACAATACTTCGCGATGCAGAAAATAAGCATGGACATCACAGGTCCATACCCTACCACAATATCAGGGAATAAATACATATTACACATAACGGACTGTTATAGCAGATGGCCAGAGAGTATACCGATACCGAATAAAAACACGGATACGATAATAGATTTATTATTAAACGACTTTATACCAAGATACAGTTGTCCACAAAGTATATTGACGGACAATGGTGAAGAGTTTATAAGCGAAAAGTTCACACAAACACTAAAGAAGATGAATATCAAACATATTAGGACGTCAGTATATCATCCACAAGGAAATGGGGTGAACGAAAGACAGCATAGGACGGTGAACGATATCATCTCAAAGCTAACAAGAGGACAAGAAAGAGAGTGGGACATAAAGTTAAATCAAGCGTTGGCAGCAATTAGATTTAACAAAAATGAAAGTACGCAATTCTCACCATATTTTTTATTATATGGCAGGCATCCTATGTTGCCGGTGGATAATATTATGCAACCAAGAAGAAAGTATATGGGGGAGGAAATACATGAGATCATCATACAACAAATGCACGAAACGCAAAGGATGGTCTGGAAAAATTTAAAGGCGGCAGAAAAAAGGAATCAGAAAAGAGATAGAAACAAGGAAATAGTAGAATACAGGGTAGGGGATAAGGTGTATTATAAAAACCAAACAGCCACATCCAAGATTAGTCCTAGGTGGAAAGAGGGATACATAGTAATAAGAAAGACAGGGGAAGCAAATTATGTAATTAAACATGTGTACGGGAGGAAAGAAATAAGAACACATAGGAGAAACATAAGGAAGGATGACGCACTATGGTCCGAGAAGGAACAAGAAGAAAGGAAGGCGATGCAGAGAGCAAAAGATGCGAACCAAGAACATAATATAGAAACAGACAAAAGAAACGAAGGAAGGGGGGAACAAAGGGAACAAACTGTAGGAAATGAAGAACAAGGGGAGAGTAGTATCGAAAGAACAACTATGACAGAGGAAGACGCCCCATATAAAAATACACGAGGTCGATACGCAGAGAGTCGGCAACGAAGAGTACAGAGAGAAAGAGAAACGTCGTCGGAAGAAGAAGACATGCCAATCCCAGAAAGGCGAGTAAGGCTGGACCGCAGAAGAACACAAGAAGAGGCAGCAGACGAGGTGGAAACAAGAGAAAAGACAACTATGGAAACGCAGGAAGGGGGGAGAAAAAGACAAAGGAAGTGGTCTTCAGGAGAATCGCCGGAAGAAAAGAAAAATAAGGACCAAGAAAGCGAACAATGGGATACTGAAGACAGTTACGAGACAGTACAACAGGCAGAAGAGGAAGAAGAGGGGATAGAGGAGGTAGAATAGAAAGGGAAGGGGTAAAGTAGAGAAGAAAAAAAAAATATAGGGGAGAGGAAACAACCTCCAGGAGTTCTGTAGGGGCCCTATCAGAAATCGTGGAGGTGGTTTCCAAGATAAGTGAAGAGAGGGGACAAGAGAAATTGGTAGGGGATGATACAAGGTAGTCGTTAAGAGTGACACAACGACTACGGAAGAAAGGGGGCATTGAAGAAGAGAGAGAGAGAGAGGAAGATAAAGAATGAAAGATAAAGAAGAATGCAGGTCAGGGAAGAATTAGATCAGTTAGAGTGTGTGAGGGGGAAGGACAGAAAAGCGTGAAAGACATGAGTTGGGAGATCAACTCAAGCAGTTAAGAGCTGCACGGATATTGTGTGCGGCATGGGAGAGAAAGAGAGATGAAGGATGAGTTGAGTGAACAAAGATTCAGTTGCAAACTAGCGGTAGACGAGGTTGGTCTACCCAAGGGCTGTTCGCCGTCAATGGCAACAGCCCTTAAATTTGTTGGATATAGTCGTGTGTCATGTTATTAAGTTTAGTTTAGTTGGGTGAATGGAAATTCAGTTACGAACTAGCGGGAGACGAGGTTGTCTGCCGAAGGGTTGTTAGCCGTCAATGGCAACAGCCCTTAAATTTGTTGTATATAGTTGTGTGTAATGTTATTAAGTTTGATCAGTTGTGTGCTAGCGATTGAAGGGAACGGAGGTCTAGTCGAGCTCAGCGCTAGACCATGCGGGCAACATTAGGGCTAATTCTTAACAAGCAGCAGTATAGTGAATGTAGGGACGGATTAGAATAAGCGTAATGTACGCAATTGTGCCTAATGCCGTGTGATTCGGTTTGAAGACAAGGACAGGTGTATTCAGACCAGGGTGAGTAGGAAACCTGTTCATGACCTTTGATAAATATGAAAATATCAAGTATTATCATTCTTTGTCAAGTATTAACAGTCCTGAGGGCTGAAGAGAGAAATCCTACATGTTCTTTTCAACGTGGCAGTTGTGAGCTGCTGGAAAGAGACACCAGTGGGTGTCAATATCAAGTATTATCATTCCTGTCAAGTATTATCAGTCCTGTTGATAGAAGAGAGAAATTCTACATGTTCTTATCAACGTGGCAGAGTGAGCTGCTGAACAGAGACACCAGTGGGTGTCAATATCAAGTATTATCATTCTTGTCAAGTATGATCAGTCCTGTTGACTGAAGAGAGAAATTCTACATGTTCTTATCAACGTGGCAGTTGTGAGCTGCTGAAAAGAGACACCAGTGGGTGTTAATATCAAGATTTATCATTCTTTGTCAAGTATTATCAGTCCTGTTGACAGAAGAGAGAAATTCTACATGTTCTTATCAACGTGGCAGTTGTGAGGTGCTGAAAAGAGACACCAGTGGGTGTCAATATCAAGATTTATCATTCTTTGTCAAGTATTATCAGTCCTGTTGACTGAAGAGAGAAATTCTACATGTCTTATCAACGTGGCAGAGTGAGCTGCTGAACAGCGACACCAGCGGGTGGCAAGTCAAGATGATTATTCTTTGTCAAGTATTAGCAGGCGTTGTCCAGTACTCTGTCTGTAGTAGGCGTTGTCCAGTACGTAGTCTGTGTGACTGAAAGAGAATCCTACGATCTCTTAGTAAACTGGCAGCCGTTGAGCTGTTGGAATAACGGCACAGGAGGTGCCAACATCAATTAATATAATTCTGTAGCAAATAATCAAATGCTGTTGTTTGAAAGTGAGCTCGACGAGTGTTTATCCAGTGGATGTGAGTGTGAACGAACTATAACTATTATGTCACATGTTACTATGTTGGATGAAGCCACAGGGGTCACAGTAGTGATCGCCGGTGGAAGACTAGTATAATAAAGTTCTTGTGTTTTAATATTTCAATGAGTTGTCGTATGTGTGTAGTAAGTAACCATTAACAGGTCTGCGACGAACAACCAGGTTGTCGCCAACATACATCAGAAGTACTACGATATGATACAACTATACGGTCAGCGGCCGATGTCTATTATGACAAGGGCTGAATGAGGTCACGGTTCATGCCTGACTGCCTGGGAGGTGCGGTGGTAACAGAGGGGGCTGGAAGGTGGCCACTCTGACCAGGCCTGTCGATAAACACACGCCAAGGCAAGAGAACAGTGGCTGTGGTGTGGGCGGCGACAAAGAAACGGCGTTCGGGAAAACTATTATATCAGCGCGTGTTTACAATTAATGAAGTGGTAGGGGATGATACAGTTTCAAGTGTGTTATTAAAGGACAACATGTACATATTAAAGTTACCCCTATTATACTTGTACTCTGAAAAAGGCCCCTGGCCGAAACGTCAGTATTGTGTTGTGTTCCTCCCTTGTGAAGCTGTCTTCATACCTTGGAGTGTTCTACACTCCTCACCACTTGCCCCTTGCTATACCAGCTTCACCGCAGCATCGCAATTATTTGCATGTTCCCAGACAAGAAAATCACTGGAGTCCGTAGAAATGTGGTTTTACAGAAGAATATTGAGAATACCATGGACAGCTAAGAAGAGTAGAAAACTTTCTGAAAAATAGGCCAAAGCATAAAGAGAGCTAATTTCCAATATTAGGAAGAAACAATCATAATTTTTTGGCCATGTAATGAGAAGAGAACAGCTGGAATATATTGTAACAATTGGGAAAATTGAGGGACAAAGAGACAGAGGGAAGCAACGAGAAAAGATACCAGACAGCAGCTTAAGAGAATGGCTTGGCAGAAAGTCAACAACAGAAATAATAAATAACTGTCGATAACGAAAGTTGTGGAAAGACATAATCACCTACGCTAACAGGCCCGGTACTTGATGATGATGTGTATATACATATAAACATGATAAAATATAACATTATACTTATTATTATAAGGGGGGGGGGGTGTACTAGGATTATTATTGTGTCATGAGGCTTAGCAAGGCTTTTATATGCAAAATACCAGGAAATACATTACTTCCTCCATTTCCCCTCAGCCATATCCCAATTGCTTTAAGATGTGGCTGGACCTTCTGACATTGCACTTAATTGGAATAATAATTTTTTAAGTTCTACTGCTTTGGAATGCTCTATGACTAGAGAAGATTGTGCTGTGGGTGAGCTCCATTTGTCTCTACTACATAGATCAGTATCATTCTATAAAGCACTTTAGGTCACTATCATGTGTTACTGTGCTGAATATGGGATTAAGAAGATACCTCATTGCTACACAGGGAGTGTCCCTCGTACATCCCAAGATAATGTGCATGGCTTCATTCTGTATTTTCTCCAGCCTGTCAAGTTGAGTTGTACTGACAGTAAGAATTGCTAGGGCATACTCGATTGATGCAAGGAACCAACCTCGACTTTCCAACCATGGATGACAGAATAAAGATCTGGAGGGCACATGCATACCTGAAGATTAGTGCAGAAAAAAAGCATTCATTGCACCACGAGCTCAACGCAGGGAAAGGTGCCAGGCTAAAAATAGGCAAATTATGGGTGGGCCGAGCAGAAGATGTCATCTAACAGATCTGTGGACTTACCAATATGGTCGTTGGCGAGGAGTGGATACCGGTGCCTACGTCATTCAAGGAGACATTCACGTGTATTGTCACACTCGACAGGAAAAGTAGGGAACAGAACTCAGTCGTGGTCAATGCGGAGGTCAACGGTCAAAGATGCAGTCATCTATAGAGACAGATCTGTAATATGACACCAAAGAAGTGCATGGGCATTTACAGCACACTCAGCAGGCAGAATAGCCAAGGAAGACAGTGGTGCATACGCCATGACCACGAGTAGCATGACAATGGAGGTGATGGCAGTGACCAAGGCATTCAAATGGTTTGAGTCAAAAGACTACATCCACGCATGTATACTGAGTGATTCGATGAGCATGATAAAAAAAGTGGAGGCGGGCTTCGTACGCATGCAATGGGTAGAGTCGTTGCAGAAATCCAAAATACGTAAGGTCACCTTTGTCTATGTCCCTGGACATGCGGGACTACGGGGAAATGAAAGAGCAGACAGGTTGGCTAGCTGCGCTGTCCTTGAGGACGGGCAACCGATGGATCGGGCGGACATCATCAATGCACTCCGAGATGTGGGAAGAGCACAGGACTTCGACAAACACAGATCAACGTCACTTCTTCGGATGATGGAAATGGGAGTTAAGATGGGCACAGCCAGAAATGAGAAACTTGGTGGCCGTGTAAGAAGACTTATCAACCAACATAGAACTGGAGTCGTCAGTCGCTGGACACTGAGGGAATTGCTGAGGAGGGGATCTGAGCACCTATGGACATGTTCGGAGTGCAATGATGATGACCCGCAAATAACTCAATAACTTCATCAGCCCAAATTCGTACCACCGGTGTTTCCGTGTTAACAATATGATTGTTAAGGGAGAACCATGCAACTGATGCTTTACTAGGATTAACCAATACATCTGATACTCCACACCAGGAAGAGATGTGATCGAGTTCGTTTTGCAGTGTGGAGGCAATTTCCCTTCTGTCTCTTCCCTGCTGATATACCAGAATATCATAAGCAAAAGTCATAGTTCTTCCCCTCCCATCCAGCTGTTGTTCTGTGATCGTTATTGTGCACATGTTAAACAGAACTGGTGACAACAGTGAGCCTTGTGTCAGCCCTGGACAAATGGATGTTGGCTCGGATGACAAACTTCCACATCTGAGTATCACCTTCTTCTGAAACAGTGCTGCAGCAATCCATCTAATGAGGAACGGGTGCACCGCCAGTTTGAGGAGCATGTGCATGTGGTATTAAAATGGTACTCTGTTGTATGCATCCTCCAGATCTATAGCAGCAGAACATGCCTCTTCTTGCCTGTGGAAACCTTCGAAGACGTCATAGGCGAAGTCTGGCTGTATTGAGCGATGCCTCTTTGTTATATCTATAACCTCTGAGTGTCGGTGGGAATATACGTATGTGTTCAAGGTGACAGGTGAGTACACAGGCAATTATTTTCTCCAGTAGCTTGTCCACAGTGTTCTGCATCGTGATGATTATGTAGGCACAGATCTAAGAATGTTACTTGTATGGCTTCAGTAATGGTAGTAAGTAGCTGTGTAGCCACTCCTCCTTAATCTGGCCACTCTGAATGGTGGCATTTAAACTCTCTGGCCAGATTTTTTCAAGTCATCATCAGCTAAATCGCAAATGTCGTCATACCGAACACCATTTGGACCAGGAGCAGTGTTGTGCGAATGGTATCGGTGTGATTGTGAGATCTTCTCCCAGCACTACATCCTCACACAATTCTGAGTGCGACCCCCTGATCGAACGGCCAATCTGGTTGCCCTTCCATTATTCAAGCACACTTAAAAAACTGACACCAGTGCATTCTCTAGATCTTCTCCCTGCATGTTAGTTATGACGTTACCCCTCTGGTAACTAAGTAATCAGTCATACATAACAACAGTATAGATGAATATACAGAACTTACTGTTGAGAGTCTAGAAAAGTAAAACTATTTTCCTCTTTTCCTGTAAAATCTGCAAGGGAAAAGTTATGCAAGTCAGTGTCTGAATGAGGTGGCTTGTTCACAAACCATTTTGTCTCCAAGTCAGAGAAGATGCTCTCCAGCTGGTTTATCTGTTTCTCCCTTGTTTGTGTGAAGGAGACAACAGACTGTAGACAACCAAAAGCAATGGGAAAGGTTATTTGATTAAAACTCAACAAAATAAAATCAATATTAAGAACTGACATGTCACTCACTGATATTCAATTAAAAGATAATGTATAGTACTAATCTTTGGAACAGACTAAAGATAATAATTAAAAAAAAACATAATCTTTATGGCATTTATCGTGTTTGTTTTTTTTTCATGATGGAGAGTTAAAACAAAATTCTGGTGTACAATATGCAATGTAAACAGATTATATTTCTTTTATTTCATGCCAATAGAAAAAATTGTACATTTTGTACAGTTACAAATTTTATCTACCTAGGCAGCAAGATGTCCTGCGATGGAGATATAACATAAAAAATCATGACACATATTGCACTATATAGCATTAAATGCTTTCAACAAACTGATGAACATCTGGAGATCCAAAGTTTTAAGTAAATGAACAAAACTTTTCTGTTCAACTCAAACAAGATAGGAGATGAATCAAAACAAGTATATGTTACCAGTTTTATAAGAAAGTATTGGAAATACATCAGTCATGTGCTGAGAATGAATAAAGAAAGAATTTTCCGTCAGGCATTCATGTGGAAACAAACCATCAGTAAAAGAGAACAAGGCAGACCAAGAGAATCGCTATGCAGAACAATTACTAGGGAAGGCTCAACCATTGGACTAAGAAACAACAAAGAACTACAAGAACTAGCAGCAAATTATCAATCGTGGAGATCTATGACTTCCAAACTAGGTACCATCTTCGGCCTGAGAAGAGAATGAATAGAAAATAATAATTTGTCCTATTGAGAATCATACTTAGATTCACCTGATTAGAAAATGACAGATCCAATCCACTCAATAACAAGCCCTCCTAAAAGATATTGTAAAAAAACTGTAAATAATTAGTGATTAAACAATTCAAAGACAACATTTAAGAGACACTGAGACTGGAGATATGCAAGATGGACAAGCCAATCTATGACAACCTGCACTATCAAAGCAAGAAACAGAGTGGAATGGGATCTATGGTAGCCAACCTTCGCTGCTGAGATGGCACCCCATGATGATGATGATGATTTGCAAAGTACAGAGATTTGTTGTTTGTTTGTTTGTATATGCCAGCTGTATACCTCTAGAGAAGTCCCAGGGAAATTTTGCATGAATATCACTTCATTCCAGTTTCACAGGCAGCAGGTGCCTCTCACCTTGCAGGCAGATATTTTCCTAATTCAAAGATACTCTTATTTTTTTTTTATCATTGGGACTTTTGAAATTTTTGAGTAGATTTTAAAAATCTATTTTGCCCAGGCAGTTATCATTTTTGGCCTACCATTCTCAATTTCCAACTGCCAAGGACACTTTAACATGCAGAGAGTGGATATGGAACCTCCTATTTTTCACTATTATCTAAGCGAGCTAGACATTGAACTTCACTATCCAGAGATCAGGAAGGATAAAGCCATGAAGAAACTAAAGATTTGAAGTGAAAAATTATCACTGCCTGTGGCAGCGTTTGAACTGTCTTGATTGTCTTGTCCAGGGGTCAACATTTTCTCACCACCCAAACTCATCATTGAGTACCGTCTCCACATTGAAGGTTGGCTACCATGGAGCGCCATCCCGCTCTGTCTCTTGCTTTGATGGTGCGGGTTGTCATAGGCTGACTTGTTCATCTTTTGATGTTACTTTTCCATGTTGGTCTTGGTCTGCCTCTGTCCTCTTTTACCTTGCACTTTCCCTTCCAAGATTACTTTTATTAGGCTGTTGTGTCTTTTAACATGCCCCAAAAATCTCATTTGTCTTGTTTGAATTGTATTTAGTTGTTTTCTTTTAATTTTTGGTTGTTTTAAGACTTAATTATTTGTTTTCTTTTCTTTTTATCTAATTCTACCCATTTTTCTATAAATCCACATTTCAAAGGCTTCATTTTTCTGTTCTGTTTTCTTGTCTAATGTCCATGTTTCAGCACCATAGGATATTGAGAAGATATAACATTTTGGTATTCTTAGTTTAAGCCCTGGTGTTATTTGTTTTGATGTTAGTATACTTTTCATTGATTGATTGATCTTCTTTTCTCTTTTCTAAACGGTGTCGTGGTTATATCATTTCTCTTTCTTGAACTGCTCGAACTGTCTGAATTAGTGATTTTCCTTTGTTGTTACATGTCTCTATCACTGCATCTATCCATCTTCTTCTGGGTCTTCCTCTTGGTCTTTTTCCATGCATTCTTCAGAAGAGTGCCCTTGATGGTGATTGGTGAGGATTCATTCATACAAGGTGGCCAAACCATTTAAGTAGTTGTTGTTCTATTTATTCTTGGCAGGGTTTAGTTCCTACCATTTTTCTTATGGTTTCATTGGGTATTTATCGCTTCTTGTGTTGTTTGTTACTTTTCTCACATATATTGATCTTTCTTAATTGTGATTTAGAAAGGGTCCATGTTTGACTTTCATAGCACAAAGTTGGTATGAAAATGCTATTTGTTTATTTCAGTTTTAAATTTTCCATCACTGGTTATGGAAGTCCAAGGTTATGGTCCAAGGAAGTTGTAGCCCTGAACTGTCTCCAGGTCTATTCCTTCAATTTTGATATCCACTTGTAGGTTTTTGAGTATTTTCTTTGTTTATCATCATAGTTTTAGTCTTTTTGATATTCATATCTAATCCATATTTTTTACTTGTCATGTTTATTTCATTAAGTAATTGTAGTTCTATTATATATATATATATATATATATATATATATATATATATATATATATATATATATATATATATAGTTGATTGATGGCTTGACAAGCTGTCATTGTAAAAAAGTATTGTTATGGAAACAGAGCCATAGATTTTAGAAGCAGTGATCTCTGCAGTGTGTGCCATTTTGGCACACAAGGTTTCTATTTTTGAGGTTGAGGTAAAGAATACTTTACAATTAATGTCCTCATGCAAAATATGGCTTCTTTTGCCACACTGTTTTTCCTAAATTCAAATTGCTGCTCTACAAATTCAGTATTGACTTTATTCTAAATCCTTCCTTGTATAACTTTTAGCAAGATTTTGGTTACATGGCTTATTAGGCTTATTGTTCTAAAATCACTGCATTCAACTGCACTATTCTTATTAGGCAATGCAATGAAAGTTGATGTTTTTAGTTCATTTGGTATGTGTCCAGTATGGTATATGTCATTGCATATTGTCTGTGCACTTCAATGCCAAAATCTTCTAGTGCCTATATCATCTCTATCTGTATGCTGTCAGGTCCTGCTGCTTTTCCTTTTTTCATTGTTTGTATGGCTTTTTCTACTTCAGATTTTAAGATTTTAAAGCCTGATGTACATTTTTTTATAATTGGTTTCTTGTTCCTTTGATCATGAAATAGTCACCCAAAGAAGAGATAAATAAAACAACACAAAGTAAGTACTCACACTCCCAAAGACATAAAAAACACAAGAAATTTACTACATTCAGAAATTAAAAAGGGTGAAGATGTGAGACATTAACCAGTTCAGGAGTTTACAAAAATTATTTAGTCTAACCTCATCAGAATAGTCTGTCAAAGGAGGGTAGTGGTACAGTCGTCTCAGTACATGCTCCTCATCAGGTCTGAGCATGTCTTTGAATGGGTTTGCCGTGGAGAAAAAGTCCAAGTCAATATCCAGAACATAGGGCTTGTTGCTGACAATATCTTGCAAATATGCAATCAATTTTTGATTTGAAGAAAAATTACTAACAGGTTGTTTGTTCTTTTCCAGGCTGCTCTTGACTGCAAGATGTTCATTAGAGATATCACTGCAGAGGAAAGAATCATCATTCTAGAATAAAAGCCAACAATTAAGACTGTAAAAGCAAACAAATAAGCTGATGATAGCAGATTTGGGATGTGGGGTTGAGCAAAAAATAACTGGAATTAGAATGTGGCACATGCTCACCATGAGTCACTGCCACCAGACATATCTAACTTATGCTGTTATTCCTTCTGAGTACACAATCCATCTATTGTGAAGTGTTATCTCTTCTTAGTACATAACCTATTAACCAGTGCCATTATAGCTTCTGAGTGCACAATCTATCTAACAAGTGCCATAATCCCTTTTGAGTACACAACCTGTCTAATGAGTGTTGTTCTCTCTTCTGAGTACACTATCTATCCAACATGTGTTGTTATTCCTTCTAAGTACACAACCTAAATACCTGCCAAGTAGCATATTTCTGTGAAAATGAAATGGTGACATGTCAGAGGAAGACAAACAACAACTTTGACCTGCCTCAAACCAGCAGAACTGACAAAAATTCTGTGTCAGTTCATCAGACAATCAGTGAAGACTTTTAAAAGACTATTGCAGTTGTACCCAACCCTCCCTTTTTTCTTTTTATTTTCTTTTATTTCCATGAATGAAGAAAACATTTAAAGGAAAGTGATTCATTTATATGGACATCATTAAAGGATCGCTGAAGTACACTCTGTTTGACACACTGCAATAAAACAAGCTTTAAAAGTAAATTTACTGTTGTTTTCTTTTTAAAGTCATCCCTTGCACAATATATTTCATTCTTATTCAGGGGAGAGCAGAACAATTAGCATAATCAAAAGACTTAACTATATATTGCACAAGGATATTTCTCTGAAGCTGTTATACCTAGTGTTTCAGATTCCTTTGAAGCTGTTACACCTAGTGATTTAGGTTCCTCTAACGTATATCTAGTGACTCACTCAATACTGACCCCCTTCGTTTTCTCACAAAGCTATCAAGATCGCATCTTGTATATCCACTTCCTCTGTTACCTTCCTAGATCTTATTGTATCCTTGGGTACTTCTGGCCTCCACACCTCGGTTCTCTATAAACCCACAGACACCCATTGTTATCTTCTCTATACTTCATCACATTCACCTTCTTGTCGTGATTCGATTCCATTCTCACAATAAATGCGTCTCCGTCGCATATGCCAGGAAGACCAAGATTTCCTATAACAGGCTCACTTTATGTTAGGTTTCTTTAGCCACCGGCTTTATCCAGATTCGATCCTCCAGTCTGCCTTCAAGCAGGTCCTCCTTATCTCTCGTCCCGTGGCACTCACTCCTTCCAACCGCCCCCCCCCCTTCTGAGAGAACTATACTCACCCTCACCTATCATCCTCACAACTTGGCTGCTGTTAAGATACTCAACCGCTACTGTTCCATTCTCTTCTCTGATCCCACTACTCGTTTACTTTTTAGTGATCCCCGTATGATCGCCTTCAAACGCTACAGGAATTTGGGAGATATTCTGGTTAGGAGCCATCTCCCACGCTCCAAAGCTCCATCAACACTTCGGTACTGCCCCTTGTGGTCGTAACTATCACCTGTGCCTATGTGCTCCCCACTGACTGTCTTTTCCCTAATGGACGGTTCGAGATCAAGCATGGCTTCACATGTGTGTCCCGTAACATCATTTATGCCATCATATGCCAATGATGCCACATGACTTATATTGGCGAGAGTCTGGGAGACGTTTAGTGGAAAGATTTCATGAACATCTATGAGATGTTCAACAGAATACTGGCACTCCAGGGTCTTCCCATTTCAACTCCTCAGACCACAAGGGCAAAGACGACATCCGCATCACTAGTATTTACCTTTGTCACTCTGGCGACCGCAGCCGGTTTGCTTTGGAGAATCGCTTCATAGTCCAGTTTGGTTTGCTGACCCCACGAGGCAGAAATGTATCTCACTCGTACACATAGTTTCCCTTCAGTTGCTCCTTCCCCATTGCATAGCCTTCTCTGCTGCCCATGTTTGGGCACTTTAGTCTATCCACTATGCCATGCTATTCATAATTCTCCTCTACTCGTCCCCACTGAGACACTTCGGTGGTCTCCTATACCCATTTTACTGTATAAAATAGTAATATTTACCCTTCATATGTTTTTATTGTACTCCACTCTCAGACATCTCACTCCACCTTTTGAGTACCTGTTATTCTTCTGTTCTATTCTTTCTCCTTTGTGTTTGCACACTGACCTCTGTGTGTACTCTTCTGGTCATGAGGGTGTTATGTGCACATTTCCACACATATATGACTGTCCCCAATATGGGTGTGCATATACATGCATGTGTTCATATGTATGGGTATTGGTATATTTTTTTCCCTTTATGCGTATGTATATATGTATATATGATATACATATATACACGTACAAACAGACATGCACATACCTATACATATTTACACATACATATATGTGTGTATATATATGTATGTTATTTGGTTATTTGGTTATGGAAGGCCCCGGTATCACTGCAAACGAATTAAAATCCATAATTGCTCAACCGCCCGTGCCAGTGGAATCATCCGAATTACTAACTCATCTCCCAAACAAAGAACGGTAGCTGTAGTCCCCATCATAGCAGTCTCAGCACATGCCAAAAGACATAAGGAGAAACCGTGCAGAAAGTGAACACAGCTAACTGTTTCTTGTTATATGATATCATCATTCATCGTAAACAATTGGAATATCGAAACATGATCAAAACGGATGAGACACACCGCTCACGGTGTGCACAGAGCGCTTAACTCAGTAGCTCCTGCAACAAGCAATCAACAAGCAAGATGATCAATGAGTGGTGATACAATGTCTTGTTCAGAACTGCTGTGTGAATAATGGATGATTTCACTTAGTGAACACACATTTACAGGTAACAAATAAGCTTCATTTGTTTGCCCTAAAGTTTAATATTTAACCAGTAAAACATCATTTTGTTAAATAATAACTAAGGTTTTTTTTTCTTGTTAAAATATCATATATGGTGATCTAGTTGTATGCCCTCAAATACTGTTAAAATATCATATATGGTGATCAAGTTGTTAAATATTTTCAGTAAAACATCGGATGTGTGCCCTCAAATACTGTTCTTAGAACAGTATAAAAAAATATCATTCTTGCTCAGTAATGACTAGCATTTTCGTGATACGCTCTGTGATTTGTTACTCTTAACGCACGAGGCATATATTCAGTAGAAGTTAATCTAGTCGTTAACAAACAAATTTGTTATTGAATAACATTAAAAGGGCAGTTACGAAAGATATGTTGAAAAATAACTCAAGAATGATTACCCAAATTCGAATTTTTCAACGAATTCATGATCGTCTTTTAATTAAATGCTTAATTCTTAACGTTCAATAAGAGATGTCTCGTGCTGTAATTTTAAAAGAATAAGTACAGAAATTATATGTATGTCTTGTGTATCATGTGCATTTAATCATATTTGAATCTCACCTTTTCCAGCATGCTTATTTTCTTTGCGAATAATGTGTCAACTAAATGATTCAACCAAATAGTTTTATATATTTACTTCACAGTTTATTAATTATTTTTTTTTTTTTAAATAAGATGTATGCTATGAAACTATTATTTATACAGACGATTCACAATATTAATCAACATGAATGATGACCCTAAAAGAAAACACATCTCTTCTGTGTTTAATTCATCTGTGCCATGCAAAGGTGCCATCAAGAGAATGGTGTGTAATCTTGCACCAATCCTTTATCTCCTGCACAGCTTGCGTCTCTTTTTCAATGTGTTTTTACAGTACCGAAATAGCACATCCTGTGCGTGAGCATCGACTCTTCTGGCAAGGGATGTTGGCATGACTTTCTTTAAAGCTCTTAAGATGATCTCTGGATTCAGCGTCTTCCTGCGACCCATCTTGGTGGAGGCTTGTGCAGCGATTTGGTGCAGCGTGTCCTTGAGCAAATTGTCCAACAGCTTCACAGACTCTTTCTTGATTGCCAGTTTTGGCCTGACTCTCCTCTGTACCCTTTTGATGTAAGTATTGAAATTTACGTTAAGCAGATTTTTGGGAACAATCAGAGGAATATTAAACACTGAATTTGAACATCAAAGGAATCTACGTCGGTGAGATCTAATGGCGTTAAATGATCCTCTTCTGAAATCTGCACGGTGGCAACGAAAGGGCCTTGGCCTAGCCTATTTTTCCTGGCAGGGCCATCTCGGCTGATTTCTCATGCCATATCTGGATTGTCTGGCATGTCTGACAAGATTGACAAGTCTTCGATTAGCAAAAGCTTTCAGTGGATGAGCCATTGTATTACATGCTCTTGTGTGTTGGTTTGATGTTGTACCTCTTTCAGTTCAACCACTACTTCGGTTTTTCAAATCTGTGTCGTCTATCAATCACGTAAAACTTTTACCATACCATTTTTCCTTTTTTTTTTTTAATTCTCCCTCACATTTAGCTTTACTGCAGCTTCACATTTTTATGCATTCATATGCATTTCTTTGCCATAACCCTTTTCTCCAATAGACTTCACATTGAGGCACGTAATGGGTTCCTAGCTACCCAGTCACTCTAAACTCTAGGTATTCTTCTTCTCCTTCATTTATGAACCTTGTGGCCCAGTGCACTCATCATCAGTATACAATATGTAGGACTGCTTCCCTAGACTTTAGTTTTATTAGACTTTTCTACAAAGCAAGAGTACAGTATACAAATAAACATTTTTAAAAATAGAAAAACGGCAATCATATTTCCAGGATGAAATAAAAAAAAAGGAAAAAGTGGTATGGTTACAGCTTTACATAGGTGTGGAACAATACACAATCAAAACAACTTTGTAGCTAAAGGCCTCCTTTAGAGTCTTTTGAAATGGAGTTGAGAAACTGTATAGTGAGACATGAGTACCACATATATCTTCTGCCCAGGCACTGTATGTAAGGTGACCATTCGTCCCGGATTGTCCGGGACAGTCCCGGAATTTGACATTTTTTTAACCTTTGTCCCGGATTAGCTGCCGTACCGGTTTTGTCCCGATTTTGGCATATTTTTTAGCTTTTGTCCCGGATTTGATAAAAAATAATTTGGGACACAAACGTTTACCAATTTTGCCATTTTGGTATACAGCATACATTTCTTCAATTAAAAAAAATATTATTCCGTTGCTGTGTAGACAATTTTGTTTAATATCAAAACAGTAGAATGCGCTCCTAGTTTTAAATCTCGTATATATTCATTGTGTTACTAACTTTCACTTTCTCTTTTTGCAAAAAATGGCACCGAAGCGTAATTGTAGTTTTAATCAAGATTTACAAAAGGAATACCCTTTTATAAAAAAGTCTACATCGTCATCAGACTTCACTGTAAGATGTAATATATGTTCATCCGGGTTTACTATTAACCATAGTGGAGGTGGTGATATTAAGAGCCACATAAATAGTGATAAACATAAAGAGAGCCGTCGCTACTGCTGCACCAAGCTCGTCGTTGACAAATTTTTTTCGAGCTGAACAGGTTGGTGACAAAGAAGAACAGTTAGCTGCTACAGAAGGTGCCTTTGCATATCATACAGTGATGCACAATCACACGTTTAGATCTATGGACTGCACATCAAAATTGCTTCAGGTAACTTTAGAACCAAAATTTGCTTGTGCACATACGAAAACAGAAACTTTTATTCGGAATGTGTTCAGACCCCATGCTCTAAACGAGTTGAGATGTGACCTAGAAAACGTAACATTTATCTCCATACTGACAGATGCCTCCAACCACAAAGAAATCAAGATTTTTCCTTTGCTTGTCAGATACTTTGATCGCAATAAGGGACTGAAAGTTAAAATATTAGAGTTGAAGTCATTGCCGGGTGAAACATCTGATATAGTAAGTAGTTTTCTTATTGACTGTCTAACTGAAAATGGTTTAGAACTGAAAGTAGTTGGATTATATGCAGACAACACAAATTATAATTTTGGGGGCGCTGAAAGAAAAGGACAGAACAATGTTTTCACAAAACTGAAAGAAAACCTTGGACATAGTTTGATAGGTGTTGGGTGTGCTTGCCATATTTTCCACAACACTGTTCGAGCAGCTGCAGACTGCCTGTTGATGTTGAAATGACTATTGCAAAAATTTATCTGTACTTCAAATCATACACAGTTAGAGTTGAAAGTCTCAAGGAGTTTTGTCAGTTTGTCGACACAGACTTCCAGATGATTTTAGGTTATGCACAAACTAGGTGGCTTGCGCTCTTGCCTGCTGTTGAAAGGGTTCTTTACATGTTCCTGCCTCTAAAATCATATTTTCAATCTCAAGACAGATGCCCAGTTTTTATACAGGAATTCTTTGAAAACCCACTGTCTGAGGCATGGCTTATTTTGGTTCACAGTCAGGCATCCTCTTTCCACGAAGCAGTGCAGAAAGTAGAGGGACAGATGGTCACTGTATTTGAAGTCATTGACAACATCAATAGGTTGAAAGCTATCTTGGAGTCCAAGCTGGAAGACGGCTTCTTGCCATCAAGAGTTCAGATAATCCTTAAAACGCTGGAAATGGAAGGATTTCCACGTGATGATGTGAAAAAGTTTAACGCCAGTGTTTCTTCATTTTATTAAACAGCTTTAAGTTATTTGAAGAAATGGGCTGCAAATAATTATCAAAACCTAGAGTCTTACAGCTGGGTAATGCTGAACAGAACACCTAATTGGGAAGATATTGAGAAGTCTTCATCATTAGTGAGTCAAACAGTGCCTTCAGTCGAATTTCCAGAAAATGAAACGTATGACGAATATGTCTACATGAAACAGTTTGTTACTTCACAAAAAATTAGTGAGTGGAGTCTTAATAAAACATTACCAGGGCAGCGTTGGGTTGAACTAGCTTCCCACTTCAGAAACAATCATGTGCCCGTTTCACATATTCTGAAGTTGGCAGAGTTCTTTTTGTGTCTACCTGGAATAAATGCTGCAACAGAACGAGTGTTTTCTCTGATGAACAGTTTGTGGACAAATGATAAAACACAACTAGGTGTTGAAACTTTAAAAGCCATGTTGATCACCAAAGCGAACTATGAGGGAACATGTGTCGAATTTTATAAGATGCTGCATACAAAGAAGGACATTTTACAGAAAATTCACTCATCTGAAAAGTACAGCATCTCTGTTTCACCTTCAATTTAAGTGAGTATCACTGTTTTTTTTTTTTTATCTCCTGATTATCCTGATAGCGTATTGTTGGTCTATATTTTTAGATGTTTTAAAATGTATGCATTATTCACTTGAAAATGACAGCAAGAAGAAATGTAATTTTATTGGTGGAAAATTGAAGTAAAATTATTCCGTCCCGGAATGGGATTTCAAAAATATGGTCACCTTAACTGTATGAAACATCAGCCTGCAGGAACAATAACGTTATCTAATGGCATTTATTGAGTACTTGTTACAGACTATCTGTCAAAAGACACCAAAGGCCACACACCTAGACTATTGAAATGCCTACTATCTAGCTATTGACCTTTTGAACCATAGTTAGCCCATAGGGCGTAGACCAAGATACTCCTCTTATCTAAATTTTTATTCTAACAGTTTTCAATCCTTGTAAAGATCTTTTATCAAATCTCGCCATTTGTCTCTGTTCTGTGCAAGCAGCTCTATCTCATTGAAGGAACCGATTCCTGCTGCTCTTGCCTCTCTCATCAATGTTGTGATCAAAGCTGAGGTCAATGGTCTCATCTGCGTAACACCGATGAGAAAGATGCAGTCATCTATACGGATCTATAAGACGACACCAAACAAGTGCATGGGCATTTACAGCACGCTCGGCAGGCAGAATAATCAAAGAAGACAGTGGTGCATACGTCATGACCACGAGTAACATGACAATGGAGGTGATGGCAGTGACCAAGGCATTCTACTGGTTAGAGTCACAAGACTACACCCACGCATGTATACTGAGTGATTCGATGAGCATGATATAAAAAAGTGGTGGCAGGCTCTGTACGCATGCAATGGGTAGAGTCATTGCAGAAGTCCAAAATACGTGAGGTCAACTTTGTCTATGTCCCTGGAAATGCAGGAGTATGGGGAAATGAAAGAGCGTACAGGTTGGCTGGCTGCGCTGTCATTGAGGACAGACAACCAATGGATCGGGCGGACATCATCAATGCCCTCCGAGATGTGGGAAGAGCACAGGACTTCGACAAACACAGACCCATGTCATTTCTTCGGATGATGGAAATGGGAGTTAAGTTGGGCACAGCCAGAAATGAGAAACTTAGTGGGTGTGTAAGAAGACTTATCAACCAACACAGAACTGGAGTCGTCAGTCGCTGGACACTGTGTGCCTTGCTGAGGAGGTTATCTGAGCACCTATGGACATGTTTGGAGTGCAATGATGATGACCCGCAAATAACTCAATAACTCAATCAATGTTCTTCTCAGTGTCTCTCTGGGTCGGTCTCTTTTCCTCTTACCTGTTGTTTCCCACATGAGGGCTTACTTTGCTATTCGGTTATTATCTCTTCATGTCCAACACATGACCATCATCTTTTCTTGATTACTGAAGATATTAGTGGGCTATTTATGGGTTCCTATTCTAATAAACTTGTTGCAGCTATGTCAGTCATCATTTTGCCTACTCCTTCGCGGTGTTTCCCTTCCAAAAAAACTACTATTTTATTATCAACAGATTTCCTGCCTGTTCCTAGCAAGCGCATTTCGCTTGATCCTAAAATATCTAGGTTGTATCTATCCATCTCGCTGGTGACTTGTGCTTGTTTCGTCAGCGCAGCCATTGTTCGTACATTCCAGAATCCTATTTTTGTTGTTGTTTTGGGGCTGAAAATACTATCACTATCATCTACTGCTAATTTACATATTCTGTATCAGGTCTACGTTTCATTAACAAAATCGTTTTTATAATAGTGGCTTGTTAAACCTCTGAACAACGGTTCTATAACTATAGATGACTACACTTCCTGACCAAAAAAAAAATTTGTGTTGTCTAAATTGCTATAAGGTAGACAGTCATAAAAATGAGTATCTGTCAGACTGACACTGATCTCCAGGGTTAAGGGATGAAGAAGAAAAAGAAACCAGGTTTCTTTGCTGTCATGTTTTTTATTTAAACACAATTGCTTCCCTAGAATATTTTCATGAGTTTATAACCCACATACATAATCTATTTTCTGCTATAATTCTGTAGCCATTATTTACAGAAATAACATATTTATGACAACACATCTGACTTCAACAAACCTGGAGCTAAGCTCAGTCCAGTTGCCAGGTAGGAGCTCTACAACAGCTAGTTTTACATCACTTTTGTCCTCAAGGTTTTTAGCCGGACAAAACAGGCCTTCTGTTAGGAAGTAGTTCTCTTTGCAGGTCAGTCTTGGATACAACAAAAGCAACATTCAACATATTAAAACTTTATAAGATATCTATCTATTTTCCATCTGAGCCGAAGATGACACATAGGGCAGAAATTCTAGTCTCTTTGTGTCTGACGACTAAGCATCAGATCTTGCACAGGACCCGCACTGTATCTCACCACACAATTCTGTTATGGGCGAGTTGCTCAATCTCGGCAAGGGAGCCGAAGCCTGCTGTTGTTGCCTCTCACCTCAGTGTTCTTTTTACTGTTTCTCTAGGTCTACCTCTTTATCTTTTACCCTCTGGCTCCCATTTGATGGCCTGCTTTGAAATTCTCGTCTTGTCTCTTCTCTTCACAAGGCCAACATATGACCACCTTCTTCTCTGGGTTACAATCCATATTTTAGCATGCTTTGTCACTTCTTTTATTTCTGCACTGGTCTTGAATTCATTCCATGGTATACAAAGTATTTTTCTGAGGCATTTGTTTTCATATGCATCCAGTTTATTTGCATTTATGGTCATGATTCATAAAGTCGTGATTTCTGTTTTAATAACAATGGATGTTTCACATACAAAAGGATGTACAACATACAATGGAAGTAATTATAGTAGCAAGAAACAGGAATAGCACAGCTACAGAGAATATTAAAAACATATGAACATTGGCATAGGTATATGAGCCTGCTGTAAAGCTGGTAATATTTAACACATTGTGGCAAACAGAGGACATCTGAAGACTGAATACAAGAGATCATTGCCCCAAAATAAAAAAGAGAAACTGCACAATTTTCCTACTAAGTCAATACAGAAAAAAAAATGTGTTTCAAAATTGTAGAAAAAAAATGATATTTCTAGAACAACAAAATTAGTGACCAAAATGGGTTTCCAAAGAAATGGGTAATGAAATAATCACAATAAAACAACCTGCAAATACAACCAAATATCTATAGACCACATTTTAATAGACAAAATATCATCACTTATTAATATATAGGAAAGCATATGTTAGTATTCAGTAGGGAAAGACACATAATGATAGTTTACAGGAATAACTGACTATTCAATCAAAAGCCAGATGCACTAGAGTTAACTAGGTTGGGTCAAGGAAGATATCTTATTACATGGGAAAATGTGTAGTCATCAGAAATTAGTTAAAGTTAACTGCTGCTGGGGGAAAAGGCCATTTTAAGAAATTCCAGCTTTTGACTTTATCTAGAAATGGACAGATTGTTTTGTGACCTTCAGATTCCTTAATGTGTGTCATATTAGTCATATCTCATATCTTGGAGTGTCCGTGTTAATCATGTCTCATATCTTTAAGTGTGTATGTGTTTAGTCATATCTCATATCTTAGTGTGTAGAAGAGTCTGCCGACTACAACAAGCCCAATCATATGGGCACTTTAATGTGTTTCTGTGCTAGACATGGTTAATTTTTTGGTGTTTTTTAGTGAAGCCATGGCTCATATCTTGCTGTGTTTCTGTCCTAGCCATGGCTCATATCTTAGCTTGTGTGTGCTGGCCATGGCTCATATCTTGGTGTGTGTCATGTTAGTCATATCTCATATCTCGGTGTGTCCGTGTTAATCATGTCTCACATCTTTATGTGTGTCTGTGTTTAGTCATATCTCATATCTTAGTGTGTACCAGTGTTAGTCATATGTCATATCTTTGTGTGTGCATGTCTGGGCTAGTGATATCTCATATCTGTGTGTGCATGTTTATTTTAGTCATATCTCATATCTTTGTGTGTGCATGTCTGTGTTTGTCACATCTCATATCCTTGTGTGTGCATGGCTATGTTAGTCCCATCTCATATCTTTGTGTGTGCATATCTATGTTAGTCATATCTCTTATCTTTGTGTGCATGTCTATGTTAGGCATGTGTCATATCTTTGTGTGTGCATGTCAATGTCAGTTATATCTCATATCTTTATGTGCATGTTTATGTTAGTCATGTGTCATATATCTTGATGTGTGTCAGTGTTAGTCATGCCTCGTATCGCTGTATGCATGTCTGTATTAGTCACATCTCACATCTTTGTGTGTGCATGTCTGTGTTAGTCACCTCTAGTAACTTGGGCAGATGGTGCTCGTAAACCTGGGAGGGCCTACCATCTAAGGGCAGAATCCCCCTACAGAAAAGACAATCTGCTGCCTTGCAGGAAGATTGGGGACAATCAAAGGCTAGGGAAAGCAAACCCAAATAAAATGCTGGCTGAAATCGGATGCACTGGGCCACTGGCGCATAACACAGTGCAACATATTAACGGGTGTTCAGTCAGAGTGGATCTGACAGACTCTAATTGTGATGTTCTGTCTGTGGGGGCGATCAACACACTTAGCTTGACAGCTGACTTCATATGAGAGTCTGGAATCCTTACTCTGATTGAGTCACTAACGCAGAGAGAGAGAGAGAGATATCTTTGTGTTTGGGCTAGTGATATCTCATATCTCTGTGTGTATGTTTATGTTAGTCATATCTCATATCTTTGTGTGTGCATGTCTGTGTATGTCACATCTCATATCCTTGTGTTTGCATGGCTATGCTAGTCACATCTCATATCATTGTGTGTGCCTATCTATGTTGGTCATATCTCATATCTTTGTGTGCATGTCCATGTTAGACATGTGTAATTTCTGTGTGGGTGCATGTCTATGTCAGTCATATCACATATCTTTATGTGCATGTTTATGTTAGTCATGTGTCATATATCTTGATGTATGTCAGTGTTAGTCATGCCTCGTATCGCTATGTGCATGTCTGTGTTTGTCACATCTCATATCTTTGTGTGTGCATGTCTGTGTTAGTCACCTCTAGTGACTCGGGCAGATGGTGCTCGTAAACCAGGGAGGGCCGACCATCTAAGGGCAGAATCCCCCTACAGAAAAGATTACCTGCTGCCTTGCAGGAAGATTGGGGACAATCAAAGGCTAGGGAAAGCAAACCTGAATAAAATGCTGGCTGAAATCGGATGCACTGGGCCACTGGCGCAGAACACAGTGCAACGTTTTTAACGGGTGTTCAATCAGAGTGGATCTGGCAGACTCTAATTGTGATGTTCTGTTTGTAACACACCTAACCTGACAGCTGAGTTCATGTGAGGAGCTGGAATCCTACTCTGATTGGGTCCTGATCGCAGAGAGAGAGAGAGAGAGAGATTCCTTAATTTTGTGGGAAAAGTAAATTTTACCCAGGCAAGGAATTGACAAAGAGACATGCCGACTATATATGGGAAAACCGGGACTTCATAAAACAGTTACGGATGGGACAGCAGCATGAGCCTGGGTCATTTAAAGAGATGGGAAAGCAGTGAGAGCCCAGGTCAGTTAGAGATGGCAGAGAAGCAAGAGCCCAGAGTTAGTTAGAGATAGGAGAGGAATGAAGCCCGGAGAACAGTTAGCGATGGGAGAAATAGTCAAGAGACAGGCTATAGAGTAAGAGAAAATACAGTCAATACAGAGTTCAGAACTAGATAAAGACTATACAGAATTTGAGTGGATTCATAGAGATAGGAAGCAGAAACAGTAACATTCAGGCTAAGAGATAGCATAGAAGCTCATTTGGAGAGACTTAGGGATATGAAGCATGAGAATACAAAATGCAAGACCGATGAAGTAAACAGTCTTCAGTCAGATGAGAGACAGCTAGTAATAGAACCCAGGGTCATTAAAGTACTACGATAACGATCACCCATTGACCAAGACTGCCAAAAGTCAAGAGACTAATCTAACAGGGAGACTCCAGAAGCTATTTTAGAAATTTATATTAAATGCATTGAATTATTCTGAAGTTGTATTCTATTCATCAATGTTGATGTTTGTTGTTGTCTACCATAATGACCCACTACACACAAAGATAAGCATGGCTACACAAGAAAAGGCAAGAAAGCAAAGTAATCAGAGAGTAACTATGGGAGAAACTGAAAATATATGGTGTACATCAATCGCCTTATTAATCATATATGCAAGTCTCTACAACAGCAGCAGGATACATATAATACTTTTAAGCTAAATTTAGAGCCTTAATGCACTCAACCTGCACTGTCTAAGAAGAAATATAGGCATCAGATGGAAGGATCGAGTATCCAACGTTCTTAAGGGCACCTTCTAAGTTGAAATTGGCACATTTTGGTCCATCTTCATAACATCATTTATGTGTAATTTCCAATGAATTTTCTTGAAACATTAGATTTAAACACCTAAACCATTATACTTATGATTAGCACTGATTAGATTGCATAAGTTTGTTTACTTTTTTTGTAATTCAATTTTTAGTAACAAAAAAAAACAAGATGTGAAACACCAGTCATAGAATTTTCAGTGTAAAACAAAAACTACCTTAGGTAGAACAATGAAACTTGGCAGCAATGAAGAGATTACAAACAGATACACAATTGATTCCCAAGCTGTGATCGTAACCTTATGCTATAGTCATGAAAACACCATCATGAAAGACATCGCCAATGATGGTTAATTTTTTAGTTAGCCGAGTTGGCAGTGTTCCATAGTGTTTGGCTTTTGGTGGCAAGGCGCTGTGTCAAGGAGTACAGGTTCGATCCTGCTTTGGACCATATATTGTTCTTTGTTTTTTTTCTGTTGTTGATTGTCATTTTTTCCGAGTGCTGTAAACATACCTCTTCCTCTAAATTGATTCACTGATTATCGCCTCGAAAGTTTCCCTCTATAATAATATTCATTTATTATTATTTGTCTGCAGCAATAAAGACTTTGGGATTCCGAGTGATATGAAGCAGAATAGAATGAGTAGTGTTATCAGTCTGTGTGGTACATAAGTCCAAGTTAAAGGAAAATTTGCACATAAAAAAAATACCTCTTTCCTACATCAAATTTACAACAGTGCTTCATTTCAAAGAAATATATTTAGAATACCTGCCTTTAAAATTTGAAGTAAATATTCTTAGTAGTTTTGAAAAAAATTGACAACCATAATGGCCTCAAACAAAAACATGATTTTGAGAAAATCATCTTTAAAAGAAACAAAAGCTGAAAAATGTGACTTCAATAACATATCTATCTATCTATCTATTGACCATTCAAGCCGTAGCCGGCCCATAGGGCATAGACCAAGATACTCCATCTCTTATCTGAATTTTTTTTCTAGCATTTTTCAATTCTTTTAAAGATATTTTAACAAATCTCGCATTTTGTCTCTGTTCTGTGCAAGCAGCTCTATCTCATTAAGGGAGCCAATTCCTGCTGCTCTTGCCTCTCTCATCAATGTTTTTCTCTCTGGGTCTTCCTCTTTTCCTCTTACCTATTGTATCCCACATGAGGGCTTGCTTTGCTGTTCGGTTATTATTTTTTCTCATCACATGCCCAACATATGACCATCGTCTTTTCTTTATTACTGAAGATATTAGTGGTTGATTGGCGATTTCTCTAATTTCCTCATTTGTTTTGAATTCGTTCCACGCTATACCAAGTATTTTCCTTAGACATTTATTTTCAAATGCGTTCAACTTTGTTTCTATATCTCTTGTTGTTTTCCAGCTTTCACACGCATACGTAAGGGCTGATAGTACATTTGATTTTAATATATATATTTCAATAACATATGCTTAATAAAAATCCTGAGTCTCACATGTCGTGGCGACTGCTTTGACCAAGCGGCCTTTATCCCTCTGGTGTGCCCCCCACCAGACATACACCAGCAATGGTACTATGTGTCATAAAGATAGTTTTTTTTAAAAATAACATATGCACAGTTGTAACTATAATTATTTATTACACCTGGGTCTTAACAGTAAGTTAAAACTATATCTGTTTATTCATGAGCTCCAGCTTGATAGAAATCATCCTGAATGTCTAAGCTGTCAGGAGCTGCTTGACACAATTAACGTCATTAATATGGCCCGCTTTCTTTTCAGCTGCAACAATTCTCTTTCTATCAAGTTTTTTTTTTATTTTATTAAAATATCTAGAAGACATTCCTAAGTTTTTGAAAATGTCAAGTCTGCCCTTTCAACCATCATTAAACACAATTGTTTCTTCAGCAACTCCAAGTAAAAGATGCTGTCGACCAACAAAAAAACTAATCTTCAAACACTTCTGCCGAATATTATTATGAAAGCTTTCATTGGTGTTTGTGTTCTACCATGAGCATATTTTTTTAATAATGTTTCACAATTTAAGATTTCAAAAACTGGCTTTATTGCTTGACATATATGTTGTGGGAATGCATTTTTGTGACACACTTATCTGGTCACCTTTTCACGTAAGAATGTCTTCAGCTATCTTACCATGCTTTGTTTTGCTACAGCCTGTAGAATTCTTTTCTTGTGGCAAGGCCAACTGTTGAGATATTCAAGAATGTTCATATTTCCCAAAAGTTTTTGACCATGACTATAACTTCCACCAATTGCAAACAATGCAATGGGAAATCTGTTAACTTCATATAATTTATCACATTACCTAGAAGAGGACAATGAAAGTGTGTGCTGGCATTGACAGTTGAAGTTTATTTTGGAAGCTAATGAACTTTTGCTCTCAGTGAGAATAACATTTGCACCTATTGACTGTTTGCATTGAGGGCATATTGAGCATAATTATGATAATAACTGGTTTACAATTTCAACCAAAAGTCCTACATAAATTAAATGAAATCCCATAAGCTCTGAACTCACATTGAAATCACCACTTTGTATATTCCTTTCTTACTGTTTAGAAGCAGAAGCAAACAGTGGTTTATTTACATTCACATCTCTCTCTCTCTCTGCAATCAAGACTCAATCAGAGTAGGATTCCAGACTCTCTCATGAAGTCAGCTGTCTGTTTAAGTGATTCAATTGCCCCATATAGTTTCTCTTCCAGGGAAGTACGTGTGGACCACATTGCTCTTCTCAGGTCTGTGTACTGGGGGAAATCCTGTTAAACATGTTTTGTAGTCATATTGTCCAGTGTACAGTGACATAGGCTGGTTGTACCTATTTTGAATTTGGTGAACATGTGATTTCTCTTTCTATTGTAGCCAGTGTGTAGGTGAAGTATAATGACTTGATCCCTCCTTGATAGTTGATGGTATCCGTCCCTCTCGTTATGCTTTGGGTGTTCTCATTTCCATTTTTCATGGTACTGACCTCTGAGGATGGATTTGGCTTCATCATAACTGTGCGGATGGTTCTCTTATGGTAACCTCCCTCCCTCTTTAGCTGATTTGTCTGCGCGTTTACATTCATATCTGTGAACTCACTTGACAGACCTCCTTCTAGGTCTAATTCTAATTCTTCACATTACTCTCGAATGGAACCTCTGACACTGCCTGAGGTTGTTGATGCAATTTCTTGTCTACTACTATATTGCTATAAATGACATTTGGCATCTTAACAGATGGTTGGTAGCAAGCAATCAGGATAAGTCTGTAGTGTGGTAAAAATATTAGTGTCTTATGCTGGATGCTGCTTTGCTGAACAGCTTCTTTTGTGGCTGAATCTGCTAATATTGGACAGACAGATCCATCCGTAGAACGAACAAGATGTACTCGTGGTGCTGGCCTCGGCTCCTTTCGCCTGCAGCTTTTATCTTCTGAATTTGATATCAGCACTGCCTCGAAAGTTGCTGTGCCATTTTTTATTTTAGTTCTACATGTGCTACGATCTGCATCAAGATTTTCCCAGTTTTTTTCACTGATAGAGAATTCCCTCAGAGGAACCCCTGCAAACATCCTTATATCTCAGCACTGGTCTGCCCTTTTTGGGTCTCTTTCCATCCTTAAGTTCGCCATACAATATTTGTTTGAGAATATGAATGTTTGCCATTCTTCTTACATGACCCAGCTACCTTAGTCTACGATTCCTAAGTGTTACCATGATGGATGGGAGTTTGGCTCATTGTAGGACAAAGTTGGCTACTTTGATGTTCATAATCTTTCAAAGGCAACGCACAGGAAAGTTGTTTAAACCTTTTCTCCTGCCCCACATAGATATATTGATGTGGGATGGCTATATTGATTTCCACAAAAGTTACGTTTTTTTTTATTCTGTCAATTCTAACCAATTTCCTTTTCCCCGTGATATCTCAGAAGAAAACTTTCTGAGCACACTGTGTACCGAAGAATCAATTTGTGATGGAGATCATTGTGTGTTAACGTCACTATGACGCACAGATGCAACAGTGTATGATTGGCTGAAAGTGGATTTATCACCAAGTATTGATCAATCGGAAAAGAGGAAGACCCAGAGAGACACTGAGAAGAACATTGATGAGAGAGGCAAGAGCAGCAGGAATCGGCTCCCTTAATGAGATAAAGCTGTAGACGTGGGGGGAGAGACACAATGTGAAATTAAAGAAATAGGTGAAATACATCTTGAGAATTGCGGAGGTTATAGCGTGAGTCTGAAATAGCCAACTAGCAACCGGAAATGATAGTCCACGAGAAAGTGGAGAAAAATATGAAACAGACTATCTCGAGATTTGCAGGGGTGTATTAGTCAAGAAATTAAACACGTGGATTGATTTGATTGGAGAAGCCGACAAATATTTAAGGTGAGACACAAAGAAATGGGAGGATTTTACAGGAGAACAGAGATGACACACATGTAGGTGTAGAGAGAGCGGCCACATGTGTGGTCCGCTTAAGGGGCTAACCATAGTCAACTTAGTAAGCAGTGATTAACTAAGTGTAGACTAAGAACTGTTAGATGTAAAGAGTTCTGAATAGACATCGATTACACCTCGAGGATTAGGTAATGCGTTTCCAGAGAATTAAATTCCACGAGACGAATAGAGCAAGTAGGTTAGCATTAGACTGGAGGAGGCTGTTCAATGGGGAACAGTCTCTATATAAGTTCACTAAACTGGTAGAATAAGTATATTAGACTTAGACTTGAGGAGGCCGTTCAATAGGGAATGGTTTTCGCTTACAAGTGAGTAGATGAGTAGAGAAGTGTGCAGAAACCTAGGGCCCAGTGGCGAGTAACATTGCTACTGGGCAGCGTGTGAATGACCTTATTACCAAACATTGGTTATGTAATGTCATGTCAGTATATTAAACCCATGGATTGGGCTGTGAAATAAAGACTGTTCACATTAAAGTGTTCTAATTTGATGTGTCCAACAATTAGCAGATCACACCTGGTGAAGAAAGACTTGGGACATTAAAAGAAAGAAATAAAGTTGCGGGCACAAAGTTAACAAACCACTATACTCTAACATGGGACACATTATAACGTGTCGGGGTTTCCAAAGCAATCGATCTTGTGCTTGACCAGCTCCAGGTGTCAAGTGAGGTCAGGGTTGCCTATCACATTACACTGCCAGAGACCAGGGCAGCGAGCAGCTGATTATAACAGCTGATTCACCAGCTGTCCATGTTCAAATTAACATCAAGACATCTCCATCCAAGCGACAAATACTTTCTTCCTGATACAGAGCTGCTTGCACAGAACAAAGACAAATGGCGAGATTTGATAAAGTATCTTTAAAAGAATTGAAAACTGCTAGAATAAAAATTTAGATAAGATGAGTATCTTGGCTCTATGGGCCGGCTACGACTCGAAAGGTCAATAAATAGATAGATCATCATCATCACATGCCATACTGGTTGGCGTAGGCAATCATGTCCTTCCACAATCTTCTATCTACAGTGCATCTTAACAGTTCTGTTGTTGACTGTTTTCCATGCCATGAAACCAAGCTATCCAGTATTTTTTCTCTTTGTCGTCCGCGGTCTCTCTTGCCTTTTATTTTGCCAGTTGTAACCAAGTATTCCAACTTTCCTCTTCTCATGATGTGGCCGAAAAATGTTGATTGTTTCTTTCTGATGTTTTTTAGGAGCTGCCTTTTTGTGTTGGCTTCTTTGAGAACTTCCTCATTGGTCTTTTTAGCTGTCCAGGGAACCTTCAACATTCTTCTGAGAAATCCCATCTCTGTGGCCTCTAATCGTCTTTTCATTTACTTGTCTACTGTCCATGATTCGCTTCCATAGGTCAGAATTGGTTCTATATAGCACTATATAACTCTCTTTTTCATTTCTATTGACATAGATTTGTTGCATAAGATATTTTTCATTTTCTGAAATGCTATTTTGGCCTGAATTATTCTGCTTTTTATTTCCGTGGTGCATCTTCCATCCGATGTGATTATTGTGCCCAAGTATTTGACTCGCTGCACTTGTTTCAAATTTGTCCTGTTTATTTTTATGCTGCATGATGGTGATGATTGTTTCTTCGATATGACCATTACTTCTGTTTTCTTACTATTCAGAATGAGGCCTTTCTTGTTGCTTTCTTCTACTATTATGTCTATCATTTCTTGTAGTTCATTCTCTGTCTCTGCTATTAAGACTGTGTCATCCGCATATCGCAAATTATTTATGTTGTGACTGTTGACTTCAATTCTCTGTTTGTCTACTATTGATCTCATAATATGTTCGCTGTAAAGTGAAAACAAATCCAGCGACAGAACACATCCTTGTCTGACTCTTTGTTTTATAAGGTTGAAATTGTCCTGTTTGGTTGTTAATTCGTATGGCTGCTGTTTGTTGCCAGTACATGTTTTTTGTCATTCGCAGATATTTGCCATCAATGTTTAATTTCTCCAGCATATTGATTATTTCCACATGCTTTACTTTGCCAAATGCTTTTGTGTAGTCTATCTTCTTCTTTTCTCTTTTCACTGATACCTAAAAGGTGTCGTGGTTTATATCATTTGTCGTTCTTGAGCTGCTCGAATTGTCTGAATTAGTGATATTCCTTTGTTGTTACATGTCTCTGTCACTGCATCTATCCATTTTCTTCTGGGTCTTCCTCTTGGTCTTTTTCCATGCATTCTTGAGAAGAACGCCCTTGGTGGTGATTGGTGAGGATTCATTCTAACCAGGAGGCCAAACCATTTAAGTTGTTGTTGTTCTATATATTCTTGGCAGGGTTTTGTTCCTATCATTTTTCTTATGGTTTCATTTGGTATTCTATCTCTTCTTGTGTTTGTTACTTTTCTCAAGCATCGCATCTCACATGTATTTATCTTTCTTAATATTCGAAATAGCACAAGAACGCTTGAATTTCTTTTACTACGGGCATTGAAATTCACTTATAATTTAAATTTGACTTCCATCAAAAATTGTATCGTGTTGCCAGCACAGTCACACACCGGAAGTCTTCTGTGTAGTCTATAAAGCACATATATAGATCTTTTTTTTACCTCTATTGATCTATCAATGTTCTTAAGATGTATATTGCATTATTGGTGCCCTTTCCTTCCACAAATCCACATTGTTCCTCACTTATTTCTGGTTTTATTTTGTTTCTTACACGTCTCATGATGATTCTTAGTAATATTTTCGTCATATGTCTCATAAGACTAATAGTGCGATGGCCTTCACAATCAGAGGCGTCTGACTTCTTCGGTATGGCTACAAAGATAGATTTTAGTAGATCTTCGGGTATGTGTCCAGTGTTATATATGTCATTGAGTAGTTTTGTTATTACTTGTACTCCCAGCTCTCCTAATGCATTTACCTCTTTGATTGTTATATTGTCGGGACCTGAAGCTTTGCCTCTTTTCATGTGTTGAATTGTGTCCTCCACTTCACTCTGTATAATTGGTGGTCCTGTGTCTTTATTTGAATTGTTTAACTCTGGTCTTTAATCATCATAGAGTTGACTGATATATTCTGTTCATCTTTCCATTGTCTTCTCCTGTCCCATTATTATATTTATTTCCTTTAATTTCACACATCCTTAAATTTTGACTTCTTTTCTTCCTGTTAATTCATTTAACTGATTGTGCATAAATTTTGAGTCTTTCTTTTGTTGTTTTTCCATTTCTTCACATTTCTGTTTTAACCATCCTTCCTTTGCTTCTCTGCATTTGTTCTGGATCTCTTTGTGCAATGTTTTTGTATGTTCGTTCTTCTTTCTTATATTTTATTCTTTCATCCATTAGTTGTAATATTTCTTCTGTCATCCATTTCTTTTTGTTGATTCTTTTGGTCACTGGTATTACTTCTTTTGATGTCTGTTGAATCGATTGTTTGAGCATTTCCCACTGCTCCTCGATGTCCTGTATTTTCTCAATAGCATTATATCTATTTTGTACTATTGTGCTGTACTTATCACTCATCTGTTTATCTACTCTAAGTATATCTAGTTCTAATTTTATTTTTCTTGGGGATTTCTATGTCTTCCGCATACCAGTATAAAATCAATTTGATTGTGTACTTTTTTGTCTGGGCTTTGCCATGTCCATAATCGACGAGGGTGTTGTTTGAACCAGGTGTTACCTATAATCATTTCATGTGTCTTTTCCCAATCTATCAATCTATCCCCTCTGTCATTTGTCTCTCCAAGGCCATGCCCCCCAGCTTCATTTTGCACTTTAGCTGTTCCTACCTTTGCATTGAAATCCCCTAATATAACAGTTATTTCTTGGGATTTACACTGTTCCATGGTCGTCTCCAGCTCGTTGTAAAAAGTGTCAATGTCTTCTTCTTCGCTGTTACTTGTTGGTGCATAAGCTTGAATTATGTTGACATCCATTGGTCTACCTCTCAATTTTACTAGCAGAATTCTATCTGATACTGGCCAAAATCCTTTCACTGTTTTGCTTCTTTCTCTATCTAACATGATGCCTTTTGTGTGTGGTTCTCCCAGAGTAAATTACATTTCTGTTGTCGCGTTGTAATAATCCTACTCCTTTCCATCTCATTTCACTTAGTCCCAAGATGTTCAAATTCATTCTCTTCATTTTTTGACTGATGTTTTCTATTGTATCAACTTGGAATGCTGATTGAATGTTCCAAGTACCTATTGCAAGTGTCTCTTTATTTTTGATCTTGCATACAGTAATTGATGACGATCGGGTGTCACCTGTAGCACATGACGCTCCCTACCGGACGATGTGGCTGTGGAGTCCCCATTAACATCGTTAGCTGTAAATATTAAGTTATGATTTATCATGATTAGTCTAGGCAATATAATAAGGTAGTTTGCCATTCCTTTCCTTCTTGGCAGTGACTGTATTGGTCGGAGATCGCAGCCGTTGTCTCTATACATGAGATCCTCTGCTTGCCATCGCGGTGTGGGGACCATAACCAGCTTTACATAACCCTGATAGGGGGGCTAAATGGAAGCTCCACCTTGCCCAAGGATGTCCCGAAGACTAGCGGAGGAAAGGAGACGTCTTACTCCTCCTTTGGTAGGGCAGAACTCTACCCCACTAACCAAGATAGATAGATTGACCAATAAAAATCATTGTATCATGCTTTATATTACTCTCTAACAAATTATCATCATCATCAAGTACTGTGCCTGCTAGTGTAGGTGATCATGTCTCTCCACAACTTTCAATCTCAACAGTTATTTATCATTTCTGTTGTTGACCTTCTGCCATGCCATTCTCTTAAGCTGTCTGGTATCTTTTCTCTTTGCTTCCCTCTATCTCTTCGTCCCTCTATTTTCCCAGTTGTCATAATATATTCCAGCATTTCCCTTCTCATTACATGGCCAAAGAATTATGATTGTTTCTTCCTAATATTGGATATATTAGCTCTCTTCTTGCTTTGGCCTCTTTCATAACGTTTTCATTACTCTTCTTAGCTGTCCATGGTATTCTCAACATTCTTCTGTAAAATCACATTTCTACAGCTTCCAGTGATTGTCTTGTCTGTTGTCCAATTGTTCATAGTTCACGTCCATTATGTTAAGACTAGCGATATATAAAATTTAAGATCTCTTTTTCTTGTTTCTATTGTCAAAAATAGATTGCACAGTATCTTCTTCATCTTTTGGAAAGCTGCTTTTGCCTGAGGCATTCTGTATCTCACCTGTTGTACATCTACCATCTGAGGCTAACAATATTCCCAGATATTTAAATTCATTTCATCATCATCATCGAGTGCCATCTCCGCACCGAAGGTTGGCTACCATGGATCGCCATTCCACTCTGTTTCTTGCTTTGATGGTGCAGTTTGTCATAGATTGACTTGCCCATCTTTTGGTGTTACTCATCCATGTTAGTCTTGATCTGCCTCTGCTTCTTTTACCTTTTATTTTCCCTTCTAATATTACTTTTAGTAGACTGTTGTGTCTTTTAACATGCCCCAACAATTTCATTTGTCTTGTCTTAATTGTATTTAGTAGTTCTCTTTTTATTTTCAGTTGTTTTAAAACTTTATCGTTTGTTATCTTTTGTTTCCATCCAATTCTACCTATTCTTCTATAAATCCACATTTCAAAGGCTTCAATTTTCTGTTCTGTTTTCTTGTCTAATGTCCATGTTTCTGCACCATACAGGAATATTGAGAAAATGTAACATTTTGCCATTCTTAGTTTCAGCCCAGCTGATATTTGTTTTGTTGTTAGTATATTTTTCATGGCATTAAAATTACTTTTTGCCATACCTATTCTTTTGTTTATTTCATTTGTACATTTTCTATCACTGGTTATAGTGTGTCCCAGGTAGTTGTAGCTCTGAACTGTCTCCAGATATATTCCTTCAACTTTGAAATTTAATTGTAGGTCTTGAGAATTTTCTTTGTTTATAATCAGAGTTTTAGTCTTTTTGATATTCATTTCTAGTCCATATTTTTTGCTTGCTATGTTTATCACATTAAGCAATTGTTGTAGGTCTTTAGGATTTTCTGCTAGTAGAACAGTATCATCAGCATATCTCAGGTTATTGATTATCTTTCCATTAATGTTTAGGCCTGGTATCTCTGAGATGTTTTTAAAGATTTTCTCAGTGTATAGATTGAACAAGCTTGGTGATAGGATGTATCCTTGTCTTACTCCTCTTTTTATATCAATGGGTGTAGAGTTCTCCTTGTTATATTTTATTATTGCTGTTTCCTCCCAGTACAAATTACATATTAGTCGTATGTCTGTGTCGTCCAGATTTATATCTTTTAGGCAGTCGTTAAGTTGATTATGATGTATTCTATCAAATGCTTTGGTGTAGTCTATGAAGCAGGCATATATTGGTTTGTTTACTTCTATGTTCTTTTCAATCAATGTCCTCATGCTTCTTTTGTCCCACTGTTTTTGCTGAATCGAAATTGCTGCTCAACTAACTCAGTCTTAATTAATTTTATTCTGAATCCTTCCATGTATAACTTTTAGTAAATTTTTGGTTACCTGGCTCATTAGGCTTATTGTTCTAAAATCACTGCATTCAACTGCACCATTCTTTTTAGGTAATGCAATGAAAGTTGATGTTTTCAGTTCATTTGGTATGTATCCTGTATGGTATATGTCATTGCATCATCAAGCACCATACATTTACTATGACGATCATCATTTTCAGGAGGACGTGATCTTCCGAGCAATGTGATGGATAGGCGGCAGGAACCATTGAAGGCTATGTCTGCAAAGTGTTCCTTGTTGCAGTTTCCTCATGTTCCAAGTCCGGCTTGTTGCAGGAGCTACTGAGTTAAGTGCTCTGTGCACACCATGAGCTGTGTGTCTCATCCATTTTGATCATGTTTTGATACTCCAATTGTGTACAATGAATGATGATATCGTATGACAGGGAACAGTTGGCTGTGTTCACTTTCTGTGCGGTTTCGCCTTATGTCTTTTGGCGTGTGCTGAGACTGCTATGATGGGGACTACAGCTACCTTTCTTTGTTTGGGAGATGAGATAGTAATTCAGATGACTCCACTGGCACGGGCGGTTGAACAATTATGGATTTTAATTCGTTTGCAGTGATACCGGGGCATTCCAAAATCATAACTATAACCATAATAAACGACAATAAACAAACAGTGGACATAGACTCTAGATGTATTAAAGCATGTTAAAATGATTGACTATGTCAAAACTATTGACCAGATAGTACCATTACTAGCTAACAAAGAAATTCAACAGAAGCAAACAGCTTGCTTTCAACACAATCTTCATCCCAGCACTGTTTTATCAAAGTCAAACTTGAACATAAGATTCTAGAACTATTTCTTCTGCAGTATACATTTTTAGATGACAATAGGTTCAAAGAAAGCACTAGAAATATAAACACCCCATAAATTTAATGTGTCACAAATTAAATGTACAAAAGTAAATGATGTGCATTATCTTTCAGTGTATGAGAGACACTCACGGTGTAGCAATGAAGTATCTTCTTGATTTTCCAACTATGAATGACAGATCAAAATCTGGAGGGCACGAGCATATCTAAGATAAGTGCAATTAAAGAGCATCCATTGCACCAAGATCTCAACACAGGGAAAGGTGACAGATTATGAAGAAGCAAATCATGGGTGGGCCACACAGAAGATGTCATCAAACAGGTATGCGGGCTTACCAATATCAACATTGGCGAGGAGCTGATACAGGGACCTATATCATTTAGGGGCACATACCTGTGTATTGTCACATTCGATAGGAAATGCAGAATGCAGAGCCCTGTCATGGTTGCTGCAGAGGTTAATGCCTTCATCTGAGACAGTACTGAAGAGGAAGATGCAGTCATCTATACAGATGTATCCGTATTATGACATCAAAGGAGTGTATGGGCATTTACAGCACACCCTGCAGTTAGAACAGCCAAATATGACTACAGTGTATATATCATGACCATGAGTAGTATGACCATGGCAGTAATCAGGGCATTCATCTGGTTTGGAATCACAGGATTAATCCTGATTTCTAAGGTATTTGATGAGCATGATAAGAAAAGTGGACGCGTGCTTGATACAGAGTGGGTTGAGCCATTGCAGATGTCAACAAAATGCAGAACCATCTTTGTCTACTTCCTTCGACATTCGGGAGTCCAGGAAAATGAAAAATGAGCAAACAGGCCAGCTAGCTGTGCAGTTGTCAAAGATGGTCAACCTAGGGATCAGGCAAATGTCATTAATACCCTCTGAGGTGCAAGAGGGCCACACGACTTTGGCAACCATAAGTCCATATCACTCCATTGAATGAAAAAGATGGGAGTAAAGAAGGGTACAACCAGAAACGAGAGACTTAGTGGGCGTACAAGAGAACTCATAAACCAACATAGAGTTGGAGATGTCAGTCTCAGGATATTGGGACATGCTGAGAAGGGAATCCAAGCACCTACGGACATGTTTGGAGTACAATGATAATTCAATAACAAATTGAATGGTTTGGTCAAATAACAAGTCAAAAGCAACTAAACACAATTTACACAGCCATCAGCAAATGCCATGAGGACAATAAACTGACAGTACCCCCTCAAAAAAATATTAACAGACTGAAATTCAAATGAAGATGAAAAAAAGAAGACTTCAATCACATAATCTATATGTAATGTACAGTTCTTCTTTTGTGTATTCATAAACTATTTAAACATTAACATTTTGACAAAGGATTCTATATTTATGATGTTTGTGTATGAAAGTTCATCCTGCATTAGTACAACCAATCCTGCAAGCAGCAATCGATCTTTCAGACTTATGTCACTACTTTAAAGAACTTGTTTCAAAAATTGTATGTCAGTTAACTTTGAGAAGGATCTATAATGCAAGAATGATCCACAACAGAATTAAGAACAGGTTGTCCTTTGATGTGGAAATATGTATAGAAATGTATATAAATGCGCATGATGTTAGGCCATCATTTTTTACTCCAATTCCGAACACAGAAACACACAGTCGTCAGATTATCCCCGTCACACATCAAACAAAAGACCGTAAGATTAGTGTATGGCTGGTCTAGGGATATACGATGAGCCATTACGATGACATAGCACACACAACAATGTCTGCGCCCTTTAGATTCCTGATTACTCTAGTGAATGCAGCCTACGACGAACGAAACTTGGTGCAAATGCCCTAAAGAAATAAAACTGCGGTTGACTTGACGAAGCAGTTCACATTAATGAGTAACATGTAAATAACTTGCGTCAAGCAAATCCAACAATGGTCATGAACAGCACCAATGTGACGTAAAGCGCAGATCAAGTCTAGACAGTTGAAGGTCGCATTCACAACACTTGATTTGTCCAAAAATAATTTGGTGTACAATTCCGCTTTATCGGTGCAGATGTATTAAGTAAAACATCAATTTGACTTTAACGCAGAAAAGTGCAATGGAGAACCGAAATTAATCAAACCCAGAATGCTTTCTGCAGCGATCGAGAGAACGTGACCTAGTTCCACCATCTTAGAAATGGAAGTCCATTTTTTAAAATAGTTGCAGATAGGAAATTAAAATTTCTCCACAGCGATTAAAATGAAACGAATTTGGTTTTCTTTCCAGGGAGATGAATCAAGACTTCTATCTGAACTGCATATATGTTGTTAAATATTGAGAATTTGTCAATAATGTCATGTAAATGATAACAACATCATGTATGTCCTGTAGTTTTTTAGTTCATAGACATATTAAGAAGCCAGATAATTAAGGTTTATTAGTTTGTGAATAACAGTAGATGAATAAAAAGGGGTTAAATTAGACACGACGAACTGAAACATCAACAGGGAGAACACAAGTAGAGTATTTAAGTGAAATGACAGTAGAAATCTCTCTCTCTCTGCGTTCAGGACTCAATCAGAGTAAGGATTCCAGACTCTCATATGAAGTCAGCTGTCAGGCTAAGTGTGTTGATCGCCCCCACAGACAGAACATCACAATTAGAGTCTGTCAGATCCACTCTGACTGAACACCCGTTAATACGTTGCACTGTGTTCTGCGCCAGTGGCCAAGTGCATCCGATTTCAGCCAGCATTTTATTCGGGTTTGCTTTCCCTAGCCTTTGATTGTCCCCAATCTTCCTGCAAGGCAGCAGATTGTCTTTTCTGTAGGGGGATTTTGCCCTTAGATGGTAGGCCCTCCCAGGTTTACGAGCACCATCTGCCCAAGTCACTAGAGGTGACTAACACAGACATGCACACACAAAGATGTGAGATGTGACTAACACAGACACAGACACACAAAGATGTGAGATGTGACTAACACAGACATACACACACAAAGATGTGAGATGTGACTCACACAGACATGCACACACAAAGATATGAGATGTGACTAATACAGACATGCACACAGCGATACGAGGCATGACTAACACTGACACACATCAAGATATATGACACATGACTAACATAAACATGCACATAAAGATATGAGATATAACTGACATTGACATGCACACACAAAGATATGACACATGCCTAAAATAGACATGCACACAAAGATAAGAGATATGACTAACATAGATATGCACACACAAAGATATGAGATGGGACTAACATAGCCATGCACACACAAGGATATGAGATGTGACAAACACAGACATGCACACACAAAGATATGACATATGACTAACACTGGTACACACTAAGATATGAGATATGACTAAACACAGACACACATAAAGATATAAGGCATGATTAACACGGACACACCGAGATATGAGATATGACTAACATGACACACACCAAGATATGAGCCATGGCCAGCACACACAAGCTAAGATATGAGCCATGGCTAGGACAGAAACACAGCAAGATATGAGCCATGGCTTCACTAAAAAAACACCAAAAAATGAACCATGTCTAGCACAGAAACACATTAAAGTGCCCATATGCTTGGGCTTGTTGTAGTCGGCAGACTCTTCTGAACGTGGGAATCACAGGTTTCGTTAAACAGTTGTCCAGAGATTTGAGAGTGCAGTCTGACCCATAAAACGTTCTCTTGCATGTACAGATTCCCAATCGACTGTTGACAGGTGTCGTTGAAACAGTTGTCCGGACATTTGAGAGTACATATGATGTCACAGCCATCAGAACACATCTGTTCGCACTGTAGCCCAAAATTACCACCGGGACAAGTGTCATTACAGGTATAGCCAAGATGTTTACATTGTAGGCATTTTCCAGATTTTTCCTCAAATAAAGGACAGACACTGAGACAAGACCCGGAACAGTCGTGTCCATAGATCCCATGTGAATAGTTGCCGTGACAAGTACCGATGATGACATTGCAGCCTTTACTACACCCACTACACACTGCACAAAACGACCAAGAATGCTCGTCCAGACAATAGGTGTCTGTAAATGTTTGCACCTTACATACCGTCAGTGCACTGTATGTGAATATTAGCTAGCCGTGTGTAGAACAACCAGACTGTGGACATTTTGCTTAAGGAGAAGTGAATGTAGTTTAAAGGAACGAGTGGTGAGACTGGATCCTTAGTTTAGGAAGCTGGATGTTCTGTAATCATACTGTGGAGTGACAGTGAGCAGATTAGTGAGGAAGTGACTAATGATATGTTCCATGAGATGGATTTATGACGTGGACATTGCATTGGTTGTTAAGTTCTGTACCCTGTTCAGGGAATATGGACTGATTCAATGTGTGATGACCCTGAGATTAATTACAAATAGTAATGAGGTAACTGGAACCTCATTAGCTTTACATTGATACCCAAGCGATGATCCACGCTGACGGGATGGTGTATTGAGAACTTAAGTTAAGTGGACTGTGTAAATAAAGTATTTCTATTCTTATGTACAAGAAACTTTTGTTGCCTAAAGAAGTTTTGTTTTCTTGTAAGCAAGAAACTTTTGTTTCAAGCTAACCAAATACAAGGGATTCCAGGTCAGGCTGTATGCTGTGGAGGTCAGTGTCAGAGGACTCTAACCTCATCTTTCTATGACCTATTAAAGAAGCTAGGAGTTAAGGGGGAAATACGAACAAGAGCAATTAAGGCAATTGTTAAGTCAGCTGAACGAGCATTATGTTGGCTCTGTTGAAGTCAAAACATTTTTTTAAATCCCAGAATAATCCAAGGCTCAGATAATTAGGCGACTAATTTACACATCAACCACTCCTCACCCCCACCTAAATCAGTAGGACACTGATAGTTTAATCCTTGAATATCCAATGAGCGGATGATAAGCGATAAGTAACAACATCAACTGTGCATAAGCCGCCGCCACCTCTTCTTCCCCCCCGCCCCCTTTTTCAGGTTTGCAATACCAACAGTACAAAGGAATTGAGCTCTGAACCTAAATTATCGTTATCACCTATTTTCAGTTACCGACCTACACAACCGTGTCGAGTTTAACCATGACAAGAAGCAGCATATGTGCGAGTGTATATAAAAGGATGTTTCAAAATACTAGCAATTTTAAACTGTTACCATGAAGAGGACATCAATGTGCTAGGTTAAAGTTAAGACAAGTCATATACGACCAGGTATAAACAGTTGATTCAATCAGGAGTCTTGCACAGGATAAGTATAATTATTGTAGAATATATTGTAAGCCTTGGAGTTCAGTGTAGCAGGAGGTCATGATCCAGGCAAACCCACTGCCCCTAGAGTGTCAAGAAGCTAAAGGGCCAAAACATTTGCTCAACATCGGTCTTCTGATAATCAGATTACCTTCTGCTGCGAAGCTTTGTATAAAAAATATCCTATTACTTCATTTCTAATTGTGTCTCTCAAGCTGACTCCTATCACTTATCTGTCACACTTCATTTCAGTGGTATTTATCTTATTAATGCTCTAGAATCTAGCATCTAAATCTGACATTGATAGCACAAGGTTAGAATATAACACTTTTAGTAAATTACACACCTCATCTTTCCAGAAGTGCCTTTCCCTATAGTGAAATTCTGTTCTGAAGTCTTTATTTGGTGGGCCCATGGAGGTTTGACCCAGACGATGTCAGCAAAGTGTTTAGCATATGCTAGGGGAAGCAACCAGTTTTCAATGCTGAGTGACCTGAAACAAAAGAATGGTCTTGTAAGCACAACCACACTTGATACACGGAAGAGAAAGAAAATAAGAGCTTTCTCCGCGTCTTAAAAAAAAAAGAAAAGAAGCTCTGTCACGCAATGTGGCACATAAAGGGAATATGATACCCATATATTTTATAGACCTTCAGTACATTATAATATTCTACTATATTCTATTCATGGAATCTGTTGCATTGCAGTTGGGGCATTACCATATTCACTCCACTGCCCATTCCAGCATTTATCAAATTGTATGCAGACTGATTTTTCCTGTAGGGTGCTGAATGTAGATACATCTGCTTTTCCCACTAAGCACTCTGAATCGATCAGACCCTTTTTTACCTTCAGACTCCTCAGCCTCTCTCAATGTATTACATCATTGTCCCACTCATTCTCTAGACATTTCCTAGATTAGACCAACTAAGAGACTAACCACTGCCATCAAGCCTAGCCTGTAGTGATCTTTCTGAGCATACTCATTAAGTCACTGAGGAAACATGTATAAGTCTGTATCTCAAGCCATGCTAATGCTTTAGTAAAAGTAAAGTACCCCCCGTCACGCCAAGTGGCGTATAGGGAAATATGGTGTTAGTGACCCTATATTTTACAGACCTTCAGCACATGATTTTTGGGGTAATGTGGTCGGTATTACGCCCGTGCTGCTTTACTTTCCCAGAAAAAATCCGGTACCCATTTAAGGCTGGGTGAACCCGGAGCCGTCGGTTGGGATCGAACCCTACCCCTTGTCCGTAGTAGTCCAGTTCACTAACCACTGAGCTATCGCGGCTCCCACTAATTTTTAGGGAATTAGTAAAACCCAGGTGTCCTCGCCAGGGTACGAACCCCGGCTGTTGCCGTGGTAAGCCAACCAAATGCTTTAGTGACAACTATAATTTCCATGGTCAAACTACTTGGTCAGAGAAAAAAAATATAGCACAATTCACAATTCTAATTTCAACCTGAGCAGTGAAAGTCCACAAGGTCTGTATGTGGTGAAAACAGACCCATTTGTGTAAATGACTGCCACTCTGATGATTATACGAACATCAAGAGGCCTGCAATTCTTCCTCAATGACCAAGAGGTTTTGTTGTCTACACTCTCATTTCAATGTGATGATGGCAGGAAAGGATGCACTGCACTATGACAGCACTCATGTCTATTCCTCCCCAGGTTCTATGTCCTTGATTGAACAAACCTGCTGAACAATATCCATAGACTGTCCCATCCATGACATTCCTCTTTTTAGTCAGTGTTCTATTATTAGTCAAGCTATTAACTCTAGTATATCAAGTTTCAACAATGACTAAATTTAAATAAACCTCACATGTACCTTATTTGCCAAAAGATGATCATCTTGTAGATCCTTCATAGTTTCATTGTCATTTACTGTAAATCTGGTCAGCTTATTCTATTATCCGTTGTACTTTTAGAGGCTGGGTCAGAAGTTAAATTAACTTGAAGCAGAAATGTTTTGGTATTTTATGTTTTCCATGAGGAGACATATCAGATGGGCCCAAGGGTTTCGATATTGTTTGGGAAAGTACTGGGTCTCCAGTAGTTAGTTCATTGGCAATTGCAGCGAAGTTGCTCCTCTTTAGTCGTACAATTCCTGAACCAGTAATTCTTTGGTGCAAGGGGTGGCTAAGGAGCCTTCTATATTTCTCTGCTTGTTGGAATACTTTAGTGACCCGTCTGTCATCTAAGGGTTGTAAACCTCTTACTTTTTCTAGAGTCTTGATAGGTGTAGATTTCATAGCACCAGTGATGACATGGGCAGCGTGGTTCTGTGTTCTGTTAATTTTGCTAAGGTGTGATTTGGAAGCCATAGTCCAGGCTGTGACTCCATACTCTAGGACTGGTCTGACTCTTCCTACGTATAGTCTTTTCAAAATATTGCTGTCTGCCCCCCCCCAGTCCGTTCCTGCCAATTTCTTCATAATATTTATACGTTTTCTGGCCTTTTTCCTTGCTCTGTCTATATGATTTTTCCAAGTCATTCTGCGATTCATGGTGATGCCAAGATATGTTGGGTTTTGGTCAATAGGGAGTGTATGGTCTTTTATCTTCAAGTTTGCAGAAAGTGTGTTTCTTGATAGGCTGAAAATTGTATATGTAGTTTTTTTTTTCGTTGATTGGTAAGAACCAGGTGTTCGTCCATTTTTCAAGTTCACCTAGGGCATCTTGCATCCTGGGTCCAGCCACCAACATACTTTCCTCGCGAGCCCATAATGCCAGATAATCTGCGTATATTGCTGAGTGTATTCTGGGTGGAATGTCCATTACGATATCATTTATGAAAATTAAAAAGAGTGTTGGGGACAAGACTTCGCCTTGTGGGACACCTTGTTCGATAGAGACCTTCTTACTTAGTTGACCTTGAACTTGTACTCTGGCCATTCTATCCTGAAGGTATTGAGAGACCCAATTGAATAAACGACCCCGGATGCCAAGTCTAAAAAGCTTGTTCTTTAAACCCTCTCGCCAAACCCTATCAAAAGCCTTCTCCATGTCGACCCACACTGCCAGTGTGTGTTTCTTTTCTTGTAGAGCATCCTCTATTTCCTGTGCAATGTAGGTGACCAGGTCTTCATTTGATCTGTGCTGACGGAAGCCTCTTTGTTGTGGTACAATTTGTTGTTTTGTCTCCAAATGCCACATAAGCCTTCTGTTAACCTGCCTTTCCATGAGTTTACTCAGGCAGCACAGTAGGCTAATTGGTCTATAGCTACATGGGTCTAGTGGGTCTTTTCCACGCTTGAGAATGGGCACCATAATAGCTTCTTTCCAGATTGCCGGCACATGACCTCTCTTCCAGCTAGCATTTATTATTCTTAGAAGCTGGCTCTTGGCTTTCTGTCCCAGATTTAGAAGCATTTCGTTGGAGATTCCATCTTTACCAGGGGAACTTTTGAGCTTCAATCCTTTGAGGGCAACATCTAATTCATTTGGGGTAAAGATGGTCGTCTGATGCTCTTCTGATGCTAAAGGCATGTGTTTTGCATCTTGGTTTTCCCGTCTTGCAGCTTTCGGTTTGTCTATTGGAATGTTTATTCTACTAATGTTTTTGTAAGTCTCTATCAGTAGATTTGCTGCCCTTTTGCCTGTGAGGATGTTCTGATTGTGTGCTAATGATATTGGAGGTCGGCAGTTGTTTTCGTCGCTCAGGCCTTTCGCAAGTTTCCATAGTTTATGACCATTTTTGTCTAGATTAAGGCTCTCTGTTTTGTCTGTCCAGCTCTGTCTTGCTGATATCATGACCTCACGTCTGTATTTGGCCGAAGCTGCTTTGTAGGCAATGTTGCTCTCTGTGCTGTGTGATGTTTCAGCTAGTTTTCTGGCAGAGTCCAGTTCCTCTTCTAGTCTTTGTATTTCCTTGCTCCAGTATGGCTTGTAGTTTCTTCTTGCTCCTCTAGGAATGGATTCTTTAGCAGCTCTCAGGATTCCATTTGTTAACTGCTCTATCATATTATTGACCTTCTTTTCGTGGGTCTTGATAGGCGCAGTATATGCATCAGTGAGCCTTGAAAACTTTGCCCAATCTGCTCTCTTATAGTTCCAGCGGGGAAAGGTATCTGCAACTCCTGTTTGTGAGCAAGAGTCACTGAAAGTTTGACTGGTTTATGGTCACTATCTCCGAGTTGGTTCAGCATTTTTCTGGTTATTTTGATAGATATGTCTCCAGTTGCAAATGCTAGGTCGGGAGTGGAAGTTTGTTTTCCATCTTCTTGAGTAGAAGGTTGGGGGGTCCTCCCTAGAGTTTATGAGGAATAGGTTGTTGTCTACTTCCCATTCTTCCACTTCTTCACCTCGAACATTGGACTCCTTATATCCCCATCTTTCAGAGTAGCTGTTAAAGTCTCCTACTATCAGACACTTTGATGGTGTTATTTCCATTGACTCCAGTTTCAGTAATTTGTTATTTGGACAGTATATATTAAATATCTTTATACTAGCGGAGTTAATGCATAGATCTGTACCAATGATCTCTGCCTCTCTGTTTGTGACTACACCTATCAGTTTTGCTGGGATGGAATTTTTAATAAGTATAAGAATTCCACCCTTGTGACCTTCCCTGTCTTGTCTAAATGTTTGGTAGCCCCTGATCATAAATCTGTGCTGAGGGTTAAGATGAGTTTCCTGGATGCAGGATTTCTGAATTGAGCAAATGATTAAATTATCAATGATAAACAGCTGTGTTAATAGTAAGGATCAACTGTCCGGAAATGCATTCTAAATAATAAATAATACTTACTCTTTTTCATAGTTGTGGCTTTGTGTTGTTCTTAATAGTTTACTCTTAATAGTTTTTAACTTCTGGAACATAGGTCTTCAAAAAACACTTTTTGCCTTTTGGTGTTATTCTCTTAAGATTGTTCTATGTTGTCTCCCTTATCTTCATCTCTGCTTTCACCTGTTTTCTCCAAATATATTTTGGCATTCACCTTTGTCTCCTCCGCTGAAGATTAAAAAAGAACTTGTCGCGTAATACTCTCAAATGGCTTCCGCTGTGTGTGGTAATGGCTAATTGTGTCTTGGTTACTTTATATGCTCAAGAAATAATGTTTCACAATAGTGTCTCCTTGATTCTAAGTCACAATACACAATAAATTACATACTTATTTAGCAATACTTTCCTAAATGTAAAATTAATTATATGTGTATTGTACCTACTCATATAGCAATTGCGGTTGAAAGACAGTGTCTGCTTGCATGTTGATAGGTATCAGCATATCTGGATGAGAGTCAAAATGAATTATGGGAATGCCTGAATATGGCAGGAGCTTGGATCCAATGGCTCGATGTAAAAATGGAACAACCTAAATGAAGATGAAAATAATCCAGCACATAAAACACTCCTCTTGCTATAATAAGGTAATAATACTACTTTCTAGATGCTCATTTGATTATCAAATATCGTAACATGCAAGCAGTAATAGATAGCGTGGAGAGATAAGCTACAACTTCACAATTTTAAAAATATTTTCTCTTTCTCTCTCTATCTGTATGTGTGTGTAATTCATCTCTGCTATATATTAAGGCTTTACAATGGCAAAACAAGGCAAATGAATTTAAATATTTGGGAACTTTGTTAACCTCAGACCGAAGATGTACAAAAGAGGTAAGATGTAGAATGAATCAGCTTTCCAAAAAATTAGGAAGATACTATGCAATCCATTTCGAACAATAAAAACAAGAAAAAGAGTTCTTAAATGTTATGTAGAGCCAGTCTTAACATATGGATGTGAATCATGGACAATAGGACAACAGACAAAAAAAATCACTGGAGTCTGTAGAAATGTGGTTTTACAGAAGAATGTTGTGAATACCATGGACAGCTAAGAAGAGTAATCTCTCTCTCTCTCTCTCTCTGCGATCAGGACTCAATCAGAGTAGGATTCCAGACTCTCACATGAAGTCAGCTGTCAGGTTAAGTGTGTTGATCCCCACAGACAGAACATCACAATTAGAGTCTGCCAGATCCACTCTGATTGAACACCCGTTAAAAACGTTGCACTGTGTTCTGCGCAAGTGGCCCAGTGCATCCGATTTCAGCCAGCATTTTATTCAGGTTCGCTTTCCTTAGCCTTTGATTGTCCCCAATCTTCCTGCAAGGCAGCAGATGATCTTTTCTGTAGGGGGATTCTGCCCTTAGATGGTCGGCCCTCCCTGGTTTACGAGCACCATCTGCCCGAGTCACTAGAGGTGACTAAAACAGACATGCACACCTCATCAAGGCCAGCTCCTTGTCGTGGGGATGGGGCTTAACAGTCACCAGGGACTGAAAACTAAGACTGGCCAGGCCTTCCTACAACCGAGCAAGACCACAGTCTGCTCTAGCAAGTTCAAGTGCTGAAGTCGGAGGCAACCAGCCAAAAGGCGCACAACAATCAGGATGCCACGCACTCAACGCAAATGGAAGTATGTCTATAACCGCAAATCAATATGGCACTCGTCATGTGATGGACACTCAGGCAGGTGCAGCGCCGGGCCCTCAGCCTCGTTAGGGCCCAACTTCTATTACTGGATGTCCTTCTCAACCGCTTTGTGGAGTCAGATAGCGAGAGAATAGAGCTACTGGCCCATCCAAAATAAGACCACTCAAAATAATGCACTGGAATGCTGAAGGCATCAACAGCAAAAGAGATGGGTACAGTAAAAAGATAGAATTAGAAAATATCCTGCATGAAGAACAAATAAGCATATGCTGTTTGCAGGAAACCCATCTAAACAACGACATAGCCTTGAAGATTAGGGGATACCAATGCTACCGATCTGACAGAAAAAACAGACAAAAGGGCGGAATACTGACACTTGTAAGGAACAACATTAATGCATGTCAGATTGAAGTGTATATGGATGAGGCGAAATATCAAATACTGCACCTCAGGACAGGAAATACAGACTTCCATCTACTTAACTACTACTGTCCGAGTGACCGCCCACTAGCACTAGACACAATTACATTAAAAGAAAGAATAATTGTATGTGGAGACTTTAACGGCCGTTCACAGAGCTGGGGCTATGAACATATGGACAAGAGAGGCGAAGAGCTTGAAAATTGGCAGGACGACAATGGGCTTATACTATTAAACCAGGCAACAGATCCACCAACATTCTATTCCAGATCATGGCATACCACATCTACACCAGACCTTGCTTTCCATTCACCAGACCTGGATTGGAATATCACATGTATTGTGGGGAAACAACTAGGAGGCAGCGACCACAGACCTGTCTTTTTAGTGGTGCAAAATGAGGCCGCCAGGGAGAGCAGCACTCTCTCCAGATGGAATTACAAAAAGGCAGACTGGAAAATGTATCAACACTACACCAGACAATACCTAGAGGGGCACGGAAACACTACAAACCATACTGGAGTAGTGAACTAGAGCAACTGTACAATGACATGGAAACATCTCGAAAGCAAGCAGAAAATAACCCTTGCCAAGAACACCACAATAACTACCAGCATGCTAAAGCCAAATTTCACTGGCTAAACTACAAGCCAGACGGAGAAGCTGGAAAGAGAAAACAGAGTCCTTGAATCTTGAACGAGACACAAGAAAAGTGTGGAAGCTTGTAAAACAGCTGAATGATGAGGGTACAGAAAGGAACACCAAAATTACACTGAAGAAGGATGGAAACATTCTAACAGGTAAACATGCAGCAAATTACTTTGCAGACTACTTTGCAAATGACAATAATATTGAAATTAGCCTAGAGAAACGACAAGAGACCCGTTTAAAACAACAAAATGCAAGACAAGAAGAGACCACACATGAAGTCATGGAAATACCCATTACACAAAGAGAGCTAGAGCTGGCAATATCCAAATTAAAAATGAAAAAGTCACCAGGCAGTGATGGAGTGTCCAATGAAATGATTAAGAACTTGGGAACTGCAGCTAAAGCAAAACTACTGCAGATCTACAACATTTGCTGGATCACAGGTAGAGAGATGGAGAGAAGCAATTATGATACCATTACTAAAGCCAGGAAAAGATGGTTCAACGACATCCAGCTATAGACCAATCAGCCTTACAAGCTGTTTGTGTAAAACAATGGAACGTATAATCAATCTCAGACTGCAGTGGTACATGGAAAGTGAAAATCTCCTTGTCCCACAACAAGCAGGCTTTAGACAGTGTTACTCTACCGAAGATCAGGCAACCTATCTTTCCCAGGAAACTGAAGATGCGTTTCAAGAAAAGAAACTGGTACTAGCAGCATGGATAGACCTAAAGAAAGCATTTGATAAGGTATGGAATGAAGGGCTTTTGAAGAAACTGAGAAATTATGGAGTAAATGGCAGGATGTACAAATGGGTCAAAGCATACCTGCATAACAGGAGAGCCAGAATGCAACTGGATGGTCTTAAGAGTAAAAAGGTCTTATTGCGCCAGGGCGTTCCACAGGGAGGGGTACTATCTCCAACACTTTTTCTGATCTACATCAATGAACTAGTTACTGAACTACCACATGGCATCAAAGTGGCAATGTATGCAGATGACTTGGTAATGTGGTGCACAGAGGAGTATGCAACAGTGGCCTCCAAATTGCTACAAAGAGCTATGAATGCACTGAATTCATGGACAAATAGATGGTGTATCAGCATCAATACAGACAAATGCAGTACTACACTTTTCACACTCTCCCCAAAACAAAAAGCAGGAGCCATATACATAAACAATGAGCCTGTGAAAGAAGACATACAAGCTACATATCTCAGAGTTACATTTGATAACAAACTATCTTGGAAACAGCAGATAAATAAGGCAACCCAAAAAGCAAGGAGGAAATTGGCTATTCTAAGAAAGTTGTGTGGAACCACATGGGGTGCGAGTGGGAAAATACTCAGTCAAGTTTACCAACAGAGTATACGCCCACATTTAGAATATGGATCATCCGCATGGTGCTCAGCATCAAACACCACATTGCAAGAACTGGATAAAGTACAAAACCAGGCACTTAGGGTCATCACAGGAGCAATGAAATCAACAGCAATATTGGAGATGGAGAAATTGTGGAGGATACCAGCACTGAGAGAACGGAGAGACACAAAGGTGCTGATACAGGCAGAAAAATTTGTATGCATGCCGAGACATCCAATGAAGGACTGATTCCAAAATCTTGCATTGGGACGACTTAGAGAAGCAGTTTTATCCACCAAGCCAAGCGTATTAGTAGACAAACACCAGACATGCCAAGAGTTGTTAACCCCCTACTGCCCATACCAGAACAGACTCCCTGGACATATGAATCAGGATTATCAGTTCAAATACGGACAGAAGTGAAAGGAATAGTTGACAAAGAGGAACAGAATAGTCTACAGCGAAAAACAATAACTCTCAGTTTCCTGGATGAAGAATACCCACAAGACCTATGGATCCGTGTGTACACAGATGGATCAGCACAGAATGCAGTAAAGAATAGGGGAGCAGGTGCATATATAGAGTACCCAAATAACACTAGGGATATGAATAAAATAGCAACAGGGAAATATTGTCACAATTATGATGCAGAAATACAAGCAATAAAGTTGGCAATAGAAAAACTGCTGAACAGTAATCTTAGCCCACAGCTTGTAGTGTTTTTGACAGATGCAAGATCAGTACTCCAGGCACTACAATCCAGAAAATTACCACATCTGCAGACCTTATTGACTGAACTCTGCAAGCACCACAGGGTTGCCCTGCAGTGGATCCCGTCTCACTGTGGAATACCAGGAAATGAGAAAGCAGATCAGTTGGCAAAGGAAGGTTCAACAGGCACACAACTAGATACACCGGTTACATACCATCATAAGAAACAGATAATCAAATCAATCAGAGGACCACAAGCCCCAAATCAGGATGCCTTTCATAATATGAATAGATATGAACAAGTTATCATTATACGCCTAAGAACAGGACACAATTGGCTCCATAGTCACATGTATACAAAATTCAAGATCGGCACATCAACTACTTGTACATGTGGACAGGCACCCCAGACTGCTGAACACATACTTCAAGACTGCACTGAATATAGTAGACTGAGGAAAATCCATTGGACCATAGATACAACACTACAGACAAAACTATATGAGCCACTGCAAGAATTACAAAAGACAGTAAAATTCATACAGGAAACGACATTGCTGATATAGACAATACTTCGAGCGAACGAAAGATAGATAGATAGACATGCACACACAAAGATATGAGATGTGACAAACACAGACATGCACACAGCGATATGAGGCATGACTAACACTGACATACATCAATATATATGACACATGACTAACATAGACATGCACATAAAGATATGAGATATGTCTGACATGGACATGCACACACAAAGATATGAGATGTGACTAATATAGCCATGCACACGCAAAGATATGAGATGTTACTAGCATAGCCATGCGCACACAAGGATATGAGATGTGATATATCATGCACACAAAGATATGAGATATCACTAACCCAAACATGCACACACAAAGATGTGACACATGACTAACACAGATACACACTAAGATATGAGATGTGACAAACACAGACATGGACACAGCGATATGAGGCATGACTAACACTGACATACATCAATATATATGACACATGACTAACATAGACATGCACATAAAGGTATGAGATATGTCTGACATGGACATGCACACACAAAGATATGAGATGTGACTAACATAGCCATGCACACGCAAAGATATGAGATGTTACTAACATAGCCATGCACACACAAGGATATGAGATGTGATATATCATGCACACAAAGATATGAGATATCACTAACCCAAACATGCACACACAAAGATGTGACACATGACTAACACAGATACACACTAAGATATGAGATATGACTAAACACATACACACATAAAGATATGAGACATGATTAACACGGACACACCAAGATATGAGATATGACTAACGTGACCCACACCAAGATATGAGCCATGGCCAGCACACACACACACACACACACACTAGCGATGGCTAGCACAGAAACACATCAAGATATGAGCCATGGCCAGCACAGAGACACATCAAGATATGAGCCATGGCTTCACAGAAAAACACCAAGAAATGAACCATGTCCAGCACAAAAACACATTAAGGTATCCATATGCTTGGGTTTGTTGCAGTCGGCAGACTCTTCTTAACGTGGGAATCATCGACATACGAGACGCAGGCCCCAATTAACTTTTCACAGGTTTCGTTCAAACAGTTGTCCGGAGATTTGAGAGTGCTGTCTGACCCGTAGAACGTTCCCTTGCATGTACAGTTCCCGATTAACTGTTCACAGGTGTCGTTGAAACAGTTGTCCAGACATTTGAGAGTGCAGTCTGACCCGTAGTACGTTTCCTTGCACGTACAGTCTGTACTTTCCAGGTCACATATGATGTCACAGCCATCAGAACACGTCTGTTTGCACTGTAGCCCAAAATTACCATCGGGACAAGTGTCATTACAGGTGTAGCCAGGATGCTTACATTGTAGGCATTTTCCAGATTTTTCCTCACATAAAGGACAGACACTAAGACAAGACTCGGAGCAGTTGTGTCCATAGATCCCATGTGAACAGTTGCCGTGACACATACCGATGATGACGTTGCAGCCTCTGCAACACCCACTACACACTGCACAAAATGACCAAGAATGCCCGTCCAGACAATAGGAGTCTGTAAATGTTTGCACCTCACATGCCGTCAGTGCACTGACGGCCTGCGAAATGGTCGGTGAGAATTCAATCTTAATGTGTGCCATTGTCGCTTGTGTGGTGACTACAATAGTGTTCAAAGAAATATTTGGGTATGATTTGAGAGCCACATTCCGACCTCCGCCAATGTAGATGGAGCAGATATTTGCAACTATCGCCCCTTCAATCCGTAACTTGTTGAAGAAGAGTAATGAAAATGTTCTGAAAGAAGTCAAAGCAAAAAGAGAGGTAATTTCCAATATTAGGAAGAAACAATCATCATTGTTTGGCCATGTAATGAGAAGAGAACAACTGGAATATATTGTAACAACTGGAAAAATTGAGGGATGAAGAGATAGAGGGAAGCAAAGAGAAAAAATACCAGACTGCTTAAGAAAATGGCTTGGCAGAAAATCAACAACAGAAATGATAAAGAACTGTCGAGATCAAAAGTTGTGGAGAGACATGATGACCTACGCCAGTAGGCCCGGTACTTGATGATGATAGCAAAACATGGTAGAGAAAAGACTCATGAAAAAGATGGAAAACCCTGTGGATCAATGGAGCTGACTTGTTCATTCTGCGTTTGTCAAACATTGGGTAGAAACAGGAGAAATTTAAAAAATAGAAAAATATGGTATCTTCTTCTTCTTCTACTTTTTTAGCTCCCTGTGGAGCATAGGTCTTCAACAAACACTTTCCAAGTTGTTCTGTTTTTTGCCATTCTTTTAAGATCATTCCATGTCTTCCCCATCATCTTCATCTCTGCTTTTATCTGTCTTCTCCAAGAATTCTTTGGTCTTCCTCTGTTTTTTCCCCTGGGGATTCCAAAAATGGGCCTGTTGTGTAATACTCTCAGTTGGCTTCCGCAGTGTGTGTCCTATCCAGCGCCATCGTCTTCGCTGTATCGCTTTATCCACTGGTATTTGACTGGTACATTTCCATAATTCTATATTAGTGATTTTGTCCTGCCATTTCCATCCTTTTATTCTGCGTAAGCATCCATTAATGAAAGTCTGTATCTTCATGATTGTCAATTTTGTTGTTCTCCATGTTTCATAGCCATATAATAGGACCGACTTAACATTTCAGTTAAAAATTTTTATTTTTGTCTTTAACCTAATTTCTTTGGATTTCCATCCAAAGGAAAGCTCCTCTTGCTTTTGATATCCTTATTTTGGTATGATTTTCTGTTCCTCCCTTTTTGTCCATATTACTGCCAAGATATATGTCTCTCTCTCTCTCTGCGATCAGGACTCAGTCAGAGTAGGATTCCAGACTCCCACATGAAGTCAGCTGTCAGGTTAAGTGTGTTGATCGCCCCCACAGACAGAACGTCACATTTAGAGTCAGCCAGATCCACTCTGACTGAACACCCGTTAATACATTGCACTGTGTTCTGTGCCAGTGGCCCAGTGCATCCGATTTCAGCCAGCATTTTTTCAGGTTTGCTTTCCTTAGCCTTTGATTGTCCCCAATCTTCCTGCAAGGCAGCAGATTGTCTTTTCTGTAGGGGGATTCTGCCCTTAGATGGTCTACCCTCCCAGGTTTACGAGCACCATCTGCCCGAGTCCCTAGAGGTGACTAACACAGACATGCACACACAGAGATATGAGATGTGAATAACACAGACATGTACACAGCGGTACGAGCCATGACTAACACCTACACACATCAAGATATATGACACATGACGAACATAGACATGCATATAAAGATATGAGATATGACTGACTTAGACATGCACACACAAAGATATGACACATACCTAACATAGACATACACACAAAGATATAAGATATGACTAACATAGGCATGCACACACAAAGATATGAGATGTGACTTACATAGCCATGCACACACAAGAATATGAGATGTGACAGACACAGACATGTATGCACAAAGATATGAGATATGACTAACATAAACATGCACACAAAGATATGAGATATCCCTAACCCAGACATGCACACACAAAGATATGACACATGACTAACACAGATACACACTAAGTTATGATATATTACTAAACTCAGACGCACATAAAGATAAGAGACATGATTAACACAGACACACCAAGATATGAGATATGACTAACATGACACAAATCTAGATATGAGCCATGGCTAGCACACACACACACACACACATAAGCTAAGATTTGACCCATGGCTAGCACAGAAACACCCCATGATATGAGCCATGACTAGCACAGAAAAACATTAAGATATGAGTCATATCTTCACGGAAAAGCACCAAGAAACGAGCCAAGTCCAGCACATAAACACATTGAGGTATCCATATGCTTGGGTTAGTCTGCAGGATCTTCTTAACGATATATGTAAGATTGTACATTGTATATGTAAGATCTAGTAGAGGTATTTCTCCTAATTTTATCTGGTTATTGCCAACTGCATTAATTCTCATAATGCTGGTCTTATCTCTATTAATCTTCAGTCCTAGCTGTTGTGATCTCTCATCAAGTATGCTCATTTTATCCTGCATCTGTTGATGGCTGTGTGAAAGAAGAGCTATGTCATCAGCAAAGTCTAAATCATCAAGTTGCTTGGTCAGTGACCACTGGATTCCATTTCTGTTGTTTTGAGTTATTTTCATAATCCAATATATGGCCAGTAGAAAGAGAAATGGAGACAGAAGGCATACCTGCCTTACTCCTGCTCTTATTTCAAATGCTTCTGTAAGCTATCCTTCATGCACCACACTACATTTCATTCCTTCATACATTGTTTTTATCAGGTTAATAAACTATATGGGGATTCCATAATGACTCAGCAACTTCCAAAGCATCCCTCTGTCTAAACTATCAAATGCCTTTTCACAATCTATGAATCCAATATAAAGTGGGGATTTTAAACTTTGTTCAACTATTATACGTAGAGTTTAACCTGACAGCTGACTTCATGTGGGAGTCTGGAATCCTACTGTGACTGAGTCCTGATCGCAGAGAGAGAGAGAGAGATATGTAGAGTAGTTATTTGATCAGCACATGATCTGTTCTTCCTAAAACCTGCTTGTTCATCTCTCAAATGTTTCTCCATGGCCTCATTTAGTCTGTCCAGAATAATTCTGCTTAATATTTTTCCTGGCACTGATAGTAGCGTAATTCCCCTTAATTTGTGCACTCCTGTAAACTTCCTTTCTTTGGTAGTTTGATCATATAACCTTCTTTTCAGTCTTTAGGTATTTCTTCCCTCTCCCAAATTTTATCTAATAGATTATGTAACATCTTGGTAGAGGTGTTAATATCTGCTTTGATGGCTTCCGAAGGAATTTCATCTGGTCCTGTGGCTTTACCATTTTTGAATAGCTTGATGGCTTTAATTATTTCTTCTTTGCTTGGTTTTCCACAGTTAACGTGTAACTCTTCTTCTGCTGGCAGTATATCTGGAGGATTATTTCAGCTGGGTCTGTTCAAAAGTTCTTCAAAGTGCTCTTTCCATCTCTCCATTTGTTCCCTTATATTACTAAGCAGATTTCCTTTCTTATCTTTAATAAAGGCATTGTTCTGTCTCTATTTCCACTTAATTTCTTTGTGCTGTTGTACAGTTCTTTCATATTCCCTTTATTTGCTGCTTCTTCTGCCTCTTTAGCTAGTTCATCTATATATTTCCTCTTATCCCTTTTAATGCATCTTCTCACTTCTTTGTTCACCTCTGTGTAAGCTTCCTGTGTCTTGGCTTTATTACTTCTCGTTTTGCTTTTATTTATGTCTGCTTTCTTGTTCTTTCTTTCTTTAATTTTCAAAATATGGTATGGTTAAGCTAATTAATGGACGACACAAATTTAAACAACGTTTCGGCTCAAAAGGCCAGCAGGAACAATAAATGACAGACAGATATGTAAGTAAATAAAATTAGCCCTACATAGAATCTTCCCAGCCCTTTGAGATAAACTGTGGAGTCAAACAAGGATGTGTCCTTGCCCCTATTCTATTCAAAAATATTTTTTCACTGCCCTTCTACACAATGTATTTGAAACCGCCTCTCTAGACATCTATATCCGTACAAGATGGCTCCGTATTCAAAACTAGCACGCCTGAGGTCCAAATTTTAAACAACTGAGACCTTAATCAAGGAGCTTCTATTCAATGATGATGCAGCACTGGTTGCTAATGATGAATCCATCCTCCAGTCAATGATTGACAATCTAGCTAGATCATGTGATTTATTCTCCCTGTCAATATGTATACAGAAGACTGTGGTGCTTCAACAAGGTGTAGCCAGTCCCACAGTTATATCATTAAATAATACACATCCTTGAATCTGTGAGAAAGTTCATCGATCTTGGTTCTACGGTTACAACCACTATCTCCCTTGAAGCAGAAACAAATTCCCAAATCGGAAAGGCAGATTCCACATTTGGCAAACTGAAAGCTAGAGCAAGAACAGAACCAACACCAAATTAACACTCAGGACTAAGATTCAAATTTACCAAAGTTGTGTGCTTAGTGCACTTCTATATGGATCAGAAACTTAGATTACCTATGCATGTCGGGAGAAAAGGTTAAACAACTTTCATGTGTGTTGCCTTTGAAAGATTAAGAACATCAAATGGCAGGACAAAGTAACCAACTCGAATGTCTTACAACGAGCCGAACTCCTATCCGTCATGGCACGCTTACGAGTTTTATACTTAGGTGGTTGGGTCATGTAAAAAGAATGACAAACATTTGTATTCCCAAACAATTATTGTATGGCAAACTTAAGAATGGAAAGAGACCAAAGGGCAGACCAGTGCTGAGATATAAGGATGTTTGCAGGGCTTCCTTGAATGAACTCTCTATCAGTGAAAGAAACTGACAAAATATGGCTGCAGATCGTAGCACATGAAGAACAAAAATTAAATATGGCACATCAACTTTCGAGGCAATGCTGACATCAACTTCAGAAGACAAAAGGTGCAGAAGAAAGGAGACAAGGCCAGGCACCATGAAAACATTTTGTTCCTTCTGTGGATGCATCTATCTATCCAATATTGGCAGTTTCAGCCATGAGAGAAGCTGTTCAGTAAAGCAGCATCCAGCATAAGACACTAATATTTTTACCAATAGGGCATAGACTCTTCCCCTATTTCAAAATTTTCTTTCTAGCAGTCTCAATCCTTGCAAAGATTTTTATCAAATCTCACTATTTGTTTCTATTCTGTGCAAGAATCTCAATCTCATTGAGGGAGCCGATTCCTGCAGCCTTTACCCCCGATCAATGTTCTAAGTGTTTCTCTGGGTTGGCCTCTTTTCCTCTTATTTTCCCACATGAAGGCTTGCTTTGTTATTCAGACTCTTCCCATCACATGTCCAACATATATCCAACATCTTTTCTTTATTACCGATGATATTAGTGGTTGATTGGCAATTTCTCTAATTTTATTGTTTGTTTTGAATTCATTCCATGCTATACCAAGTGTTTTCCTTTGAGATTTATTTTCAAATCCGTTCAACTTTGTTTCTGGGTATTTTGTTGTTCTCCAGCTCTCGCATGCATACGTAAGAGTTGATAGTACGTTTGATTTGAATAGTCTAAGTTTTATTTTTGTGCTGATGAGATTTTCCACAACTTTTCAAGGTTTCTGAAAGACATTGCTGCTTTAGTTATTCTGATTCTAATTTCTTTACTAGTATCCCCTTCCTGATCAATGTGACTTCCAAGATAGATAAAGTGATCGATCTCTTCCGCTGTTTTGTTTTCCATGTATATTCTTTCATCTGTTGGAACCAAGCTTTTCATGACTTTAGTCTTTTCATGATTGATCTCAAGCTCTATTTTACTGGCTGTTGATAAGTGCATTTCTGTTTTCTGGCATCGTTTTAATCTAGCTGCTGATGACGTCTATGTCATCAGCAAAGTTGATTTGTATTGTAGATTATTAAAAACCACACAACACAACGCAACTATGCCCACTTAACAGGTGATTAAGAGGAATAGAAGTCACATCATCATCATGTGCCATACCGGTTGGCGTAGGTGATCATGTCCCTCCACAATCTTCTATCTACAGTGCATCGTATCAGTTCTGTTGTTGACTGTTTTCCATGCCATGACACCAAGCTATCCAGTATTTTCTCTCTTTGTCGTCCGCGATCTCTCTTTCCTTTTATTTTGCCAGTTGTAACCAAGTATTCCAACTTTCCTCTGTGTTGTGTCTGATGTTTTTTAAGAGCTCCCTTTTTGTGTTGGCCTCTTTGAGAACTTCCTCATTGGTCTTTTTAGCTGTCCAGGGAACTTTCAACATTCTTCTGAGAAATCCCATCTCTGTGGCCTCTAAAGTAGTCACAAGGTAAACATAAAATAAGAAACAATTATGTCAAATGAGCAAGAAGTACAGCATCAAATATGAATTACCAACAAAAAACATATAACAGTTTAGACACATAATGCAATTACCAGTAAACTGCATTCCACAACAGTTACCAAATATAACATTAGGAAAAGGGCAATTATACAAAAATTAATTAGTGAAATATTATCAATGTGAAAGCGTAGATTCCTACTAATATAATCTTTTTTTTTCTGAATGATGTATAGGTATAGATCAAATCATTAAATGAGAAACTAACTTACATCATTATGTTGTTCCACTATGTACACAGGAAAATTTTTGCTTGTTAGTAACTTTGCCATCTGATCTTCAGATCTTGTCAATGTTCACTATAAAACATTTAACAATAAGTTAAAAGTTGCAAGTCACGGAAAAGTTGTGCTGTTATTGAGACTCAGACTGAGGTGAACTTGAGTTTCAAAATAATCAATACTTTTTTCAACTTTTTGTAAGTTACTTCTAATTTTATTAAATCTTATAGCTCTAAATTTTGTCACAATTACTAAATCTTCAACTTATTAAAGAACGCTAACTGTCCAAACTCTAATTTAAAGTTTTAAAAAATCATATAAAATTTAATGTTTTTTCTGAGTCATGTCAGTCGGTATAGTACACTTGATTAAATCAACAATCACAGTCTGCAGTGATGCTGCAGCTTAGTATTGTGTTGTGTGCCTTCTATTGTTTTTTTCTACTTTTCATATAATCTCTACAGACAGGCCCACCTCTCTTTTGAGTATCAAGAAGCTTTAGGGCCAAAACACTTGCTCAACAGCCATTTCTGATGATCAGATTGCCCCCTGCTGTGAAGCTCTGTATAAAGAGTTTCCTATTATTATGTAAGCATGTTATAGACTCGTGATGTTCTTTGTTGTATTATCTTCTTATCTTGATTATTTCTTGACGTTATTGACTTGTACTTGACAACACATCACATTGATTTTACAACAGGTAAAATCTCATGACAGAGTCTTCTTTTGAACAAATAATGATAATCAGTTTATTTACTTCTTCTGTCTTTACAATGATCGTTAGTGGTGAATGCACTTTTATTAAATTAATGTTCATTAACTTAGGAACTTCCCCGAGGTATACCGCCTATGAATATGATCAGCTCCAAGTGCACATTTAATACAATTGTCTACTTACGACTTGTAGAATTATAAGAAGCACAATTCTTGGAACACTTAAAACACTTGCTAGCATTAAAGTTCCTATTCTCCTCAACTTCTATTTGATAACTTTTCAACTACAATTTGACGATTCCTAACTTTTAACTAACTGGCTTCACTTTCTAATCTTAAACTTCTAACTGTTCTGACTATTCAACTGTCTCTCTAACTTACTTCATCCTGAGCTGCTTCTTGTCTAACCTTCTCTAACTGTTGTGCAGGAGTTTAAATACTCAACTACTCTCTTTCACCTGAGGCTCAGTGACCAATAAGATCGTCACAATTTTGACCACTTGCGACTCTTCTGGTCACCTGAGTTTGTCGCTCTACCCACTATTCTGTGACCAACGCCTGAACTCTTCGCCAGATTTACGAAAACAAATTGTTTTCGCAAAATCTCTCTGACCTATTTGTCTTGGTAGCTAATTACCTGACAGTAACACCATGAGGTCAATGCAAGCTATCTGTGTGATGGTCACCTACAATAACAACTTGTTGTTATGAAAAACCCCCCAACATGGAATTGTGGAGATTTTCCATTGACCTTGTTATGTCCAGTATAATTCTGGACCCTCTCTATCTTAGTTCGGTGGGTGTCATTGTTATGTCCAAGGACCCTATCCCTACAGACACTGCGCTATCTTCTAATTTCCATTTCTGTTGCATGGAAAATTCCATGTAGCTAAACATTGCGTTGTCCAACAATTCTGGACCCTACCTTTTTCCTTCTCACTTCTGTGTACCACCCCTAAACCTGGCCCCATGCTTCCTTAGCTCTGTTACAAGCAGTCACCTATTCATTTGTCAAGTAGTGACTGATACTAACAGTACTAATTGACAAACTGTAATACTACTGTAGTCCCTGACTCAGTGACTGAATTATACTGTGGTTGTGCAGTTTTAAGTGTTGTAACTCCTACAATTTCATTGTAGAGATTCATAGAAAAAGAGAATCTGCGAAAGAGAAACTCTGAGAAGAAACAATAACAGAATAACATTCCTAGGGGCACTGCAAAAAAATCCAGTCAACCATGACTGATAGAAGCTACCACTAGTGTAGAATAAATTGATTTGACTCATTAAAGTGATATTAAGGTAAAGGTCCTTTAAAAGGTCTCATCATCATCATCATTGAGTGCCCTCTCCGCATCGAAGGTTGGCTACCATGGAGCGCCATTCCACTCTGTCTCTTGCTTTGATGGTGCAGATTGCCATAGGCTGACTTGTCCATCTTTTGATGTTACTCGTCCATGTTAGTCTTGGTCTGCCTCTTTTACCTTGTATTTTCCCTTCTAATATTACTTTTATTAGACTGTTGTGTCTTTTAACATGACCAAAAAATTTCATTTGTCTTGCTCTAATTGTGTTTAGTAGTTCTTTTTTCATTTTTAGTTGTTTTAAAACTTTTTCGTTTGTTTTCTTTTCTTTGCATCCAATTCTACCTATTCTTCTATATATCCACATTTCAAAGGCTTCAATTTTCTGTTCTGTTTTCTTGTCTAATGTCCATGTTTCTGCACCATACAGGAATATTAAGATGTAACATTTCGCTATTCTTAGTTTCAGCCCTGGTGTTATTTGTTTTGATGTTAGTATATTTTTCATGGCATTGAAATTACTTTTTGCAATTCCTATTCTTTTATTTATTTCAGTTGTACATTTTCCATCACTGGTTATAGTATGTCCCAGGTAGTTGTAGCTCTGGACTGTCTCTAGATGTATTCCTTCAACTTTGATATTTAATTGTAGGTCTTGATAATTTTCTTTGTTTATGATCATAGTTTTAGTCTTTTTTATAATCATATCTAGTCCATATTTTTTGCTTGTCATGTTTATTACATTAAGTAATTGTTATAGATCTTTAGGATTTTCTGCTAGTAGAACAGTATCATCAGCATATCTCAGGTTATTGATTATCTTTCCATTAATGTTTAGGCCTGGTATCTCTGAGATGTTTTTAAAGATTTGCTCAGTGTATAGATTGAACAAGCTTGGTGATAGGATGCATCCTTGTCTTACTCCTCTTTTTATGTCCATGGGTGTAGAGTTCTCCTTGTTATATCTTATTATTGCTGTTTACTCCCAGTACAAATTACATATTAGTCGTATGTCTGCGTCATCTAGATTTATATCCTTTAGGCAGTCTATATGTTGGTTATGGTGTATTCTATCGAAAGCTTTGGTGTAGTCTATAAAGCAGGCATATATTGGTTTGTTTACTTCTGTGTACTTTTCAATCAATGTTCTCATGCTGAATATGGCTTCTTTTGTCCCACTGTTTTTCCTGAATCCAAATTGTTGCTCATCTAATTCAGTATTGATTTTATTCTGAATCCTTCCTTGTATAACTTTTAGTAAAATTTTTGTTACCTGGCTCATTAGGCTTATTGTTCTGAAGTCACTGCATTCAACTGCACCATTCTTTTTAGGCAATGCAATGAAAGTTGATGTTTTTAGATCGTTTGGTATGTATCCTGTATGGTATATGTCATTGCTTATGTCAGTGATTACTCGACGCCAAACTCTTCTAGAGCCTGTATCATCTCTATTTGTATATTGTCAGGTCCTGCTGCTTTTCCCTTTTTCATTGTTTTTATAGTTTTTTCTACTTCAGATTTCAGGATTTTATAGCTGGATGTACATTTTATGAATGGTTTTTTTTTTGTCCCTTTCATCATGAAATAATTCTGTTACGTATTCCTGCCATCTTTCGATTATATCTTTGTTGTCTGTTAGCATTCTTCCCTCTTTGTTTGCAATACATCTTTTTCCTGCTGCTTTTTTGTCTTTATTAGTCATTCTTTTTATTTCTGTGTGCATTCCTCTTAAATTTTGGTTACTTTCCATAGTTTCGATTTCTAGACATCTTTGGTTGAGCCAGTCTTCTTTTGCCTTTTTGCACATTTTTCGTATTTCATTCATTATCAATTTCCTTGTATTTGGCAGTGTTTATTCGCTTGTCTTCTGTCTTCCATTTTTTCCTAAAATGTTGTCAGTTATCCATTTTTGTTTTTTATTACTTATCTTTTAAAAGGTCTAGTCTAGTGTCATCTTTAATGATGAGATGGTATTAGACGATAAATTGATAATCATAATGAAAGATATACAAATCTGTCGCAAATAGGCACCACGATGATTGTGAACAAAGTTGTGGTCCTGAGAACTACAGAATAAAGTGTTTACTAAGGGGGAAACTATTCTTCCAAAGTGAAATATACAATTTATCGGACTAAATTTGACCTTTACAAATAATAATACATGATTAATTATGTCAATACAATTATAATTATTATGTTATAATTATTATTACTCATTTTTACTCAATCAATTATAATTATAATTAATGAATAGGAAATCGGAAATTACAACTCAAATTCAAAACAAACTACCGAAAAACGAAACGTTGAATTTTTACAAGGAAAGTAATAAAAGTAGAGATGCCACTTTACGATAGTTAATCATGAAAGTAGAGTAAGAGCTTAATCGATCAAGCATTTTTTTCCTTCAAACATAATTTAAAATTAAATCTCAAAATCAAACTTAAAAATACTGCCGATTGAATGTGACTGTTAATTTAAGTTATCTTCCTCGGGACTGGGGAAGCGTGCGTAAATTGTACAATCAAATCAACTACCTACTACCTGGGATGCCAGATGAAAATTTTGAATTTAAACCAAACAGCGCTTTTAAAAAAAGCCATTTAAAAGCTAACCCGTACTTTAAATAAGCCAGTTAAAAAAGCCAATGATATTCACCATAATAACATTATATTTAATGCTCCAAATCTAGTTTAATACAAAGAATAACTCATTTTGAAGAAACGCATTACATTCTGTTAAAATGGTCACACCAAAATTAACTTTATCAACATCGTTAGTATAGTGGGACCATTCGTCCCCGAAAATCGGGGACAGTCCGCGAAGTGTAGAAGTTGTTCCCGAAAGAAATTTGTCCCCGATTTCAGTGAATAAATAAATGTTCATACACGGGATCTGCCCTCTTTTAAAATAATCACTAGGATTCAGGACGTTACAGAGTTGTGTTTCTTTATCCCAGACTGAGCGGTATTAGCAGGAAGATAAAAGAGAAGACTTGGACGCGTTGTGTCGTAGATAGCTCTTTGAACTCTTGAAGCGCGATGCTACGTCACTTCTATTCCAGCCACTGACTTCTATTGGGATGGGTTAATTTTTAAAAAAAAAGTAGACACTCGCTCTCTCTCTCTCTCTCTCTCTCTCTCTCTCTCTCTCTCTCTCTCTCTCTCTCTCTCTCTCTCTCTCTCTCTCTCTCTCTCTCTCTCCACCCCTGCCTTTCCGGACATCTCCCGCCAAAGTATCTTTCCCGGCCAATTTTCAAATCAGTCCGAGTGTAATGGCAGTACAGTGCAGTCGAGTTTTCTATTTGTGATTAGTGGACGTCTGTTGCATAAAAACAATGCTTTCCAAAAAACGTAAGTGTCATTTTAGTGATTCGCTGAAAGCTGAGTTTCCATTTATTATACAAGTAATTTTAAAGGATGGAACGCTAGTGAAATGTAATATATGTAGTTCACATTTCTCTATAGCAAGTGGTGGAATGACATCAATAACTTATCATCTACAGGCAAAAAAAGCATAAGGATGCGTTGCTTTGTAAGTCTCAGTCTGGGTGTATGACAAATTATTTTTGTAAAACAGAACCCTTAAAAGATGAATACACTCTAACTGTTCATGAAGGAACCTTTGCAAATCATACTGTACTTCATAATCATAGTCTCCGCAGTATGGATTGTACAACAATTCTACAAAAGAAATTTTCAGCGAAACAATTTTCCTGTGCAAGAACAAAGTGTGAATCCACAATTACCAATATTTTTGCTCCTTGGGCTATTGATGAAATAAAAAATGACCTCAAATATGTCAGTTTCGTAACATTGTCTTGCGATACATCTAATCATAAATATGTTAAGCTACTTCCTATTTTGGGAGCCGCGATAGCTCAGTGGTTAGTGAACTGGACTACCACGGACAAGGGGTAGGGTTCGATCCCAACCGACGGCTTCCGGGTTCACCCAGCCTTAAATGAGTACCGGATTTTTTTCTGGGAAAGTAAAGCAGCACGGGCGTAATACTGACCACATTACCCCAAAAATCATGTGCTGAAGGTCTGTAAAATATAGGGTCACTAACACCATATTTCCCTATACGCCACTTGCGTGACGGCGGTACTTTACTTTACTTTACTTCCTACTTTAGTTCGTTATTTTCAGGCCTATGAGCTGGAAACTCCAGTAAAGACCAAACTGATTGCTATCATAGATATCCCAGGAGAAACGTCTGACATAATATCTTAACAATTTTTGAAAGCAATTGATAATTTTGACTTAAACAAAAAGATTGTTGGACTCTCAGCAGACAATACAAATACAAACTTTGGAGGCTTGTTGAGGAAAGGGAGAGATAATGTCATAACTAAAATAAAGCCCAAGTTAAACAGACACATAATGGGTCTTGGTTGCAACGCACACAAAATTCACAATTGTGCAAAAACAGCGTTTGATTCTATGCCTATGGATATGGAAGTGATTGTAACAAAAATATTTGGATACTTTCACATTTACATGGTTCGCGTAGAACGCCTAAAAGACTTCTGTGAATTTCCTGGACAGGAGTTTAAGCAATTATTAGGTTATTCGAATATAAGGTGGTTGTCATTACTTCCAGCCTTGGAAAGAATACTGAAATTGTATCAATCACTGAGATCTTTCTTCTTGTCAGAAACACACTGTCCTACAGAGTTGGCCAATCTATAACGTGGAAACGGGAACTGGACCGTGCACGTGTGTCTAGACCAACCACAGCATCGCGTTCAGCAAACGACAACATCGAAGAGAAAACACGGGAAGGTAAGCGTGCTTGCGTTAGGTACCCGTTCTTAGTGGTACAACGCCTTGCCTTGAAAAGATAAACGCTAGGCAACACTGCCCACAGCAAACTAAAAATTTAGCTATCTTGGACAATGTCGTTCGCGCAGGTGTTCTCATTACTATAGTACATATAAGGCTGCGATCGGAAATACATTGTGCATCTGTATTTTTCATATTTAGACACTGGAGACAATTAATAATACGTAGGGAGGTCAAAAAGTAATGCACACCAATTTTTTTCTCGGCTAATAATAAAGATAGGAATATGAAATTTTGCACACTTGGAATATGACATGTTCCAATTATGTGCACCAAATTGCACAGCATTCTGATAAATATTACGCAATCTATGAACCGTTAAAATGGAGCTTGTCAACAATGTCCGTTACAACATTCAGGCAATCTCCAATTATTACCATCCGATACAACATCCGATACAACAGCGAATTGTCATAGAATTTCTGGTTGCGGAAAAAGAAACTGTGGCAAACATTCATAAACGACTGTGTGCAGTGTACAAATGTTCTGCAGTCGATAGGAGCACAGTTAGTCGCTGGGTTCAGAGAATTAAAGCTGTAGAAAGTGTACGAGTGGAGCTGCATGATTTACCGCGTTCTGGACGTGTTGCCTCGGCTACCAGCACAGACATGTTAAACCGGGCTGATGCCATTATTCGTAAGGATAGGCGTATCACTAGTCAGCAATTGGCATTGCAGCTTACAGTCAGCAAGGGAAGTGCAATCACAATTTTTAAAACTCTCGGATATTCAAAGATTTGCACTCGATGGGTTCCTCGGTGCCTAACAAATGATCACAGAGTTCAAAGGAAAACATTCTATTCTGAATTGTTGGAGCGTTTCGGTGTTGAAGGAGAAATGTTTTTGTCAAAAATTGTTACCGGTGACGAAACGTGGGCACATTATTATGAGCCTGAAACAAAAATGCAGTCAATGGAATGGCATCATCCGCAGTCACCAAAAAGAAAAAAATTCAAAACATCTCCATCAGCCGGAAAGGTGATGATCACTGTCTTCTGGGACATTGATGGTGTGATTCTTGTTGATGTAATGACAAGAGGTGAGACAATCAACTCGACAGCTTACATCAATACACTGACAAAACTCAAAAATCGGTTCCACAGAGTTCGGCCTAATAAGCCATCTGCAGATTTGTTGCTTCAACATGACAATGCACGCCCTCACACAAGTCTGGTAACACGGGAAGCAATCAACAAATTTGGTTGGACTGTACTGCCCCATCCTCCTTACAGCCCTGATCTGGCTCCCTCAGATTTCCATCTGTTTGGACCACTCAAAAAATTCCTGCGTGGGACACACTTTGACAATGATGAGGATGTGATCCGTGCAGTTAAAAAATGGCTACGCGAGCAGGACAAAATTGGTACAAACGAGGCATTCATGACCTAGTTTCGCGTTGGCGTAAGGCAATACGCTTGGACGGAGATTATGTTGAAAAATAGGTAGTGTAAAGGGGATTTTCAGCTACAATCTGTGAAAATTTCACACATTTTGCCCGAATAGTTTCCGAGAAAAAAATTGGTGTGCATTACTTTTTGACCTCCCTACGTACATGATTTACTGGAGTTCGCCAATCTATAACGTGGAAACGGGAACTGGACCGTGCACGTGGGTCTAGAACAACCACAACATCGACGTTCAACGACAAAATCATCTATGATATTATTACGACGTTAACAAACGACAACATCGAAGAAAGAAAACACGGCAAGGCAAACATGCTTGCGTTCTTAGTGGCACAGCGCCTTGCTTCAAAAACACCCTGGACAATGTCGTTCGCGCAGGTGTTCTCATTACTATAGTATAAGGCTGCGATCGAAAATACATTGTGCATCTTTATTTTTCATTTTAAAAAACAAGTAGACTGGAGACAATTAATAATACATGATTTACTGGAGTTGGCCAATCTATAACGTGGAAACGGGAACTGGACCGTGCACGTGGGTCTAGACCAACCACAGCATCGACGTTCAGCGACAAAGTTATCTGTTATACTAAGACGACGTTAAGTATTCAGATGCAGCCCAAACGACAACATCGAAAAGAAAACACGGCAAGGTGCCCGTTCTTAGTGGCACAGCGCCTTGCCTGAAAAAGATAAACGCTAGAGAACACTGCCCACAGCAAACTAAAAATGTAGCTATCACGGACAATGTCGTTCGCGCAGGTGTTCTCATTACTATAGTATAAAGCTGCGATCGGAAATAGATTGTGTATCTGTATTTTTAACCGTATGCAAGATCAAAAATAAAGAGACACTAGCAATAGGAACTTGGAACATTCGATCAGCATTCCAGGTTGGAAAACTAGAAAACATCAGTCAAGAAATGAAGAGAATGAAATTGAACATCTTGGGACTATGTGAAATGAGATCGACAGGGGCAGGATTATTACAACGCGACAGTGGAAATGTAATTTACTCTGGGGGAACGACACACAAAAGAGTAGGCATCATGTTAGATAGAGAAAGAAGCAAAACAGTGAAAGGATTTTGGCCAGTATCAGACAGAATTCTGCTAGTAAAATTGAGTGGCAGACCAATGGATATCAACATAATTCAAGTTTATGCACCAACAAGTAATAGCGAAGAATAAGACATTGACACTTTTTACGAGGAGCTAGAGGCAACCATGGAACAGTGTGACCATGGGATATGTGTATGGAATAGTGACCATGTACCAGTAGTTGGAAAGATAAGAATAAAACTGCGGAAGGCACAGAAATCACCAAGAAATATAAAATTAGAACTAGATATGCTAAGAGTAGATAAACAGATGAGTGATAAGTACAGCATGATAGTACAAAATAGATATAATGCTATTGAGAAAATACAGGACATCCAGGAGCAGTGGGAAATGCTCAAACAATCGATTCAGCAAACATCAAAAGAAGTAATACCAGTGATTAAAAGAATCAACAAAAAGAAATGGATGACAGAAGAAATATTACAACTAATGGACGAAAGAAGAAAACATAAGAAAGAAGAACGAGCATACAAAATATTGCACAAAGAGATCCAAAACAAGTGCAGAGAAGCAAAGGAAAGATGGTTAAACAGAAATGTGAAGAAATGGAAAAACAACAAAAAATACCCAAAATTTATGCACAATCAGTTAAATGAATTAACAGGAAGAAAAGAAGTCAAAGTTTTAGGATGTGTGAAATCAAAGGAAGGAAATATAATAATGGGACAGGAGAAGACAATAGAAAGATGGACAGAACATATCAGTCAACTCTATGATGATGAAAGACCAGAATTAAACAATTCAAATGAAGACACAGGACCACCAATAATGCAGAGTGAAGTGGAGGACGCAATTCAACACATGAAAAGAGGCAAAGCTCCAGGTCCTGACAATATAACAATGGAAAAGATAAATGCATTAGGAGAGCTGGGAATACAAGTCATAACAAAATTACTCAATGACATATAAAACTGGACATATACCCGAAGATCTACTAAAATCTATCTTTGTAGCCATACCGAAGAAGTCAGGCGCCACTGATTGTGAAGACTATCGCACTATTAGTCTCATGAGCCATATGAATAAATATTACTAAGAATAATTATGAGACTTGTAAGGAACAAATAAAACCAGAAATAAGTGAGGAACAATGTGGATTTGTGGAAGGAAAGGGCACCATAATGCTATATACATCTTAAGGACATTGATAGAAAGATCTATAGAGGTAAAGAAAGATCTATATATGTGCTTTATACGCAAAAGCATTTGACAAAGTAAAGCATGTGGAAATAATAAATATGCTGGAGAAATTAAACATTAATGGCAAGGATCTACGAATCATAAAAAAACATGTACTGGCAAGAAACAGCAGCTATACGAATTAACAACCAAACAGGACAATTCCAATATATAAAACAAGGAGTCAGACAAGGTTGTGTTCTGTTGCCGGATTTGTTTTCACTTTACAGCGTACATATCATGAGATCAAAAGTAGACAAAAAAGGAATTGAAGTCAACGGTCACAACATAAATAATTTACGATATGCGGATGACACAGTTTTAATAGCAGAGACAGAGAACTACAAGAAATGATAGACATAATAGTGGAAGAAAGCAACAAGAAAGGTCTCAGTCTGAATAGTAAGAAAACAGAAGTAATGGTTATATCGAAGAAACAATCATCACCATCATGCAGCATAAAAATAAACGAGACAAACCTGAAACAAGTACAACGTTTCAAATACTTGAGCACAATAATAACATCAGATGGGAGATGCACCACAGAAATAAAAAGCAGAAAAGCTCAGGATAAAATAGCATTTCAGAAAATGAAAAAATATCTTATGCATCAAATCTATGTCAATAAAAAATGAAAAATTGACCATCTAAGGGCAGAATCCCACTACAGAAAAGATCACCTGCTGCCTTGCAGGAAGATTGGGGACAATCAAAGGCTAGGGAAAGCAAACCTGAATAAAATGCTGGCTGAAATATCGGATGCACTGGGCCACTGGCGCAGAACACACAACGTTTTTAACGGGTGTTCAATCAGAGTGGATCTGGCAGACTCTAATTGTGATGTTCTGTTTGTAACACACCTAACCTGACAGCTGAGTTCATGTGAGTAGCTGGAATCCTACTCCGATTGGGTCCTGATCGCAGAGAGACAACATCGAATAAAAAGAAAGCACGACAATGAAAGCGTGCTTGCATTAGATACCCGTTCTTAGAGGCACAGCGCCTTGCCTCGAAAAGATAAACGCTAGGGAACACTGCCCACAGCAAACTAAAAATGTAGCTGTCTTGTACAATGTCGTTCGCGCAGGTGTTATCATTACTGTAGTATAAGGCTGCGATCGGAAATACATTGTGTATCTTTATTTTTCATATTTAAAAACTGGGGGCAATTAATAATACATGATTTTCTGGAATTGGCCAATCTATAACGTGGAAACGGGAACTAGACCGTGCACGTGGGTCTAGACGAACCACAATATCGACGTTCAACGACAAAATCATCTATGATATTATTACGATGTTAACAAACGACAACATCGAAGAAAGAAAACACGGTAAGCGTGCTTGCGTTAGGTACCCGTTTTTAGTGGCACAGCGCCTTGCCTTGAAAACATATACGCTAGGGAACACTGCCCACAGCAAACTAAATAGATATCTTGGACAATGTCGTTCGCGCAGGTGTTCTCATTACTATAGTATAAGGCTGCGATCGGAAATACATTGTGTATCTGTATTTTTCATATATAGACAAGTACACTGGAGGCAATTAGTAATACATGATTTACTGGAATTGGCCAATTTATAACGTGGAAACGGGTTCTGGATCGTGGGGCTGAGTGAGTGCACGTGAATCTAGACCATCCACGGCATCGACGTTCAGCGATAGTCATCTAAGTCTACTAAGACTACGGTATGTATTCAGATTCTTTTAAACGACATCGAGTAAGGAAAACACGACAAGGTAAGCGTGGTTGCGTTACGTACCCGTTCTTAGTGGCACAGCGCCTTGACTCGAAAGGCCAAACGCTGGGGAACACTAACCACAGCAATTAAAAATTAGCTATCGTGGACAATGCCGTTGTTTTCATTACTTTAGTATTAGGCTGCGATCGGAAATACATTGTGTATCTGTATTTGTCATATTTAGAAACTGGAGGTAATTAATAATACATGATTTACTGGAATTGGCCAATTTATAACGTGGAAAAGGTTCCGGACCGTCGCATGAGCGAGTACACGTGAATCTAGACCATCCACAGCATCGACGTTCAGTGATTGTTATCTACAGGGTGTTTCTAAAGTCGCAGTGCAGTGAATTTCTACTCTCGGAAGAAAAACGTCACCAGAAATGCGGTTAACTAATGCGTCAAACAAATTGTAAAATATTCAAATATACTTGACTGCTATCGGCGAGCTTATAATGGGTAATGTTGGTATTAACACAATAAAGTTGTGCCTAAAGCATATGTTGAAAATGTCCACCTCGGGCCTCAAGACATGTCGTGATTCGTCTTTCCATATTTGCGAAAACCTTCAGAATAATGTCTGGTGATATTTGTTTAATCTTGTCTACTATTTCAGTCTTTAGGTCATTAATTGTCTGCGGATTATTTTCATAAACTTTCCCCTTCAATGCCCCCCACAGATAATAATCTGGGGGTGTTAGATCTGGTGAACGAGCAGGCCAGATTCCACGTGAAATAATGCGATTTGCAAATATGCTTTCTAAATAATTGAGTGTTGTTGTGGCTGTGTGTGCTGTTGCCCCATCCTGCTGAAACCAGGATTCCATAATTTCCCGTTCTGTAAGGTGTGCTATGAACGGTTCCAGAATTAAAGTACGGTAACGTTCTGCATTTATTGTTTCATTAAAAAATATAGGTCATATTATCCGCATACGACTTATAGCGCACCACACTCCGACTTTTTGATCGTAATGCGGCACTTGATGAAATTCATGGGGGTTTTCACTGCTCCACAGCCGATTGTTCTGACTGTTCACATAACCGGATAAATGAAACCAGGCCTCATCAGTGAAAAAAGTGACGTCAAGGATGGCAGCGCCATGTTCATAAATAAAATTCTGAAACCACATGCAGTAGTTTAAACGGGATTCATAACCTCTTTCTTGGAGTTGAGACACTTCAGTTAATGTGTATGGGCGATAGTGTAGTTCACTTCTTAAAACCTTGTGAACAGAGTAAAAGTAAAGTAAGTAAAGTACCCCCCGTCACGCCAAGTGGCGTATAGGGAAATATGGTGTTAGTGACCCTATATTTTACAGACCTTCAGCACATGATTTTTGGGTAATGTGGTCGGTATTACGCCCGTGCTGCTTTACTTTCCCAGAAAAAATCCAGTACCCATTTAAGGCTGGGTGAACCCGGAGCCGTCGGTTGGGATCGAAGATCCCTTCCTACCCCTTGTCCGTAGTAGTCCAGTTCACTAACCACTGAGCTATCGCGGCTCCCACTAATTTTTAGGGAATTAGTAAAACCCAGGTGTCCTCGCCAGGGTACGAACCCCGGCTGTTGCCGTGGTAAGCCAACCGCCTATCGATTGCGCTAACCGGACACCCCTTGTGAACAGAACTCTTAGATATTTGCACCTGTTGAGACAAGTGGTTTAAAGATGCATTTGGACTCATTGTAATTCTGTCTTGGAGTTCCATAATTAATTTGGTCTTGTGAAATTGAAGGTCTTCCAGATCGGTGGGTGTTTCTTTAATGACTGTGCATTATTTGAAATCTAATTGTTCCAATTTATTTATGTAAATCACGCATCATGTACTGCTGTAGCTTGTTCCTTTTTCGGTAAAGTTAAACATATAACATCACTATTCACAAAAGATATTGGAAATATCCACCACGTTTTAGTTGGCAAATGTTGATACGTTTTTTCATATTGTCAAAAACCTTACGCAGTATGGGCTGTGTAACATTATTAATGTTGTCGACGATTGAAACCTGCAGTTCATCGAGTGTGTGGGGATTGTTTTCGTACACTTTTCCTTTCAGTTCACCCCAGAGATAGTAGTCCATGGGAGTAAGATCAGGAGACCGTGCAGGCCAAATTCCGCGAGAGATTATACGATTAGCAAAAATTTCATATAAAAATTCCAGTGATTTTACAGCAGTGTGAGCAGTTGCGCCATCTTGTTGAAACCAAGCTTTTTCAATTTCTGGCTCAGAAAGTTGGGTTACGAATCGTTCCAGTAATCCTGTATCTTTCTGAATTTATTGTGTCATAGAAGAAAATGGTGCCGATTATCCGCTGACGACTCATTGCACACCACACTCCTACTTTCTGATAGTGGAGAGGCACTGGGTGCAATGCATGTGGATTTTCATCACTCCAAAGACGATCATTCTACCTATTCACGTACCCAGACAAATGGAACTATGCTTCATCTGTGAAGAAAGTGAAATCAAGGATTTCCTCACCTTCTTGGGCTAGAAAATTCTCAAACCACATACAATAATTAATTCTGGATTGGTGATCTAATTCTTTTAATTGAGGAACGACGGAAATTTGTACGGATGTAACTTTAATTTTTTTTCAGAACTCTATGAACAGTACTACTTGATTTGTGTACTTGTTGAGCCAGCTTTCTTATTGATTTGCCAGGACTGATTAGAATGCTGTCCTGGATGTTGAGAGATGTTACTTCAAGAACAGATGGTCTACCAGGACGGCTAACATCATGTACACTACCGGTGTTTTGAAATTTGATTATTAAATTACTCACAGTATTTCGATGAGGCACTGGTGTATCAGGAAATCTATTCACAAATTGTTCAACAACCCCATTCGAATACTTGCCGCCGTTACGGAACACATGCTCCACTATAAATACTCTTTCTTCAATCGTTAACACCATTGTAAGCCAGATCTATCATGTAGCAGTGATGTTTAAATGAACGCGTAAATGGTGCTTGAACTATTACGTCATACATAGATAAAATTTAGGTGCGTAATTATTTCAACAACAAAAAATGCACAGTCATTAAAGAGACACCCTATATTATACTAAGACGACGGTAAGTATTCTGATGCAGCCTTAAACGACAACATCGAAGAAAGAAAGCACGACAATGAAAGCGTGCTTGCGTGAGATACCCGTTCTTAGAGGCACAGCGCCTTGCCTTGAAAAGATAAACGCTAGGGAACACTGCCCACAGCAAAGTAAAAATGTAACTGTCTTGTATAATTGCATTCGCGCAGGTGTTATCACTAATGTAGTATAAGGATGCGATCGGAAATTCATTGTGTATCTGTATTCTTAATATATAGACAAGTACACTGCAGGCAATTAGTAATACATGATTTACTGGAATTGGCCAATCTATAACGTGGAAACGAGTTCTCTAACGAGGGCTGAGTGAGTGCACGTGAATCTAGACCATCCATGGCATCGCACGTTCAGCGATAGTCATCTAAGTCTACTAAGACTACGGTAAGTATTCAGATTCTTTTAAACGACATCGAGTAAGGAAAACACGACAAGGTAAGCGTGGTTGCGTTAGGTACCCGTTGTTAGTGGCACAGCGTCTTGCCTCGAAAAGATAAACGCTAGGGAACACTGCCCACAGCAAACTAAAAATGTAGCTGTCTTGTACAATTTCGTTCGCGCAGGTGTTATCACTAATGTAGTATAAGGATGCGATCGGAAATTCATTGTGTATCTTTATTTTTCATATTTAGAAACTGGGGGCAATTAATAATACATCATTTACTGGAATTGGCCAAACTACAACGTGGAAACGGGAACTGGACCGTGCACGTGGGTCTTGACCAACCACAACATCAACGTTCAACGACAACACGGTAAGGGAAGCGTGCTTGCGTTAGGTACCCGTTCTTAGTGGCACAGCGCCTTGCCTCGAAAAGATAAACGCTAGGGAACACTGTCCACAGCAAACTAAAAATTTAGCTATCTTGGACAATGTCGTTCGCGCAGGTGTTCTCATTACTATAGTATAAGGCTGCGATCGGAAATACATTGTGTATCTGTATTTGTCATATTTAGAAACTGGAGGTAATTAATAATACATGATTTACTGGAATTGGCCAATTTATAACGTGGAAAAGTTCCGGACCGTCGCATGAGCGAGTGCACGTGAATCTAGACCATCCACAGCATCGACGTTCAGTGATTGTTATCTACAGGGTGTTTCTAAAGTCGCAGTGCAGTGAATTTCTACTCTCGGAAGTAAAACGTCACCAGAAATGCGGTTAACTAATGCGTCAAACAAATTGTAAAATATTCAAATATACTTGACTGCTATCGGCGAGCTTATAATGGGTAATGTTGGTTATTAACACAATACAGTTGTGCCTAAAGCATATGTTGAAAATGTCCACCACGGGCCTCAAGACATGTCGTGATTCGTCTTTCCATATTTGCGAAAACCTTCAGAATAATGTCTGGTGATATTTGTTTAATCTTGTCTACTATTTCAGTCTTTAGGTCATTAATTGTCTGCGGATTATTTTCATAAACTTTCCCCTTCAATGCCCCCCACAGATAATAATCTGGGGGTGTTAGATCTGGTGAACGAGCAGGCCAGATTCCACGTGAAATAATGCGATTTGCAAATATCTTCTACCTTTTAGCTCCCAGTGGAGCATAGGTCTTCAACAAACACTTTCCAAGTCGTTCTGTTTTTTGCAATTCTTTTAAGATCATTCCATGTCTTCCCCATCATCTTCATCTCTGCTTCAATCTGTCTTCTCCAAGAATTCCTTGGTCTTCCTCTTTGTCTTTTCCCCTGGGGATTCCAAAAAGGGCCTGTTGTGTAATACTCTCAGTTGGTTTCCGTAGTGTGTGTCCTATCCATCGCCATCGTCTTCGCTGTATTTCTTTATCCACTGGTATTTGACCGGTACATTTCCATAATTCCACGTTTGTGACTTTGTCCTGCCATTTCCATCCCTTTATTCTGCGCAAGCATCCATTAATGAAAGTCTGTACCTTCGTGATTGTCAATTTTGTTATTCTCCATGTTTCACAGCCATATAATAGAACCGACTTAACATTGGAGTTGAAAATTTGTATTTTTCTATTTAGCCTAATTTCTTTGGATTTCCATATGTTTCCCAGTGCAATGAAAGCTCCTCTTGCTTTTGATATCCTTATTTTGGTATCGTTTTCTGTTCCTCCCTCTTTATCTATATTACTGCCCAGATATATATAAGATTGTACGTCTAGTAGAGGTATTTCTCCTAGTTTTATTTGGTTATTGCCAACTGCATTAATTCTCATAATGTTGGTCTTATCTCTATTAATCTTTAGTCCTAGCTGTTGTGATCTCTCATCTAATATACTCATTTTATCTTGCATCTGTTGGTGGCTGTGTGATAGGAGAGCTATGTCATCAGCAAAGTCTAAATCATCAAGTTGTTTGGTCAGTGACCACTGGATCCCATTTCTGTTGTTTTGAGTTATTTTCATAATCCAATCTATGGCCAGTAGAAAGAGAAATGGAGACAGAAGGCATCCTTGTCTTACTCCTGTTCTTATTTCAAATGCTTCTGTAAGCTGTCCTTCATGCACCACACTACATTTTGTTCCTTCATACATTGTTTTTATCAGGTTAATAAACTTTATGGGGATTCCATAATGACTCAGCAACTTCCAAAGCATTCTTCTGTCTAAACTATCAAATGCCTTTTCGTAATCTATGAATCCAATATAAAGTGGGGATTTTAGTTCTAAACTTTGTTCAACTATTATACGTAGAGTAGTTATTTGATCAGCACATGATCTGTTCTTCCTAAAACCTGCTTGTTCATCTCTCAAGTGTTTCTCTATAGCCTCTTTTAGTCTCTCCAGAATGATTCTGCCTAATATTTTTCCTGGCACTGATAGTAGCATAATTCCCCTATAATTTGTGCACTCCTGTAAACTTCCTTTCTTGGTAATTTGATCATATAACCTTCTCTCCAGTCTTTAGGTATTTCTTCCCTCTCCCAAATTTTATCCAATAGATTATGTAACATCTTGGTAGAGGTGATAATATCTGCTTTGATGGCTTCCGAAGGAATTTCATCTGGTCCTGTGGCTTTACCATCTTTTAACAGTTTGATGGCTTTCATTATTTCTTCTTTGCTTGGTTTTCCGCAGTTAACGTGTAATTCTTCTTCTGCTGGTAGTATATCTGGAGGATTATTTGAGCCAGGTCTGTTCAAAAGTTCTTCAAAGTGCTCCTTCCATCTCTCCATTTGTTCCTTTATATTACTAAGCAGATTTCCTTTCTTATCTTTGATAAAGGCGTTGATCTGTTTGTATTTTCCACCTAATTTCTTTGTGCTGTTGTACAGTTCTTTCATATTCCCTTTATTTGCTGCTTCTTCTGCCTCTTTAGCTAATTCATCTATATATTTCCTCTTATCCCTTTTAATGCATCTTCTCACTTCTTTATTCACCTCTGTGTAAGCTTCCTGTGTCTTGGCTTTATTACTTCTTGTTTTGCTTTTATTTATGTCTGCTTTCTTGTTCTTTCTTTCTTTAATTTTATCCAGGGTCTCTGCTGTCATCCATGCCTTATTCTGGCGTTCTCTTTTCCCCAGTGTTTCTTCGCATGTCTCTTTCCATATATTTTTTACCTGTTTCCAATGATCTTCTATATTTATTGTATTTTCTAGTTGTTGGAGGACTTGGTATTTGTTTGATATTGTGACTGCGAATTTATCTTTAATTCCTTGTTCTTTAAGAAACCCTACATTGAAATACGTTCTGCCCTTATTCGTTGTAGTATACCTTTTTAATTTAATTTTAAGTTTGGCTAACAGAAGATGATGATCAGAAGCTATATCTGCCCCTCTATATACTTTTACATCCTGTAAGGATGACTTAAACTTATTAATAATACATATGTGATCAATTTGATTTTCCGTTCTATGATCTGGTGACACCCATGTAGCTTTGTGTATTCTTTTATGTTGGAATATTGTTCCTCCTAGGCTCATTTGATTAAGGGCGCAGAAATTCACAAATATCTCTCCATTCTCGTTTATATCTCCAAGTCCATGTTTTCCCATAATCTCTTCAAAGCCTCTGTTGTCTGATCCTACCTTAGCATTTAGGTCTCCCATCAAGATTATAATATCCTTGGCTCGTCTTGCATCCATCTGGCATTGTAGCTGTTTATAAAAATCATCTTTAACTGAGTCATCTTTATCGTTGGTTGGTGCATAGCATTGTATAATGTGTAATTTTATTTGTTTTTGGTTGTTCTAAATGTTGCTCTCACCAGTCTTGGTCCCACTGCCTCCCATTCTATTAGTGTCTTCTGTGCATTCTTTGATAGCATTATAGCTACCCTTCGCTATGTTGTGCTCCTGGTTCCTGGTGTCCTGATGATAAAATCATCTCCCCTGTATTCAATTTTATTCTCTCCGCTCCCAGCCATCTTGTTTCACACATTCCAGAATATCTATCTTGTAGTTGTTCATTTCTGCTGCCACTTGTGCCGCTTTTCCTGTTCGTTAAGGGTACGAACATTCCAGGTGCCAATTCTGGATGATTTGATTTGCAAATATGCTTTCTAAATAATTGAGTGTTGTTGTGGCTGTGTGTGCTGTTGCCCCATCCTGCTGAAACCAGGATTCCATAATTTCCCGTTCTGTAAGGTGTGCTATGAACGGTTCCAGAATTAAAGTACGGTAACGTTCTGAATTTATTGTTTCATTAAAAAATATAGGTCATATTATCCGCATACGACTTATAGCGCACCACACTCCGACTTTTTGATCGTAATGCGGCACTTGATGAAATTCATGGGGGTTTTCACTGCTCCACAGCCGATTGTTCTGACTGTTCACATAACCGGATAAATGAAACCAGGCCTCATCAGTGAAAAAAGTGACGTCAAGGATGGCAGCGCCATGTTCATAAATAAAATTCTGAAACCACATGACGATAGTGTAGTTCACTTCTTAAAACCTTGTGAACAGAACTCTTAGATATTTGCACCTGTTGAGACAAGTGGTTTAAAGATGCATTTGGACTATTGTAATTCTGTCTTGGAGTTCCATAATTAATTTGGTCTTGTGAAATTGAAGGTCTTCCAGATCGGTGGGTGTTTCTTTAATGACTGTGCATTATTTGAAAATCTAATTGTTCCAATTTATTTATGTAAATCACGCATCATGTACTGTTGTAGCTTGTTCCTTTTTCGGTAAAGTTAAACATATAACATCACTATTCACAAAAGATATTCGAAATATCCACCACGTTTTAGTTGGCAAATGTTGATACGTTTTTTCATATTGTCAAAAACCTTACGCAGTATGGGCTGTGTAACATTATTAATGTTGTTGGCGATTGAAACCTGCAGTTCATCGAGTGTGTGGGGATTGTTTTCGTACACTTTTCCTTTCAGTTCACCCCAGAGATAGTAGTCCATGGGAGTAAGATCAGGAGACCGTGCAGGCCAAATTCCGCGAGAGATTTTAAGATTAGCAAAAATTTCATATAAATATTCCAGTGATTTTACAGCAGTGTGAGCAGTTGCGCCATCTTGTTGAAACCAAGCTTTTTCAATTTCTGGCTCAGAAAGTTGGGTTACGAATCGTTCCAGTAATCCTGTATCTTTCTGAATTTATTGTGTCATAGAAGAAAATTGGGCCGATTATCCGCTGACGACTCATTGCACACCACACTCCTACTTTCTGATAGTGGAGAGGCACTGGGTGCAATGCATGTGGATTTACTCCAAAGACGATCATTCTACCTATTCACGTACCCAGACAAATGGAACCATGCTTCATCTGTGAAGAAAGTGAAATCAAGGATTTCCTCACCTTCTTGGGCTAGAAATTCTCAAACCACATACAATAATTAATTCTGTATTGGTGATCTAATTCTTTTGAGGAACGACGGAAAATTTGTACGGATGTAACTTTAATTTTTTTTCAGAACTCTATGAACAGTACTGTTTGATTTGTGTACTTGTTGAGCCAGCTTTCTTATTGATTTGCCAGGACTCATTAGAATGCTGTCCTGGATGTTGAGAGATGTTACTTCAAGAACAGATGGTCTACCAGGACGGCTAACATCATGTACACTACCGGTATTTTGAAATTTGATTATTAAATTACTCACAGTATTTCGATGAGGCACTGTGTATCAGGAAATCTATTCACAAATTGTTCAACAACCCCATTCGAATACTTGTCGCCGTTACGGAACACATGCTCCACTATAAATACTCTTTCTTCAATCGTTAACACCATTGTAAGCCAGATCTATCATGTAGCAGTGATGTTTAAATGAACACGTAAATCGTGCTTGAACTATTACGTCATACATAGATAAAATTTAGGTGCGTAATTATTTCAACAACAAAAAATGCACAGTCATTAAAGAGACACCCTATATTATACTAAGACGACGGTAAGTATTCTGATGCAGCCTTAAACGACAACATCGAAGAAAGAAAGCACGACAATGAAAGCGTGCTTGCGTGAGATACCCGTTCTTAGAGGCACAGCGCCTTGCCTTGAAAAGATAAACGCTAGGGAACACTGCCCACAGCAAACTAAAAATGTAGCTGTCTTGTATAATTGCATTCGCGCAGGTGTTATCACTAATGTAGTATAAGGATGCGATCGGAAATTCATTGTGTATCTGTATTCTTAATATATAGACAAGTACACTGCAGGCAATTAGTAATACATGATTTACTGGAATTGGCCAATCTATAACGTGGAAACGAGTTCTCTATCGAGGAGCTGAGTGAGTGCACGTGAATCTAGACCATCCATGGCATCGCACGTTCAGCGATAGTCATCTAAGTCTACTAAGACTACGGTAAGTATTCAGATTCTTTTAAACGACATCGAGTAAGGAAAACACGACAAGGTAAGCGTGGTTGCGTTAGGTACCCGTTCTTAGTGGCACAGCGTTTTGCCTCGAAAAGATAAACGCTAGGGAACACTGCCCACAGCAAACTAAAAATGTAGCTGTCTTGTACAATTTCGTTCGCGCAGGTGTTATCACTAATGTAGTATAAGGATGCGATCGGAAATTCATTGTGTATCTTTATTTTTCATATTTAGAAACTGGGGCAATTAATAATACATGATTTTCTGGAATTGGCAATCTATAACGTGGAAACGGGAACTAGACCGTGCACGTGGGTCTAGACGAACCACAATATCGACGTTCAACGACAAAATCATCTATGATATTATTACGATGTTAACAAACGACAACATCGAAGAAGAAAACACGGTAAGCGTGCTTGCGTTAGGTACCCGTTTTTAGTGGCACAGCGCCTTGCCTTGAAAACATATACGCTAGGGAACACTGCCCACAGCAAACTAAATAGATATCTTGGACAATGTCGTTCGCGCAGGTGTTCTCATTACTATAGTATAAGGCTGCGATCGGAAATACATTGTGTATCTGTATTTTTCATATATAGACAAGTACACTGGAGGCAATTAGTAATACATGATTTACTGGAATTGGCCAATTTATAACGTGGAAACGGGTTCTGGATCGTGGGGCTGAGTGAGTGCACGTGAATCTAGACCATCCACGGCATCGACGTTCAGCGATAGTCATCTAAGTCTACTAAGACTACGGTATGTATTCAGATTCTTTTAAACGACATCGAGTAGGAAAACACGACAAGGTAAGCGTGGTTGCGTTACGTACCCGTTCTTAGTGGCACAGCGCCTTGACTCGAAAGGCCAAACGCTGGGGAACACTAACCACAGCAATTAAAAATTAGCTATCGTGGACAATGCCGTTGTTTTCATTACTTTAGTATTAGGCTGCGATCGGAAATACATTGTGTATCTGTATTTGTCATATTTAGAAACTGGAGGTAATTAATAATACATGATTTACTGGAATTGGCCAATTTATAACGTGGAAAAGGTTCCGGACCGTCGCATGAGCGAGTACACGTGAATCTAGACCATCCACAGCATCGACGTTCAGTGATTGTTATCTACAGGGTGTTTCTAAAGTCACAGTGCAGTGAATTTCTACTCTCGGAAGAAAACGTCACCAGAAATGCGGTTAACTAATGCGTCAAACAAATTGTAAAATATTCAAATATACTTGACTGCTATCGGCGAGCTTATAATGGGTAATGTTGGTATTAACACAATAAAGTTGTGCCTAAAGCATATGTTGAAAATGTCCACCTCGGGCCTCAAGACATGTCGTGATTCGTCTTTCCATATTTGCGAAAACCTTCAGAATAATGTCTGGTGATATTTGTTTAATCTTGTCTACTATTTCAGTCTTTAGGTCATTAATTGTCTGCGGATTATTTTCATAAACTTTCCCCTTCAATGCCCCCCACAGATAATAATCTGGGGGTGTTAGATCTGGTGAACGAGCAGGCCAGATTCCACGTGAAATAATGCGATTTGCAAATATGCTTTCTAAATAATTGAGTGTTGTTGTGGCTGTGTGTGCTGTTGCCCCATCCTGCTGAAACCAGGATTCCATAATTTCCCGTTCTGTAAGGTGTGCTATGAACGGTTCCAGAATTAAAGTACGGTAACGTTCTGAATTTATTGTTTCATTAAAAAATATAGGTCATATTATCCGCATACGACTTATAGCGCACCACACTCCGACTTTTTGATCGTAATGCGGCACTTGATGAAATTCATGGGGGTTTTCACTGCTCCACAGCCGATTGTTCTGACTGTTCACATAACCGGATAAATGAAACCAGGCCTCATCAGTGAAAAAAGTGACGTCAAGGATGGCAGCGCCATGTTCATAAATAAAATTCTGAAACCACATGACGATAGTGTAGTTCACTTCTTAAAACCTTGTGAACAGAACTCTTAGATATTTGCACCTGTTGAGACAAGTGGTTTAAAGATGCATTTGGACTATTGTAATTCTGTCTTGGAGTTCCATAATTATTTGGTCTTGTGAAATTGAAGGTCTTCCAGATCGGTGGGTGTTTCTTTAATGACTGTGCATTATTTGAAATCTAATTGTTCCAATTTATTTATGTAAATCACGCATCATGTACTGTTGTAGCTTGTTCCTTTTTCGGTAAAGTTAAACATATAACATCACTATTCACAAAAGATATTCGAAATATCCACCACGTTTTAGTTGGCAAATGTTGATACGTTTTTTCATATTGTCAAAAACCTTACGCAGTATGGGCTGTGTAACATTATTAATGTTGTTGGCGATTGAAACCTGCAGTTCATCGAGTGTGTGGGGATTGTTTTCGTACACTTTTCCTTTCAGTTCACCCCAGAGATAGTAGTCCATGGGAGTAAGATCAGGAGACCGTGCAGGCCAAATTCCGCGAGAGATTTTACGATTAGCAAAAATTTCATATAAAAATTCCAGTGATTTTACAGCAGTGTGAGCAGTTGCGCCATCTTGTTGAAACCAAGCTTTTTCAATTTCTGGCTCAGAAAGTTGGTTACGAATCGTTCCAGTAATCCTGTATCTTTCTGAATTTATTGTGTCATAGAAGAAAATTGGGCCGATTATCCGCTGACGACTCATTGCACACCACACTCCTACTTTCTGATAGTGGAGAGGCACTGGGTGCAATGCATGTGGATTTACTCCAAAGACGATCATTCTACCTATTCACGTACCCAGACAAATGGAACCATGCTTCATCTGTGAAGAAAGTGAATCAAGGATTTCCTCACCTTCTTGGGCTAGAAAATTCTCAAACCACATACAATAATTAATTCTGTATTGGTGATCTAATTCTTTTGAGGAACGACGGAAAATTTGTACGGATGTAACTTTAATTTTTTTTTCAGAACTCTATGAACAGTACTGTTTGATTTGTGTACTTGTTGAGCCAGCTTTCTTATTGATTTGCCAGGACTCATTAGAATGCTGTCCTGGATGTTGAGAGATGTTACTTCAAGTACAGATGGTCTACCAGGACGGCTAACATCATGTACACTACCGGTATTTTGAAATTTGATTATTAAATTACTCACAGTATTTCGATGAGGCACTGGTGTATCAGGAAATCTATTCACAAATTGTTCAACAACCCCATTCGAATACTTGTCGCCGTTACGGAACACATGCTCCACTATAAATACTCTTTCTTCAATCGTTAACACCATTGTAAGCCAGATCTATCATGTAGCAGTGATGTTTAAATGAACACGTAAATCGTGCTTGAACTATTACGTCATACATAGATAAAATTTAGGTGCGTAATTATTTCAACAACAAAAAATGCACAGTCATTAAAGAGACACCCTATATTATACTAAGACGACGGTAAGTATTCTGATGCAGCCTTAAACGACAACATCGAAGAAAGAAAGCACGACAATGAAAGCGTGCTTGCGTGAGATACCCGTTCTTAGAGGCACAGCGCCTTGCCTTGAAAAGATAAACGCTAGGGAACACTGCCCACAGCAAACTAAAAATGTAGCTGTCTTGTACAATTGCGTTCGCGCAGGTGTTATCACTAATGTAGTATAAGGATGCGATCGGAAATTCATTGTGTATCTTTATTTTTCATATTTAGAAACTGGGGGCAATTAATAATACATGATTTTCTGGAATTGGCCAATCTATAACGTGGAAACGGGAACTAGACCGTGCACGTTGGTCTAGACGAACCACAATATCGACGTTCAACGACAAAATCATCTATGATATTATTACGATGTTAACAAACGACAACATCGAAGAAAGAAAACACGGTAAGCGTGCTTGCGTTAGGTACCCGTTTTTAGTGGCACAGCGCCTTGCCTTGAAAACATATACGCTAGGGAACACTGCCCACAGCAAACTAAATAGATATCTTGGACAATGTCGTTCGCGCAGGTGTTCTCATTACTATAGTATAAGGCTGCGATCGGAAATACATTGTGTATCTGTATTTTTCATATATAGACAAGTACACTGGAGGCAATTAGTAATACATGATTTACTGGAATTGGCCAATTTATAACGTGGAAACGGGTTCTGGATCGTGGGGCTGAGTGAGTGCACGTGAATCTAGACCATCCACGGCATCGACGTTCAGCGATAGTCATCTAAGTCTACTAAGACTACGGTATGTATTCAGATTCTTTTAAACGACATCGAGTAAGGAAAACACGACAAGGTAAGCGTGGTTGCGTTACGTACCCGTTCTTAGTGGCACAGCGCCTTGACTCGAAAGGCCAAACGCTGGGGAACACTAACCACAGCAATTAAAAATTAGCTATCGTGGACAATGCCGTTGTTTTCATTACTTTAGTATTAGGCTGCGATCGGAAATACATTGTGTATCTGTATTTGTCATATTTAGAAACTGGAGGTAATTAATAATACATGATTTACTGGAATTGGCCAATTTATAACGTGGAAAAGGTTCCGGACCGTCGCATGAGCGAGTACACGTGAATCTAGACCATCCACAGCATCGACGTTCAGTGATTGTTATCTACAGGTGTTTCTAAAGTCACAGTGCAGTGAATTTCTACTCTCGGAAGAAAAACGTCACCAGAAATGCGGTTAACTAATGCGTCAAACAAATTGTAAAATATTCAAATATACTTGACTGCTATCGGCGAGCTTATAATGGGTAATGTTGGTATTAACACAATAAAGTTGTGCCTAAAGCATATGTTGAAAATGTCCACCTCGGGCCTCAAGACATGTCGTGATTCGTCTTTCCATATTTGCGAAAACCTTCAGAATAATGTCTGGTGATATTTGTTTAATCTTGTCTACTATTTCAGTCTTTAGGTCATTAATGTCTGCGGATTATTTTCATAAACTTTCCCCTTCAATGCCCCCCACAGATAATAATCTGGGGGTGTTAGATCTGGTGAACGAGCAGGCCAGATTCCACGTGAAATAATGCGATTTGCAAATATGCTTTCTAAATAATTGAGTGTTGTTGTGGCTGTGTGTGCTGTTGCCCCATCCTGCTGAACCAGGATTCCATAATTTCCCGTTCTGTAAGGTGTGCTATGAACGGTTCCAGAATTAAAGTACGGTAACGTTCTGAATTATTGTTTCATTAAAAAATATAGGTCATATTATCCGCATACGACTTATAGCGCACCACACTCCGACTTTTTGATCGTAATGCGGCACTTGATGAAATTCATGGGGGTTTCACTGCTCCACAGCCGATTGTTCTGACTGTTCACATAACGGATAAATGAAACCAGGCCTCATCAGTGAAAAAAGTGACGTCAAGGATGGCAGCGCCATGTTCATAAATAAAATTCTGAAACCACATGACGATAGTGTAGTTCACTTCTTAAAACCTTGTGAACAGAACTCTTAGATATTTGCACCTGTTGAGACAAGTGGTTTAAAGATGCATTTGGACTATTGTAATTCTGTCTTGGAGTTCCATAATTAATTTGGTCTTGTGAAATTGAAGGTCTTCCAGATCGGTGGGTGTTTCTTTAATGACTGTGCATTATTTGAAAATCTAATTGTTCCAATTTATTTATGTAAATCACGCATCATGTACTGTTGTAGCTTGTTCCTTTTTCGGTAAAGTTAAACATATAACATCACTATTCACAAAAGATATTCGAAATATCCACCACGTTTTAGTTGGCAAATGTTGATACGTTTTTTCATATTGTCAAAAACCTTACGCAGTATGGGCTGTGTAACATTATTAATGTTGTTGGCGATTGAAACCTGCAGTTCATCGAGTGTGTGGGGATTGTTTTCGTACACTTTTCCTTTCAGTTCACCCCAGAGATAGTAGTCCATGGGAGTAAGATCAGGAGACCGTGCAGGCCAAATTCCGCGAGAGATTTACGATTAGCAAAAATTTCATATAAAAATTCCAGTGATTTTACAGCAGTGTGAGCAGTTGCGCCATCTTGTTGAAACCAAGCTTTTTCAATTTCTGGCTCAGAAAGTTGGGTACGAATCGTTCCAGTAATCCTGTATCTTTCTGAATTTATTGTGTCATAGAAGAAAATTGGGCCGATTATCCGCTGACGACTCATTGCACACCACACTCCTACTTTCTGATAGTGGAGAGGCACTGGGTGCAATGCATGTGGATTTACTCCAAAGACGATCATTCTACCTATTCACGTACCCAGACAAATGGAACCATGCTTCATCTGTGAAGAAAGTGAAATCAAGGATTTCCTCACCTTCTTGGGCTAGAAAATTCTCAAACCACATACAATAATTAATTCTGTATTGGTGATCTAATTCTTTTGAGGAACGACGGAAAATTTGTACGGATGTAACTTTAATTTTTTTTCAGAACTCTATGAACAGTACTGTTGATTTGTGTACTTGTTGAGCCAGCTTTCTTATTGATTTGCCAGGACTCATTAGAATGCTGTCCTGGATGTTGAGAGATGTTACTTCAAGTACAGATGGTCTACCAGGACGGCTAACATCATGTACACTACCGGTATTTTGAAATTTGATTATTAAATTACTCACAGTATTTCGATGAGGCACTGGTGTATCAGGAAATCTATTCACAAATTGTTCAACAACCCCATTCGAATACTTGTCGCCGTTACGGAACACATGCTCCACTATAAATACTCTTTCTTCAATCGTTAACACCATTGTAAGCCAGATCTATCATGTAGCAGTGATGTTTAAATGAACACGTAAATCGTGCTTGAACTATTACGTCATACATAGATAAAATTTAGGTGCGTAATTATTTCAACAACAAAAAATGCACAGTCATTAAAGAGACACCCTATATTATACTAAGACGACGGTAAGTATTCTGATGCAGCCTTAAACGACAACATCGAAGAAAGAAAGCACGACAATGAAAGCGTGCTTGCGTGAGATACCCGTTCTTAGAGGCACAGCGCCTTGCCTTGAAAGATAAACGCTAGGGAACACTGCCCACAGCAAACTAAAAATGTAGCTGTCTTGTATAATTGCATTCGCGCAGGTGTTATCACTAATGTAGTATAAGGATGCGATCGGAAATTCATTGTGTATCTGTATTCTTAATATATAGACAAGTACACTGCAGGCAATTAGTAATACATGATTTACTGGAATTGGCCAATCTATAACGTGGAAACGAGTTCTCTATCGAGGAGCTGAGTGAGTGCACGTGAATCTAGACCATCCATGGCATCGCACGTTCAGCGATAGTCATCTAAGTCTACTAAGACTACGGTAAGTATTCAGATTCTTTTAAACGACATCGAGTAAGGAAAACACGACAAGGTAAGCGTGGTTGCGTTAGGTACCCGTTCTTAGTGGCACAGCGTTTTGCCTCGAAAAGATAAACGCTAGGGAACACTGCCCACAGCAAACTAAAAATGTAGCTGTCTTGTACAATTTCGTTCGCGCAGGTGTTATCACTAATGTAGTATAAGGATGCGATCGGAAATTCATTGTGTATCTTTATTTTTCATATTTAGAAACTGGGGGCAATTAATAATACATGATTTTCTGGAATTGGCCAATCTATAACGTGGAAACGGGAACTAGACCGTGCACGTGGGTCTAGACGAACCACAATATCGACGTTCAACGACAAAATCATCTATGATATTATTACGATGTTAACAAACGACAACATCGAAGAAAGAAAACACGGTAAGCGTGCTTGCGTTAGGTACCCGTTTTTAGTGGCACAGCGCCTTGCCTTGAAAACATATACGCTAGGGAACACTGCCCACAGCAAACTAAATAGATATCTTGGACAATGTCGTTCGCGCAGGTGTTCTCATTACTATAGTATAAGGCTGCGATCGGAAATACATTGTGTATCTGTATTTTTCATATATAGACAAGTACACTGGAGGCAATTAGTAATACATGATTTACTGGAATTGGCCAATTTATAACGTGGAAACGGGTTCTGGATCGTGGGGCTGAGTGAGTGCACGTGAATCTAGACCATCCACGGCATCGACGTTCAGCGATAGTCATCTAAGTCTACTAAGACTACGGTATGTATTCAGATTCTTTTAAACGACATCGAGTAAGGAAAACACGACAAGGTAAGCGTGGTTGCGTTACGTACCCGTTCTTAGTGGCACAGCGCCTTGACTCGAAAGGCCAAACGCTGGGGAACACTAACCACAGCAATTAAAAATTAGCTATCGTGGACAATGCCGTTGTTTTCATTACTTTAGTATTAGGCTGCGATCGGAAATACATTGTGTATCTGTATTTGTCATATTTAGAAACTGGAGGTAATTAATAATACATGATTTACTGGAATTGGCCAATTTATAACGTGGAAAAGGTTCCGGACCGTCGCATGAGCGAGTACACGTGAATCTAGACCATCCACAGCATCGACGTTCAGTGATTGTTATCTACAGGGTGTTTCTAAAGTCACAGTGCAGTGAATTTCTACTCTCGGAAGAAAAACGTCACCAGAAATGCGGTTAACTAATGCGTCAAACAAATTGTAAAATATTCAAATATACTTGACTGCTATCGGCGAGCTTATAATGGGTAATGTTGGTATTAACACAATAAAGTTGTGCCTAAAGCATATGTTGAAAATGTCCACCTCGGGCCTCAAGACATGTCGTGATTCGTCTTTCCATATTTGCGAAAACCTTCAGAATAATGTCTGGTGATATTTGTTTAATCTTGTCTACTATTTCAGTCTTTAGGTCATTAATTGTCTGCGGATTATTTTCATAAACTTTCCCCTTCAATGCCCCCCACAGATAATAATCTGGGGGTGTTAGATCTGGTGAACGAGCAGGCCAGATTCCACGTGAAATAATGCGATTTGCAAATATGCTTTCTAAATAATTGAGTGTTGTTGTGGCTGTGTGTGCTGTTGCCCCATCCTGCTGAAACCAGGATTCCATAATTTCCCGTTCTGTAAGGTGTGCTATGAACGGTTCCAGAATTAAAGTACGGTAACGTTCTGAATTTATTGTTTCATTAAAAAATATAGGTCATATTATCCGCATACGACTTATAGCGCACCACACTCCGACTTTTTGATCGTAATGCGGCACTTGATGAAATTCATGGGGGTTTTCACTGCTCCACAGCCGATTGTTCTGACTGTTCACATAACCGGATAAATGAAACCAGGCCTCATCAGTGAAAAAAGTGACGTCAAGGATGGCAGCGCCATGTTCATAAATAAAATTCTGAAACCACATGACGATAGTGTAGTTCACTTCTTAAAACCTTGTGAACAGAACTCTTAGATATTTGCACCTGTTGAGACAAGTGGTTTAAAGATGCATTTGGACTATTGTAATTCTGTCTTGGAGTTCCATAATTAATTTGGTCTTGTGAAATTGAAGGTCTTCCAGATCGGTGGGTGTTTCTTTAATGACTGTGCATTATTTGAAAATCTAATTGTTCCAATTTATTTATGTAAATCACGCATCATGTACTGTTGTAGCTTGTTCCTTTTTCGGTAAAGTTAAACATATAACATCACTATTCACAAAAGATATTCGAAATATCCACCACGTTTTAGTTGGCAAATGTTGATACGTTTTTTCATATTGTCAAAAACCTTACGCAGTATGGGCTGTGTAACATTATTAATGTTGTTGGCGATTGAAACCTGCAGTTCATCGAGTGTGTGGGGATTGTTTTCGTACACTTTTCCTTTCAGTTCACCCCAGAGATAGTAGTCCATGGGAGTAAGATCAGGAGACCGTGCAGGCCAAATTCCGCGAGAGATTTTACGATTAGCAAAAATTTCATATAAAAATTCCAGTGATTTTACAGCAGTGTGAGCAGTTGCGCCATCTTGTTGAAACCAAGCTTTTTCAATTTCTGGCTCAGAAAGTTGGGTTACGAATCGTTCCAGTAATCCTGTATCTTTCTGAATTTATTGTGTCATAGAAGAAAATTGGGCCGATTATCCGCTGACGACTCATTGCACACCACACTCCTACTTTCTGATAGTGGAGAGGCACTGGGTGCAATGCATGTGGATTTACTCCAAAGACGATCATTCTACCTATTCACGTACCCAGACAAATGGAACCATGCTTCATCTGTGAAGAAAGTGAAATCAAGGATTTCCTCACCTTCTTGGGCTAGAAAATTCTCAAACCACATACAATAATTAATTCTGTATTGGTGATCTAATTCTTTTGAGGAACGACGGAAAATTTGTACGGATGTAACTTTAATTTTTTTTTCAGAACTCTATGAACAGTACTGTTTGATTTGTGTACTTGTTGAGCCAGCTTTCTTATTGATTTGCCAGGACTCATTAGAATGCTGTCCTGGATGTTGAGAGATGTTACTTCAAGTACAGATGGTCTACCAGGACGGCTAACATCATGTACACTACCGGTATTTTGAAATTTGATTATTAAATTACTCACAGTATTTCGATGAGGCACTGGTGTATCAGGAAATCTATTCACAAATTGTTCAACAACCCCATTCGAATACTTGTCGCCGTTACGGAACACATGCTCCACTATAAATACTCTTTCTTCAATCGTTAACACCATTGTAAGCCAGATCTATCATGTAGCAGTGATGTTTAAATGAACACGTAAATCGTGCTTGAACTATTACGTCATACATAGATAAAATTTAGGTGCGTAATTATTTCAACAACAAAAAATGCACAGTCATTAAAGAGACACCCTATATTATACTAAGACGACGGTAAGTATTCTGATGCAGCCTTAAACGACAACATCGAAGAAAGAAAGCACGACAATGAAAGCGTGCTTGCGTGAGATACCCGTTCTTAGAGGCACAGCGCCTTGCCTTGAAAAGATAAACGCTAGGGAACACTGCCCACAGCAAACTAAAAATGTAGCTGTCTTGTATAATTGCATTCGCGCAGGTGTTATCACTAATGTAGTATAAGGATGCGATCGGAAATTCATTGTGTATCTGTATTCTTAATATATAGACAAGTACACTGCAGGCAATTAGTAATACATGATTTACTGGAATTGGCCAATCTATAACGTGGAAACGAGTTCTCTATCGAGGAGCTGAGTGAGTGCACGTGAATCTAGACCATCCATGGCATCGCACGTTCAGCGATAGTCATCTAAGTCTACTAAGACTACGGTAAGTATTCAGATTCTTTTAAACGACATCGAGTAAGGAAAACACGACAAGGTAAGCGTGGTTGCGTTAGGTACCCGTTCTTAGTGGCACAGCGTTTTGCCTCGAAAAGATAAACGCTAGGGAACACTGCCCACAGCAAACTAAAAATGTAGCTGTCTTGTACAATTTCGTTCGCGCAGGTGTTATCACTAATGTAGTATAAGGATGCGATCGGAAATTCATTGTGTATCTTTATTTTTCATATTTAGAAACTGGGGGCAATTAATAATACATGATTTTCTGGAATTGGCCAATCTATAACGTGGAAACGGGAACTAGACCGTGCACGTGGGTCTAGACGAACCACAATATCGACGTTCAACGACAAAATCATCTATGATATTATTACGATGTTAACAAACGACAACATCGAAGAAAGAAAACACGGTAAGCGTGCTTGCGTTAGGTACCCGTTTTTAGTGGCACAGCGCCTTGCCTTGAAAACATATACGCTAGGGAACACTGCCCACAGCAAACTAAATAGATATCTTGGACAATGTCGTTCGCGCAGGTGTTCTCATTACTATAGTATAAGGCTGCGATCGGAAATACATTGTGTATCTGTATTTTTCATATATAGACAAGTACACTGGAGGCAATTAGTAATACATGATTTACTGGAATTGGCCAATTTATAACGTGGAAACGGGTTCTGGATCGTGGGGCTGAGTGAGTGCACGTGAATCTAGACCATCCACGGCATCGACGTTCAGCGATAGTCATCTAAGTCTACTAAGACTACGGTATGTATTCAGATTCTTTTAAACGACATCGAGTAAGGAAAACACGACAAGGTAAGCGTGGTTGCGTTACGTACCCGTTCTTAGTGGCACAGCGCCTTGACTCGAAAGGCCAAACGCTGGGGAACACTAACCACAGCAATTAAAAATTAGCTATCGTGGACAATGCCGTTGTTTCATTACTTTAGTATTAGGCTGCGATCGGAAATACATTGTGTATCTGTATTTGTCATATTTAGAAACTGGAGGTAATTAATAATACATGATTTACTGGAATTGGCCAATTTATAACGTGGAAAAGGTTCCGGACCGTCGCATGAGCGAGTACACGTGAATCTAGACCATCCACAGCATCGACGTTCAGTGATTGTTATCTACAGGGTGTTTCTAAAGTCACAGTGCAGTGAATTTCTACTCTCGGAAGAAAAACGTCACCAGAAATGCGGTTAACTAATGCGTCAAACAAATTGTAAAATATTCAAATATACTTGACTGCTATCGGCGAGCTTATAATGGGTAATGTTGGTATTAACACAATAAAGTTGTGCCTAAAGCATATGTTGAAAATGTCCACCTCGGGCCTCAAGACATGTCGTGATTCGTCTTTCCATATTTGCGAAAACCTTCAGAATAATGTCTGGTGATATTTGTTTAATCTTGTCTACTATTTCAGTCTTTAGGTCATTAATTGTCTGCGGATTATTTTCATAAACTTTCCCCTTCAATGCCCCCCACAGATAATAATCTGGGGGTGTTAGATCTGGTGAACGAGCAGGCCAGATTCCACGTGAAATAATGCGATTTGCAAATATGCTTTCTAAATAATTGAGTGTTGTTGTGGCTGTGTGTGCTGTTGCCCCATCCTGCTGAAACCAGGATTCCATAATTTCCCGTTCTGTAAGGTGTGCTATGAACGGTTCCAGAATTAAAGTACGGTAACGTTCTGAATTTATTGTTTCATTAAAAAATATAGGTCATATTATCCGCATACGACTTATAGCGCACCACACTCCGACTTTTTGATCGTAATGCGGCACTTGATGAAATTCATGGGGGTTTTCACTGCTCCACAGCCGATTGTTCTGACTGTTCACATAACCGGATAAATGAAACCAGGCCTCATCAGTGAAAAAAGTGACGTCAAGGATGGCAGCGCCATGTTCATAAATAAAATTCTGAAACCACATGACGATAGTGTAGTTCACTTCTTAAAACCTTGTGAACAGAACTCTTAGATATTTGCACCTGTTGAGACAAGTGGTTTAAAGATGCATTTGGACTATTGTAATTCTGTCTTGGAGTTCCATAATTAATTTGGTCTTGTGAAATTGAAGGTCTTCCAGATCGGTGGGTGTTTCTTTAATGACTGTGCATTATTTGAAAATCTAATTGTTCCAATTTATTTATGTAAATCACGCATCATGTACTGTTGTAGCTTGTTCCTTTTTCGGTAAAGTTAAACATATAACATCACTATTCACAAAAGATATTCGAAATATCCACCACGTTTTAGTTGGCAAATGTTGATACGTTTTTTCATATTGTCAAAAACCTTACGCAGTATGGGCTGTGTAACATTATTAATGTTGTTGGCGATTGAAACCTGCAGTTCATCGAGTGTGTGGGGATTGTTTTCGTACACTTTTCCTTTCAGTTCACCCCAGAGATAGTAGTCCATGGGAGTAAGATCAGGAGACCGTGCAGGCCAAATTCCGCGAGAGATTTTACGATTAGCAAAAATTTCATATAAAAATTCCAGTGATTTTACAGCAGTGTGAGCAGTTGCGCCATCTTGTTGAAACCAAGCTTTTTCAATTTCTGGCTCAGAAAGTTGGGTTACGAATCGTTCCAGTAATCCTGTATCTTTCTGAATTTATTGTGTCATAGAAGAAAATTGGGCCGATTATCCGCTGACGACTCATTGCACACCACACTCCTACTTTCTGATAGTGGAGAGGCACTGGGTGCAATGCATGTGGATTTACTCCAAAGACGATCATTCTACCTATTCACGTACCCAGACAAATGGAACCATGCTTCATCTGTGAAGAAAGTGAAATCAAGGATTTCCTCACCTTCTTGGGCTAGAAAATTCTCAAACCACATACAATAATTAATTCTGTATTGGTGATCTAATTCTTTTGAGGAACGACGGAAAATTTGTACGGATGTAACTTTAATTTTTTTTTCAGAACTCTATGAACAGTACTGTTTGATTTGTGTACTTGTTGAGCCAGCTTTCTTATTGATTTGCCAGGACTCATTAGAATGCTGTCCTGGATGTTGAGAGATGTTACTTCAAGTACAGATGGTCTACCAGGACGGCTAACATCATGTACACTACCGGTATTTTGAAATTTGATTATTAAATTACTCACAGTATTTCGATGAGGCACTGGTGTATCAGGAAATCTATTCACAAATTGTTCAACAACCCCATTCGAATACTTGTCGCCGTTACGGAACACATGCTCCACTATAAATACTCTTTCTTCAATCGTTAACACCATTGTAAGCCAGATCTATCATGTAGCAGTGATGTTTAAATGAACACGTAAATCGTGCTTGAACTATTACGTCATACATAGATAAAATTTAGGTGCGTAATTATTTCAACAACAAAAAATGCACAGTCATTAAAGAGACACCCTATATTATACTAAGACGACGGTAAGTATTCTGATGCAGCCTTAAACGACAACATCGAAGAAAGAAAGCACGACAATGAAAGCGTGCTTGCGTGAGATACCCGTTCTTAGAGGCACAGCGCCTTGCCTTGAAAAGATAAACGCTAGGGAACACTGCCCACAGCAAACTAAAAATGTAGCTGTCTTGTATAATTGCATTCGCGCAGGTGTTATCACTAATGTAGTATAAGGATGCGATCGGAAATTCATTGTGTATCTGTATTCTTAATATATAGACAAGTACACTGCAGGCAATTAGTAATACATGATTTACTGGAATTGGCCAATCTATAACGTGGAAACGAGTTCTCTATCGAGGAGCTGAGTGAGTGCACGTGAATCTAGACCATCCATGGCATCGCACGTTCAGCGATAGTCATCTAAGTCTACTAAGACTACGGTAAGTATTCAGATTCTTTTAAACGACATCGAGTAAGGAAAACACGACAAGGTAAGCGTGGTTGCGTTAGGTACCCGTTCTTAGTGGCACAGCGTTTTGCCTCGAAAAGATAAACGCTAGGGAACACTGCCCACAGCAAACTAAAAATGTAGCTGTCTTGTACAATTTCGTTCGCGCAGGTGTTATCACTAATGTAGTATAAGGATGCGATCGGAAATTCATTGTGTATCTTTATTTTTCATATTTAGAAACTGGGGGCAATTAATAATACATGATTTCTGGAATTGGCCAATCTATAACGTGGAAACGGGAACTAGACCGTGCACGTGGGTCTAGACGAACCACAATATCGACGTTCAACGACAAAATCATCTATGATATTATTACGATGTTAACAAACGACAACATCGAAGAAAGAAAACACGGTAAGCGTGCTTGCGTTAGGTACCCGTTTTTAGTGGCACAGCGCCTTGCCTTGAAAACATATACGCTAGGGAACACTGCCCACAGCAAACTAAATAGATATCTTGGACAATGTCGTTCGCGCAGGTGTTCTCATTACTATAGTATAAGGCTGCGATCGGAAATACATTGTGTATCTGTATTTTTCATATATAGACAAGTACACTGGAGGCAATTAGTAATACATGATTTACTGGAATTGGCCAATTTATAACGTGGAAACGGGTTCTGGATCGTGGGGCTGAGTGAGTGCACGTGAATCTAGACCATCCACGGCATCGACGTTCAGCGATAGTCATCTAAGTCTACTAAGACTACGGTATGTATTCAGATTCTTTTAAACGACATCGAGTAAGGAAAACACGACAAGGTAAGCGTGGTTGCGTTACGTACCCGTTCTTAGTGGCACAGCGCCTTGACTCGAAAGGCCAAACGCTGGGGAACACTAACCACAGCAATTAAAAATTAGCTATCGTGGACAATGCCGTTGTTTTCATTACTTTAGTATTAGGCTGCGATCGGAAATACATTGTGTATCTGTATTTGTCATATTTAGAAACTGGAGGTAATTAATAATACATGATTTACTGGAATTGGCCAATTTATAACGTGGAAAAGGTTCCGGACCGTCGCATGAGCGAGTACACGTGAATCTAGACCATCCACAGCATCGACGTTCAGTGATTGTTATCTACAGGGTGTTTCTAAAGTCACAGTGCAGTGAATTTCTACTCTCGGAAGAAAAACGTCACCAGAAATGCGGTTAACTAATGCGTCAAACAAATTGTAAAATATTCAAATATACTTGACTGCTATCGGCGAGCTTATAATGGGTAATGTTGGTATTAACACAATAAAGTTGTGCCTAAAGCATATGTTGAAAATGTCCACCTCGGGCCTCAAGACATGTCGTGATTCGTCTTTCCATATTTGCGAAAACCTTCAGAATAATGTCTGGTGATATTTGTTTAATCTTGTCTACTATTTCAGTCTTTAGGTCATTAATTGTCTGCGGATTATTTTCATAAACTTTCCCCTTCAATGCCCCCCACAGATAATAATCTGGGGGTGTTAGATCTGGTGAACGAGCAGGCCAGATTCCACGTGAAATAATGCGATTTGCAAATATGCTTTCTAAATAATTGAGTGTTGTTGTGGCTGTGTGTGCTGTTGCCCCATCCTGCTGAAACCAGGATTCCATAATTTCCCGTTCTGTAAGGTGTGCTATGAACGGTTCCAGAATTAAAGTACGGTAACGTTCTGAATTTATTGTTTCATTAAAAAATATAGGTCATATTATCCGCATACGACTTATAGCGCACCACACTCCGACTTTTTGATCGTAATGCGGCACTTGATGAAATTCATGGGGGTTTTCACTGCTCCACAGCCGATTGTTCTGACTGTTCACATAACCGGATAAATGAAACCAGGCCTCATCAGTGAAAAAAGTGACGTCAAGGATGGCAGCGCCATGTTCATAAATAAAATTCTGAAACCACATGACGATAGTGTAGTTCACTTCTTAAAACCTTGTGAACAGAACTCTTAGATATTTGCACCTGTTGAGACAAGTGGTTTAAAGATGCATTTGGACTATTGTAATTCTGTCTTGGAGTTCCATAATTAATTTGGTCTTGTGAAATTGAAGGTCTTCCAGATCGGTGGGTGTTTCTTTAATGACTGTGCATTATTTGAAAATCTAATTGTTCCAATTTATTTATGTAAATCACGCATCATGTACTGTTGTAGCTTGTTCCTTTTTCGGTAAAGTTAAACATATAACATCACTATTCACAAAAGATATTCGAAATATCCACCACGTTTTAGTTGGCAAATGTTGATACGTTTTTTCATATTGTCAAAAACCTTACGCAGTATGGGCTGTGTAACATTATTAATGTTGTTGGCGATTGAAACCTGCAGTTCATCGAGTGTGTGGGGATTGTTTTCGTACACTTTTCCTTTCAGTTCACCCCAGAGATAGTAGTCCATGGGAGTAAGATCAGGAGACCGTGCAGGCCAAATTCCGCGAGAGATTTTACGATTAGCAAAAATTTCATATAAAAATTCCAGTGATTTTACAGCAGTGTGAGCAGTTGCGCCATCTTGTTGAAACCAAGCTTTTTCAATTTCTGGCTCAGAAAGTTGGGTTACGAATCGTTCCAGTAATCCTGTATCTTTCTGAATTTATTGTGTCATAGAAGAAAATTGGGCCGATTATCCGCTGACGACTCATTGCACACCACACTCCTACTTTCTGATAGTGGAGAGGCACTGGGTGCAATGCATGTGGATTTACTCCAAAGACGATCATTCTACCTATTCACGTACCCAGACAAATGGAACCATGCTTCATCTGTGAAGAAAGTGAAATCAAGGATTTCCTCACCTTCTTGGGCTAGAAAATTCTCAAACCACATACAATAATTAATTCTGTATTGGTGATCTAATTCTTTTGAGGAACGACGGAAAATTTGTACGGATGTAACTTTAATTTTTTTTCAGAACTCTATGAACAGTACTGTTTGATTTGTGTACTTGTTGAGCCAGCTTTCTTATTGATTTGCCAGGACTCATTAGAATGCTGTCCTGGATGTTGAGAGATGTTACTTCAAGTACAGATGGTCTACCAGGACGGCTAACATCATGTACACTACCGGTATTTTGAAATTTGATTATTAAATTACTCACAGTATTTCGATGAGGCACTGGTGTATCAGGAAATCTATTCACAAATTGTTCAACAACCCCATTCGAATACTTGTCGCCGTTACGGAACACATGCTCCACTATAAATACTCTTTCTTCAATCGTTAACACCATTGTAAGCCAGATCTATCATGTAGCAGTGATGTTTAAATGAACACGTAAATCGTGCTTGAACTATTACGTCATACATAGATAAAATTTAGGTGCGTAATTATTTCAACAACAAAAAATGCACAGTCATTAAAGAGACACCCTATATTATACTAAGACGACGGTAAGTATTCTGATGCAGCCTTAAACGACAACATCGAAGAAAGAAAGCACGACAATGAAAGCGTGCTTGCGTGAGATACCCGTTCTTAGAGGCACAGCGCCTTGCCTTGAAAAGATAAACGCTAGGGAACACTGCCCACAGCAAACTAAAAATGTAGCTGTCTTGTATAATTGCATTCGCGCAGGTGTTATCACTAATGTAGTATAAGGATGCGATCGGAAATTCATTGTGTATCTGTATTCTTAATATATAGACAAGTACACTGCAGGCAATTAGTAATACATGATTTACTGGAATTGGCCAATCTATAACGTGGAAACGAGTTCTCTATCGAGGAGCTGAGTGAGTGCACGTGAATCTAGACCATCCATGGCATCGCACGTTCAGCGATAGTCATCTAAGTCTACTAAGACTACGGTAAGTATTCAGATTCTTTTAAACGACATCGAGTAAGGAAAACACGACAAGGTAAGCGTGGTTGCGTTAGGTACCCGTTCTTAGTGGCACAGCGTTTTGCCTCGAAAAGATAAACGCTAGGGAACACTGCCCACAGCAAACTAAAAATGTAGCTGTCTTGTACAATTTCGTTCGCGCAGGTGTTATCACTAATGTAGTATAAGGATGCGATCGGAAATTCATTGTGTATCTTTATTTTTCATATTTAGAAACTGGGGGCAATTAATAATACATGATTTTCTGGAATTGGCCAATCTATAACGTGGAAACGGGAACTAGACCGTGCACGTGGGTCTAGACGAACCACAATATCGACGTTCAACGACAAAATCATCTATGATATTATTACGATGTTAACAAACGACAACATCGAAGAAAGAAAACACGGTAAGCGTGCTTGCGTTAGGTACCCGTTTTTAGTGGCACAGCGCCTTGCCTTGAAAACATATACGCTAGGGAACACTGCCCACAGCAAACTAAATAGATATCTTGGACAATGTCGTTCGCGCAGGTGTTCTCATTACTATAGTATAAGGCTGCGATCGGAAATACATTGTGTATCTGTATTTTTCATATATAGACAAGTACACTGGAGGCAATTAGTAATACATGATTTACTGGAATTGGCCAATTTATAACGTGGAAACGGGTTCTGGATCGTGGGGCTGAGTGAGTGCACGTGAATCTAGACCATCCACGGCATCGACGTTCAGCGATAGTCATCTAAGTCTACTAAGACTACGGTATGTATTCAGATTCTTTTAAACGACATCGAGTAAGGAAAACACGACAAGGTAAGCGTGGTTGCGTTACGTACCCGTTCTTAGTGGCACAGCGCCTTGACTCGAAAGGCCAAACGCTGGGGAACACTAACCACAGCAATTAAAAATTAGCTATCGTGGACAATGCCGTTGTTTTCATTACTTTAGTATTAGGCTGCGATCGGAAATACATTGTGTATCTGTATTTGTCATATTTAGAAACTGGAGGTAATTAATAATACATGATTTACTGGAATTGGCCAATTTATAACGTGGAAAAGGTTCCGGACCGTCGCATGAGCGAGTACACGTGAATCTAGACCATCCACAGCATCGACGTTCAGTGATTGTTATCTACAGGGTGTTTCTAAAGTCACAGTGCAGTGAATTTCTACTCTCGGAAGAAAAACGTCACCAGAAATGCGGTTAACTAATGCGTCAAACAAATTGTAAAATATTCAAATATACTTGACTGCTATCGGCGAGCTTATAATGGGTAATGTTGGTATTAACACAATAAAGTTGTGCCTAAAGCATATGTTGAAAATGTCCACCTCGGGCCTCAAGACATGTCGTGATTCGTCTTTCCATATTTGCGAAAACCTTCAGAATAATGTCTGGTGATATTTGTTTAATCTTGTCTACTATTTCAGTCTTTAGGTCATTAATTGTCTGCGGATTATTTTCATAAACTTTCCCCTTCAATGCCCCCCACAGATAATAATCTGGGGGTGTTAGATCTGGTGAACGAGCAGGCCAGATTCCACGTGAAATAATGCGATTTGCAAATATGCTTTCTAAATAATTGAGTGTTGTTGTGGCTGTGTGTGCTGTTGCCCCATCCTGCTGAAACCAGGATTCCATAATTTCCCGTTCTGTAAGGTGTGCTATGAACGGTTCCAGAATTAAAGTACGGTAACGTTCTGAATTTATTGTTTCATTAAAAAATATAGGTCATATTATCCGCATACGACTTATAGCGCACCACACTCCGACTTTTTGATCGTAATGCGGCACTTGATGAAATTCATGGGGTTTTCACTGCTCCACAGCCGATTGTTCTGACTGTTCACATAACCGGATAAATGAAACCAGGCCTCATCAGTGAAAAAAGTGACGTCAAGGATGGCAGCGCCATGTTCATAAATAAAATTCTGAAACCACATGACGATAGTGTAGTTCACTTCTTAAAACCTTGTGAACAGAACTCTTAGATATTTGCACCTGTTGAGACAAGTGGTTTAAAGATGCATTTGGACTATTGTAATTCTGTCTTGGAGTTCCATAATTAATTTGGTCTTGTGAAATTGAAGGTCTTCCAGATCGGTGGGTGTTTCTTTAATGACTGTGCATTATTTGAAAATCTAATTGTTCCAATTTATTTATGTAAATCACGCATCATGTACTGTTGTAGCTTGTTCCTTTTTCGGTAAAGTTAAACATATAACATCACTATTCACAAAAGATATTCGAAATATCCACCACGTTTTAGTTGGCAAATGTTGATACGTTTTTTCATATTGTCAAAAACCTTACGCAGTATGGGCTGTGTAACATTATTAATGTTGTTGGCGATTGAAACCTGCAGTTCATCGAGTGTGTGGGGATTGTTTTCGTACACTTTTCCTTTCAGTTCACCCCAGAGATAGTAGTCCATGGGAGTAAGATCAGGAGACCGTGCAGGCCAAATTCCGCGAGAGATTTTACGATTAGCAAAAATTTCATATAAAAATTCCAGTGATTTTACAGCAGTGTGAGCAGTTGCGCCATCTTGTTGAAACCAAGCTTTTTCAATTTCTGGCTCAGAAAGTTGGGTTACGAATCGTTCCAGTAATCCTGTATCTTTCTGAATTTATTGTGTCATAGAAGAAAATTGGGCCGATTATCCGCTGACGACTCATTGCACACCACACTCCTACTTTCTGATAGTGGAGAGGCACTGGGTGCAATGCATGTGGATTTACTCCAAAGACGATCATTCTACCTATTCACGTACCCAGACAAATGGAACCATGCTTCATCTGTGAAGAAAGTGAAATCAAGGATTTCCTCACCTTCTTGGGCTAGAAAATTCTCAAACCACATACAATAATTAATTCTGTATTGGTGATCTAATTCTTTTGAGGAACGACGGAAAATTTGTACGGATGTAACTTTAATTTTTTTTTCAGAACTCTATGAACAGTACTGTTTGATTTGTGTACTTGTTGAGCCAGCTTTCTTATTGATTTGCCAGGACTCATTAGAATGCTGTCCTGGATGTTGAGAGATGTTACTTCAAGTACAGATGGTCTACCAGGACGGCTAACATCATGTACACTACCGGTATTTTGAAATTTGATTATTAAATTACTCACAGTATTTCGATGAGGCACTGGTGTATCAGGAAATCTATTCACAAATTGTTCAACAACCCCATTCGAATACTTGTCGCCGTTACGGAACACATGCTCCACTATAAATACTCTTTCTTCAATCGTTAACACCATTGTAAGCCAGATCTATCATGTAGCAGTGATGTTTAAATGAACACGTAAATCGTGCTTGAACTATTACGTCATACATAGATAAAATTTAGGTGCGTAATTATTTCAACAACAAAAAATGCACAGTCATTAAAGAGACACCCTATATTATACTAAGACGACGGTAAGTATTCTGATGCAGCCTTAAACGACAACATCGAAGAAAGAAAGCACGACAATGAAAGCGTGCTTGCGTGAGATACCCGTTCTTAGAGGCACAGCGCCTTGCCTTGAAAAGATAAACGCTAGGGAACACTGCCCACAGCAAACTAAAAATGTAGCTGTCTTGTATAATTGCATTCGCGCAGGTGTTATCACTAATGTAGTATAAGGATGCGATCGGAAATTCATTGTGTATCTGTATTCTTAATATATAGACAAGTACACTGCAGGCAATTAGTAATACATGATTTACTGGAATTGGCCAATCTATAACGTGGAAACGAGTTCTCTATCGAGGAGCTGAGTGAGTGCACGTGAATCTAGACCATCCATGGCATCGCACGTTCAGCGATAGTCATCTAAGTCTACTAAGACTACGGTAAGTATTCAGATTCTTTTAAACGACATCGAGTAAGGAAAACACGACAAGGTAAGCGTGGTTGCGTTAGGTACCCGTTCTTAGTGGCACAGCGTTTTGCCTCGAAAAGATAAACGCTAGGGAACACTGCCCACAGCAAACTAAAAATGTAGCTGTCTTGTACAATTTCGTTCGCGCAGGTGTTATCACTAATGTAGTATAAGGATGCGATCGGAAATTCATTGTGTATCTTTATTTTTCATATTTAGAAACTGGGGGCAATTAATAATACATGATTTTCTGGAATTGGCCAATCTATAACGTGGAAACGGGAACTAGACCGTGCACGTGGGTCTAGACGAACCACAATATCGACGTTCAACGACAAAATCATCTATGATATTATTACGATGTTAACAAACGACAACATCGAAGAAAGAAAACACGGTAAGCGTGCTTGCGTTAGGTACCCGTTTTTAGTGGCACAGCGCCTTGCCTTGAAAACATATACGCTAGGGAACACTGCCCACAGCAAACTAAATAGATATCTTGGACAATGTCGTTCGCGCAGGTGTTCTCATTACTATAGTATAAGGCTGCGATCGGAAATACATTGTGTATCTGTATTTTTCATATATAGACAAGTACACTGGAGGCAATTAGTAATACATGATTTACTGGAATTGGCCAATTTATAACGTGGAAACGGGTTCTGGATCGTGGGGCTGAGTGAGTGCACGTGAATCTAGACCATCCACGGCATCGACGTTCAGCGATAGTCATCTAAGTCTACTAAGACTACGGTATGTATTCAGATTCTTTAAACGACATCGAGTAAGGAAAACACGACAAGGTAAGCGTGGTTGCGTTACGTACCCGTTCTTAGTGGCACAGCGCCTTGACTCGAAAGGCCAAACGCTGGGGAACACTAACCACAGCAATTAAAAATTAGCTATCGTGGACAATGCCGTTGTTTTCATTACTTTAGTATTAGGCTGCGATCGGAAATACATTGTGTATCTGTATTTGTCATATTTAGAAACTGGAGGTAATTAATAATACATGATTTACTGGAATTGGCCAATTTATAACGTGGAAAAGGTTCCGGACCGTCGCATGAGCGAGTACACGTGAATCTAGACCATCCACAGCATCGACGTTCAGTGATTGTTATCTACAGGGTGTTTCTAAAGTCACAGTGCAGTGAATTTCTACTCTCGGAAGAAAAACGTCACCAGAAATGCGGTTAACTAATGCGTCAAACAAATTGTAAAATATTCAAATATACTTGACTGCTATCGGCGAGCTTATAATGGGTAATGTTGGTATTAACACAATAAAGTTGTGCCTAAAGCATATGTTGAAAATGTCCACCTCGGGCCTCAAGACATGTCGTGATTCGTCTTTCCATATTTGCGAAAACCTTCAGAATAATGTCTGGTGATATTTGTTTAATCTTGTCTACTATTTCAGTCTTTAGGTCATTAATTGTCTGCGGATTATTTTCATAAACTTTCCCCTTCAATGCCCCCCACAGATAATAATCTGGGGGTGTTAGATCTGGTGAACGAGCAGGCCAGATTCCACGTGAAATAATGCGATTTGCAAATATGCTTTCTAAATAATTGAGTGTTGTTGTGGCTGTGTGTGCTGTTGCCCCATCCTGCTGAAACCAGGATTCCATAATTTCCCGTTCTGTAAGGTGTGCTATGAACGGTTCCAGAATTAAAGTACGGTAACGTTCTGAATTTATTGTTTCATTAAAAAATATAGGTCATATTATCCGCATACGACTTATAGCGCACCACACTCCGACTTTTTGATCGTAATGCGGCACTTGATGAAATTCATGGGGGTTTTCACTGCTCCACAGCCGATTGTTCTGACTGTTCACATAACCGGATAAATGAAACCAGGCCTCATCAGTGAAAAAAGTGACGTCAAGGATGGCAGCGCCATGTTCATAAATAAAATTCTGAAACCACATGACGATAGTGTAGTTCACTTCTTAAAACCTTGTGAACAGAACTCTTAGATATTTGCACCTGTTGAGACAAGTGCTTTAAAGATGCATTTGGACTATTGTAATTCTGTCTTGGAGTTCCATAATTAATTTGGTCTTGTGAAATTGAAGGTCTTCCAGATCGGTGGGTGTTTCTTTAATGACTGTGCATTATTTGAAAATCTAATTGTTCCAATTTATTTATGTAAATCACGCATCATGTACTGCTGTAGCTTGTTCCTTTTTCGGTAAAGTTAAACATATAACATCACTATTCACAAAAGGTATTCGAAATATCCACCACGTTTTAGTTGGCAAATGTTGATACGTTTTTTCATATTGTCAAAAACCTTACGCAGTATGGGCTGTGTAACATTATTAATGTTGTTGGCGATTGAAACCTGCAGTTCATCGAGTGTGTGGGGATTGTTTTCGTACACTTTTCCTTTCAGTTCACCCCAGAGATAGTAGTCCATGGGAGTAAGATCAGGAGACCGTGCAGGCCAAATTCCGCGAGAGATTTTACGATTAGCAAAAATTTCATATAAAAATTCCAGTGATTTTACAGCAGTGTGAGCAGTTGCGCCATCTTGTTGAAACCAAGCTTTTTCAATTTCTGGCTCAGAAAGTTGGGTTACGAATCGTTCCAGTAATCCTGTATCTTTCTGAATTTATTGTGTCATAGAAGAAAATTGGGCCGATTATCCGCTGACGACTCATTGCACACCACACTCCTACTTTCTGATAGTGGAGAGGCACTGGGTGCAATGCATGTGGATTTACTCCAAAGACGATCATTCTGCCTATTCACGTACCCAGACAAATGGAACCATGCTTCATCTGTGAAGAAAGTGAAATCAAGGATTTCCTCACCTTCTTGGGCTAGAAAATTCTCAAACCACATACAATAATTAATTCTGGATTGGTGATCTAATTCTTTTGAGGAACGACGGAAAATTTGTACGGATGTAACTTTAATTTTTTTTTCAGAACTCTATGAACAGTACTGCTTGATTTGTGTACTTGTTGAGCCAGCTTTCTTATTGATTTGCCAGGACTCATTAGAATGCTGTCCTGGATGTTGAGAGATGTTACTTCAAGAACAGATGGTCTACCAGGACGGCTAACATCATGTACACTACCGGTATTTTGAAATTTGATTATTAAATTACTCACAGTATTTCGATGAGGCACTGGTGTATCAGGAAATCTATTCACAAATTGTTCAACAACCCCATTCGAATACTTGTCGCCGTTACGGAACACATGCTCCACTATAAATACTCTTTCTTCAATCGTTAACACCATTGTAAGCCAGATCTATCATGTAGCAGTGATGTTTAAATGAACACGTAAATCGTGCTTGAACTATTACGTCATACATAGATAAAATTTAGGTGCGTAATTATTTCAACAACAAAAAATGCACAGTCATTAAAGAGACACCCTATATTATACTAAGACGACGGTAAGTATTCTGATGCAGCCTTAAACGACAACATCGAAGAAAGAAAGCACGACAATGAAAGCGTGCTTGCGTGAGATACCCGTTCTTAGAGGCACAGCGCCTTGCCTTGAAAAGATAAACGCTAGGGAACACTGCCCACAGCAAACTAAAAATGTAGCTGTCTTGTATAATTGCATTCGCGCAGGTGTTATCACTAATGTAGTATAAGGATGCGATCGGAAATTCATTGTGTATCTGTATTCTTAATATATAGACAAGTACACTGCAGGCAATTAGTAATACATGATTTACTGGAATTGGCCAATCTATAACGTGGAAACGAGTTCTCTATCGAGGAGCTGAGTGAGTGCACGTGAATCTAGACCATCCATGGCATCGCACGTTCAGCGATAGTCATCTAAGTCTACTAAGACTACGGTAAGTATTCAGATTCTTTTAAACGACATCGAGTAAGGAAAACACGACAAGGTAAGCGTGGTTGCGTTAGGTACCCGTTCTTAGTGGCACAGCGTTTTGCCTCGAAAAGATAAACGCTAGGGAACACTGCCCACAGCAAACTAAAAATGTAGCTGTCTTGTACAATTTCGTTCGCGCAGGTGTTATCACTAATGTAGTATAAGGATGCGATCGGAAATTCATTGTGTATCTTTATTTTTCATATTTAGAAACTGGGGGCAATTAATAATACATGATTTTCTGGAATTGGCCAATCTATAACGTGGAAACGGGAACTAGACCGTGCACGTGGGTCTAGACGAACCACAATATCGACGTTCAACGACAAAATCATCTATGATATTATTACGATGTTAACAAACGACAACATCGAAGAAAGAAAACACGGTAAGCGTGCTTGCGTTAGGTACCCGTTTTTAGTGGCACAGCGCCTTGCCTTGAAAACATATACGCTAGGGAACACTGCCCACAGCAAACTAAATAGATATCTTGGACAATGTCGTTCGCGCAGGTGTTCTCATTACTATAGTATAAGGCTGCGATCGGAAATACATTGTGTATCTGTATTTTTCATATATAGACAAGTACACTGGAGGCAATTAGTAATACATGATTTACTGGAATTGGCCAATTTAAACGTGGAAACGGGTTCTGGATCGTGGGGCTGAGTGAGTGCACGTGAATCTAGACCATCCACGGCATCGACGTTCAGCGATAGTCATCTAAGTCTACTAAGACTACGGTATGTATTCAGATTCTTTTAAACGACATCGAGTAAGGAAAACACGACAAGGTAAGCGTGGTTGCGTTACGTACCCGTTCTTAGTGGCACAGCGCCTTGACTCGAAAGGCCAAACGCTGGGGAACACTAACCACAGCAATTAAAAATTAGCTATCGTGGACAATGCCGTTGTTTTCATTACTTTAGTATTAGGCTGCGATCGGAAATACATTGTGTATCTGTATTTGTCATATTTAGAAACTGGAGGTAATTAATAATACATGATTTACTGGAATTGGCCAATTTATAACGTGGAAAAGGTTCCGGACCGTCGCATGAGCGAGTACACGTGAATCTAGACCATCCACAGCATCGACGTTCAGTGATTGTTATCTACAGGGTGTTTCTAAAGTCACAGTGCAGTGAATTTCTACTCTCGGAAGAAAAACGTCACCAGAAATGCGGTTAACTAATGCGTCAAACAAATTGTAAAATATTCAAATATACTTGACTGCTATCGGCGAGCTTATAATGGGTAATGTTGGTATTAACACAATAAAGTTGTGCCTAAAGCATATGTTGAAAATGTCCACCACGGGCCTCAAGACATGTCGTGATTCGTCTTTCCATATTTGCGAAAACCTTCAGAATAATGTCTGGTGATATTTGTTTAATCTTGTCTACTATTTCAGTCTTTAGGTCATTAATTGTCTGCGGATTATTTTCATAAACTTTCCCCTTCAATGCCCCCCACAGATAATAATCTGGGGGTGTTAGATCTGGTGAACGAGCAGGCCAGATTCCACGTGAAATAATGCGATTTGCAAATATGCTTTCTAAATAATTGAGTGTTGTTGTGGCTGTGTGTGCTGTTGCCCCATCCTGCTGAAACCAGGATTCCATAATTTCCCGTTCTGTAAGGTGTGCTATGAACGGTTCCAGAATTAAAGTACGGTAACGTTCTGAATTTATTGTTTCATTAAAAAATATAGGTCATATTATCCGCATACGACTTATAGCGCACCACACTCCGACTTTTTGATCGTAATGCGGCACTTGATGAAATTCATGGGGGTTTTCACTGCTCCACAGCCGATTGTTCTGACTGTTCACATAACCGGATAAATGAAACCAGGCCTCATCAGTGAAAAAAGTGACGTCAAGGATGGCAGCGCCATGTTCATAAATAAAATTCTGAAACCACATGACGATAGTGTAGTTCACTTCTTAAAACCTTGTGAACAGAACTCTTAGATATTTGCACCTGTTGAGACAAGTGCTTTAAAAATGCATTTGGACTCATTGTAATTCTGTCTTGGAGTTCCATAATTAATTTGGTCTTGTGAAATTGAAGGTCTTCCAGATCGGTGGGTGTTTCTTTAATGACTGTGCATTATTTGAAAATCTAATTGTTCCAATTTATTTATGTAAATCACGCATCATGTACTGCTGTAGCTTGTTCCTTTTTCGGTAAAGTTAAACATATAACATCACTATTCACAAAAGGTATTCGAAATATCCACCACGTTTTAGTTGGCAAATGTTGATACGTTTTTTCATATTGTCAAAAACCTTACGCAGTATGGGCTGTGTAACATTATTAATGTTGTTGGCGATTGAAACCTGCAGTTCATCGAGTGTGTGGGGATTGTTTTCGTACACTTTTCCTTTCAGTTCACCCCAGAGATAGTAGTCCATGGGAGTAAGATCAGGAGACCGTGCAGGCCAAATTCCGCGAGAGATTTTACGATTAGCAAAAATTTCATATAAAAATTCCAGTGATTTTACAGCAGTGTGAGCAGTTGCGCCATCTTGTTGAAACCAAGCTTTTTCAATTTCTGGCTCAGAAAGTTGGGTTACGAATCGTTCCAGTAATCCTGTATCTTTCTGAATTTATTGTGTCATTAGAAGAAAATTGGGCCGATTATCCGCTGACGACTCATTGCACACCACACTCCTACTTTCTGATAGTGGAGAGGCACTGGGTGCAATGCATGTGGATTTACTCCAAAGACGATCATTCTGCCTATTCACGTACCCAGACAAATGGAACCATGCTTCATCTGTGAAGAAAGTGAAATCAAGGATTTCCTCACCTTCTTGGGCTAGAAAACTCAAACCACATACAATAATTAATTCTGGATTGGTGATCTAATTCTTTTGAGGAACGACGGAAAATTTGTACGGATGTAACTTTAATTTTTTTTTCAGAACTCTATGAACAGTACTGCTTGATTTGTGTACTTGTTGAGCCAGCTTTCTTATTGATTTGCCAGGACTCATTAGAATGCTGTCCTGGATGTTGAGAGATGTTACTTCAAGAACAGATGGTCTACCAGGACGGCTAACATCATGTACACTACCGGTATTTTGAAATTTGATTATTAAATTACTCACAGTATTTCGATGAGGCACTGGTGTATCAGGAAATCTATTCACAAATTGTTCAACAACCCCATTCGAATACTTGCCGCCGTTACGGAACACATGCTCCACTATAAATACTCTTTCTTCAATCGTTAACACCATTGTAAGCCAGATCTATCATGTAGCAGTGATGTTTAAATGAACACGTAAATCGTGCTTGAACTATTACGTCATACATAGATAAAATTTAGGTGCGTAATTATTTCAACAACAAAAAATGCACAGTCATTAAAGAGACACCCTATATTATACTAAGACGACGGTAAGTATTCTGATGCAGCCTTAAACGACAACATCGAAGAAAGAAAGCACGACAATGAAAGCGTGCTTGCGTGAGATACCCGTTCTTAGAGGCACAGCGCCTTGCCTTGAAAAGATAAACGCTAGGGAACACTGCCCACAGCAAACTAAAAATGTAGCTGTCTTGTATAATTGCATTCGCGCAGGTGTTATCACTAATGTAGTATAAGGATGCGATCGGAAATTCATTGTGTATCTGTATTTTTCATATTAGAAACTGGGGCAGCAATTAATAATACATGATTTTCTGGAATTGGCCAATCTATAACGTGGAAACGGAACTAGACCGTGCACGTGGGTCTAGACGAACCACAATATCGACGTTCAACGACAAAATCATCTATGATATTATTACGATGTTAACAAACGACAACATCGAAGAAAGAAAACACGGTAAGCGTGCTTGCGTTAGGTACCCGTTTTTAGTGGCACAGCGCCTTGCCTTGAAAACATATACGCTAGGGAACACTGCCCACAGCAAACTAAATAGATATCTTGGACAATGTCGTTCGCGCAGGTGTTCTCATTACTATAGTATAAGGCTGCGATCGGAAATACATTGTGTATCTGTATTTTTCATATATAGACAAGTACACTGGAGGCAATTAGTAATACATGATTTACTGGAATTGGCCAATTTATAACGTGGAAACGGGTTCTGGATCGTGGGGCTGAGTGAGTGCACGTGAATCTAGACCATCCACGGCATCGACGTTCAGCGATAGTCATCTAAGTCTACTAAGACTACGGTATGTATTCAGATTCTTTTAAACGACATCGAGTAAGGAAAACACGACAAGGTAAGCGTGGTTGCGTTACGTACCCGTTCTTAGTGGCACAGCGCCTTGACTCGAAAGGCCAAACGCTGGGGAACACTAACCACAGCAATTAAAAATTAGCTATCGTGGACAATGCCGTTGTTTTCATTACTTTAGTATTAGGCTGCGATCGGAAATACATTGTGTATCTGTATTTGTCATATTTAGAAACTGGAGGTAATTAATAATACATGATTTACTGGAATTGGCCAATTTATAACGTGGAAAAGGTTCCGGACCGTCGCATGAGCGAGTACACGTGAATCTAGACCATCCACAGCATCGACGTTCAGTGATTGTTATCTACAGGGTGTTTCTAAAGTCACAGTGCAGTGAATTTCTACTCTCGGAAGAAAAACGTCACCAGAAATGCGGTTAACTAATGCGTCAAACAAATTGTAAAATATTCAAATATACTTGACTGCTATCGGCGAGCTTATAATGGGTAATGTTGGTATTAACACAATAAAGTTGTGCCTAAAGCATATGTTGAAAATGTCCACCACGGGCCTCAAGACATGTCGTGATTCGTCTTTCCATATTTGCGAAAACCTTCAGAATAATGTCTGGTGATATTTGTTTAATCTTGTCTACTATTTCAGTCTTTAGGTCATTAATTGTCTGCGGATTATTTTCATAAACTTTCCCCTTCAATGCCCCCCACAGATAATAATCTGGGGGTGTTAGATCTGGTGAACGAGCAGGCCAGATTCCACGTGAAATAATGCGATTTGCAAATATGCTTTCTAAATAATTGAGTGTTGTTGTGGCTGTGTGTGCTGTTGCCCCATCCTGCTGAAACCAGGATTCCATAATTTCCCGTTCTGTAAGGTGTGCTATGAACGGTTCCAGAATTAAAGTACGGTAACGTTCTGCATTTATTGTTTCATTAAAAAATATAGGTCATATTATCCGCATACGACTTATAGCGCACCACACTCCGACTTTTTGATCGTAAAGCGGCACTTGATGAAATTCATGGGGGTTTTCACTGCTCCACAGCCGATTGTTCTGACTGTTCACATAACCGGATAAATGAAACCAGGCCTCATCAGTGAAAAAAGTGACGTCAAGGATGGCAGCGCCATGTTCATAAATAAAATTCTGAAACCACAGTAGTGATTCGGGATTCAGTTGTAGTTCACTTCTTAAAACCTTGTGAACAGAACTCTTAGATATTTGCACCTGTTGAGACAAGTGCTTTAAAAATGCATTTGGACTCATTGTAATTCTGTCTTGGAGTTCCATAATTAATTTGGTCTTGTGAAATTGAAGGTCTTCCAGATCGGTGGGTGTTTCTTTAATGACTGTGCATTATTTGAAAATCTAATTGTTCCAATTTATTTATGTAAATCACGCATCATGTACTGCTGTAGCTTGTTCCTTTTTCGGTAAAGTTAAACATATAACATCACTATTCACAAAAGGTATTCGAAATATCCACCACGTTTTAGTTGGCAAATGTTGATACGTTTTTTCATATTGTCAAAAACCTTACGCAGTATGGGCTGTGTAACATTATTAATGTTGTTGGCGATTGAAACCTGCAGTTCATCGAGTGTGTGGGGATTGTTTTCGTACACTTTTCCTTTCAGTTCACCCCAGAGATAGTAGTCCATGGGAGTAAGATCAGGAGACCGTGCAGGCCAAATTCCGCGAGAGATTATACGATTAGCAAAAATTTCATATAAAAATTCCAGTGATTTTACAGCAGTGTGAGCAGTTGCGCCATCTTGTTGAAACCAAGCTTTTTCAATTTCTGGCTCAGAAAGTTGGGTTACGAATCGTTCCAGTAATCCTGTATCTTTCTGAATTTATTGTGTCATTAGAAGAAAATTGGGCCGATTATCCGCTGACGACTCATTGCACACCACACTCCTACTTTCTGATAGTGGAGAGGCACTGGGTGCAATGCATGTGGATTTTCATCACTCCAAAGACGATCATTCTGCCTATTCACGTACCCAGACAAATGGAACCATGCTTCATCTGTGAAGAAAGTGAAATCAAGGATTTCCTCACCTTCTTGGGCTAGAAAACTCAAACCACATACAATAATTAATTCTGGATTGGTGATCTAATTCTTTTAATTGAGGAACGACGGAAAATTTGTACGGATGTAACTTTAATTTTTTTTCAGAACTCTATGAACAGTACTGCTTGATTTGTGTACTTGTTGAGCCAGCTTTCTTATTGATTTGCCAGGACTCATTAGAATGCTGTCCTGGATGTTGAGAGATGTTACTTCAAGAACAGATGGTCTACCAGGACGGCTAACATCATGTACACTACCGGTGTTTTGAAATTTGATTATTAAATTACTCACAGTATTTCGATGAGGCACTGGTGTATCAGGAAATCTATTCACAAATTGTTCAACAACCCCATTCGAATACTTGCCGCCGTTACGGAACACATGCTCCACTATAAATACTCTTTCTTCAATCGTTAACACCATTGTAAGCCAGATCTATCATGTAGCAGTGATGTTTAAATGAACACGTAAATCGTGCTTGAACTATTACGTCATACATAGATAAAATTTAGGTGCGTAATTATTTCAACAACAAAAAATGCACAGTCATTAAAGAGACACCCTATATTATACTAAGACGACGGTAAGTATTCTGATGCAGCCTTAAACGACAACATCGAAGAAAGAAAGCACGACAATGAAAGCGTGCTTGCGTGAGATACCCGTTCTTAGAGGCACAGCGCCTTGCCTTGAAAAGATAAACGCTAGGGAACACTGCCCACAGCAAACTAAAAATGTAGCTGTCTTGTATAATTGCATTCGCGCAGGTGTTATCACTAATGTAGTATAAGGATGCGATCGGAAATTCATTGTGTATCTGTATTCTTAATATATAGACAAGTACACTGCAGGCAATTAGTAATACATGATTTACTGGAATTGGCCAATCTATAACGTGGAAACGAGTTCTCTATCGAGGAGCTGAGTGAGTGCACGTGAATCTAGACCATCCATGGCATCGCACGTTCAGCGATAGTCATCTAAGTCTACTAAGACTACGGTAAGTATTCAGATTCTTTTAAACGACATCGAGTAAGGAAAACACGACAAGGTAAGCGTGGTTGCGTTAGGTACCCGTTCTTAGTGGCACAGCGTTTTGCCTCGAAAAGATAAACGCTAGGGAACACTGCCCACAGCAAACTAAAAATGTAGCTGTCTTGTACAATTTCGTTCGCGCAGGTGTTATCACTAATGTAGTATAAGGATGCGATCGGAAATTCATTGTGTATCTTTATTTTTCATATTTAGAAACTGGGGGCAATTAATAATACATGATTTACTGGAATTGGCCAAACTACAACGTGGAAACGGGAACTGGACCGTGCACGTGGGTCTTGACCAACCACAACATCAACGTTCAACGACAAAATCATCTATGATATTATTACGATGTTAACAAACGACAAAATCGAAGAGAAAACACGGCAAGGTAAGCGTGCTTGCGTTAGGTACCCGTTCTTAGTGGCACAGCGCCTTGCCTCGAAAAGATAAACGCAAGGGAACACTGTCCACAGGAAACTAAAAATTTAGCTATCTTGGACAATGTCGTTCGCGCAGGTGTTCTCATTACTATAGTATAAGGCTGCGAACGGAAATACATTGTGTATCTGTATTTGTCATATTTAGAAACTGGAGGTAATTAATAATACATGATTTACTGGAATTGGCCAATTTATAACGTGGAAAAGGTTCCGGACCGTCGCATGAGCGAGTGCACGTGAATCTAGACCATCCACAGCATCGACGTTCAGTGATTGTTATCTACAGGATGTTTCTAAAGTCGCAGTGCAGTGAATTTCTACTCTCGGAAGAAAAACGTCACCAGAAATGCGGTTAACTAATGCGTCAAACAAATTGTAAAATATTCAAATATACTTGACTGCTATCGGCGAGCTTATAATGGGTAATGTTGGTATTAACACAATAAAGTTGTGCCTAAAGCATATGTTGAAAATGTCCACCACGGGCCTCAAGACATGTCGTGATTCGTCTTTCCATATTTGCGAAAACCTTCAGAAATTTGTCTGGTGATATTTGTTTAATCTTGTCTACTATTTCAGTCTTTAGGTCATTAATTGTCTGCGGATTATTTTCATAAACTTTCCCCTTCAATGCCCCCCACAGATAATAATCTGGGGGTGTTAGATCTGGTGAACGAGCAGGCCAGATTCCACGTGAAATAATGCGATTTGCAAATATGCTTTCTAAATAATTGAGTGTTGTTGTGTGCTGTGTGTGCTGAAACCAGGATTCCATAATTTCCCGTTCTGTAAGGTGTGCTATGAACGGTTCCAGAATTAAAGTACGGTAACGTTCTGCATTTATTGTTTCATTAAAAAATATAGGTCCTATTATCCGCATACGACTTATAGCGCACCACACTCCGACTTTTTGATCGTAAAGCGGCACTTGATGAAATTCACTGCTCCACAGCCGATTGTTCTGACTGTTCACATAACCGGATAAATGAAACCAGGCCTCATCAGTGAAAAAAGTGACGTCAAGGATGGCAGCGCCATGTTCATAAATAAAATTCTGAAACCACATGCAGTAGTTTAAACGGGATTCATAACCTCTTTCTTGGAGTTGAGACTTCAGTTAATGTGTATGGGCGATAGTGTAGTTCACTTCTTAAAACCTTGTGAACAGAACTCTTAGATATTTGCACCTGTTGAGACAAGTGCTTTAAAAATGCATTTGGACTCATTGTAATTCTGTCTTGGAGTTCCATAATTAATTTGGTCTTGTGAAATTGAAGGTCTTCCAGATCGGTGGGTGTTTCTTTAATGACTGTGCATTATTTGAAAATCTAATTGTTCCAATTTATTTATGTAAATCACGCATCATGTACTGCTGTAGCTTGTTCCTTTTTCGGTAAAGTTAAACATATAACATCACTATTCACAAAAGGTATTCGAAATATCCACCACGTTTTAGTTGGCAAATGTTGATACGTTTTTTCATATTGTCAAAAACCTTACGCAGTATGGGCTGTGTAACATTATTAATGTTGTTGGCGATTGAAACCTGCAGTTCATCGAGTGTGTGGGGATTGTTTTCGTACACTTTTCCTTTCAGTTCACCCCAGAGATAGTAGTCCATGGGAGTAAGATCAGGAGACCGTGCAGGCCAAATTCCGCGAGAGATTATACGATTAGCAAAAATTTCATATAAAAATTCCAGTGATTTTACAGCAGTGTGAGCAGTTGCGCCATCTTGTTGAAACCAAGCTTTTTCAATTTCTGGCTCAGAAAGTTGGGTTACGAATCGTTCCAGTAATCCTGTATCTTTCTGAATTTATTGTGTCATTAGAAGAAAATTGGGCCGATTATCCGCTGACGACTCATTGCACACCACACTCCTACTTTCTGATAGTGGAGAGGCACTGGGTGCAATGCATGTGGATTTTCATCACTCCAAAGACGATCATTCTGCCTATTCACGTACCTAGACAAATGGAACCATGCTTCATCTGTGAAGAAAGTGAAATCAAGGATTTCCTCACCTTCTTGGGCTAGAAAACTCAAACCACATACAATAATTAATTCTGGATTGGTGATCTAATTCTTTTAATGAGGAACGACGGAAAATTTGTACGGATGTAACTTTAATTTTTTTTTCAGAACTCTATGAACAGTACTGCTTGATTTGTGTACTTGTTGAGCCAGCTTTCTTATTGATTTGCCAGGACTCATTAGAATGCTGTCCTGGATGTTGAGAGATGTTACTTCAAGAACAGATGGTCTACCAGGACGGCTAACATCATGTACACTACCGGTATTTTGAAATTTGATTATTAAATTACTCACAGTATTTCGATGAGGCACTGGTGTATCAGGAAATCTATTCACAAATTGTTCAACAACCCCATTCGAATACTTGTCGCCGTTACGGAACACATGCTCCACTATAAATACTCTTTCTTCAATCGTTAACACCATTGTAAGCCAGATCTATCATGTAGCAGTGATGTTTAAATGAACACGTAAATCGTGCTTGAACTATTACGTCATACATAGATAAAATTTAGGTGCGTAATTATTTCAACAACAAAAAATGCACAGTCATTAAAGAGACACCCTATATTATACTAAGACGACGGTAAGTATTCTGATGCAGCCTTAAACGACAACATCGAAGAAAGAAAGCACGACAATGAAAGCGTGCTTGCGTGAGATACCCGTTCTTAGAGGCACAGCGCCTTGCCTTGAAAAGATAAACGCTAGGGAACACTGCCCACAGCAAACTAAAAATGTAGCTGTCTTGTATAATTGCATTCGCGCAGGTGTTATCACTAATGTAGTATAAGGATGCGATCGGAAATTCATTGTGTATCTGTATTCTTAATATATAGACAAGTACACTGCAGGCAATTAGTAATACATGATTTACTGGAATTGGCCAATCTATAACGTGGAAACGAGTTCTCTATCGAGGAGCTGAGTGAGTGCACGTGAATCTAGACCATCCATGGCATCGCACGTTCAGCGATAGTCATCTAAGTCTACTAAGACTACGGTAAGTATTCAGATTCTTTTAAACGACATCGAGTAAGGAAAACACGACAAGGTAAGCGTGGTTGCGTTAGGTACCCGTTCTTAGTGGCACAGCGTTTTGCCTCGAAAAGATAAACGCTAGGGAACACTGCCCACAGCAAACTAAAAATGTAGCTGTCTTGTACAATTTCGTTCGCGCAGGTGTTATCACTAATGTAGTATAAGGATGCGATCGGAAATTCATTGTGTATCTTTATTTTTCATATTTAGAAACTGGGGGCAATTAATAATACATGATTTTCTGGAATTGGCCAATCTATAACGTGGAAACGGGAACTAGACCGTGCACGTGGGTCTAGACGAACCACAATATCGACGTTCAACGACAAAATCATCTATGATATTATTACGATGTTAACAAACGACAACATCGAAGAAAGAAAACACGGTAAGCGTGCTTGCGTTAGGTACCCGTTTTTAGTGGCACAGCGCCTTGCCTTGAAAACATATACGCTAGGGAACACTGCCCACAGCAAACTAAATAGATATCTTGGACAATGTCGTTCGCGCAGGTGTTCTCATTACTATAGTATAAGGCTGCGATCGGAAATACATTGTGTATCTGTATTTTTCATATATAGACAAGTACACTGGAGGCAATTAGTAATACATGATTTACTGGAATTGGCCAATTTATAACGTGGAAACGGGTTCTGGATCGTGGGGCTGAGTGAGTGCACGTGAATCTAGACCATCCACGGCATCGACGTTCAGCGATAGTCATCTAAGTCTACTAAGACTACGGTATGTATTCAGATTCTTTTAAACGACATCGAGTAAGGAAAACACGACAAGGTAAGCGTGGTTGCGTTACGTACCCGTTCTTAGTGGCACAGCGCCTTGACTCGAAAGGCCAAACGCTGGGGAACACTAACCACAGCAATTAAAAATTAGCTATCGTGGACAATGCCGTTGTTTTCATTACTTTAGTATTAGGCTGCGATCGGAAATACATTGTGTATCTGTATTTGTCATATTTAGAAACTGGAGGTAATTAATAATACATGATTTACTGGAATTGGCCAATTTATAACGTGGAAAAGGTTCCGGACCGTCGCATGAGCGAGTACACGTGAATCTAGACCATCCACAGCATCGACGTTCAGTGATTGTTATCTACAGGGTGTTTCTAAAGTCACAGTGCAGTGAATTTCTACTCTCGGAAGAAAAACGTCACCAGAAATGCGGTTAACTAATGCGTCAAACAAATTGTAAAATATTCAAATATACTTGACTGCTATCGGCGAGCTTATAATGGGTAATGTTGGTATTAACACAATAAAGTTGTGCCTAAAGCATATGTTGAAAATGTCCACCACGGGCCTCAAGACATGTCGTGATTCGTCTTTCCATATTTGCGAAAACCTTCAGAATAATGTCTGGTGATATTTGTTTAATCTTGTCTACTATTTCAGTCTTTAGGTCATTAATTGTCTGCGGATTATTTTCATAAACTTTCCCCTTCAATGCCCCCCACAGATAATAATATGGGGGTGTTAGATCTGGTGAACGAGCAGGCCAGATTCCACGTGAAATAATGCGATTTGCAAATATGCTTTCTAAATAATTGAGTGTTGTTGTGGCTGTGTGTGCTGTTGCCCCATCCTGCTGAAACCAGGATTCCATAATTTCCCGTTCTGTAAGGTGTGCTATGAACGGTTCCAGAATTAAAGTACGGTAACGTTCTGCATTTATTGTTTCATTAAAAAATATAGGTCATATTATCCGCATACGACTTATAGCGCACCACACTCCGACTTTTTGATCGTAAAGCGGCACTTGATGAAATTCATGGGGTTTTCACTGCTCCACAGCCGATTGTTCTGACTGTTCACATAACCGGATAAATGAAACCAGGCCTCATCAGTGAAAAAAGTGACGTCAAGGATGGCAGCGCCATGTTCATAAATAAAATTCTGAAACCACATGCAGTAGTTTAAACGGGATTCATAACCTCTTTCTTGGAGTTGAGACACCAGTTAATTTGTATGGACGATAGTTCACTTCTTAAAACCTTGTGAACAGAACTCTTAGATATTTGCACCTGTTGAGACAAGTGCTTTAAAAATGCATTTGGACTCATTGTAATTCTGTCTTGGAGTTCCATAATTAATTGGTCTTGTGAAATTGAAGGTCTTCCAGATCGGTGGGTGTTTCTTTAATGACTGTGCATTATTTGAAAATCTAATTGTTCCAATTTATTTATGTAAATCACGCATCATGTACTGCTGTAGCTTGTTCCTTTTTCGGTAAAGTTAAACATATAACATCACTATTCACAAAAGGTATTCGAAATATCCACCACGTTTTAGTTGGCAAATGTTGATACGTTTTTTCATATTGTCAAAAACCTTACGCAGTATGGGCTGTGTAACATTATTAATGTTGTTGGCGATTGAAACCTGCAGTTCATCGAGTGTGTGGGGATTGTTTTCGTACACTTTTCCTTTCAGTTCACCCCAGAGATAGTAGTCCATGGGAGTAAGATCAGGAGACCGTGCAGGCCAAATTCCGCGAGAGATTATACGATTAGCAAAAATTTCATATAAAAATTCCAGTGATTTTACAGCAGTGTGAGCAGTTGCGCCATCTTGTTGAAACCAAGCTTTTTCAATTTCTGGCTCAGAAAGTTGGGTTACGAATCGTTCCAGTAATCCTGTATCTTTCTGAATTTATTGTGTCATTAGAAGAAAATTGGGCCGATTATCCGCTGACGACTCATTGCACACCACACTCCTACTTTCTGATAGTGGAGAGGCACTGGGTGCAATGCATGTGGATTTTCATCACTCCAAAGACGATCATTCTGCCTATTCACGTACCCAGACAAATGGAACCATGCTTCATCTGTGAAGAAAGTGAAATCAAGGATTTCCTCACCTTCTTGGGCTAGAAAACTCAAACCACATACAATAATTAATTCTGGATTGGTGATCTAATTCTTTTAATTGAGGAACGACGGAAAATTTGTACGGATGTAACTTTAATTTTTTTTTCAGAACTCTATGAACAGTACTGCTTGATTTGTGTACTTGTTGAGCCAGCTTTCTTATTGATTTGCCAGGACTCATTAGAATGCTGTCCTGGATGTTGAGAGATGTTACTTCAAGAACAGATGGTCTACCAGGACGGCTAACATCATGTACACTACCGGTGTTTTGAAATTTGATTATTAAATTACTCACAGTATTTCGATGAGGCACTGGTGTATCAGGAAATCTATTCACAAATTGTTCAACAACCCCATTCGAATACTTGCCGCCGTTACGGAACACATGCTCCACTATAAATACTCTTTCTTCAATCGTTAACACCATTGTAAGCCAGATCTATCATGTAGCAGTGATGTTTAAATGAACACGTAAATCGTGCTTGAACTATTACGTCATACATAGATAAAATTTAGGTGCGTAATTATTTCAACAACAAAAAATGCACAGTCATTAAAGAGACACCCTATATTATACTAAGACGACGGTAAGTATTCTGATGCAGCCTTAAACGACAACATCGAAGAAAGAAAGCACGACAATGAAAGCGTGCTTGCGTGAGATACCCGTTCTTAGAGGCACAGCGCCTTGCCTTGAAAAGATAAACGCTAGGGAACACTGCCCACAGCAAACTAAAAATGTAGCTGTCTTGTATAATTGCATTCGCGCAGGTGTTATCACTAATGTAGTATAAGGATGCGATCGGAAATTCATTGTGTATCTGTATTCTTAATATATAGACAAGTACACTGCAGGCAATTAGTAATACATGATTTACTGGAATTGGCCAATCTATAACGTGGAAACGAGTTCTCTATCGAGGAGCTGAGTGAGTGCACGTGAATCTAGACCATCCATGGCATCGCACGTTCAGCGATAGTCATCTAAGTCTACTAAGACTACGGTAAGTATTCAGATTCTTTTAAACGACATCGAGTAAGGAAAACACGACAAGGTAAGCGTGGTTGCGTTAGGTACCCGTTCTTAGTGGCACAGCGTTTTGCCTCGAAAAGATAAACGCTAGGGAACACTGCCCACAGCAAACTAAAAATGTAGCTGTCTTGTACAATTTCGTTCGCGCAGGTGTTATCACTAATGTAGTATAAGGATGCGATCGGAAATTCATTGTGTATCTTTATTTTTCATATTTAGAAACTGGGGGCAATTAATAATACATGATTTACTGGAATTGGCCAAACTACAACGTGGAAACGGGAACTGGACCGTGCACGTGGGTCTTGACCAACCACAACATCAACGTTCAACGACAAAATCATCTATGATATTATTACGATGTTAACAAACGACAAATCGAAGAGAAAACACGGCAAGGTAAGCGTGCTTGCGTTAGGTACCCGTTCTTAGTGGCACAGCGCCTTGCCTCGAAAAGATAAACGCAAGGGAACACTGTCCACAGGAAACTAAAAATTTAGCTATCTTGGACAATGTCGTTCGCGCAGGTGTTCTCATTACTATAGTATAAGGCTGCGAACGGAAATACATTGTGTATCTGTATTTGTCATATTTAGAAACTGGAGGTAATTAATAATACATGATTTACTGGAATTGGCCAATTTATAACGTGGAAAAGGTTCCGGACCGTCGCATGAGCGAGTGCACGTGAATCTAGACCATCCACAGCATCGACGTTCAGTGATTGTTATCTACAGGGTGTTTCTAAAGTCGCAGTGCAGTGAATTTCTACTCTCGGAAGAAAAACGTCACCAGAAATGCGGTTAACTAATGCGTCAAACAAATTGTAAAATATTCAAATATACTTGACTGCTATCGGCGAGCTTATAATGGGTAATGTTGGTATTAACACAATAAAGTTGTGCCTAAAGCATATGTTGAAAATGTCCACCACGGGCCTCAAGACATGTCGTGATTCGTCTTTCCATATTTGCGAAAACCTTCAGAAAATGTCTGGTGATATTTGTTTAATCTTGTCTACTATTTCAGTCTTTAGGTCATTAATTGTCTGCGGATTATTTTCATAAACTTTCCCCTTCAATGCCCCCCACAGATAATAATCTGGGGGTGTTAGATCTGGTGAACGAGCAGGCCAGATTCCACGTGAAATAATGCGATTTGCAAATATGCTTTCTAAATAATTGAGTGTTGTTGTGTGCTGTGTGTGCTGAAACCAGGATTCCATAATTTCCCGTTCTGTAAGGTGTGCTATGAACGGTTCCAGAATTAAAGTACGGTAACGTTCTGCATTTATTGTTTCATTAAAAAATATAGGTCCTATTATCCGCATACGACTTATAGCGCACCACACTCCGACTTTTTGATCGTAAAGCGGCACTTGATGAAATTCACTGCTCCACAGCCGATTGTTCTGACTGTTCACATAACCGGATAAATGAAACCAGGCCTCATCAGTGAAAAAAGTGACGTCAAGGATGGCAGCGCCATGTTCATAAATAAAATTCTGAAACCACATGCAGTAGTTTAAACGGGATTCATAACCTCTTTCTTGGAGTTGAGACTTCAGTTAATTTGTATGGACGATAGTGTAGTTCACTTCTTAAAACCTTGTGAACAGAACTCTTAGATATTTGCACCTGTTGAGACAAGTGCTTTAAAAATGCATTTGGACTCATTGTAATTCTGTCTTGGAGTTCCATAATTAATTTGGTCTTGTGAAATTGAAGGTCTTCCAGATCGGTGGGTGTTTCTTTAATGACTGTGCATTATTTGAAAATCTAATTGTTCCAATTTATTTATGTAAATCACGCATCATGTACTGCTGTAGCTTGTTCCTTTTTCGGTAAAGTTAAACATATAACATCACTATTCACAAAAGGTATTCGAAATATCCACCACGTTTTAGTTGGCAAATGTTGATACGTTTTTTCATATTGTCAAAAACCTTACGCAGTATGGGCTGTGTAACATTATTAATGTTGTTGGCGATTGAAACCTGCAGTTCATCGAGTGTGTGGGGATTGTTTTCGTACACTTTTCCTTTCAGTTCACCCCAGAGATAGTAGTCCATGGGAGTAAGATCAGGAGACCGTGCAGGCCAAATTCCGCGAGAGATTATACGATTAGCAAAAATTTCATATAAAAATTCCAGTGATTTTACAGCAGTGTGAGCAGTTGCGCCATCTTGTTGAAACCAAGCTTTTTCAATTTCTGGCTCAGAAAGTTGGGTTACGAATCGTTCCAGTAATCCTGTATCTTTCTGAATTTATTGTGTCATTAGAAGAAAATTGGGCCGATTATCCGCTGACGACTCATTGCACACCACACTCCTACTTTCTGATAGTGGAGAGGCACTGGGTGCAATGCATGTGGATTTTCATCACTCCAAAGACGATCATTCTGCCTATTCACGTACCTAGACAAATGGAACCATGCTTCATCTGTGAAGAAAGTGAAATCAAGGATTTCCTCACCTTCTTGGGCTAGAAAACTCAAACCACATACAATAATTAATTCTGGATTGGTGATCTAATTCTTTTAATTGAGGAACGACGGAAAATTTGTACGGATGTAACTTTAATTTTTTTTTCAGAACTCTATGAACAGTACTGCTTGATTTGTGTACTTGTTGAGCCAGCTTTCTTATTGATTTGCCAGGACTCATTAGAATGCTGTCCTGGATGTTGAGAGATGTTACTTCAAGAACAGATGGTCTACCAGGACGGCTAACATCATGTACACTACCGGTGTTTTGAAATTTGATTATTAAATTACTCACAGTATTTCGATGAGGCACTGGTGTATCAGGAAATCTATTCACAAATTGTTCAACAACCCCATTCGAATACTTGCCGCCGTTACGGAACACATGCTCCACTATAAATACTCTTTCTTCAATCGTTAACACCATTGTAAGCCAGATCTATCATGTAGCAGTGATGTTTAAATGAACACGTAAATCGTGCTTGAACTATTACGTCATACATAGATAAAATTTAGGTGCGTAATTATTTCAACAACAAAAAATGCACAGTCATTAAAGAGACACCCTATATTATACTAAGACGACGGTAAGTATTCTGATGCAGCCTTAAACGACAACATCGAAGAAAGAAAGCACGACAATGAAAGCGTGCTTGCGTGAGATACCCGTTCTTAGAGGCACAGCGCCTTGCCTTGAAAAGATAAACGCTAGGGAACACTGCCCACAGCAAACTAAAAATGTAGCTGTCTTGTATAATTGCATTCGCGCAGGTGTTATCACTAATGTAGTATAAGGATGCGATCGGAAATTCATTGTGTATCTGTATTCTTAATATATAGACAAGTACACTGCAGGCAATTAGTAATACATGATTTACTGGAATTGGCCAATCTATAACGTGGAAACGAGTTCTCTATCGAGGAGCTGAGTGAGTGCACGTGAATCTAGACCATCCATGGCATCGCACGTTCAGCGATAGTCATCTAAGTCTACTAAGACTACGGTAAGTATTCAGATTCTTTTAAACGACATCGAGTAAGGAAAACACGACAAGGTAAGCGTGGTTGCGTTAGGTACCCGTTCTTAGTGGCACAGCGTTTTGCCTCGAAAAGATAAACGCTAGGGAACACTGCCCACAGCAAACTAAAATGTAGCTGTCTTGTACAATTTCGTTCGCGCAGGTGTTATCACTAATGTAGTATAAGGATGCGATCGGAAATTCATTGTGTATCTTTATTTTTCATATTTAGAAACTGGGGGCAATTAATAATACATGATTTACTGGAATTGGCCAAACTACAACGTGGAAACGGGAACTGGACCGTGCACGTGGGTCTTGACCAACCACACATCAACGTTCAACGACAAAATCATCTATGATATTATTACGATGTTAACAAACGACAAATCGAAGAGAAAACACGGCAAGGTAAGCGTGCTTGCGTTAGGTACCCGTTCTTAGTGGCACAGCGCCTTGCCTCGAAAAGATAAACGCAAGGGAACACTGTCCACAGAAACTAAAAATTTAGCTATCTTGGACAATGTCGTTCGCGCAGGTGTTCTCATTACTATAGTATAAGGCTGCGATCGGAAATACATTGTGTATCTGTATTTGTCATATTTAGAAACTGGAGGTAATTAATAATACATGATTTACTGGAATTGGCCAATTTATAACGTGGAAAAGGTTCCGGACCGTCGCATGAGCGAGTGCACGTGAATCTAGACCATCCACAGCATCGACGTTCAGTGATTGTTATCTACAGGATGTTTCTAAAGTCGCAGTGCAGTGAATTTCTACTCTCGGAAGAAAAACGTCACCAGAAATGCGGTTAACTAATGCGTCAAACAAATTGTAAAATATTCAAATATACTTGACTGCTATCGGCGAGCTTATAATGGGTAATGTTGGTATTAACACAATAAAGTTGTGCCTAAAGCATATGTTGAAAATGTCCACCACGGGCCTCAAGACATGTCGTGATTCGTCTTTCCATATTTGCGAAAACCTTCAGAAAGGTTTGTCTGGTGATATTTGTTTAATCTTGTCTACTATTTCAGTCTTTAGGTCATTAATTGTCTGCGGATTATTTTCATAAACTTTCCCTTTCAATGCCCCCCACAGATAATAATCTGGGGGTGTTAGATCTGGTGAACGAGCAGGCCAGATTCCACGTGAAATAATGCGATTTGCAAATATGCTTTCTAAATAATTGAGTGTTGTTGTAGCTGTGTGTGCTGAAACCAGGATTCCATAATTTCCCGTTCTGTAAGGTGTGCTATGAACGGTTCCAGAATTAAAGTACGGTAACGTTCTGCATTTATTGTTTCATTAAAAAATATAGGTCCTATTATCCGCATACGACTTATAGCGCACCACACTCCGACTTTTTGATCGTAAAGCGGCACTTGATGAAATTCACTGCTCCACAGCCGATTGTTCTGACTGTTCACATAACCGGATAAATGAAACCAGGCCTCATCAGTGAAAAAAGTGACGTCAAGGATGGCAGCGCCATGTTCATAAATAAAATTCTGAAACCACATGCAGTAGTTTAAACGGGATTCATAACCTCTTTCTTGGAGTTGAGACACTCAGTTAATGTGTATGGCGATAGTGTAGTTCACTTCTTAAAACCTTGTGAACAGAACTCTTAGATATTTGCACCTGTTGAGACAAGTGCTTTAAAAATGCATTTGGACTCATTGTAATTCTGTCTTGGAGTTCCATAATTAATTTGGTCTTGTGAAATTGAAGGTCTTCCAGATCGGTGGGTGTTTCTTTAATGACTGTGCATTATTTGAAAATCTAATTGTTCCAATTTATTTATGTAAATCACGCATCATGTACTGCTGTAGCTTGTTCCTTTTTCGGTAAAGTTAAACATATAACATCACTATTCACAAAAGGTATTCGAAATATCCACCACGTTTTAGTTGGCAAATGTTGATACGTTTTTTCATATTGTCAAAAACCTTACGCAGTATGGGCTGTGTAACATTATTAATGTTGTTGGCGATTGAAACCTGCAGTTCATCGAGTGTGTGGGGATTGTTTTCGTACACTTTTCCTTTCAGTTCACCCCAGAGATAGTAGTCCATGGGAGTAAGATCAGGAGACCGTGCAGGCCAAATTCCGCGAGAGATTATACGATTAGCAAAAATTTCATATAAAAATTCCAGTGATTTTACAGCAGTGTGAGCAGTTGCGCCATCTTGTTGAAACCAAGCTTTTTCAATTTCTGGCTCAGAAAGTTGGGTTACGAATCGTTCCAGTAATCCTGTATCTTTCTGAATTTATTGTGTCATTAGAAGAAAATTGGGCCGATTATCCGCTGACGACTCATTGCACACCACACTCCTACTTTCTGATAGTGGAGAGGCACTGGGTGCAATGCATGTGGATTTTCATCACTCCAAGACGATCATTCTGCCTATTCACGTACCTAGACAAATGGAACCATGCTTCATCTGTGAAGAAAGTGAAATCAAGGATTTCCTCACCTTCTTGGGCTAGAAAACTCAAACCACATACAATAATTAATTCTGGATTGGTGATCTAATTCTTTAATTGAGGAACGACGGAAAATTTGTACGGATGTAACTTTAATTTTTTTTTCAGAACTCTATGAACAGTACTGCTTGATTTGTGTACTTGTTGAGCCAGCTTTCTTATTGATTTGCCAGGACTCATTAGAATGCTGTCCTGGATGTTGAGAGATGTTACTTCAAGAACAGATGGTCTACCAGGACGGCTAACATCATGTACACTACCGGTGTTTTGAAATTTGATTATTAAATTACTCACAGTATTTCGATGAGGCACTGGTGTATCAGGAAATCTATTCACAAATTGTTCAACAACCCCATTCGAATACTTGCCGCCGTTACGGAACACATGCTCCACTATAAATACTCTTTCTTCAATCGTTAACACCATTGTAAGCCAGATCTATCATGTAGCAGTGATGTTTAAATGAACACGTAAATGGTGCTTGAACTATTACGTCATACATAGATAAAATTTAGGTGCGTAATTATTTCAACAACAAAAAATGCACAGTCATTAAAGAGACACCCTATATTATACTAAGACGACGGTAAGTATTCTGATGCAGCCTTAAACGACAACATCGAAGAAAGAAAGCACGACAATGAAAGCGTGCTTAGAGCACAGCGCCTTGCCTTGAAAAGATAAACTCTAGGGAACACTGCCCACAGCAAACTAAAAATGTAGCTGTCTTGTACAATTGCATTCGCGCAATGTAGTATAAGGATGCGATCGGAAATTCATTGTGTATCTGTATTCTTAATTATAGACAAGTACACTGCAGGCAATTAGTAATACATGATTTACTGGAATTGCCAATCTATAACGTGGAAACGAGTTCTCTATCGAGAGCTGAGTGAGTGCACGTGAATCTAGACCATCCATGGCATCGCACGTTCAGCGATAGTCATCTAAGTCTACTAAGACTACGGTAAGTATTCAGATTCTTTTAAACGACATCGAGTAAGGAAACACGACAAGGTAAGCGTGGTTGCGTTAGGTACCCGTTCTTAGTGGCACAGCGTTTTGCCTCGAAAAGATAAACGCTAGGGAACACTGCCCACAGCAAACTAAAAATGTAGCTGTCTTGTACAATTTCGTTCGCGCAGGTGTTATCACTAATGTAGTATAAGGATGCGATCGGAAATTCATTGTGTATCTTTATTTTTCATATTTAGAAACTGGGGGCAATTAATAATACATGATTTACTGAATTGGCCAAACTACAACGTGGAAACGGGAACTAGACCGTGCACGTGGGTCTTGACAACCACACATCAACGTTCAACGACAAAATCATCTATGATATTATTACGATGTTAACAAACGACAACATCGAAGAGAAAACACGCGTAAGCGTGCTGCGTTAGGTACCCGTTCTTAGTGGCACAGCGCCTTGCCTCGAAAAGATAAACGCTAGGGAACACTGCCCACAGCAAACTAAAAATGTAGCTGTCTTGTACAATTTCGTTCGCGCAGGTGTTATCACTAATGTAGTATAAGGATGCGATCGGAAATTCATTGTGTATCTTTATTTTTCATATTTAGAAACTGGGGGCAATTAATAATACATGATTTACTGGAATTGGCCAAACTACAACGTGGAAACGGGAACTGGACCGTGCACGTGGGTCTTGACCAACCACAACATCAACGTTCAACGACAAAATCATCTATGATATTATTACGATGTTAACACGACAACATCGAAGAGAAAACACGGCAAGGTAAGCGTGCTTGCGTTAGGTACCCGTTCTTAGTGGCACAGCGCCTTGCCTCGAAAAGATAAACGCAAGGGAACACTGTCCACAGGAAACTAAAAATTTAGCTATCTTGGACAATGTCGTTCGCGCAGGTGTTCTCATTACTATAGTATAAGGCTGCGAACGGAAATACATTGTGTATCTGTATTTGTCATATTTAGAAACTGGAGGTAATTAATAATACATGATTTACTGGAATTGGCCAATTTATAACGTGGAAAAGGTTCCGGACCGTCGCATGAGCGAGTGCACGTGAATCTAGACCATCCACAGCATCGACGTTCAGTGATTGTTATCTACAGGGTGTTTCTAAAGTCGCAGTGCAGTGAATTTCTACTCTCGGAAGAAAAACGTCACCAGAAATGCGGTTAACTAATGCGTCAAACAAATTGTAAAATATTCAAATATACTTGACTGCTATCGGCGAGCTTATAATGGGTAATGTTGGTATTAACACAATAAAGTTGTGCCTAAAGCATATGTTGAAAATGTCCACCACGGGCCTCAAGACATGTCGTGATTCGTCTTTCCATATTTGCGAAAACCTTCAGAATAATGTCTGGTGATATTTGTTTAATCTTGTCTACTATTTCAGTCTTTAGGTCATTAATTGTCTGCGGATTATTTTCATAAACTTTCCCCTTCAATGCCCCCCACAGATAATAATCTGGGGGTGTTAGATCTGGTGAACGAGAGCAGGCCAGATTCCACGTGAAATAATGCGATTTGCAAATATGCTTTCTAAATAATGAGTGTTGTTGTGGCTGTGTGTGCTGTTGCCCCATCCTGCTGAAACCAGGATTCCATAATTTCCCGTTCTGTAAGGTGTGCTATGAACGGTTCCAGAATTAAAGTACGGTAACGTTCTGCATTTATTGTTTCATTAAAAAATATAGGTCCTATTATCCGCATACGACTTATAGCGCACCACACCGACTTTTTGATCGTAAAGCGGCACTTGATGAAATTCACTGCTCCACAGCCGATTGTTCTGACTGTTCACATAACCGGATAAATGAAACCAGGCCTCATCAGTGAAAAAAGTGACGTCAAGGATGGCAGCGCCATGTTCATAAATAAAATTCTGAAACCACATGCAGTAGTTTAAACGGGATTCATAACCTCTTTCTTGGAGTTGAGACACTTCAGTTAATTTGTATGGACGATAGTGTAGTTCACTTCTTAAAACCTTGTGAACAGAACTCTTAGATATTTGCACCTGTTGAGACAAGTGCTTTAAAAATGCATTTGGACTCATTGTAATTCTGTCTTGGAGTTCCATAATTAATTTGGTCTTGTGAAATTGAAGGTCTTCCAGATCGGTGGGTGTTTCTTTAATGACTGTGCATTATTTGAAAATCTAATTGTTCCAATTTATTTATGTAAATCACGCATCATGTACTGCTGTAGCTTGTTCCTTTTTCGGTAAAGTTAAACATATAACATCACTATTCACAAAAGGTATTCGAAATATCCACCACGTTTTAGTTGGCAAATGTTGATACGTTTTTTCATATTGTCAAAAACCTTACGCAGTATGGGCTGTGTAACATTATTAATGTTGTTGGCGATTGAAACCTGCAGTTCATCGAGTGTGTGGGGATTGTTTTCGTACACTTTTCCTTTCAGTTCACCCCAGAGATAGTAGTCCATGGGAGTAAGATCAGGAGACCGTGCAGGCCAAATTCCGCGAGAGATTATACGATTAGCAAAAATTTCATATAAAAATTCCAGTGATTTTACAGCAGTGTGAGCAGTTGCGCCATCTTGTTGAAACCAAGCTTTTTCAATTTCTGGCTCAGAAAGTTGGGTTACGAATCGTTCCAGTAATCCTGTATCTTTCTGAATTTATTGTGTCATTAGAAGAAAATTGGGCCGATTATCCGCTGACGACTCATTGCACACCACACTCCTACTTTCTGATAGTGGAGAGGCACTGGGTGCAATGCATGTGGATTTTCATCACTCCAAAGACGATCATTCTGCCTATTCACGTACCTAGACAAATGGAACCATGCTTCATCTGTGAAGAAAGTGAAATCAAGGATTTCCTCACCTTCTTGGGCTAGAAAACTCAAACCACATACAATAATTAATTCTGGATTGGTGATCTAATTCTTTTAATTGAGGAACGACGGAAAATTTGTACGGATGTAACTTTAATTTTTTTTTCAGAACTCTATGAACAGTACTGCTTGATTTGTGTACTTGTTGAGCCAGCTTTCTTATTGATTTGCCAGGACTCATTAGAATGCTGTCCTGGATGTTGAGAGATGTTACTTCAAGAACAGATGGTCTACCAGGACGGCTAACATCATGTACACTACCGGTGTTTTGAAATTTGATTATTAAATTACTCACAGTATTTCGATGAGGCACTGGTGTATCAGGAAATCTATTCACAAATTGTTCAACAACCCCATTCGAATACTTGCCGCCGTTACGGAACACATGCTCCACTATAAATACTCTTTCTTCAATCGTTAACACCATTGTAAGCCAGATCTATCATGTAGCAGTGATGTTTAAATGAACACGTAAATCGTGCTTGAACTATTACGTCATACATAGATAAAATTTAGGTGCGTAATTATTTCAACAACAAAAAATGCACAGTCATTAAAGAGACACCCTATATTATACTAAGACGACGGTAAGTATTCTGATGCAGCCTTAAACGACAACATCGAAGAAAGAAAGCACGACAATGAAAGCGTGCTTAGAGGCACAGCGCCTTGCCTTGAAAAGATAAACGCTAGGGAACACTGCCCACAGCAAACTAAAAATGTAGCTGTCTTGTATAATTGCATTCGCGCATGTAGTATAAGGATGCGATCGGAAATTCATTGTGTATCTGTATTCTTAATATATAGACAAGTACACTGCAGGCAATTAGTAATACATGATTTACTGGAATTGGCCAATCTATAACGTGGAAACGAGTTCTCTATCGAAGAGCTGAGTGAGTGCACGTGAATCTAGACCATCCATGGCATCGCACGTTCAGCGATAGTCATCTAAGTCTACTAAGACTACGGTAAGTATTCAGATTCTTTTAAACGACATCGAGTAAGGAAAACACGACAAGGTAAGCGTGGTTGCGTTAGGTACCCGTTCTTAGTGGCACAGCGTTTTGCCTCGAAAAGATAAACGCTAGGGAACACTGCCCACAGCAAACTAAAAATGTAACTGTCTTGTACAATTTCGTTCGCGCAGGTGTTATCACTAATGTAGTATAAGGATGCGATCGGAAATTCATTGTGTATCTTTATTTTTCATATTTAGAAACTGGGGGCAATTAATAATACATGATTTACTGGAATTGGCCAAACTACAACGTGGAAACGGGAACTGGACCGTGCACGTGGGTCTTGACCAACCACAACATCAACGTTCAACGACAAAATCATCTATGATATTATTACGATGTTAACAAACGACAACATCGAAGAGAAAACACGGCAAGGTAAGCGTGCTTGCGTTAGGTACCCGTTCTTAGTGGCACAGCGCCTTGCCTCGAAAAGATAAACGCAAGGGAACACTGTCCACGGAAACTAAAAATTTAGCTATCTTGGACAATGTCGTTCGCGCAGGTGTTCTCATTACTATAGTATAAGGCTGCGAACGGAATACATTGTGTATCTGTATTTGTCATATTTAGAAACTGGAGGTAATTAATAATACATGATTTACTGGAATTGGCCAATTTATAACGTGGAAAAGGTTCCGGACCGTCGCATGAGCGAGTGCACGTGAATCTAGACCATCCACAGCATCGACGTTCAGTGATTGTTATCTACAGGGTGTTTCTAAAGTCGCAGTGCAGTGAATTTCTACTCTCGGAAGAAAAACGTCACCAGAAATGCGGTTAACTAATGCGTCAAACAAATTGTAAAATATTCAAATATACTTGACTGCTATCGGCGAGCTTATAATGGGTAATGTTGGTATTAACACAATAAAGTTGTGCCTAAAGCATATGTTGAAAATGTCCACCGGGCCTCAAGACATGTCGTGATTCGTCTTTCCATATTTGCGAAAACCTTCAGAATAATGTCTGGTGATATTTGTTTAATCTTGTCTACTATTTCAGTCTTTAGGTCATTAATTGTCTGCGGATTATTTTCATAAACTTTCCCCTTCAATGCCCCCCACAGATAATAATCTGGGGTGTTAGATCTGGTGAACGAGCAGGCCAGATTCCACGTGAAATAATGCGATTTGCAAATATGCTTTCTAAATAATTGAGTGTTGTTGTGGCTGTGTGTGCTGTTGCCCCATCCTGCTGAAACCAGGATTCCATAATTTCCCGTTCTGTAAGGTGTGCTATGAACGGTTCCAGAATTAAAGTACGGTAACGTTCTGCATTTATTGTTTCATTAAAAAATATAGGTCCTATTATCCGCATACGACTTATAGCGCACCACACCGACTTTTTGATCGTAAAGCGGCACTTGATGAAATTCACTGCTCCACAGCCGATTGTTCTGACTGTTCACATAACCGGATAAATGAAACCAGGCCTCATCAGTGAAAAAAGTGACGTCAAGGATGGCAGCGCCATGTTCATAAATAAAATTCTGAAACCACATGCAGTAGTTTAAACGGGATTCATAACCTCTTTCTTGGAGTTGAGACTTCAGTTAATTGTATGGACGATAGTGTAGTTCACTTCTTAAAACCTTGTGAACAGAACTCTTAGATATTTGCACCTGTTGAGACAAGTGCTTTAAAAATGCATTTGGACTCATTGTAATTCTGTCTTGGAGTTCCATAATTAATTTGGTCTTGTGAAATTGAAGGTCTTCCAGATCGGTGGGTGTTTCTTTAATGACTGTGCATTATTTGAAAATCTAATTGTTCCAATTTATTTATGTAAATCACGCATCATGTACTGCTGTAGCTTGTTCCTTTTTCGGTAAAGTTAAACATATAACATCACTATTCACAAAAGGTATTCGAAATATCCACCACGTTTTAGTTGGCAAATGTTGATACGTTTTTTCATATTGTCAAAAACTTACGCAGTATGGGCTGTGTAACATTATTAATGTTGTTGGCGATTGAAACCTGCAGTTCATCGAGTGTGTGGGGATTGTTTTCGTACACTTTTCCTTTCAGTTCACCCCAGAGATAGTAGTCCATGGGAGTAAGATCAGGAGACCGTGCAGGCCAAATTCCGCGAGAGATTATACGATTAGCAAAAATTTCATATAAAAATTCCAGTGATTTTACAGCAGTGTGAGCAGTTGCGCCATCTTGTTGAAACCAAGCTTTTTCAATTTCTGGCTCAGAAAGTTGGGTTACGAATCGTTCCAGTAATCCTGTATCTTTCTGAATTTATTGTGTCATTAGAAGAAAATTGGGCCGATTATCCGCTGACGACTCATTGCACACCACACTCCTACTTTCTGATAGTGGAGAGGCACTGGGTGCAATGCATGTGGATTTTCATCACTCCAAAGACGATCATTCTGCCTATTCACGTACCTAGACAAATGGAACCATGCTTCATCTGTGAAGAAAGTGAAATCAAGGATTTCCTCACCTTCTTGGGCTAGAAAACTCAAACCACATACAATAATTAATTCTGGATTGGTGATCTAATTCTTTTAATTGAGGAACGACGGAAAATTTGTACGGATGTAACTTTAATTTTTTTTTCAGAACTCTATGAACAGTACTGCTTGATTTGTGTACTTGTTGAGCCAGCTTTCTTATTGATTTGCCAGGACTCATTAGAATGCTGTCCTGGATGTTGAGAGATGTTACTTCAAGAACAGATGGTCTACCAGGACGGCTAACATCATGTACACTACCGGTGTTTTGAAATTTGATTATTAAATTACTCACAGTATTTCGATGAGGCACTGGTGTATCAGGAAATCTATTCACAAATTGTTCAACAACCCCATTCGAATACTTGCCGCCGTTACGGAACACATGCTCCACTATAAATACTCTTTCTTCAATCGTTAACACCATTGTAAGCCAGATCTATCATGTAGCAGTGATGTTTAAATGAACACGTAAATCGTGCTTGAACTATTACGTCATACATAGATAAAATTTAGGTGCGTAATTATTTCAACAACAAAAATGCACAGTCATTAAAGAGACACCCTATATTATACTAAGACGACGGTAAGTATTCTGATGCAGCCTTAAACGACAACATCGAAGAAAGAAAGCACGACAATGAAAGCGTGCTTAGAGGCACAGCGCCTTGCCTTGAAAAGATAAACTCTAGGGAACACTGCCCACAGCAAACTAAAAATGTAGCTGTCTTGTACAATTGCATTCGCGCAATGTAGTATAAGGATGCGATCGGAAATTCATTGTGTATCTGTATTCTTAATATATAGACAAGTACACTGCAGGCAATTAGTAATACATGATTTACTGGAATTGGCCAATCTATAACGTGGAAACGAGTTCTCTATCGAAGAGCTGAGTGAGTGCACGTGAATCTAGACCATCCATGGCATCGCACGTTCAGCGATAGTCATCTAAGTCTACTAAGACTACGGTAAGTATTCAGATTCTTTTAACGACATCGAGTAAGGAAAACACGACAAGGTAAGCGTGGTTGCGTTAGGTACCCGTTCTTAGTGGCACAGCGTTTTGCCTCGAAAAGATAAACGCTAGGGAACACTGCCCACAGCAAACTAAAAATGTAGCTGTCTTGTACAATTTCGTTCGCGCAGGTGTTTCACTAATGTAGTATAAGGATGCGATCGGAAATTCATTGTGTATCTTTATTTTTCATATTTAGAAACTGGGGGCAATTAATAATACATGATTTACTGGAATTGGCCAAACTACAACGTGGAAACGGGAACTGGACCGTGCACGTGAGTCTTGACCAACCACAAAATCAACGTTCAACGACAAAATCATCTATGATATTATTACGATGTTAACAAACGACAACATCGAAGAGAAAACACGGCAAGGTAAGCGTGCTTGCGTTAGGTACCCGTTCTTAGTGGCACAGCGCCTTGCCTCGAAAAGATAAACGCAAGGGAACACTGTCCCAGAAACTAAAAATTTAGCTATCTTGGACAATGTCGTTCGCGCAGGTGTTCTCATTACTATAGTATAAGGCTGCGAACGGAAATACATTGTGTATCTGTATTTGTCATATTTAGAACTGGAGGTAATTAATAATACATGATTTACTGGAATTGGCCAATTTATAACGTGGAAAAGGTTCCGGACCGTCGCATGAGCGAGTGCACGTGAATCTAGACCATCCACAGCATCGACGTTCAGTGATTGTTATCTACAGGGTGTTTCTAAAGTCGCAGTGCAGTGAATTTCTACTCTCGAAAGAAAAACGTCACCAGAAATGCGGTTAACTAATGCGTCAAACAAATTGTAAAATATTCAAATATACTTGACTGCTATCGGCGAGCTTATAATGGGTAATGTTGGTATTAACACAATAAAGTTGTGCCTAAAGCATATGTTGAAAATGTCCACCACGGGCCTCAAGACATGTCGTGATTCGTCTTTCCATATTTGCGAAAACCTTCAGAATAATGTCTGGTGATATTTGTTTAATCTTGTCTACTATTTCAGTCTTTAGGTCATTAATTGTCTGCGGATTATTTTCATAAACTTTCCCCTTCAATGCCCCCCACAGATAATAATATTGGGGTGTTAGATCTGGTGAACGAGCAGGCCAGATTCCACGTGAAATAATGCGATTTGCAAATATGCTTTCTAAATAATTGAGTGTTGTTGTGGCTGTGTGTGCTGTTGCCCCATCCTGCTGAAACCAGGATTCCATAATTTCCCGTTCTGTAAGGTGTGCTATGAACGGTTCCAGAATTAAAGTACGGTAACGTTCTGCATTTATTGTTTCATTAAAAATATAGGTCCTATTATCCGCATACGACTTATAGCGCACCACACCGACTTTTTGATCGTAAAGCGGCACTTGATGAAATTCACTGCTCCACAGCCGATTGTTCTGACTGTTCACATAACCGGATAAATGAAACCAGGCCTCATCAGTGAAAAAAGTGACGTCAAGGATGGCAGCGCCATGTTCATAAATAAATTCTGAAACCACATGCAGTAGTTTAAACGGGATTCATAACCTCTTTCTTGGAGTTGAGACACTTCAGTTAATTTGTATGGACGATAGTGTAGTTCACTTCTTAAAACCTTGTGAACAGAACTCTTAGATATTTGCACCTGTTGAGACAAGTGCTTTAAAAATGCATTTGGACTCATTGTAATTGTGTCTTGGAGTTCCATAATTAATTTGGTCTTGTGAAATTGAAGGTCTTCCAGATCGGTGGGTGTTTCTTTAATGACTGTGCATTATTTGAAAATCTAATTGTTCCAATTTATTTATGTAAATCACGCATCATGTACTGCTGTAGCTTGTTCCTTTTTCGGTAAAGTTAAACATATAACATCACTATCACAAAAGGTATTCGAAATATCCACCACGTTTTAGTTGGCAAATGTTGATACGTTTTTTCATATTGTCAAAAACCTTACGCAGTATGGGCTGTGTAACATTATTAATGTTGTTGGCGATTGAAACCTGCAGTTCATCGAGTGTGTGGGGATTGTTTTCGTACACTTTTCCTTTCAGTTCACCCCAGAGATAGTAGTCCATGGGAGTAAGATCAGGAGACCGTGCAGGCCAAATTCCGCGAGAGATTATACGATTAGCAAAAATTTCATATAAAAATTCCAGTGATTTTACAGCAGTGTGAGCAGTTGCGCCATCTTGTTGAAACCAAGCTTTTTCAATTTCTGGCTCAGAAAGTTGGGTTACGAATCGTTCCAGTAATCCTGTATCTTTCTGAATTTATTGTGTCATTAGAAGAAAATTGGGCCGATTATCCGCTGACGACTCATTGCACACCACACTCCTACTTTCTGATAGTGGAGAGGCACTGGGTGCAATGCATGTGGATTTTCATCCACTCCAAGACGATCATTCTGCCTATTCACGTACCTAGACAAATGGAACCATGCTTCATCTGTGAAGAAAGTGAAATCAAGGATTTCCTCACCTTCTTGGGCTAGAAAACTCAAACCACATACAATAATTAATTCTGGATTGGTGATCTAATTCTTTTAATTGAGGAACGACGGAAAATTTGTACGGATGTAACTTTAATTTTTTTTTCAGAACTCTATGAACAGTACTGCTTGATTTGTGTACTTGTTGAGCCAGCTTTCTTATTGATTTGCCAGGACTCATTAGAATGCTGTCCTGGATGTTGAGAGATGTTACTTCAAGAACAGATGGTCTACCAGGACGGCTAACATCATGTACACTACCGGTGTTTTGAAATTTGATTATTAAATTACTCACAGTATTTCGATGAGGCACTGGTGTATCAGGAAATCTATTCACAATTGTTCAACAACCCCATTCGAATACTTGCCGCCGTTACGGAACACATGCTCCACTATAAATACTCTTTCTTCAATCGTTAACACCATTGTAAGCCAGATCTATCATGTAGCAGTGATGTTTAAATGAACACGTAAATCGTGCTTGAACTATTACGTCATACATAGATAAAATTTAGGTGCGTAATTATTTCAACAACAAAAAATGCACAGTCATTAAAGAGACACCCTATATTATACTAAGACGAGACGGTAAGTATTCTGATGCAGCCTTAAACGACAACATCGAAGAAAGAAAGCACGACAATGAAAGCGTGCTTGCGTGAGATACCCGTTCTTAGAGGCACAGCGCCTTGCCTTGAAAAGATAAACGCTAGGGAACACTGCCCACAGCAAACTAAAATGTAGCTGTCTTGAATAATTTCATTCGCGCAGGTGTTATCACTAATGTAGTATAAGGATGCGATCGGAAATTCATTGTGTATCTGTATTCTTAAAATATATAACAAGTACACTGCAGGCAATTAGTAATACATGATTTACTGGAATTGGCCAACTACAACGTGGAAACGGGAACTGACCGTGCACGTGAGTCTTGACCAACCACAACATCAACGTTCAACGACAAAATCATCTATGATATTATTACGATGTTAACAAACGACAACATCGAAGAGAAAACATGGCAAGGTAAGCGTGCTTGCGTTAGGTACCCGTTCTTAGTGGCACAGCGCCTTGCCTCGAAAAGATAAACGCTAGGGAACACTGTCCACAGCAAACTAAAAATTTAGCTATCTTGGACAATGTCGTTCGCGCAGGTGTTCTCATTACTATAGTATAAGGCTGCGATCGGAAATACATTGTGTATCTGTATTTGTCATATTTAGAAACTGGAGGTAATTAATAATACATGATTTACTGGAATTGGCCAATTTATAACGTGGAAAAGGTTCCGGACCGTCGCATGAGCGAGTGCACGTGAATCTAGACCATCCACAGCATCGACGTTCAGTGATTGTTATCTACAGTGTGTTTCTAAAGTCGCAGTGCAGTGAATTTCTACTCTCGGAAGAAAAACGTCACCAGAAATGCGGTTAACTAATGCGTCAAAAAAATTGTAAAATATTCAAATATACTTGACTGCTATCGGCGAGCTTATAATGGGTAATGTTGGTATTAACACAATAAAGTTGTGCCTAAAGCATATGTTGAAAATGTCCACCACGGGCCTCAAGACATGTCGTGATTCGTCTTTCCATATTTGCGAAAACCTTCAGAATAATGTCTGGTGATATTTGTTTAATCTTGTCTACTATTTCAGTCTTTAGGTCATTAATTGTCTGCGGATTATTTTCATAAACTTTCCCCTTCAATGCCCCCCCCACAGATAATAATATTGGGGTGTTAGATCTGGTGAACGAGCAGGCCAGATTCCACGTGAAATAATGCGATTTGCAAATATGCTTTCTAAATAATTGAGTGTTGTTGTGGCTGTGTGTGCTGTTGCCCCATCCTGCTGAAACCAGGATTCCATAATTTCCCGTTCTGTAAGGTGTGCTATGAACGGTTCCAGAATTAAAGTACGGTAACGTTCTGCATTTATTGTTTCATTAAAAAATATAGGTCCTATTATCCGCATACGACTTATAGCGCACCACACCGACTTTTTGATCGTAAAGCGGCACTTGATGAAATTCACTGCTCCACAGCCGATTGTTCTGACTGTTCACATAACCGGATAAATGAAACCAGGCCTCATCAGTGAAAAAAGTGACGTCAAGGATGGCAGCGCCATGTTCATAAATAAAATTCTGAAACCACATGCAGTAGTTTAAACGGGATTCATAACCTCTTTCTTGGAGTTGAGACTTCAGTTAATTTGTATGGGCGATAGTGTAGTTCACTTCTTAAAACCTTGTGAACAGAACTCTTAGATATTTGCACCTGTTGAGACAAGTGCTTTAAAAATGCATTTGGACTCATTGTAATTGTGTCTTGGAGTTCCATAATTAATTTGGTCTTGTGAAATTGAAGGTCTTCCAGATCGGTGGGTGTTTCTTTAATGACTGTGCATTATTTGAAAATCTAATTGTTCCAATTTATTTATGTAAATCACGCATCATGTACTGCTGTAGCTTGTTCTTTTTCGGTAAAGTTAAACATATAACATCACTATTCACAAAAGGTATTCGAAATATCCACCACGTTTTAGTTGGCAAATGTTGATACGTTTTTTCATATTGTCAAAAACCTTACGCAGTATGGGCTGTGTAACATTATTAATGTTGTTGGCGATTGAAACCTGCAGTTCATCGAGTGTGTGGGATTGTTTTCGTACACTTTTCCTTTCAGTTCACCCCAGAGATAGTAGTCCATGGGAGTAAGATCAGGAGACCGTGCAGGCCAAATTCCGCGAGAGATTATACGATTAGCAAAAATTTCATATAAAAATTCCAGTGATTTTACAGCAGTGTGAGCAGTTGCGCCATCTTGTTGAAACCAAGCTTTTTCAATTTCTGGCTCAGAAAGTTGGGTTACGAATCGTTCCAGTAATCCTGTATCTTTCTGAATTTATTGTGTCATTAGAAGAAAATTGGGCCGATTATCCGCTGACGACTCATTGCACACCACACTCCTACTTTCTGATAGTGGAGAGGCACTGGGTGCAATGCATGTGGATTTTCATCACTCCAAAGACGATCATTCTGCCTATTCACGTACCTAGACAAATGGAACCATGCTTCATCTGTGAAGAAAGTGAAATCAAGGATTTCCTCACCTTCTTGGGCTAGAAAACTCAAACCACATACAATAATTAATTCTGGATTGGTGATCTAATTCTTTTAATTGAGGAACGACGGAAAATTTGTACGGATGTAACTTTAATTTTTTTTCAGAACTCTATGAACAGTACTGCTTGATTTGTGTACTTGTTGAGCCAGCTTTCTTATTGATTTGCCAGGACTCATTAGAATGCTGTCCTGGATGTTGAGAGATGTTACTTCAAGAACAGATGGTCTACCAGGACGGCTAACATCATGTACACTACCGGTGTTTTGAAATTTGATTATTAAATTACTCACAGTATTTCGATGAGGCACTGGTGTATCAGGAAATCTATTCACAAATTGTTCAACAACCCCATTCGAATACTTGCCGCCGTTACGGAACACATGCTCCACTATAAATACTCTTTCTTCAATCGTTAACACCATTGTAAGCCAGATCTATCATGTAGCAGTGATGTTTAAATGAACACGTAAATCGTGCTTGAACTATTACGTCATACATAGATAAAATTTAGGTGCGTAATTATTTCAACAACAAAAAATGCACAGTCATTAAAGAGACACCCTATATTATACTAAGACGACGGTAAGTATTCTGATGCAGCCTTAAACGACAACATCGAAGAAAGAAAGCACGACAATGAAAGCGTGCTTGCGTGAGATACCCTTTCTTAGAGGCACAGCGCCTTGCCTCGAAAAGATAAACGCTAGGGAACACTGCCCACAGCAAACTAAAAATGTAGCTGTCTTGTATAATTGCATTCGCGCAGGTGTTATCACTAATGTAGTATAAGGATGCGATCGGAAATTCATTGTGTATCTGTATTCTTAATATATAGACAAGTAACTGCAGGCAATTAGTAATACATGATTTACTAGAATGGCCAATCTACAACGTGGAAACGAGTTCTCTATACGAGGAGCTCGAGTAAGGCACGACCTGATTTGCCCTTGAGTGCACGTGAATCCAACCCACCCATGGCATCGCACGTTCGCGTAGTCATCTAAGTCTACTAAGATACGGTAAGATGTTCAGATTCTTTTAACGATAACATCGAGTAAGGAAAACACGGCAAGGTAAGCGTGCTTGCGTTAGGTACCCGTTCTTAGTGGCACAGCGCCTTGCCTCGAAAAGATAAAACGCTATGGGAACACTGCCCACAGCAAACTAAAAATTTAGCTGTCTTGGACAATCGTTCGCGCAGGTGTTCTCATTACTATAGTATAAGGCTGCGAACGGAAATACATTGTGTATCTGTATTTGTCATATTTAGAAACTGGAGGTAATTAATAATACATGATTTACTGGAATTGGCCAATTATAACGTGGAAAAGGTTTCCGGACCGTCGGCATGAGCGAGTGCACGTGAATCTAGACCATCCACAGCATCGACGTTCAGTGATTGTTATCTACAGGATGTTTCTAAAGTCGCAGTGCAGTGAATTTCTACTCTCGGAAGAAAAACGTCACCAGAAATGCGGTTAACTAATGCGTCAAACAAAATTGTAAAAATATTCAAATATACTTGACTGCTATCGGCGAGCTTATAATGGGTAATGTTGGTATTAACACAATAAAGTTGTGCCTAAAGCATATGTTGAAAATGTCCACCACGGGCCTCAAGACATGTCGTGATTCGTCTTCCATATTTGCGAAAACCTTCAGAAAGGTTGTCTGGTGATATTTGTTTAATCTTGTCTACTATTTCAGTCTTTAGGTCATTAATTGTCTGCGGATTATTCATAAAACTTTCCCCTTCAATGCCCCCCACAGATAATAATCTGGGGGTGTTAGATCTGTGAACGAGCAGGCCAGATTCCACGTGAAATAATGCGATTTGCAAATATGCTTTCTAAATAATTGAGTGTTGTTGTAGCTGTGTGTGCTGAAACCAGGATTCCATAATTTCCGTTCTGTAAGGTGTGCTATGAACGGTTCCAGAATTAAAGTACGGTAACGTTCTGCATTTATTGTTTCATTAAAAAATATAGGTCCTATTATCCGCATACGACTTATAGCGCACCACACTCGACTTTTTGATCGTAAAAGCGGCACTTGATGAAATTCATGCTCCACAGCCGATTGTTCTGACTGTTCACATAACCGGATAAATGAAACCAGGCCTCATCAGTGAAAAAGTGACGTCAAGGATGGCAGCGCCATGTTCATAAATAAAATTCTGAAACCACATGCAGTAGTTTAAACGGGATTCATAACCTCTTTCTTGGAGTTGAGACACTTCAGTTAATGTGTATGGGCGATAGTGTAGTTCACTTCTTAAAACCTTGTGAACAGAACTCTTAGATATTTGCACCTGTTGAGACAAGTGCTTAAAAATGCATTTGGACTCATTGTAATTCTGTCTTGGAGTTCCATAATTAATTTGGTCTTGTGAAATTGAAGGTCAGATCCAGATCGGTGGGTGTTTCTTTAATGACTGTGCATTATTTGAAAATCTAATTGTTCCAATTTATTTATGTAAATCACGCATCATGTACTGCTGTAGCTTGTTCCCTTTTTCGGTAAAGTTAAACATATAACATCACTATTCACAAAAGGTATTCGAAATATCCACCACGTTTTAGTTGGCAAATGTTGATACGTTTTTTCATATTGTCAAAAACCTTACGCAGTATGGGCTGTGTAACATTATTAATGTTGTTGGCGATTGAAACCTGCAGTTCATCGAGTGTGTGGGGATTGTTTTCGTACACTTTTCCTTTCAGTTCACCCCAGAGATAGTAGTCCATGGGAGTAAGATCAGGAGACCGTGCAGGCCAAATTCCGCGAGAGATTATACGATTAGCAAAAATTTCATATAAAAATTCCAGTGATTTTACAGCAGTGTGAGCAGTTGCGCCATCTTGTTGAAACCAAGCTTTTTCAATTTCTGGCTCAGAAAGTTGGGTTACGAATCGTTCCAGTAATCCTGTATCTTTCTGAATTTATGTCATTAGAAGAAAATTGGGCCGATTATCCGCTGACGACTCACTCATGCAACCACACTCCTACTTTCTGATAGTGGAGAGGCACTGGTGCAATGCATGTGGATTTTCATCACTCCAAAGACGATCATTCTGCCTATTCACGTACCTAGACAAATGGAACCATGCTTCATCTGTGAAGAAAGTGAAATCAAGGATTTCCTCACCTTCTTGGGCTAGAAAACTCAAACCACATACAATAATTAATTCTGGATTGGTGATCTAATTCTTTTAATTGAGGAACGACGGAAAATTTGTACGGATGTAACTTAATTTTTTTTCAGAACTCTATGAACAGTACTGCTTGATTTGTGTACTTGTTGAGCCAGCTTTCTTATTGATTTGCCAGGACTCATTAGAATGCTGTCCTGGATGTTGAGAGATGTTACTTCAAGAACAGATGGTCTACCAGGACGGCTAACATCATGTACACTACCGGTGTTTTGAAATTTGATTATTAAATTACTCACAGTATTTCGATGAGGCACTGGTGTATCAGGAAATCTATTCACAAATTGTTCAACAACCCCATTCGAATACTTGCCGCCGTTACGGAACACATGCTCCACTATAAATACTCTTTCTTCAATCGTTAACACCATTGTAAGCCAGATCTATCATGTAGCAGTGATGTTTAAATGAACACGTAAATGGTGCTTGAACTATTACGTCATACATAGATAAAATTTAGGTGCGTAATTATTTCAACAACAAAAAATGCACAGTCATTAAAGAGACACCCTATATTATACTAAGACGACGGTAAGTATTCTGATGCAGCCTTAAACGACAACATCGAAGAAAGAAAGCACGACAATGAAAGCGTGCTTAGAGGCACAGCGCCTTGCCTTGAAAAGATAAACTCTAGGGAACACTGCCCACAGCAAATAAAAATTAGCTGTCTTGTACAAAATTTGCATTCGCCCCGCAGGTGTTTCGCGCAATGTAGTATAAGGATGCGATCGGAAATTCATTGTGTATCTGTATTCTTAATATATAGACAAGTACACTGCAGGCAATTAGTAATACATGATTTACTGGAATTGGCCAATCTATACGTGGAAACGAGTTCTCTATCGAAGGAGCTGAGTGAGTGCACGTGAATCTAGACCATCCATGGCATCGCACGTTCAGCGATAGTCATCTAAGTCTACTAAGACTAAGGTAAGTATTCAGATTCTTTTAAACGACATCGAGTAAGGAAAAAACGACAAGGTAAGCGTGGTTGCGTTAGGTACCCGTTCTTAGTGGCACAGCGTTTTGCCTCGAAAAGATAAACGCTAGGGAACACTGCCCACAGCAAACTAAAAATGTAGCTGTCTTGTACAATTTCGTTCGCGCAGGTGTTATCACTAATGTAGTATAAGGATGCGATCGGAAATTCATTGTGTATCTTTATTTTTCATATTTAGAAACTGGGGGCAATTAATAATACATGATTTACTGGAATTGGCCAAACTACAACGTGGAAACGGGAACTGGACCGTGCACGTGGGTCTTGACCAACCACAACATCAACGTTCAACGACAAATCATCTATGATATTATTACGATGTTAACAAACGACAAACATCGAAGAGAAAACACGGCAAGGTAAGCGTGCTTGCGTTAGGTACCGTTCTTAGTGGCACAGCGCCTTGCCTCGAAAAGATAAACGCAAGGGAACACTGTCCACAGGAAACTAAAAATTTAGCTATCTTGGACAATGTCGTTCGCGCAGGTGTTCTCATTACTATAGTATAAGGCTGCGAACGGAAATACATTGTGTATCTGTATTTGTCATATTTAGAAAACTGGAGGTAATTAATAATACATGATTTACTGGAATTGGCCAATTTATAACGTGGAAAAGGTTCCGGACCGTCGCATGAGCGAGTGCACGTGAATCTAGACCATCCACAGCATCGACGTTCAGTGATTGTTATCTACAGGGTGTTTCTAAAGTCGCAGTGCAGTGAATTTCTACTCTCGGAAGAAAAACGTCACAGAAATGCGGTTAACTAATGCGTCAAACAAATTGTAAAATATTCAAATATACTTGACTGCTATCGGCGAGCTTATAATGGGTAATGTTGGTATTAACACAATAAAGTTGTGCCTAAAGCATATGTTGAAAATGTCCACCACGGGCCTCAAGACATGTCGTGATTCGTCTTTCCATATTTGCGAAAACCTTCAGAATAATGTCTGGTGATATTTGTTTAATCTTGTCTACTATTTCAGTCTTTAGGTCATTAATTGTCTGCGGATTATTTTCATAAACTTTCCCTTCAATGCCCCCCACAGATAATAATCTGGGGGTGTTAGATCTGGTGAACGAGCAGGCCAGATTCCACGTGAAATAATGCGATTTGCAAATATGCTTTCTAAATAATTGAGTGTTGTTGTGGCTGTGTGTGCTGTTGCCCCATCCTGCTGAAACCAGGATTCCATAATTTCCCGTTCTGTAAGGTGTGCTATGAACGGTTCCAGAATTAAAGTACGGTAACGTTCTGCATTTATTGTTTCATTAAAAAATATAGGTCATATTATCCGCATACGACTTATAGCGCACCACACTCCGACTTTTTGATCGTAGTAAAGCGGCACTTGATGAAATTCACTGCTCCACAGCCGATTGTTCTGACTGTTCACATAACGGATAAATGAAACCAGGCCTCATCAGTGAAAAAAGTGACGTCAAGGATGGCAGCGCCATGTTCATAAATAAAATTCTGAAAACACATGCAGTAGTTTAAACGGGATTCATAACCTCTTTCTTGGAGTTGAGACACTTCAGTTAATTTGTATGGACGATAGTGTAGTTCACTTCTTAAAACCTTGTGAACAGAACTCTTAGATATTTGCACCTGTTGAGACAAGTGCTTTAAAAATGCATTTGGACTCATTGTAATTCTGTCTTGGAGTTCCATAATTAATTTGGTCTTGTGAAATTGAAGGTCTTCCAGATCGGTGGGTGTTTCTTTAATGACTGTGCATTATTTGAAAATCTAATTGTTCCAATTTATTTATGTAAATCACGCATCATGTACTGCTGTAGCTTGTTCCTTTTTCGGTAAAGTTAAACATATAACATCACTATTCACAAAAGGTATTCGAAATATCCACCACGTTTTAGTTGGCAAATGTTGATACGTTTTTTCATATTGTCAAAAACCTTACGCAGTATGGGCTGTGTAACATTATTAATGTTGTTGGCGATTGAAACCTGCAGTTCATCGAGTGTGTGGGGATTGTTTTCGTACACTTTTCCTTTCAGTTCACCCCAGAGATAGTAGTCCATGGGAGTAAGATCAGGAGACCGTGCAGGCCAAATTCCGCGAGAGATTATACGATTAGCAAAAATTTCATATAAAATTCCAGTGATTTTACAGCAGTGTGAGCAGTTGCGCCATCTTGTTGAAACCAAGCTTTTTCAATTTCTGGCTCAGAAAGTTGGTTACGAATCGTTCCAGTAATCCTGTATCTTTCTGAATTTATTGTGTCATTAGAAGAAAAATTGGGCCGATTATCCGCTGACGACTCATTGCACACCACACTCCTACTTTCTGATAGTGGAGAGGCACTGGGTGCAATGCATGTGGATTTTCATCACTCCAAAGACGATCATTCTGCCTATTCACGTACCTAGACAAATGGAACCATGCTTCATCTGTGAAGAAAGTGAAATCAAGGATTTCCTCACCTTCTTGGGCTAGAAAACTCAAACCACATACAATAATTAATTCTGGATTGGTGATCTAATCTTTTAATTGAGGAACGACGGAAAATTTGTACGGATGTAACTTTAATTTTTTTTCAGAACTCTATGAACAGTACTGCTTGATTTGTGTACTTGTTGAGCCAGCTTTTTTGATTTGCCAGGACTCATTAGAATGCTGTCCTGGATGTTGAGAGATGTTACTTCAAGAACAGATGGTCTACCAGGACGGCTAACATCATGTACACTACCGGTGTTTTGAAATTTGATTATTAAATTACTCACAGTATTTCGATGAGGCACTGGTGTATCAGGAAATCTATTCACAAATTGTTCAACAACCCCATTCGAATACTTGCCGCCGTTACGGAACACATGCTCCACTATAAATACTCTTTCTTCAATCGTTAACACCATTGTAAGCCAGATCTATCATGTAGCAGTGATGTTTAAATGAACACGTAAATCGTGCTTGAACTATTACGTCATACATAGATAAAATTTAGGTGCGTAATTATTTCAACAACAAAAATGCACAGTCATTAAAGAGACACCCTATATTATACTAAGACGACGGTAAGTATTCTGATGCAGCCTTAAACGACAACATCGAAGAAAGAAAGCACGACAATGAAAGCGTGCTTGCGTGAGATACCCGTTCTTAGAGGCACAGCGCCTTGCCTTGAAAAGATAAACGCTAGGGAACACTGCCACAGCAAACTAAAAATGTAGCTGTCTTGTACAATTGCATTCGCGCAGGTGTTACATAATTAGTATAGGATGCGATCGGAAATTCATTGTGTATCTGTATTCTTAATATATAGACAAGTACACTGCAGGCAATTAGTAATACATGATTACTGGAATTGGCCAAGATAACGTGGAAACGAGTTCTCTATCGAGGAGCTGAGTGAGTGCACGTGAATCTAGACCATCCATGGCATCGCACGTTCAGCGATAGTCATCTAAGTCTACTAAGACTACGGTAAGTATTCAGATCTTTTAAACGACATCGAGTAAGGAAAACACGACAAGGTAACCGTGGTTGCGTTATAGGTACCCGTTCTTAGTGGCACAGCGTTTGCCTCGAAAAGATAAACGCTAGGGAACACTGCCCACAGCAAACTAAAAATGTAGCTGTCTTGTACAATTTCGTTCGCGCAGGTGTTATCACTAATGTAGTATAAGGATGCGATCGGAAATTCATTGTGTATCTTATTTTTCATATTTAGAAACTGGGGCAATTAATAATACATGATTTACTGGAATTGGCCAAACTACAACGTGGAAACGGGAACTGGACCGTGCACGTGAGTCTTGACCAACCACAACATCAACGTTCAACGACAAAATCATCTATGATATTATTACGATGTTAACAAACGACAACATCGAAGAGAAAACACGGCAAGGTAAGCGTGCTTGCGTTAGGTACCCGTTCTTAGTGGCACAGCGCCTTGCCTCGAAAAGATAAACGCTAGGGAACACTGTCCACAGCAAACTAAAAATTTAGCTATCTTGGACAATGTCGTTCGCGCAGTGTTCTCATTACTATAGTATAGGCTGCGATCGGAAATACATTGTGTATCTGTATTTGTCATATTTAGAAACTGGAGGTAATTAATAATACATGATTTACTGGAATTGGCCAATTTATAACGTGGAAAAGGTTCCGGACCGTCGCATGAGCGAGTGCACGTGAATCTAGACCATCCACAGCATCGACGTTCAGTGATTGTTATCTACAGGGTGTTTCTAAAGTCGCAGTGCAGTGAATTTCTACTCTCGGAAGAAAAACGTCACCAGAAATGCGGTTAACTAATGCGTCAAACAAATTGTAAAATATTCAAATATACTTGACTGCTATCGGCGAGCTTATAATGGGTAATGTTGGTATTAACACAATAAAGTTGTGCCTAAAGCATATGTTGAAAATGTCCACCACGGGCCTCAAGACATGTCGTGATTCGTCTTTCCATATTTGCGAAAACCTTCAGATAATGTCTGGTGATATTTGTTTAATCTTGTCTACTATTTCAGTCTTTAGGTCATTAATTGTCTGCGGATTATTTTCATAAACTTTCCCCTTCAATGCCCCCCCCCACAGATAATAATATGGGGGGTGTTAGATCTGGTGAACGAGCAGGCCAGATTCCACGTGAAATAATGCGATTTGCAAATATGCTTTCTAAATAATTGAGTGTGTTGTGGCTGTGTGTGCTGTTGCCCCATCCTGCTGAAACCAGGATTCCATAATTTCCCGTTCTGTAAGGTGTGCTATGAACGGTTCCAGAATTAAAGTACGGTAACGTTCTGCATTTATTGTTTCATTAAAAAATATAGGTCCTATTATCCGCATACGACTTATAGCGCACCACACCGACTTTTTGATCGTAAAGCGGCACTTGATGAAATTCACTGCTCCACAGCCGATTGTTCTGACTGTTCACATAACCGGATAAATGAAACCAGGCCTCATCAGTGAAAAAAGTGACGTCAAGGATGGCAGCGCCATGTTCATAAATAAAATTCTGAAACCACATGCAGTAGTTTAAACGGGATTCATAACCTCTTTCTTGGAGTTGAGACACTTCAGTTAATTGTATGGACGATAGTGTAGTTCACTTCTTAAAACCTTGTGAACAGAACTCTTAGATATTTGCACCTGTTGAGACAAGTGCTTTAAAAATGCATTTGGACTCATTGTAATTCTGTCTTGGAGTTCCATAATTAATTTGGTCTTGTGAAATTGAAGGTCTTCCAGATCGGTGGGTGTTTCTTTAATGACTGTGCATTATTTGAAAATCTAATTGTTCAAGCTGTAGCTTGTTCCTTTTTCGGTAAAGTTAAACATATAACATCACTATTCACAAAAGGTATTCGAAATATCCACCACGTTTTAGTTGGCAAATGTTGATACGTTTTTTCATATTGTCAAAAACCTTACGCAGTATGGGCTGTGTAACATTATTAATGTTGTTGGCGATTGAAACCTGCGCAGTTCGAGTGTGTGGGGATTGTTTTCGTACACTTTTCCTTTCAGTTCACCCCAGAGATAGTAGTCCATGGAGTAAGATCAGGAGACCGTGCAGGCCAAATTCCGCGAGAGATTATACGATTAGCAAAAATTTCATATAAAAATTCCAGTGATTTTACAGCAGTGTGAGCAGTTGCGCCATCTTGTTGAAACCAAGCTTTTTCAATTTCTGGCTCAGAAAGTTGGGTTACGAATCGTTCCAGTAATCCTGTATCTTTCTGAATTTATTGTGTCATTAGAAGAAAAATGGGCCTACTTTCTGATAGTGGAGAGGCACTGGGTGCAATGCATGTGGATTTTCATCACTCCAAAGACGATCATTCTGCCTATTCACGTACCTAGACAAATGAACCATGCTTCATCTGTGAAGAAAGTGAAATCAAGGATTTCCTCACTTCTTGGGCTAGAAATTCTCAAACCACATACAATATTAATTCTGGATTGGTGATCTAATTCTTTTAATTGAGGAACGACGGAAAATTTGTACGGATGTAACTTTAATTTTTTTTTCAGAACTCTATGAACAGTACTGCTTGATTTGTGTACTTGTTGAGCCAGCTTTCTTATTGATTTGCCAGGACTCATTAGAATGCTGTCCTGGATGTTGAGAGATGTTACTTCAAGAACAGATGGTCTACCAGGACGGCTAACATCATGTACACTACCGGTGTTTTGAAATTTGATTATTAAATTACTCACAGTATTTCGATGAGGCACTGGTGTATCAGGAAATCTATTCACAAATTGTTCAACAACCCCATTCGAATACTTGCCGCCGTTACGGAACACATGCTCCACTATAAATACTCTTTCTTCAATCGTTAACACCATTGTAAGCAGATCTATCATGTAGCAGTGATGTTTAAATGAACACGTAAATGGTGCTTGAACTATTACGTCATACATAGATAAAATTTAGGTGCGTAATTATTTCAACAACAAAAAATGCACAGTCATTAAAGAGACACCCTATATTATACTAAGACGACGGTAAGTATTCTGATGCAGCCTTAAACGACAACATCGAAGAAAGAAAGCACGACAATGAAAGCGTGCTTGCGTGAGATACCGTTCTTGAGGCACAGCGCTTGCCTTGAAAAGATAAACGCTAGGGAACACTGCCCACAGCAAACTAAAAATGTAGCTGTCTTGTACAATTGCATTCGCGCAGTGTTATCACTAATGTAGTATAAGGATGCGATCGGAAATTCATTGTGTATCTGTATTCTTAATATATAGACAAGTACACTGCAGGCAATTAGTAATACATGATTTACTGGAATTGGCCAATCTATAACGTGGAAACGAGTTCTCTATCGAAGAGCTGAGTGAGTGCACGTGAATCTAGACCATCCATGGCATCGCACGTTCAGCGATAGTCATCTAAGTCTACTAAGACTACGGTAAGTATTCAGATTCTTTTAAACGACATCGAGTAAGGAAAAAAACGAAAGGTAAGCGTGGTTGCGTTAGGTACCCGTTCTTAGTGGCACAGCGTTTTGCCTCGAAAAGATAAACGCTAGGGAACACTGCCCACAGCAAACTAAAAATGTAGTGTCTTGTACAATTTCGTTCGCGCAGGTGTTATCACTAATGTAGTATAAGGATGCGATCGGAAATTCATGTGTATCTTTATTTTTCATATTTAGAAACTGGGGGCAATTAATAATACATGATTTACTGGAATTGGCCAAACTACAACGTGGAAACGGGAACTGGACCGTGCACGTGAGTCTTGACCAACCACAACATCAACGTTCAACGACAAAATCATCTATGATATTATTACGATGTTAACAAACGAAACATCGAAGAGAAAACACGGCAAGGTAAGCGTGCTTGCGTTAGGTACCCGTTCTTAGTGGCACAGCGCCTTGCCTCGAAAAGATAAACGCTAGGGAACACTGTCCACAGGAAACTAAAAATTTAGCTATCTTGGACAATGTCGTTCGCGCAGGTGTTCTCATTACTATAGTATAAGGCTGCGATCGGAAATACATTGTGTATCTGTATTTGTCATATTTAGAAACTGGAGGTAATTAATAATACATGATTTACTGGAATTGGCCAATTTATAACGTGGAAAAGGTTCCGGACCGTCGCATGAGCGAGTGCACGTGAATCTAGACCATCCACAGCATCGACGTTCAGTGATTGTTATCTACAGGGTGTTTCTAAAGTCGCAGTGCAGTGAATTTCTACTCTCGGAAGAAAAACGTCACCAGAAATGCGGTTAACTAATGCGTCAAACAAATTGTAAAATATTCAAATATACTTGACTGCTATCGGCGAGCTTATAATGGGTAATGTTGGTATTAACACAATAAAGTTGTGCCTAAAGCATATGTTGAAAATGTCCACCACGGGCCTCAAGACATGTCGTGATTCGTCTTTCCATATTTGCGAAAACCTTCAGAATAATGTCTGTGATATTTGTTTAATCTTGTCTACTATTTCAGTCTTTAGGTCATTAATTGTCTGCGGATTATTTTCATAAACTTTCCCCTTCAATGCCCCCCACAGATAATAATATGGGGGTGTTAGATCTGGTGAACGAGCAGGCCAGATTCCACGTGAAATAATGCGATTTGCAAATATGCTTTCTAAATAATTGAGTGTTGTTGTGGCTGTGTGTGCTGTTGCCCCATCCTGCTGAAACCAGGATTCCATAATTTCCCGTTCTGTAAGGTGTGCTATGAACGGTTCCAGAATTAAAGTACGGTAACGTTCTGCATTTATTGTTTCATTAAAAAATATAGGTCCTATTATCCGCATACGACTTATAGCGCACCACACTCCGACTTTTTGATCGTAAAGCGGCACTTGATGAAAATTCACTGCTCCACAGCCGATTGTTCTGACTGTTCACATAACCGGATAAATGAAACCAGGCCTCATCAGTGAAAAAAGTGACGTCAAGGATGGCAGCGCCATGTTCATAAATAAAATTCTGAAACCACATGCAGTAGTTTAAACGGGATTCATAACCTCTTTCTTGGAGTTGAGACACTTCAGTTAATTTGTATGGACGATAGTGTAGTTCACTTCTTAAAACCTTGTGAACAGAACTCTTAGATATTTGCACCTGTTGAGACAAGTGCTTTAAAAATGCATTTGGACTCATTGTAATTGTGTCTTGGAGTTCCATAATTAATTTGGTCTTGTGAAATTGAAGGTCTTCCAGATCGGTGGGTGTTTCTTTAATGACTGTGCATTATTTGAAAATCTAATTGTTCCATGCTGTAGCTTGTTCCTTTTTCGGTAAAGTTAAACATATAACATCACTATTCACAAAAGGTATTCGAAATATCCACCACGTTTTAGTGGCAAATGTTGATACGTTTTTTCATATTGTCAAAAACCTTACGCAGTATGGGCTGTGTAACATTATTAATGTTGTTGGCGATTGAAACCTGCAGTTCATCGAGTGTGTGGGGATTGTTTTCGTACACTTCCTTTCAGTTCACCCCAGAGATAGTAGTCCATGGGAGTAAGATCAGGAGACCGTGCAGGCCAAATTCCGCGAGAGATTATACGATTAGCAAAAATTTCATATAAAAATTCCAGTGATTTTACAGCAGTGTGAGCAGTTGCGCCATCTTGTTGAAACCAAGCTTTTTCAATTTCTGGCTCAGAAAGTTGGGTTACGAATCGTTCCAGTAATCCTGTATCTTTCTGAATTTATTGTGTCATTAGAAGAAAAATTGGACTCTTCTGATAGTGGAGAGGCACTGGGTGCAATGCATGTGGATTTTCATCACTCCAAAGACGATCATTCTGCCTATTCACGTACCTAGACAAATGGAACCATGCTTCATCTGTGAAGAAAGTGAAATCAAGGATTTCCTCACCTTCTTGGGCTAGAAAATCTCAAACCACATACAATAATTAATTCTGGATTGGTGATCTAATTCTTTTAATTGAGGAACGACGGAAAATTTGTACGGATGTAACTTTAATTTTTTTTTCAGAACTCTATGAACAGTACTGCTTGATTTGTGTACTTGTTGAGCCAGCTTTCTTATTGATTTGCCAGGACTCATTAGAATGCTGTCCTGGATGTTGAGAGATGTTACTTCAAGAACAGATGGTCTACCAGGACGGCTAACATCATGTACACTACCGGTGTTTTGAAATTTGATTATTAAATTACTCACAGTATTTCGATGAGGCACTGGTGTATCAGGAAATCTATTCACAAATTGTTCAACAACCCCATTCGAATACTTGCCGCCGTTACGGAACACATGCTCCACTATAAATACTCTTTCTTCAATCGTTAACACCATTGTAAGCCAGATCTATCATGTAGCAGTGATGTTTAAATGAACACGTAAATGGTGCTTGAACTATTACGTCATACATAGATAAAATTTAGGTGCGTAATTATTTCAACAACAAAAAATGCACAGTCATTAAAGAGACACCCTATATTATACTAAGACGACGGTAAGTATTCTGATGCAGCCTTAAACGACAACATCGAAGAAAGAAAGCACGACAATGAAAGCGTGCTTGCGTGAGATACCCGTTCTTAGAGGCACAGCGCCTTGCCTCGAAAAGATAAACGCTAGGGAACACTGCCCACAGCAAACTAAATATGTAGCTGTCTTGTACAATTTCATTCGCGCAGGTGTTATCACTAATGTAGTATAAGGATGCGATCGGAAATTCATTGTGTATCTGTATTCTTAATATTAGACAAGCACCTGCAGGCAATTAGTAATACATGATTTACTGGAATTGGACAATCTACAACGTGGAAACGAGTTCTCTATCGAGGGGGCTGAGTGAGTGCACGTGAATCTAGACCATCCAGGCATCGCACGTTCAGCGATAGTCATCTAAGTCTACTAAGACTACGTAAGTATTCGATTCTTTAAACGACATCGAGAAGGAAAACACGCAAGGTAAGCGTGGTGCGTTTAGGTACCCGTTCTTAGTGGCACAGCGCCTTGCCTCGAAAAGATAAACGCTAGGGAACACTGTCCACAGCAAACTAAAAATTTAGCTATCTTGGACAATGTCGTTCGCGCAGGTGTTCTCATTACTATAGTATAAGGCTGCGATCGGAATACATTGTGTATCTGTATTTGTCATATTTAGAAACTGGAGGTAATAATAATACATGATTTACTGGAATTGGCCAATTATAACGTGGAAAAGGTTCCGGACCGTCGCATGAGCGAGTGCACGTGAATCTAGACCATCCACAGCATCGACGTTCAGTGATTGTTATCTACAGGGTGTTTCTAAAGTCGCAGTGCAGTGAATTTCTACTCTCGGAAGAAAAACGTCACCAGAAATGCGGTTAACTAATGCGTCAAACAAATTGTAAAATATTCAAATATACTTGACTGCTATCGGCGAGCTTATAATGGGTAATGTTGTATTAACACAATAAAGTTGTGCCTAAAGCATATGTTGAAAATGTCCACCACGGGCCTCAAGACATGTCGTGATTCGTCTTTCCATATTTGCGAAAACCTTCAGAATAATGTCTGGTGATATTTGTTTAATCTTGTCTACTATTTCAGTCTTTAGGTCATTAATTGTCTGCGGATTATTTTCATAAACTTTCCCCTTCAATGCCCCCCCCCACAGATAATAATATGGGGTGTTAGATCTGGTGAACGAGCAGGCCAGATTCCACGTGAAATAATGCGATTTGCAAATATGCTTTCTAAATAATTGAGTGTTGTTGTGGCTGTGTGTGTGCTGTTGCCCCATCCTGCTGAAACCAGGATTCCATAATTTCCCGTTCTGTAAGGTGTGCTATGAACGGTTCCAGAATTAAAGTACGGTAACGTTCTGCATTTATTGTTTCATTAAAAAATATAGGTCCTATTATCCGCATACGACTTATAGCGCACCACACCGACTTTTTGATCGTAAAGCGGCACTTGATGAAATTCATGTTTCACTGCTCCACAGCCGATTGTTCTGACTGTTCACATAACCGGATAAATGAAACCAGGCCTCATCAGTGAAAAAAGTGACGTCAAGGATGGCAGCGCCATGTTCATAAATAAAATTCTGAAACACATGCAGTAGTTTAAACGGGATTCATAACCTCTTTCTTGGAGTTGAGACACTTCAGTTAAATTGTATGGGACGATAGTGTAGTTCACTTCTTAAAACCTTGTGAACAGAACTCTTAGATATTTGCACCTGTTGAGACAAGTGTTTAAAAATGCATTTGGACTCATTGTAATTGTGTCTTGGAGTTCCATAATTAATTTGGTCTTGTGAAATTGAAGGTCTTCCAGATCGGTGGGTGTTTCTTTAATGACTGTGCATTATTTGAAAATCTAATTGTTCCAATTTATTTATGTAAATCACGCATCATGTACTGCTGTAGCTTGTTCCTTTTTCGGTAAAGTTAAACATATAACATCACTATCCACAAAGGTATTCGAAATATCCACCACGTTTTAGTTGGCAAATGTTGATACGTTTTCATATTGTCAAAAACCTTACGCAGTATGGGCTGTGTAACATTATTAATGTTGTTGGCGACTGAAACCTGCAGTTCATCGAGTGTGTGGGGATTGTTTTCGTACACTTTTCCTTTCAGTTCACCCAGAGATAGTAGTCCATGGAGTAAGATCAGGAGACCGTGCAGGCCAAATTCCGCGAGAGATTATACGATTAGCAAAAATTTCATATAAAAAATTCCAGTGATTTTACAGCAGTGTGAGCAGTTGCGCCATCTTGTTGAAACCAAGCTTTTTCAATTTCTGGCTCAGAAAGTTGGGTTACGAATCGTTCCAGTAATCCTGTATCTTTCTGAATTTATTGTGTCATAGAAGAAAATTGGGCCGATTATCCGCTGACGACTCATTGCACACCACACTCCTACTTTCTGATAGTGGAGAGGCACTGGGTGCAATGCATGTGGATTTTCATCACTCCAAAGACGATCATTCTGCCTATTCACGTACCTAGACAAATGGAACCATGCTTCATCTGTGAAGAAAGTGAAATCAAGGATTTCCTCACCTTCTTGGGCTAAAAACTCAAACCACATACAATAATTAATTCTGGATTGGTGATCTAATTCTTTTAATTGAGGAACGACGGAAAATTTGTACGGATGTAACTTTAATTTTTTTTTTCAGAACTCTATGAACAGTACTGCTTGATTTGTGTACTTGTTGAGCCAGCTTTCTTATTGATTTGCCAGGACTCATTAGAATGCTGTCCTGGATGTTGAGAGATGTTACTTCAAGAACAGATGGTCTACCAGGACGGCTAACATCATGTACACTACCGGTGTTTTGAAATTTGATTATTAAATTACTCACAGTATTTCGATGAGGCACTGGTGTATCAGGAAATCTATTCACAAATTGTTCAACAATCCCATTCGAATACTTGCCGCCGTTACGGAACACATGCTCACTATAAATACTCTTTCTTCAATCGTTAACACCATTGTAAGCCAGATCTATCATGTAGCAGTGATGTTAAATGAACACGTAAATGGTGCTTGAACTATTACGTCATACATAGATAAAATTTAGGTGCGTAATTATTTCAACAACAAAAAATGCACAGTCATTAAAGAGACACCCTATATTATACTAAGACGACGGTAAGTATTCTGATGCAGCCTTAAACGACAACATCGAAGAAAGAAAGCACGACAATGAAGCGTGCTTGCGTGAGATACCCGTTCTTAGAGGCACAGCGCCTTGCCTTGAAAAGATAAACGCTAGGGAACACTGCCCACAGCAAACTAAATATGTAGCTGTCTTGTACAATTGCATTCGCGCAGGTGTTATCACTAATGTAGTATAAGGATGCGATCGGAAATTCATTGTGTATCTGTATTCTTAATATTTAGACAAGCACACTGCAGGCAATTAGTAATACATGATTTACTGGAATTGGACAATCTATAACGTGGAAACGAGTTCTCTATCGAGGAGCTGAGTGAGTGCACGTGAATCTAGACCATCCATGGCATCGCACGTTCAGCGATAGTCATCTAAGTCTACTAAGACTAAGTAAGTATTCAGATTCTTTTAAACGACATCGAGTAAGGAAAACACGCCAAGGTAACCGTGGTTGCGTTATAGGTACCCGTTGTTAGTGGCACAGCGTCTTGCCTCGAAAAGATAAACGCTAGGGAACACTGTCCACAGCAAACTAAAAATGTAGCTATCTTGGACAATGTCGTTCGCGCAGGTGTTTCATTACTATAGTATAAGGCTGCGATCGGAAATACATTGTGTATCTGTATTTGTTCATATTTAGAAACTGGAGGTAATTAATAATACATGATTTACTGGAATTGGCCAATTATAACGTGGAAAGGTTCCGGACCGTCGCATGAGCGAGTGCACGTGAATCTAGACCATCCACAGCATCGACGTTCAGTGATTGTTATCTAAAGGTGTTTCTAAAGTCGCAGTGCAGTGAATTTTCACTCTCGGAAGAAAAACGTCACCAGAAATGCGGTTAACTAATGCGTCAAACAAATTGTAAAATATTCAAATATATTTGACTGCTATGGGTGTCCGGTTAGCGCAAACGTAGGCGGTTGGCTTACCACGGCAACAGCCGGGGTTCGTAATCCTGTCGAGGACACCGGGTTTTACTATTCCCTAAAAATTAGTAGGAGCCGCGATAGCTCAGTGGTTAGTGAACTGGACTACTACGGACAAGGGGTAGGGTTCGATCCCAACCGACGGCTACGGGTTCACCCAGCCTTAAATGGGTACCGGATTTTTGAAAGTAAAAGCAGCACGGGCGTAATCCGACCACATTACCCCAAAAATCATGTGCTGAAGGTCTGTAAAATATAGGGTCACTAACACCATATTTCCCTATACGCCACTTGGCGTGACGGGGGGTACTTTACTTTACTTACTTGACTGCTATCGGCGAGCTTATAATGGGTAATGTTGGTATTAACACAATAAAGTTGTGCCTAAAGCATATGTTTAAAATGTCCACCACGGGCCTCAAGACATGTCGTGATTCGTCTTTCCATATTTGCGAAAACCTTCAGAATAATGTCTGGTGATATTTGTTTAATCTTGTCTACTATTTCAGTCTTTAGGTCATTAATTGTCTGCGGATTATTTTCATAAACTTTCCCCTTCAATGCCCCCACAGATAATAATATGGGGTGTTAGATCTGGTGAACGAGCAGGCCAGATTCCACGTGAAATAATGCGATTTGCAAATATGCTTTCTAAATAATTGAGTGTTGTTGTGGCTGTGTGTGCTGTTGCCCCATCCTGCTGAAACCAGGATTCCATAATTTCCCGTTCTGTAAGGTGTGCTATGAACGGTTCCAGAATTAAAGTACGGTAACGTTCTGCATTTATTGTTTCATTAAAAAAATATAGGTCCTATTATCCGCATACGACTTATAGCGCACCACACTCCGACTTTTTGATCGTAAAGCGGCACTTGATGAAATTCATTCACTGCTCCACAGCCGATTGTTCTGACTGTTCACATAACCGGATAAATGAAACCAGGCCTCATCAGTGAAAAAAGTGACGTCAAGGATGGCAGCGCCATGTTCATAAATAAAATTCTGAAACCACATGCAGTAGTTTAAACGGGATTCATAACCTCTTTCTTGGAGTTGAGACACTTCAGTTAATTTGTATGGACGATAGTGTAGTTCACTTCTTAAAACCTTGTGAACAGAACTCTTAGATATTTGCACCTGTTGAGACAAGTGTTTAAAAATGCATTTGGACTCATTGTAATTGTGTCTTGGAGTTCCATAATTAATTGGTCTTGTGAAATTGAAGGTCTTCCAGATCGGTGGGTGTTTCTTTAATGACTGCATTATTTGAAAATCTAATTGTTCCAATTTATTTATGTAAATCACGCATCATGTACTGCTGTAGCTTGTTCCTTTTTCGGTAAAGTTAAACATATAACATCACTATCCACAAAAGGTATTCGAAATATCCACCACGTTTTAGTTGGCAAATGTTGATACGTTTTTTCATATTGTCAAAAACCTTACGCAGTATGGGCTGTGTAACATTATTAATGTTGTTGGCGACTGAAACCTGCAGTTCATCGAGTGTGTGGGGATTGTTTTCGTACACTTTTCCTTTCAGTCACCCCAGAGATAGTAGTCCATGGGAGTAGATCAGGAGACCGTGCAGGCCAAATTCCGCGAGAGATTATACGATTAGCAAAAATTTCATATAAAAATTCCAGTGATTTTACAGCAGTGTGAGCAGTTGCGCCATCTTGTTGAAACCAAGCTTTTTCAATTTCTGGCTCAGAAAGTTGGGTTACGAATCGTTCCAGTAATCCTGTATCTTTCTGAATTTATTGTGTCATAGAAGAAAATTGGGCCGATTATCCGCTGACGACTCATTGCACACCACACTCCTACTTTCTGATAGTGGAGAGGCACTGGGTGCAATGCTGTGGATTTTCATCACTCCAAAGACGATCATTCTGCCTATTCACGTACCCAGACAAATGGAACCATGCTTCATCTGTGAAGAAAGTGAAATCAAGGATTTCCTCACCTTCTTGGGCTATAAAATTCTCAAACCACATACAATAATTAATTCTGGATTGGTTATCTAATTCTTTTAATTGAGGAACGACGGAAAATTTGTACGGATGTAACTTTAATTTTTTTTCAGAACTCTATGAACAGTACTGCTTGATTTGTGTACTTGTTGAGCCAGCTTTATTATGATTTGCCAGGACTCATTAGAATGCTGTCCTGGATGTTGAGAGATGTTACTTCAAGAACAGATGGTCTACCAGGACGGCTAACATCATGTACACTACCGGTTTTGAAATTTGATTATTAAATTACTCACAGTATTTCGATGAGGCACTGGTGTATCAGGAAATCTATTCACAAATTGTTCAACAATCCCATTCGAATACTTGCCGCCGTTACGGAACACATGCTCCACTATAAATACTCTTTCTTCAATCGTTAACACCATTGTAAGCAGATCTATCATGTAGCAGTGATGTTTAAATGAACACGCAAATGGTGCCTGAACTATTACGTCATACATAGATAAAATTTAGGTGCGTAATATTTCAACAACAAAAAATGCACAGTCATTAAAGAGACACCCTATATTATACTAAGACGACGGTAAGTATCTGATGCAGCCTTAAACGACAACATCGAAGAAAGAAAGCACGACAATGAAAGCGTGCTTGCGTGAGATACCCGTTCTTAGAGGCACAGCGCCTTGCCTCGAAAAGATAAACGCTAGGGAACACTGCCCACAGCAAACTAAATATGTAGCTGTCTTGTACAATTGCATTCGCGCAGGTGTTATCACTAATGTAGTATAAGGATGCGATCGGAAATTCATTGTGTATCTGTATTCTTAATATTTAGACAAGCACACTGCAGGCAATTAGTAATACATGATTTACTGGAATTGGACAATCTATAACGTGGAAACGAGTTCTCTATTGAGGGGCTGAGTGAGTGCACGTGAATCTAGACCATCCATGGCATCGCACGTTCAGCGATAGTCATCTAAGTCTACTAAGACTACGGTAAGTATTCAGATTCTTTTAAACGACATCGAGTAAGGAAAACACGCCAAGGTAACCGTGGTTGCGTTATAGGTACCCGTTGTTAGTGGCACAGCGTCTTGCCTCGAAAAGATAAACGCTAGGGAACACTGTCCACAGCAAACTAAAAATTTAGCTATCTTGGACAATGTCGTTCGCGCAGGTGTTCTCATTACTATAGTATAAGGCTGCGATCGGAAATACATTGTGTATCTGTATTTGTCATATTTAGAAACTGGAGGTAATTAATAATACATGATTTACTGGAATTGGCCAATTTATAACGTGGAAAAGGTTCCGGACCGTCGCATGAGCGAGTGCACGTGAATCTAGACCATCCACAGCATCGACGTTCAGTGATTGTTATCTACAGGGTGTTTCTAAAGTCGCAGTGCAGTGAATTTCTACTCTCGGAAGAAAAACGTCACCAGAATGCGGTTAACTAATGCGTCAAAACAAATTGTAAAATATTCAAATATACTTGCTATGGGTGTCGGTTAGCGCAATCGATAGGCGGTTGGCTTACCACGGCAACAGCCGGGGTTCGTAATCTGGCGAGGACACCTGGGTTTTACTAATTCCCTAAAAATTAGTAGGAGCCGCGATAGCTCAGTGGTTAGTGAACTGGACTATACGGGACAAGGGGTAGGGTTCGATCCCAACCGACGGCTCCGGGTTCACCCAGCCTTAAATGGGTACCGGATTTTTTCTGGGAAAGTAAAAGCAGCACGGGCGTAATACCGACCACATTACCCCAAAAATCATGTGCTGAAGGTCTGTAAAATATAGGGTCACTAACACCATATTCCCTATACGCCACTTGCGTGACGGGGGGTACTTTACTTTACTTTTACTTGACTGCTATCGGCGAGCTTATAATGGGTAATGTTGGTATTAACACAATAAAGTTGTGCCTAAAGCATATGTTTAAAATGCCACCACGGGCCTCAAGACATGTCGTGATTCGTCTTTCCATATTTGCGAAAACCTTCAGAATAATGTCTGGTGATATTTGTTTAATCTTGTCTACTATTTCAGTCTTTAGGTCATTAATTGTCTGCGGATTATTTTCATAAACTTTCCCCTTCAATGCCCCCCACAGATAATAATATGGGGGGTGTAGATCTGGTGAACGAGCAGGCCAGATTCCACGTGAAATAATGCGATTTGCAAATATGCTTTCTAAATAATTGAGTGTTGTTGTGGCTGTGTGTGCTGTTGCCCCATCCTGCTGAAACCAGGATTCCATAATTTCCCGTTCTGTAAGGTGTGCTATGAACGGTTCCAGAATTAAAGTACGGTAACGTTCTGCATTTATTGTTTCATTAAAAAATATAGGTCCTATTATCCGCATACGACTTATAGCGCACCACACTCCGACTTTTTGATCGTAAAGCGGCACTTGATGAAATTCATGGGGGTTTTCACTGCTCCACAGCCGATTGTTCTGACTGTTCACATAACCGGATAAATGAAACCAGGCCTCATCAGTGAAAAAAGTGACGTCAAGGATGGCAGCGCCATGTTCATAAATAAAATTCTGAAACCACATGCAGTAGTTTAAACGGGATTCATAACCTCTTTCTTGGAGTTGAGACACTTCAGTTAATTTGTATGGACGATAGTGTAGTTCACTTCTTAAAACCTTGTGAACAGAACTCTTAGATATTTGCACCTGTTGAGACAAGTGGTTTAAAGATGCATTTGGACTCATTGTAATTGTGTCTTGGAGTTCCATAATTAATTTGGTCTTGTGAAATTGAAGGTCTTCCAGATCGGTGGGTGTTTCTTTAATGACTGTGCATTATTTGAAAATCTAATTGTTCCAATTTATTTATGTAAATCACGCATCATGTACTGCTGTAGCTTGTTCCTTTTTCGGTAAAGTTAAACATATAACATCACTATCCACAAAAGGTATTCGAAATATCCACCACGTTTTAGTTGGCAAATGTTGATACGTTTTTTTCATATTGTCAAAAAACCTTACGCAGTATGGGCTGTGTAACATTATTAATGTTGTTGGCGACTGAACCTGCAGTTCATCGAGTGTGTGGGGATTGTTTTCGTACACTTTTCCTTTCAGTTCACCCCAGAGATAGTAGTCCATGGGAGTAAGATCAGGAGACCGTGCAGGCCAAATTCCGCGAGAGATTATACGATTAGCAAAAATTTCATATAAAAATTCCAGTGATTTTACAGCAGTGTGAGCAGTCGCGCCATCTTGTTGAAACCAAGCTTTTTCAATTTCTGGCTCAGAAAGTTGGGTTACGAATCGTTCCAGTAATCCTGTATCTTTCTGAATTTATTGTGTCATAGAAGAAAATTGGGCCGATTATCCGCTGACGACTCATTGCACACCACACTCCTACTTTCTGATAGTGGAGAGGCACTGGGTGCAATGCATGTGGATTTTCATCACTCCAAAGACGATCATTCTGCCTATTCACGTACCCAGACAAATGGAACCATGCTTCATCTGTGAAGAAAGTGAAATCAAGGATTTCCTCACCTTCTTGGGCTATAAAATTCTCAAACCACATACAATAATTAATTCTGGATTGGTTATCTAATTCTTTTAATTGAGGAACGACGGAAAATTGTACGGATGTAACTTTAATTTTTTTTCAGAACTCTATGAACAGTACTGCTTGATTTGTGTACTTGTTGAGCCAGCTTTCTTATTGATTTGCCAGGACTCATTAGAATGCTGTCCTGGATGTTGAGAGATGTTACTTCAAGAACAGATGGTCTACCAGGACGGCTAACATCATGTACACTACCGGTGTTTTGAAATTTGATTATTAAATTACTCACAGTATTTCGATGAGGCACTGGTGTATCAGGAAATCTATTCACAAATTGTTCAACAATCCCATTCGAATACTTGCCGCCGTTACGGAACACATGCTCCACTATAAATACTCTTTCTTCAATCGTTAACACCATTGTAAGCCAGATCTATCATGTAGCAGTGATGTTTAAATGAACACGCAAATGGTGCCTGAACTATTACGTCATACATAGATAAAATTTAGGTGCGTAATTATTTCAACAACAAAAAATGCACAGTCATTAAAGAGACACCCTATATTATTACTAAGACGACGGTAAGTATTCTGATGCAGCCTTAAACGACAACATCGAAGAAAGAAAGCACGACAATGAAAGCGTGCTTGCGTGAGATACCCGTTCTTAGAGGCACAGCGCCTTGCCTCGAAAAAGATAAACGCTAGGGAACACTGCCCACAGCAAACTAAATATGTAGCTGTCTTGTACAATTGCATTCGCGCAGGTGTTATCACTAATGTAGTATAAGGATGCGATCGGAAATTCATTGTGTATCTGTATTCTTAATATTTAGACAAGCACACTGCAGGCAATTAGTAATACATGATTTACTGGAATTGGACAATCTATAACGTGGAAACGAGTTCTCTATCGAGGGGCTGAGTGAGTGCACGTGAATCTAGACCATCCATGGCATCGCACGTTCAGCGATAGTCATCTAAGTCTACTAAGACTACGGTAAGTATCAGATTCTTTTAAACGACATCGAGTAAGGAAAACACGACAAGGTAAGCGTGGTTGCGTTAGGTACCCGTTGTTAGTGGCACAGCGTCTTGCCTCGAAAAGATAAACGCTAGGGAACACTGCCCACAGCAAACTAAAAATGTAGCTGTCTTGTACAATTTCGTTCGCGCAGGTGTTATCACTAATGTAGTATAAGGATGTGATCGGAAATTCATTGTGTATCTTTATTTTTCATATTTAGAAACTGGGGGCAATTAATAATACATGATTTACTGGAATTGGCCAAACTACAACGTGGAAACGGGAACTGGACCGTGCACGTGGGTCTACACCAACCACAACATCAACGTTCAACGACAAAATCATCTATGATATTATTACGATGTTAACAAACGACAACATCGAAGAGAAAAACACGGCAAGGTAAGCGTGCTTGCGTTAGGTACCCGTTCTTAGTGGCACAGCGCCTTGCCTCGAAATGACAAACGCTAGGGAACACTGTCCACAGCAAACTAAAAATTTAGCTATCTTGGACAATGTCGTTTGCGCAGGTGTTCTAATTACTATAGTATAAGGCTGCGATCGGAAATACATTGTGCATCTGTATTGTTCCCTACCGTTTATCTTTTCGAGGCAAGGAGCTGTGCACTAAGAACGGGTACCTAACGCAATCACGCTTACCTTACCGTGTTCTATCTTCGCTCCTGCCGTTTGGCTGAATCTGAATCTGAACGTCGTCTTCTTATGTAAAATACAAATGTATTTGCGCGCTGTAATCTGAGACTTATGCTATGTTATGAGCGAACGAGGGCAGTGTCCCTGGCGTTTTGCTTTTCGAGGAAGACGCTGTGCCACTACGAACGGGGACCTAACGCAACCACGCTTTCATTGTCGTGCTTACTTCCTTCGGTGTTGTAGTTTATGGCTCCATCAGAATACTTACCGTCGTTAGTATAACAGATAACAATCACTGAACGCCGATGCTGTGGATGGTCTAAACACACGTGCACTCACTCAGCCAACGATAAAGAACCCGTTCCACGTTATAAATTGGCCAATTCCAGTAATTCACGTATTACTAATTGCTCCAGTGTACTTGTCTATATATGAAAAATTCAGATACACAATGTATTCCGATAGCAGCCTTATACTATAGTAGTGAGAACACCTGCGCGAACGACATTGTCCAAGATATCTATTTAGTTTGCTGTGGGCAGTTGCCTAGCGTATATGTTTTCAAGGCAAGGCGCTGTGCCACTAAGAAAGGGTACCTAACTCAAGCACGCTTACCATACCGTGTTTTCTGTCTTCGATGTTGTCGTTTGTTAACATCGTAATAATATCATAGATGATTTTATCGTTGAACGTCGATATTGTGGTTGGTCTAGACCCACGTGCACGGTCCAGTTTCAGTTTCCACGTTATAGATTGCCAATTCCAGTAAATCAAGTATTATTAATTGCCCCCAGTTTCTAAATATGAAAAGTAAAGATACACAATGTATTTCCCATCGCAGCCTTATACTACATTAGTGATAACACCTGCGCGAACGAAATTGTACAAGACAGCTACATTTTTAGTTTGCTGTGGCAGTGTTCCCTAGCGTTTATCTTTTCGAGGCAAGGCGCTGTGCCTCTAAAACGTGTATCTAACGCAAGCACGCTTTCATTGTCATGCTTTCTTTCTTCGATATTGTCGTTTAAGGCTGCATCAGAATACTTACCATCGTCTTAGTATAACAGATAACAGCCACTGAACGTCAATGCTGTGGATGGTCTAGATTCACGTGCACTCGCTCAGGCTAACGGTCCAATTCCCGTTTCCACGTGATAGTGGCCAACTCCAGTAAATCATGTATTATTAATTATTTCCAGTGTCTAAATATGAAAAAAAACATATGCACAATGTATTTCCGATCGCAGCCTTATACTATACTAATGAGAAACACCTGCGCGAACGACATTGTCCAAGATAGCTAAATTTTTAGTTTGCTGTTGGCAGTGTTCCCTACCGTTTATCTTTTCGAGGAAAGGCGCTGTGCCACTAAGAACGGGTACCTAACGCAACCACACTTACCTTAGCGTGTTTTCTTTCTTCGATCTTGTCGTTTGGCTGAATCTGAATCTGAACGTCGTCTTATGTAAAATACAAATACACAATGTATTTGCGAGCTGTAATCTGAGACTTAGGCTATAGTTATGATAACACCTGGGCGAACGACATTATCGACAGCTAATTTTATTTTTTTTTGCTGTGGGCAGTGTTCCTATGCGTTCGGCTTTTCGAGGGAAGACGCTGTGCCACTATGAACGGGGACCTAACGCAACCATGCTTTCATTGTCGTGCTTTCTTTCTTCGGTGTTGTTGTAGTTTAAGGCTGCATCAGAATACTTACCGTCGTCTTATTATAATAGATAACAATCACTGAACGTCGATGCTGTGGATGGTCTAGATTCACGTGCACTCGCTCATGCGACTGTCCGGAACCATTTTCCACGTTATAAATTGGCCAATAATAGTAAATCATGTATTATTAATTACCTCCAGTTCTAAATATGACAAATACAGATACACAAGGTATTCGGGTCGCAGCCTAATACTATAGTAATGAAAACAACGACATTGTCCACGATAGCTAATTTTTTAATTGCTGTGGGTAGTGTTCCCAGCGTTTGACCTTTCGAGTCAACGCGCTGTGCCACTAAGAACGGGTACCAAACGCAACCACGCTTACCTTGTCGTGTTTCCTTACTCGATGTCGTTTAAAAGAATCTGAATACTTACCGTATTTTTAGTAGACTTATATGACTATCGCTGAACGTCGATGCCGTGGATGGTCTAGATTCACGTGCACTCACTCAGCCCCACGATAGAGAACCCGTTTCCACGTTATAAATTGGCCAATTCCAGTAATTCATATATTAAATTGCCTCCAGTGTACTTGTCTATATATGAAAAACTCAGATACACAATGCATTTCCGATCGCAGCCTTATACTATAGTAGTGAGAACACCTGCGCGAACGACATTGTCCAAGATATCTATTTAGTTTGCTGTGGCAGTACTGCCTAGCGTATATGTTTTCAAGGCAAGGCGCTGTGCCACTAAGAACGGGTACCTAACGCAACCACGCTTACCATACCGTGTTTTCTTTCTTCCATGTTGTCGTTTGTTAACATCGTAATAATATCATAGATGATTTTGTCGTTGAACGTCGATGTTGTGGTTGGTCTAGACCCAAGTGCACGGTCCAGTTCCCGTTTCCACGTTAAAGTTTGGCAAATTCCAGTAGATCCTGTATTATTAATGCCCCCAGTTTCTAAATATGAAAATAAAGATACACAATGTTTTTTCCGATCGCAGCCTTATACTACATTAATGATAACACCTGCGCGAACGAAATTGTACAAGACAGCTACATTTTTAGTTTGCTGTGGGCAGTGTTCCCTAGCGTTTATCTTTTCGAGGCAAGACGCTGTGCCACTATGAACGGGGACCTAACGCAACACGCTTTCATTGTCGTGCTTTCTTTCATCGGTGTAGTAGTTTAAGGCTGCATCAGAATACTTACCGTCGTCTTAGTATAACAGATAACAATCACTGAACGTCGATGCTGTGGATGGTCTAGATTCACGTGCACTCGCTCATGCCTAACGCAACCACGCTTACCATACCGTTTTTCTTTCTTCCATGTTGTCGTTTGTTAACATCGTAATAATATCATAGATGATTTTGTCGTTGACGTCATGTTGTGGTTGGTCTAGACCCAAGTGCACGGTCCGGAACCTTTCCCACGTTATAAATTGGCCAATTCCAGTAAATCATGTATTATAATTACCTCCAGTTTCCAAATATGACAAATACAGATACACAATGTATTTCCGATCGCAGCCTTATACTATAGTAATGAGAACACCTGCGCGAACGACACTATCCAAGATAGCTCATTTTTAGTTTGCTGTGGGCAGTGTTCCCTAGCGTTTATCTTTTCGAGGCAAGGCGCGGTGTGCACTAAGAACGGGTACCTAACGCAACCACGCTTACCTTACCGTGTTTCTCTTCGATGTCGTTTGTTAACATCGTAATCTATCTATCTTTCGTTCGCCTGAAGTATTGTCTATATCTGCAATGTCGTTTCCTGTATAATTTACTGGCTTTTGTAATTCTTGCAGTGCCCATATAGTTTTGTCTGTAGTGTTGTATCTATGGGCCAAGGATTTTCCTCAGTCTACTATATTCAGTGCAGTCTTGAAGTATGTGTTCAGCAGTCTGGGGTGCCTGTCCACATGTACAAGTAGTTGATGTGCCGATCTTGAATTTTGTATACATGTGACTATGGAGCGATTGTGTCCTGTTCTAGGCGTATAATGATAACTTGTTCATATCTATTCATATTATGAAAGGCATCCTGATTGGGGTGTCCTCTGATACGATTTGATTATCTGTTTCTTATGATGGTATGTAACTGGTGTATCTAGTTGTGTGCCTGATTGAACCTTCCTTTGCCAACTGATCTGCTTTCTCATTTCCTTGGTATTCCACAGTGAGACGGGATCCACTGCAGGGCAACCCTGTGGTGCTTGCAGAGTTCAGTCAATAAGGTCTGCAGATGTGGTAATTTTCTGAATTGTAGTGCCTGGAGTACTGATCTTGCATCTGTCAAAAACACTACAGGCTGTGGGCTAAGGTTACTGTTCAGCAGTTTTTCTATTGCCAACTTTATTGCTTGTATTTCTGCATCATAATTGTGACAATATTTCCTGTTGCTATTTTATTCATATCCCTAGTGTTATTTGGGTACTCTATATATGCACCTGCTCCCCCATTCTTTACTGCATTCTGTGCTGATCCATCTGTGTACACACGGATCCATAGGTCTTGTGGGTATTCTTCATCCAGGAAACTGAGAGTTATTGTTTTTCGCTGTAGACTATTTTGTTCCTCTTTGTCAACTATTCCTTTCACTTCTGTCCGTATTTGAACTGATAATCCTGATTCATCTGTCCAGGGAGTCTGTTCTGGTATTGGCAGAAGGGGTTTAACAACTCTTGGCATGTCTGGTGTTTGTCTACTAATACGCTTGGCTTGGTGGATAAAGCTGCTTCTCTTAAGTCGTCCCAATGCAAGATTTTGGAATCTGTCCTTCATTGGATGTCTCGGCATGCATACAAATTTTTCTGCCTGTATCAGCACCTTTGTGTCTCTCCGTTCTCTCAGTGCTGGTATCCTCCACAATTTCTCCATCTCCAATATTGGTGTTGATTTCATTGCTCCTGTGATGACCCTAAGTGCCTGGTTTTGTACTTTATCCAGTTCTTGCAATGTGGTGTTTGATGCTGAGCACCATGCGGATGATCCATATTCTAAATGTGGGCGTATACTCTGTTGGTAAACTTTACTGAGTATTTTCCCACTCGCACCCCATGTGGTTCCACACAACTTTCTTAGAATAGCCAATTCCTCCTTGCTTTTTGGGTTGCCTTATTTATCTGCTGTTTCCAAGATAGTTTGTTATCAAATGTAACTCCGAGATATGTAGCTTGTATGTCTTCTTTCACAGGCTCATTATTTATGTAGATGGCTCCTGCTTTTTGTTTTGGGAGAGTGTGAAAAGTGTAGTACTGCATTTGTCTGTATTGATGCTGATACACCATCTATTTGTCCATGAATTCAGTGCATTCATAGCTCTTTGTAGCAATTTGGAGGCCACTGTTGCATACTCCTCTGTGCACCACATTACCAAGTCATCTGCATACATTGCCACTTTGATGCCATGTGGTAGTTCAGTAACTAGGTCATTGATGTAGATCAGAAAAAGTGTTGGAGATAGTACCCCTCCTTGTGGAACGCCCTGGCGCAATAAGACCTTCTTACTCTTAAGACCATCCAGTTGCACTCTGGCTCTCCTGTTATGCAGGTATGCTTTGACCCATTTGTACATCCTGCCATTTACTCCATAATTTCTCAGTTTCTTCAAAAGCCCTTCCTTCCATACCTTATCAATGCTTTCTTTAGGTCTATCCATGCTGCTAGTACCAGTTTTTTTCTTGAAACGCATCTTCAATTTCCTGGGAAAGATAGGTTGCTTGATCTTCGGTAGAGTAACACTGTCTAAAGCCTGCTTGTTGTGGGACAAGGAGATTTTCACTTTCCATGTACCACTGCAGTCTGAGATTGATTATACGTTCCATGTTTTACACAAACAGCTTGTAAGGCTGATTGGTCTATAACTGGATGTCATTGAACCATCTTTTCCTGGCTTTAGTAATGGTATCAAAATTGCTTCTCTCCATGCCTGTGGCACTCTACCTGTGATCCAGCAAATGTTGTAGATCTGCAGTAGTTTGCTTTAGCTGCAGTTCCCAAGTTCTTAATCATTTCATTGGACACTCCATCATTGCCTGGTGACTTTTTCATTTTTAATTTGGATATTGCCAGCTCTAGCTCTCTTTGTGTAATGGGTGTTTCCATGACTTCATGTGTGGTCTCTTCTTGTCTTGCATTTTGTTGTTTTTAAACGGGTCTCTTGTCGTTTTTCTAGGCTAATTTCAATATTATTGTCATTTGCAAAGGAGTCTGCAAAGTAATTTGCTGCATGTTTACCTGTTAGAATGTTTCCATGCTTCTTTAGTGTAATTTTGGTGTTCCTTTCTGTACCCTCATCATTCAGCTGTTTTACAAGCTTCCACACTTTTCTTGTGTCTCGTTCAAGATTCAAGGACTCTGTTTTCTCTTTCCAGCTTCTCCGTCTGGCTTGTAGTTTAGCCAGTGAAATTTGGCTTTAGCATGCTGGTAGTTGTTGTGGGTGTTCTTGGCAAGGGTTATTTTCTGCTTGCTTTCGAGATGTTTCCATGTCATTGTGCAGTTGCTCTAGCTCACTACTCAGTACGGTTTGTAGTGTTTCCGTGCCACTCTAGGTATTGTTTCACTGGCAGCTTGTATTATTAGTCTACTGAATTCATCAACTATTTTGTTGATGTCTCTATCTGTATTTATATCTTTAGTCAGTACACTGGTGTAGTGTTGATACATTTTCCAGTCTGCCTTTTTGTAATTCCATCTGGAGAGAGTGCTGCTCTCCCTGATGGCCTTATTTTGTACCACTAAAAAGACTGGTCGGTGGTCGCTGCCTCCAAGTTGTTTCCCAACAATTCGTGTGATATTCCAATCCAGTCTGGTGAATGGAAAGCAAGGTCTGGTGTATATGTGGTATGCCATGATCTGGAGATTCCAACACAGATTGGCCAACTCCAGTAAATCATGTATTATTAATTATTTCCAGTTCTCAATATGAAAAATACAGATGCACAATGTATTTTCCGATCGCAGCCTTATACAATAGTAATGAGAACACCTGCGAGAACGACATTGTCAAAGATAGCTGAATTTTAGTTTGCTGTGGGCAGTGTTCCCTAGCGTTTTCGAGGCAAGGCGCTGTGCCACTAAGAACGGGTACCTAACGCAAGCATGCTTACCTTGCCGTGTTTTCTCTTCGATGTTGTCGTTTGTTAACATCGTAATAATATCATAGATGATTTTGTCGTTGAACGTCGATGTTGTGTTGGTCTAGACCCACGTGAACGGTCCAGTTCCCGTTTCCACGTTATAGTTTAGCCAATTCCAGTAGATCATGTATTATTAATTGCCCCCAATTTCTAAATATGAAAATAAAGATACACATGTATTTCCGGATCGCAGCCTTATACTACATTAGTGATAACACCTGCGCGAACGAATTGTACAAGACAGCTACATTTTTAGTTTGCTGTGGGCAGTGTTCCCTAGCGTTTATCTTTTCGAGGCAAGGCGCTGTGTCTCTAAGAACGGGTATCTCACGCAAGCACGCTTTCATTGTCGTGCTTTCTTTCTTCGATGTTGTCGTTTAAGGCTGCATCAGAATACTTACCGTCGTCTTAGTATAACGGATAACAATCACTGAACGTCGAAGCTGTGGATGGTCTAGATTCACGTTCACTCGCTCAGGCTAACGGTCCATTCCCGTTTCCACGTTTATAGATTGGCCAACTCCAGTAAATCATGTATTATTAATTATTTCCAGTTCTCAATATGAAAAATACAGATGCACAATGTATTTCCGATCGCAGCCTTATACAATAGTAATGAGAACACCTGCGCGAACGACATTGTTAAAAATTGCCAAATTTTTAGTTTGCTGTGGGCAGTGTTCCCTAGCGTTTATCTTTTCGAGGCAAGGCGCTGTGCAACTAAGAACGGGTATCTAACGCAAGCACGCTTACCTTGCCGTGTTTCTCTTCGATGTTGTCGTTTGTGAACATCGTAATAATATCATAGATGATTTTGTCGTTTGAACGTCGATGTTGTGGTTGGTCTAGACCCACGTGCACGGTCCCAGTTCCCGTTTCCACGTTATAGTTTAGCCAATTCCAGTAGATCATGTATTATTAATTGCCCCCAGTTTCTAAATATGAAAAATAAAGATACACAATGAATTTCCGATCGCAGCCTATACTACATTAGTGATAACACCTGCGCGAACGAAATTGTATAAGACAGCTACATTTTTAGTTTGCTGTGGGCAGTGTTCCCTAGCGTTTATCTTTTCGAGGCAAGGCGCTGTGCCTCTAAGAACGGGTATCTCACGCAAGCACGCTTTCATTGTCGTGCTTTCTTTCTTCGATGTTGTCGTTTAAGGCTGCATCAGAATATTTACCGTCGTCTTAGTATAACAGATAACAATCACTGAACGTCGATGCTGTGGATGGTCTAGATTCACGTGCACTCGCTCAGGCTACGGTCCAATTCCCGTTTCCACGTTATAAATTGGCCAATTCCAGTAAATCATGCATTATTAATTACCTCCAGTTTCTAAATATGACAAATACAGATACACAATGTATTTCCGATCGCAGCCTTATACTATAGTAATGAGAACACCTGCGCGAACGACATTGTCCAAGATAGCTAAATTTTTAGTTTGCTGTGGGCAGTGTTCCCTAGCGTTTATCTTTTCGAGGCAAGACGCTGTGCCACTAAGAACGGGTACCTAACGCAAGCACGCGTACCTTGCCGTGTTTTCTCTTCGATGTTGTCGTTTAAGGCTGCAGCAGAATACTTACAGTCATCTTTGTATAACAGATAACAATCACTGAACGTCGAAGCTGTGGATGGTCTAGATTCACGTGCACTCGCTCAGGCTAACGGTCCAATTCCCGTTTCCACGTTATAGATTGGCCAACTCCAGTAAATCATGTATTGCTAATTGCCTCCAGTGTACTTGTCTATATATGAAAAATACAGATACACAATGCATTTCCGATCGCAGCCTTATACTATAGTAATGAGAAACCTGCGGGAACGACATTGTCCAAGATAGCTAAATTTTTAGTTTGCTGTGGGCAGTGTTCCCTAGCGTTTATCTTTTCGAGGCAAGGCGCTGTGCCACTAAGAACAGGTACCTAACGCAAGCATGCTTACCTTGCCGTGTTTTCTCTTCGATGTTGTCGTTTGTTAACATCGTAATAATATCATAGATGATTTTGTCGTTGAACGTCGATGTTGTGGTTGTCTAGACCAACGTGAACGGTCCAGTTCCCGTTTCCACGTTATAGTTTAGCCAATTCCAGTAGATCATGTATTATTAATTGCCCCCAGTTTCTAAATATGAAAAATAAAGATACACAATGTATTTCCGATCGCAGCCTTATACTACATTAGTGATAACACCCGCGCGAACGAAATTGTACAAGACAGCTACATTTTTAGTTTGCTGTGGGCAGTGTTCCCTAGCGTTTATCTTTTCGAGGCAAGGCGCTGTGCCTCTAAGAACGGGTATCTCACGCAAGCACGCTTTCATTGTCGTGCTTTCTTTCTTCGATGTTGTCGTTAAGGCTGCATCAGAATACTTACCGTCGTCTTAGTATAACGGATAACAATCACTGAACGTCGATGCTGTGGATGGTCTAGATTCACGTGCACTCGCTCAGGCTACGGTCAAATTCCCGTTTCCACGTTATAAATTGGCCAGTTCCAGTAAATCATGTATTATTAATTACTTCCAGTTTCTAATATGACAAATACAGATACACAATGTATTTCCGATCGCAGCCTTATACTATAGTAATGAGAACACCTGCGCGAACAACATTGTCCAAGAAAGCTAAATTTTTAGTTTGCTGTGGGCAGTGTTCCCTAGCGTTTATCTTTTCGAGGCAAGGCGCTGTGGCACTAAGAACGGGTACCTAACGCAACCACGCTTACCTTGCCGTGTTTTCTCTTCGATGTCGTTTGTTAACATCGTAAAAATATCATAGATTATTTTGTCGTTGAACGTTGATGTTGTGGTTGGTCTAGACCCACGTGCACGGTCCAGCTCCCGTTTCACGTTGCAGTTTGGCCAATTCCAGTAAATCATATATTATTAATTGCCCCCAGTTTCTAAATATGAAAAATAAAGTTACACAATGAATTTCCGATCGCATCCTTATACTACATTAGTGATAACACCTGCGCGAACGAAATTGTACAAGACAGCTACATTTTTAGTTTGCTGTGGGCAGTGTTCCCTAGAGTTTATCTTTTCGAGGCAAGGCGCTGTGTCTCTAAGAACGGGTATCTCACGCAAGCACGCTTTCACTGTCGTGCTTTCTTTCTTCGATGTTGTTTAAGGCTGCATCAGAATACTTACCGTCGTCTTATTATAACAGATAACAATCACTGAACGTCGATGCTGTGGATGGTCTAGATTCACGTTCACTCGCTCAGGCTAACGGTCCAATTCCTGTTTCCACGTTATAGATTGGCCAACTCCAGTAAATCATGTATTATTAATTATTTCCAGTTCTCAATATGAAAAATACAGATGCACAATGTATTTCCGATCGCAGCCTTATACAATAGTAATGAGAACACCTGCGCGAACGACATTGTTAAAAATGGCTAAATTTTTAGTTTGCTGTGGGCAGTGTTCCCTAGCGTTTATCTTTTCGAGGCAAGGCGCTGTGCCACTAAGAACGGGTATCTAACGCAACCACGCTTACCTTACCGTGTTTTCTCTTCGATGTCGTTTGTTAACATCGTAATAATATCATAGATGATTTTGTCGTTGAACGTTGATGTTGTGGTTGGTCTAGACCCACGTGCACGGTCCAGTTCCCGTTTCCACGTTGTAGTTTGGCCAATTCCAGTAAATCATGTATTATTAATTGCTCCCAGTTTCTAAATATGAAAAATAAGTTACACAATGAATTTCCGATCGCATCCGTATACTACATTAGTGATAACACCTGCGCGAACGAAATTGTACAAGACAGCTACATTTTTAGTTTGCTGTGGGCAGTGTACCCTAGCGTTTATCTTTTCGAGGCAAGGCGCTGTGCCTCTAAGAACGGGTATCTCACGCAAGTACGCTTTCATTGTCGTGCTTTCTTTCTTCGATGTTGTCGTTTAAGGCTGAATCAGAATACTTACCGTCGTCTTAGTATAACAGATAACAATCACTGAACGTCGATGCTGTGGATGGTCTAGATTCACGTGCACTCGCTCAGGCTACGGTCAAATTCCCGTTTCCACGTTATAGATTGGCCAACTCCAGTAAATCATGTATTGCTAATTGCCTCCAGTGTACTTGTCTATATATGAAAAATACAGATACACAATGCATTTCCGATCGCAGCCTTATACTATAGTAATGAGAACACCTGCGCGAACGACATTGTCCAAGATAGCTAAATTTTTAGTTTGCTGTGGGCAGTGTTCCCTAGCGTTTATCTTTTCGAGGCAAGGCGCTGTGCCACTAAGAACAGGTACCTAACGCAAGCATGCTTACCTTGCCGTGTTTTCTCTTCGATGTTGTCGTTTGTTAACATCGTAATAATATCATAGATGATTTTGTCGTTGAACGTCGATGTTGTGGTTGGTCTAGACCAACGTGAACGGTCCAGTTCCCGTTTCCACGTTACAGTTTAGCCAATTCCAGTAGATCATGTATTATTAATTGCCCCCAGTTTCTAAATATGAAAAATAAAGATACACAATGTATTTCCGATCGCAGTCTTATACTACATTAGTGATAACACCTGGCGAACGAAATTGTACAAGACAGCTACATTTTTAGTTTGCTGTGGGCAGTGTTCCCTAGCGTTTATCTTTTCGAGGCAAGGCGCTGTGCCTCTAAGAACGGGTATCTCACGCAAGCACGCTTTCACTGTCGTGCTTTCTTTCTTCGATGTTGTCGTTTAAGGCTGCATCAGAATACTTACCGTCGTCTTAGTATAACAGATAACAATCACTGAACGTCGATGCTGTGGATGGTCTAGATTCACGTTCACTCGCTCAGGCTAACGGTCCAATTCCTATTTCCACGTTATAGATTGGCCAACTCCAGTAAATCATGTATTATTAATCATTTCCAGTTCTCAATATGAAAAATACAGATGCACAATGTATTTCCAATCGCAGCCTTATACAACAGTAATGAGAACACCTGCGCGAACGACATTGTTAAAAATTGCTAAATTTTTAGTTTGCTGTGGGCAGTGTTCCCTAGCGTTTATCTTTTCGAGACAAGGCGCTGTGCCTCTAAGAACGGGTATCTCACGCAAGCACGCTTTCATTGTCGTGCTTTCTTTCTTCGATGTTGTCGTTTAAGGCTGCATCAGAATATTTATCGTCGTCTTAGTATAACAGATAACAATCACTGAACGTCGATGCTGTGGATGGTCTAGATTCACGTGCACTCGCTCAGGCTACGGTCCAATTCCCGTTTCCACGTTATAAATTGGCCAATTCCAGTAAATCATGTATTATTAATTACCTCCAGTTTCTAAATATGACAAATACAGATTCACAATGTATTTCCGATCGCAGCCTTATACTATAGTAATGAGAACACCTGCGCGAACAACATTGTCCAAGATAGCTAAATTTTTAATTTGCTGTGGGCAGTGTTCCCTACCGTTATCTTTTCGAGGCAAGGCGCTGTGCCACTAAGAACGGGTACCTAACGCAAGCACGCTTACCTTGCCGTGTTTTCTCTTCGATGTTGTCGTTTGTGAACATCGTAATAATATCATAGATGATTTTGTCGTTGAACGTCGATGTTGTGGTTGGTCTAGACCCACGTGCACGGTCCAGTTCCGTTTCCACGTTATAGTTTAGCCAATTCCAGTAGATCATGTATTATTAATTGCCCCCAGTTTCTAAATATGAAAAATAAAGATACACAATGTATTTCCGATCACAGCCTTATACTACAATAGTGATAACACCCGCGCGAACGAAATTGTACAAGACAGCTACATTTTTAGTTTGCTGTGGGCAGTGTTCCCTAGCGTTTATCTTTTCGAGGCAAGGCGCTGTGCCACTATGAACGGGTACCTAACGCAAGCACGCTTACCTTGCCGTGTTTTCTCTTCGATGTTATCGTTTGTTAACATCGTAATAATATCATAGATTATTTTGTCGTTGAACGTTGATGTTGTGGTTGGTCTAGACCCACGTGCACGGTCCAGCTCCCGTTTCCACGTTGCAGTTTGGCCAATTCCAGTAAATCATGTATTATTAATTGCCCCCAGTTTCTAAATATGAAAAATAAAGTTACACAATGAATTTCCGATCGCATCCTTATACTACATTAGTGATAACACCTGCGCGAACGAAATTGTACAAGACAGCTACATTTTTAGTTTGCTGTGGGCAGTGTTCCCTAGAGTTTATCTTTTCGAGGCAAGGCGCTGTGTCTCTAAGAACGGGTATCTCACGCAAGCACGCTTTCACTGTCGTGCTTTCTTTCTTCGATGTTGTCGTTTAAGGCTGCATCAGAATACTTACCGTCGTCTTAGTATAACAGATAACAATCACTGAACGTCGATGCCATGGATGGTCTAGATTCACGTTCACTCGCTCAGGCTAACGGTCCAATTCCTGTTTCCACGTTATAGATTGGCCAACTCCAGTAAATCATGTATTATTAATTATTTCCAGTTCTCAATATGAAAAATACAGATGCACAATGTATTTCCGATCGCAGCCTTATACAATAGTAATGAGAACACCTGCGCGAACGACATTGTTAAAAATGGCTAATTTTTAGTTTGCTGTGGGCAGTGTTCCCTAGCGTTTATCTTTCGAGGCAAGGCGCTGTGCCACTAAGAACGGGTATCTAACGCAACCACGCTTACCTTACCGTGTTTTCTCTTCGATGTCGTTTGTTAACATCGTAATAATATCATAGATGATTTTGTCGTTGAACGTTGATGTTGTGGTTGGTCTAGACCCACGTGCACGGTCCAGTTCCCGTTTCACGTTGTAGTTTGGCAATTCCAGTAAATCATGTATTATTAATTGCCCCCAGTTTCTAAATATGAAAAATAAAGTTACACAATGAATTTCCGATCGCATCCGTATACTACATTAGTGATAACACCTGCGCGAACGAAATTGTACAAGACAGCTACATTTTAGTTTGCTGTGGGCAGTGTACCCTAGCGTTTATCTTTTCGAGGCAAGGCGCTGTGCCTCTGAGAACGGGTATCTCACGCAGTACGCTTTCATTGTCGTGCTTTCTTTCTTCGATGTTGTCGTTTAAGGCTGAATCAGAATACTTACCGTCGTCTTAGTATAACAGATAACAATCACTGAACGTCGATGCTGTGGATAGTCTAGATTCACGTGCACTCGCTCAGGCTACGGTCAAATTCCCGTTTCCACGTTATAGATTGGCCAACTCCAGTAAATCATGTATTACTAATTGCCTCCAGTGTACTTTTCTAAATATGAAAAATACAGATACACAATGTATTTCCGATCGCAGCCTTATACTATAGTAATGAGAACACCTGCGCGAACGACATTGTCCAAGCCAGCTACATTTTTAGTTTGCTGTGGGCAGTGTTCCCTAGCGTTTATCTTTTCGAGGCAAGGCGCTGTGCCACTAAGAACGGGTACCTAACGCAAGCACGCTTACCTTGCCGTGTTTTCTCTTCGATGTTGTCGTTTGTTAACATCGTAATAATATCATAGATGATTTTGTCGTTGAACGTCGATGTTGTGGTTGGTCTAGACCCACGTGCACGGTCCAGTTCCCGTTTCCACGTTATAGTTTAGCCAATTCCAGTAGATCATGTATTATTAATTGCCCCCAGTTTCTAAATATGAAAAATAAAGATACACAATGTATTTCCGATCGCAGCCTTATACTACATTAGTGATAACACCTGCGCGAACGAAATTGTACAAGACAGCTACATTTTTAGTTTGCTGTGGGCAGTGTTCCCTAGCGTTTATCTTTTCGAGGCAAGGCGCTGTGCCACTAAGAACGGGTACCTAACGCAACCACGCTTACCTTGCCGTGTTTTCTCTTCGATGTTGTCGTTTGTTAACATCGTAATATATCATAGATGATTTTGTCGTTGAACGTCGATGTTGTGGTTGGTCGAGACACACGTGCACGGTCCAGTTCCCGTTTCCACGTTACAGTTTAGCCAATTCCAGTAGATCATGTATTATTAATTGCCCCCAGTTTCTAAATATGAAAAATAAAGATACACAATGTATTTCCGATCGCAGTCTTATACTACATTAGTGATAACACCTGGCGAACGAAATTGTACAAGACAGCTACATTTTTAGTTTGCTGTGGGCAGTGTTCCCTAGCGTTTATCTTTTCGAGGCAAGGCGCTGTGCCTCTAAGAACGGGTATCTCACGCAAGCACGCTTTCACTGTCGTGCTTTCTTTCTTCGATGTTGTCGTTTAAGGCTGCATCAGAGTACTTACCGTCGTCTTAGTATAACAGATAACAATCACTGAACGTCGATGCTGTGGATGGTCTAGATTCACGTTCACTCGCTCAGGCTAACGGTCCAATTCCTATTTCCACGTTATAGATTGGCCAACTCCAGTAAATCATGTATTATTAATTATTTCCAGTTCTCAATATGAAAAATACAGATGCACAATGTATTTCCGATCGCAGCCTTATACAACAGTAATGAGAACACCTGCGCGAACGACATTGTTAAAAATTGCTAAATTTTTAGTTTGCTGTGGGCAGTGTTCCCTAGCGTTTATCTTTTCGAGGCACGGCGCTGTGCCCAATAAGAACGGGTACCTAACGCAACCACGCTTACCTTACCGTGTTTTCTCTTCGATGTTGTCGTTTGTTAACATCGTAATAATATCATAGATGATTTTGTCGTTGAACGTTGATGTCGTGGTTGGTCTAGACCCACGTGCACGGTCCAGTTCCCGTTTCCACGTTGTAGTTTGGCCAATTCCAGTATATCATGTATTATTAATTGCCCCCAGTTTCTAAATATGAAAAATAAAGATACACAATGAATTTCCGATCGCAGCCTTATACTACATTAGTGATAAACACCTGCGCGAACGAAATTGTACAAGACAGCTACATTTTTAGTTTGCTGTGGGCAGTGTTCCCTAGCGTTTATCATTTCGAGGCAAGGCGCTGTGCCTCTAAGAACGGGTATCTCACGCAAGCACGCTTTCATTGTCGTGCTTTCTTTCTTCGATGTTGTCGTTTAAGGCTGCATCAGAATACTTACCGTCGTCTTAGTATAACAGATAACAATCACTGAACGTCGATGCTGTGGATGGTCTAGATTCACGTGCACTCGCTCAGGCAACGGTCAAATTCCCGTTTCCACGTTATAGATTGGCCAACTCCAGTAAATCATGTATTGCTAATTGCCTCCAGTGTACTTGTCTATATATGAAAAATACAGATACACAATGTATTTCCGATCGCAGCCTTATACTATAGTAATGAGAACATCTGCGCGAACGACATTGTCCAAGATAGCTAAATTTTTAGTTTGCTGTGGGCAGTGTTCCCTAGCGTTTATCTTTTCGAGGCAAGGCGCTGTGCCACTAAGAACGGGTACCTAACGCAAGCATGCTTACCTTGCCGTGTTTTCTCTTCGATGTTGTCGTTTGTTAACATCGTAATAATATCATAGATGATTTTGTCGTTGAACGTTGATGTTGTGGTTGGTCTAGACCCACGTGCACGGTCCAGTTCCCGTTTCCACGTTGTAGTTTTGCCAATTCCAGTAAATCATGTATTATTAATTGCCCCCAGTTTCTAAATATGAAAAATAAAGATACACAATGAATTTCCGATCGCATCCTTATACTACATTAATTATAACACCTGCGCGAACGAAATTGTACACGACAGCTACATTTTTAGTTTGCTGTGGGCAGTGTTCCCTAGCTTTTATCTTTTCGAGGCAAGGCGCTGTGCCTCTAAGAACGGGTATCTCACGCAAGCACGCTTTCATTGTCGTGCTTTCTTTCTTCGATGTTGTCGTTTAAGGCTGCATCAGAATACTTACCGTCGTCTTAGTATAACAGATAACAATCACTGAACGTCGATGCTGTGGATGGTCTAGATTCACGTGCACTCGCTCAGGCTACGGTCAAATTCCCGTTTCCACGTTATAAATTGGCCAATTCCAGTAAATCATGTATTATTAATTACCTCCAGTTTCTAAATATGACAAATACAGATACACAATGTATTTCCGATCGCAGCCTTATACTATAGTAATGAGAACACCTGCGCGAACAACATTGTCCAAGATAGCTAAATTTTTAGTTTGCTGTGGGCAGTGTTCCCTACCGTTTATCTTTTCGAGGCAAGGCGCTGTGCCACTAAGAACGGGTACCTAACGCAAGCACGCTTACCTTGCCGTGTTTTCTCTTCGATGTTGTCGTTTGTTAAAATCGTAATAATATCATAGATGAATTTGTCGTTGAACGTCGATATTGTGGTTGGTCTAGACCCACGTGCACGGTCCAGTTCCCATTTCCACGTTATAGTTTAGCCAATTCCAGTAAATCATGTATTATTAAGTGCCCCCAGTTTCTAAATATGAAAAATAAAGATACACAATGTATTTCCGATCGCAGCCTTATACTACATTAGTGATAACACCTGCGCGAACGAAATTGTACAAGACAGCTTCATTTTTAGTTTGCTGTGGGCAGTGTTCCCTAGCGTTTATCTTTTCGAGGCAAGGCGCTGTGCCTCTAAGAACGGGTATCTCACGCAAGCACGCTTTCACTGTCGTGCTTTCTTTCTTCGATGTTGTCGTTTAAGGCTGAATCAAAATACTTACCGTCGTCTTAGTATAACAGATAACAATCACTGAACGTCGATGCTGTGGATGGTCTAGATTCACGTTCACTCGCTCAGGCTAACGGTCCAATTCCCGTTTCCACGTTATAGATTGGCCAACTCAAGTAAATCATGTATTATTAATTATTTCCAGTTCTCAATATGAAAAATACAGATGCACAATGTATTTCCGATCGCAGCCTTATACAATAGTAATGAGAACACCTGCGCGAACGACATTGTTAAAAATTGCCAAATTTTTAGTTTGCTGTGGGCAGTATTCCCTAGCGTTTATCTTTTCGAGGCAAGGCGCTGTGCAACTAAGAACGGGTACCTAACGCAAGCACGCTTACCTTGCCGTGTTTTCTCTTCGATATTGTCGTTTGTGAACATCGTAATAATATCATAGATGATTTTGTCGTTGAACGTCGATGTTGTGGTTGGTCTAGACCCACGTGCACGGTCCAGTTCCCGTTTCCACGTTATAGTTTAGCCAATTCCAGTAGATCATGTATTATTAATTGCCCCCAGTTTCTAAATATGAAAAATAAAGATACACAATGTATTTCCGATCACAGCCTTATACTACATTAGTGATAACACCTGCGCGAACGAAATTGTACAAGACAGCTACATTTTTAGTTTGCTGTGGGCAGTGTTCCCTAGCGTTTATCTTTTCGAGGCAAGGCGCTGTGCCTCTAAGAACGGGTATCTCACGCAAGTACGCTTTCATTGTCGTGCTTTCTTTCTTCGATGTTGTCGTTTAAGGCTGAATCAGAATACTTACCGTCGTCTTAGTATAACAGATAACAATCACTGAACGTCGATGCTGTGGATGGTCTAGATTCACGTGCACTCGCTCAGGCTACGGTCCAATTCCCGTTTCCACGTTATAAATTGGCCAATTCCAGTAAATCATGTATTATTAATTACCTCCAGGTTCTAAATATGACAAATACAGATACACAATGTATTTCCGATCGCAGCCTTATACTATAGTAATGAGAACACCTGCGCGAACAACATTGTCCAAGAAAGCTAAATTTTTAGTTTGCTGTGGGCAGTGTTTCCAAGCGTTTATCTTTTCGAGGCAAGGCGCTGTGCCACTAAGAACGGGTACCTAACTCAACCACGCTTACCTTACCGTGTTTTCTCTTCGATGTCGTTTGTTAACATCGTAATAATATCATAGATTATTTTGTCGTTGAACGTTGATGTTGTGGTTGGTCTAGACCCACGTGCACGGTCCAGCTCCCGTTTCCACGTTGCAGTTTGGCCAATTCCAGTAAATCATGTATTATTAATTGCCCCCAGTTTCTAAATATGAAAAATAAAGTTACACAATGAATTTCCGATCGCATCCTTATACTACATTAGTGATAACACCTGCGCGAACGAAATTGTACAAGACAGCTACATTTTTAGTTTGCTGTGGGCAGTGTTCCCTAGCGTTTATCTTTTCGAGGCAAGGCGCTGTGCCTCTAAGAACGGGTATCTCACGCAAGTACGCTTTCATTGTCGTGCTTTCTTTCTTCGATGTTGTCGTTTAAGGCTGAATCAGAATACTTACCGTCGTCTTAGTATAACAGATAACAATCACTGAACGTCGATGCTGTGGATGGTCTAGATTCACGTGCACTCGTTCAGGCTACGGTCAAATTCCCGTTTCCACGTTATAGATTGGCCAACTCCAGTAAATCATGTATTGCTAGTTGCCTCCAGTGTACTTGTCTATATATGAAAAATACAGATACACAATGCATTTCCGATCGCAGCCTTATACTATAGTAATGAGAACATCTGCGCGAACGACATTGTCCAAGATAGCTAAATTTTTAGTTTGCTGTGGGCAGTGTTCCCTAGCGTTTATCTTTTCGAGGCAAGGCGCTGTGCCACTAAGAACGGGTACCTAACGCAAGCATGCTTACCTTGCCGTGTTTTCTCTTCGATGTTGTCGTTTGTTAACATCGTAATAATATCATAGATGATTTTGTCGTTGAACGTCGATGTTGTGGTTGGTCTAGACCAACGTGAACGGTCCAGTTCCCGTTTCCACGTTATAGTTTAGCCAATTCCAGTAGATCATGTATTATTAATTGCACCCAGTTTCTAAATATGAAAAATAAAGATACACAATATATTTTCGATCGCAGCCTTATACTACATTAGTGATAACACCCGCGCGAACGAAATTGTACAAGACAGCTACATTTTTAGTTTGCTGTGGGCAGTGTTCCCTAGCGTTTATCTTTTCGAGGCAAGGCGCTGTGCCACTATGAACGGGTACCTAACGCAAGCACGCTTACCTTGCCGTGATTTCTCTTCGATGTTATCGTTTGTTAACATCGTAATAATATCATAGATGATTTTGTCGTTGAACGTTGATGTTGTGGTTGGTCTAGACCCACGTGCACGGTCCAGTTCCCGTTTCCACGTTGTAGTTTGGCCAATTCCAGTAAATCATGTATTATTAATTGCCCCCAGTTTCTAAATATGAAAAATAAAGTTACACAATGAATTTCCGATCGCATCCTTATACTACATTAATGATAACACCTGCGCGAACGAAATTGTACATGACAGCTACATTTTTAGTTTGCTGTGGGCAGTGTTCCCTAGCGTTTATCTTTTCGAGGCAAGGCGCTGTGCCTCTAAGAACGGGTATCTCACGCAAGCACGCTTTCATTGTCGTGCTTTCTTTCTTCGAAGTTGTCGTTTAAGGCTGCATCAGAATACTTACCGTCGTCTTAGTATAACAGATAACAATCACTGAACGTCGATGCTGTGGATGGTCTAGATTCACGTGCACTCGCTCAGGCTACGGTCCAATTCCCGTTTCCACGTTATAGTTTGGCCAATTCCAGTAAATCATGTATTATTATTTGCCCATAGTTTCTAAATATGAAAAATAAAGATACACAATGTATTTCCGATCGCATTCGTATATTACATTAGTGATAACACCTGTGCGAACGAAATTGTACAAGACAGCTACATTTTTAGTTTGCTGTGGGCAGTGTTCCCTAGCGTTTATCTTTTCGAGGCAAGGCGCTGTGCCACTAAGAACGGGTAACTAACGCAACCACGCTTACCTTACCGTGTTTTCTCTTCGATGTTGTCGTTTGTTAACATCGTAATAATATCATAGATGATTTTGTCTTTTAACGTTGATGTTGTGGTTGGTCTAGACCCACGTGCACGGTCCAGTTCCCGTTTCCACGTTGTAGTTTGGCCAATTCCAGTAAATCATGTATTATTAATTGCCCCCGGTTTCTAAATATGAAAAATAAAGATACACAATGAATTTCCGATCTCATCCTTATACTACATTAGTGATAACACCTGCGCGAACGAAATTGTACAAGACAGCTACATTTTTAGTTTGCTGTAGGCAGTGTTCCCTAGCGTTTATCTTTTCGAGGCAAAGCGCTGTGCCTCTAAGAACGGGTATCTCACGCAAGCACGCTTTCATTGTCGTGCTTTCTTTCTTCGATGTTCTCGTTTAAGGCTGCATCAGAATACTTACCGTCGTCTTAGTATAATAGATAACAATCACTGAACGTCGATGCTGTGGATGGTCTAGCTTCACGTGCACTCGCTCAGGCTACGGTCCAATTCCCGTTTCCACGTTATAGATTGGCCAACTCAAGTAAATCATGTATTACTAATTGCCTCCAGTGTGCTTGTCTCTATATGAAAAATACAGATACACAATGTATTTCCGATCGCAGCCTTATACTATAGTAATGAGAACACCTGCGCGAACGGCATTGTCCAAGATAGTTAAATTATTAGTTTGCTGTGGGCAGTGTTCCCTAGCGTTTATCTTTTCGAGGCAAGGCGCTGTGCCACTAAGAACGGGTACCTAACGCAACCACGGTTACCTTGTCGTGTTTTCCTTACTCGATGTTGTTTAAAAGAATCTGAATACTTACCGTAGTCTTAGTAGACTTAGATGACTATCACTGAACGTGCGAAGCCGTGGATGGTCTAGATTCACGTGCACTCACTCAGCCCCACGATAGAGAACTCGTTTCCACGTTATAGATTGGCCAATTCCAGTAAATCATGTATTACTAATTGCCTCCAGTGTACTTGTCTATATATTAAAAATACAGATACACAATGAATTTCCGATCGCATCCTTATACTACATTAGTGATAACACCTGCGCGAACGAAATTGTACAAGACAGCTACATTTTTAGTTTGCTGTGGGCAGTGTTCCCTAGCATTTATCTTTTCGAGGCAAGGCGCTGTGCCACTAAGAACGGGTACCTAACGCAAGCACGCTTACCTTGCCGTGTTTTCTCTTCGATGTTGTCGTTTGTTAACATCGTAATAATATCATAGATGAATTTCTCGTTGAACGTCGATGTTGTGGTTGGTCTAGACCCACGTGCACGGTCCAGTTCCCGTTTCCACGTTATAGTTTGGCCAATTCCAGTAAATCATGTATTATTAATTGCCCCCAGTTTCTAAATATGAAAAATAAGGATACACAATGTATTTCTGATCGCAGCCTTATACTACATTAGTGATAACACCTGCCTGCGCGAACGAAATTGTACAAGACAGCTACATTTTTAGTTTGCTGTGGGCAGTGTTCCCTAGCGTTTATCTTTTCGAGGCAAGACGCTGTGCCACTATGAACGGGGACCTAACGCAACCACTCTTTCATTGTCGTGCTTTCTTTCTTCGGTGTTGTAGTTAAAGGCTGCATCAGAATACTTACCGTCGTCTTAGTATAATAGATAACAATCACTGAACGTCGATGCCGTGGATGGTCTAGATTCACGTGCACTCGCTAATGTGATGGTCCGGAACCCTTTTCCACGTTATAAATTGGCCAATTCCGGTAAATCATGTATTATTAATTACCTCCAGTTTCTAAATATGACAAATACAGATACACAATGTATTTCCGATCGCAGCCTAATACTATAGTAATGAAAACAACGGCATTGTCCACGATAGATAATTTTTATTGCTGTGGGTAGTGTTCCTCAGCGTTTGACCTTTCGAGTCAAGGCGCTGTGCCACTAAGAACGGGTACCTAACGTAACCATGCTTACCTTGTCGTGTTTTCCTTACTCGATGTCGTTTAAAACAATCTGAATATATACCGTAGTCTTAGTAGACTTAGATGACTATCGCTGAACGTGCGATACCGTGGATGGTCTAGATTCACGTGCACTCACTCAGCCCCACGATAGAGAACTCGTTTCCATGTTATAGATTGGCCAATTCCAGTAAATCATGTATTACTAATTGCCTCCAGTGAACTTGTCTATATATTAAAAATACAGATACACAATGAATTTCCGATCGCATCCTTATACTACATTAGTGATAACACCTGCGCGAACGAAATTGTACAAGAAAGCTACATTTTTAGTTTGCTGTGGGCAGTGTTCCCTAGCATTTATCTTTTCGAGGCAAGACGCTGTGCCACTATGAACGGGGGCCTAACGCAACCACGCTTTCATTGTCGTGCTTTCTTTCTTCGATGTTGTCGTTTAAGGATGCATCAGAATAATTTCCGTCGTCTTAGTATAACAGATAACAATCACTGAACGTCGATGCTGTGGATGGTCTAGATTCACGTGCACTCGCTCAGGCTGCGGTCCATTTCCCGTTTCCACGTTATAGATTGGCCATCTCCAGTAAATCATGTATTACTATTTACCTCCAGTGTACGTGTCTATATATGAAAAATACAGATACACAATGTATTTCCGATCGAAGCCTTATACTATAGTAATGAGAACACCTGCGCGAACGACATTGTCCAAGATAGCTAAATTTTAGTTTGCTGTGGGCAGTGTTCCCTAGCGTTTATCTTTTCGAGGCAAGGCGCTGTGCAACTAAGAACGGGTACCTAACGCAAGCACGCTTACCTTGCCGTGTTTTCTCTTCGATGTTGTTGTTTGTTAACATCGTAATAATATCATAGATGATTTTGTCGTTGAACGTTGATGTTGTGGTTGGTCTAGACCCACGTGCACGGTCCAATTCCCGTTTCCACGTTGTAGTTTGGCCAATTCCAGTAAATCATGTATTATTAATTGCCCCCAGTTTCTAAATATGAAAAATAAAGTTACACAATGAATTTCCGATCGCATCCTTATACTACATTAATGATAACACCTGCGCGAACGAAATTGTACATGACAGCTACATTTTTAGTTCGCTGTGGGCAGTGTTCCCTAGCGTTTATCTTTTCGAGGCAAGGCGCTGTGCCTCTAAGAACGGGTATCTCACGCAAGCACGCTTTCATTGTCGTGCTTTCTTTCTTCGAAGTTGTCGTTTAAGGCTGCATCAGAATACTTACCGTCGTCTTAGTATAACAGATAACAATCACTGAACGTCGATGCTGTGGATGGTCTAGATTCACGTGCACTCGTTCAGGCTACGGTCCAATTCCCGTTTCCACGTTATAGTTTGGCCAATTCCAGTAAATCATGTATTATTAATTGCCCCCAGTTTCTAAATATGAAAAATAAAGATACACAATGTATTTCCGATCGCATTCGTATATTACATTAGTGATAACACCTGTGCGAACGAAATTGTACAAGACAGCTACATTTTTAGTTTGCTGTGGGCAGTGTTCCCTAGCGTTTATCTTTTCGAGGCAAGGCGCTGTGCCACTAAGAACGGGTAACTAACGCAACCACGCTTACCTTACCGTGTTTTCTCTTCGATGTTGTCGTTTGTTAACATCGTAATAATATCATAGATGATTTTGTCTTTGAACGTTGATGTTGTGGTTGGTCTAGACCAACGTGCACGGTCCAGTTCCCGTTTCCACGTTGTAGTTTGGCCAATTCCAGTAAATCATGTATTATTAATTGCCCCCGGTTTCTAAATATGAAAAATAAAGATACACAATGAATTTCCGATCTCATCCTTATACTACATTAGTGATAACACCTGCGCGAACGAAATTGTACAAGACAGCTACATTTTTAGTTTGCTGTAGGCAGTGTTCCCTAGCGTTTATCTTTTCGAGGCAAAGCGCTGTGCCTCTAAGAACGGGTATCTCACGCAAGCACGCTTTCATTGTCGTGCTTTCTTTCTTCGATGTTCTCGTTTAAGGCTGCATCAGAATACTTACCGTCGTCTTAGTATAATAGATAACAATCACTGAACGTCGATGCTGTGGATGGTCTAGCTTCACGTGCACTCGCTCAGGCTACGGTCCAATTCCCGTTTCCACGTTATAGATTGGCCAACTCAAGTAAATCATGTATTACTAATTGCCTCCAGTGTGCTTGTCTCTATATGAAAAATACAGATACACAATGTATTTCCGATCGCAGCCTTATACTATAGTAATGAGAACACCTGCGCGAACGGCATTGTCCAAGATAGTTAAATTATTAGTTTGCTGTGGGCAGTGTTCCCTAGCGTTTATCTTTTCGAGGCAAGGCGCTGTGCCACTAAGAACGGGTACCTAACGCAACCACGGTTACCTTGTCGTGTTTTCCTTACTCGATGTTGTTTAAAAGAATCTGAATACTTACCGTAGTCTTAGTAGACTTAGATGACTATCACTGAACGTGCGAAGCCGTGGATGGTCTAGATTCACGTGCACTCACTCAGCCCCACGATAGAGAACTCGTTTCCACGTTATAGATTGGCCAATTCCAGTAAATCATGTATTACTAATTGCCTCCAGTGTACTTGTCTATATATTAAAAATACAGATACACAATGAATTTCCGATCGCATCCTTATACTACATTAGTGATAACACCTGCGCGAACGAAATTGTACAAGACAGCTACATTTTTAGTTTGCTGTGGGCAGTGTTCCCTAGCATTTATCTTTTCGAGGCAAGGCGCTGTGCCACTAAGAACGGGTACCTAACGCAAGCACGCTTACCTTGCCGTGTTTTCTCTTCGATGTTGTCGTTTGTTAACATCGTAATAATATCATAGATGAATTTCTCGTTGAACGTCGATGTTGTGGTTGGTCTAGACCCACGTGCACGGTCCAGTTCCCGTTTCCACGTTATAGTTTGGCCAATTCCAGTAAATCATGTATTATTAATTGCCCCCAGTTTCTAAATATGAAAAATAAGGATACACAATGTATTTCTGATCGCAGCCTTATACTACATTAGTGATAACACCTGCCTGCGCGAACGAAATTGTACAAGACAGCTACATTTTTAGTTTGCTGTGGGCAGTGTTCCCTAGCGTTTATCTTTTCGAGGCAAGACGCTGTGCCACTATGAACGGGGACCTAACGCAACCACTCTTTCATTGTCGTGCTTTCTTTCTTCGGTGTTGTAGTTAAAGGCTGCATCAGAATACTTACCGTCGTCTTAGTATAATAGATAACAATCACTGAACGTCGATGCCGTGGATGGTCTAGATTCACGTGCACTCGCTAATGTGATGGTCCGGAACCCTTTTCCACGTTATAAATTGGCCAATTCCGGTAAATCATGTATTATTAATTACCTCCAGTTTCTAAATATGACAAATGCAGATACACAATGTATTTCCGATCGCAGCCTAATACTATAGTAATGAAAACAACGGCATTGTCCACGATAGCTAATTTTTATTGCTGTGGGTAGTGTTCCTCAGCGTTTGACCTTTCGAGTCAAGGCGCTGTGCCACTAAGAACGGGTACCTAACGTAACCATGCTTACCTTGTCGTGTTTTCCTTACTCGATGTCGTTTAAAACAATCTGAATATATACCGTAGTCTTAGTAGACTTAGATGACTATCGCTGAACGTGCGATACCGTGGATGGTCTAGATTCACGTGCACTCACTCAGCCCCACGATAGAGAACTCGTTTCCATGTTATAGATTGGCCAATTCCAGTAAATCATGTATTACTAATTGCCTCCAGTGAACTTGTCTATATATTAAAAATACAGATACACAATGAATTTCCGATCGCATCCTTATACTACATTAGTGATAACACCTGCGCGAACGAAATTGTACAAGAAAGCTACATTTTTAGTTTGCTGTGGGCAGTGTTCCCTAGCATTTATCTTTTCGAGGCAAGACGCTGTGCCACTATGAACGGGGGCCTAACGCAACCACGCTTTCATTGTCGTGCTTTCTTTCTTCGATGTTGTCGTTTAAGGATGCATCAGAATAATTTCCGTCGTCTTAGTATAACAGATAACAATCACTGAACGTCGATGCTGTGGATGGTCTAGATTCACGTGCACTCGCTCAGGCTGCGGTCCATTTCCTGTTTCCACGTTATAGATTGGCCATCTCCAGTAAATCATGTATTACTATTTACCTCCAGTGTACGTGTCTATATATGAAAAATACAGATACACAATGTATTTCCGATCGAAGCCTTATACTATAGTAATGAGAACACCTGCGCGAACGACATTGTCCAAGATAGCTAAATTTTTAGTTTGCTGTGGGCAGTGTTCCCTAGCGTTTATCTTTTCGAGGCAAGGCGCTGTGCAACTAAGAACGGGTACCTAACGCAAGCACGCTTACCTTGCCGTGTTTTCTCTTCGATGTTGTTGTTTGTTAACATCGTAATAATATCATAGATGATTTTGTCGTTGAACGTTGATGTTGTGGTTGGTCTAGACCCACGTGCACGGTCCAATTCCCGTTTCCACGTTATTGATTGGCCAACTCCAGTAGATCATGTATTATTAATTGCCCCAGTTTCTAAATATGAAAATAAAGATACACAATGTATTTCCGATCTCATCCTTATACTACATTAGTGATAACACCTGCGCGAACGAAATTGTACAAGACAGCTACATTTTTAGTTTGCTGTGGGCAGTTTTCCCTAGAGTTTATCTTTTCGAGGCAAGACGCTGTGCCACTATGAACGGGGGCCTAACGCAACCACGCTTTCATTGTCGTGCTTTCTTTCTTCGGTGTTGTAGTTTAAGGCTGCATCAGAATACTTAATTTCGTTTTTGTATAACAGAAAACAATCACTGAACGTCGATGCTGTGGATGGTCTAGATTCACGTGCACTCGCTCATGCGATGGTCCGGAAACCTTTTCCACGTTATAAATTGGCCAATTCCAGTAAATCATGTATTATTAATTACCTCCAGTTTCTAAATATGACAAATACAGATACACAATGTATTTCCGATCGCAGCCTAATACTATAGTAATGAAAACAACGACATTGTCCACGATAGCTAATTTTTTAATTGATGTGGGTAGTGTTCCCCAGCGTTTGATCTTTCGAGTCAAGGCGCTGTGCTCTAAGAACGGGTACCTAACGCAACCACGCTTACCTTGTCGTGTTTTCATTACTCGATGTCGTTTAAAAGAATCTGAATACTTACCGTAGTCTTAGTAGACTTAGATGACTATCACTGAACGTGCGATGCCGTGGATGGTCTAGATTCACGTGCACTCACTCAGCCCCACGATAGAGAACTCGTTTCTACGTTATAGATTGGCCAATTCCAGTAAATCATGTATTACTAATTGCCTCCAGTGTACTTGTCTATATATTAAAAATACAGATACACAATGAATTTCCGATCGCATCCTTATACTACATTAGTGATAACACATGCGCGAACGAAATTGTACAAGACAGCTACATTTTTAGTTTGCTGTGGGCAGTGTTCCCTAGCATTTATCTTTTCGAGGCAAGGCGCTGTGCCACTAAGAACGGGTACCTAACGCAAGCACGCTTACCTTGCCGTGTTTTCTCTTCGATGTTGTCGTTTGTTAACATCGTAATAATATCATAGATGATTTTGTCGTTGAACGTCGATGTTGTGGTTGGGCTAGACCCACGTGCACGGTCCAGTTCCCGTTTCCACGTTATAGTTTGGCCAATTCCAGTAAATCATGTATTATTAATTTCCCCCAGTTTTTAAATATGAAAAATAAGGATACACAATGTATTTCTGATCGCAGCCTTATACTACATTAGTGATAACACCTGCGCGAACGAAATTGTACAAGACAGCTACATTTTTAGTTTGCTGTGGGCAGTGTTCCCTAGCGTTTATCTTTTCGAGGCAAGGCGCTGTGCCTCTAAGAACGGGTATCTCACGCAAGCACGCTTTCATTGTCGTGCTTTCTTTCTTCGATGTTGTCGTTTAAGGCTGCTTCAGAATACTTACCGTCGTCTTAGTATAACAGATAAAAATCACTGAACGTCGATGCTGTGGATGGTCTAGATTCACGTGCACTCGCTCAGGCTACGGTCCAATTCCCGTTTCCACGTTATAGATTGGCCAACTCCAGTAAATCATGTATTACTAATTGCCTCCAGTGTACTTGTCTATATATATGAAAAATACAGATACACAATGTATTTCCGTCGCAGCCTTATACTATAGTTATGAGAACACCTGCGCGAACGACATTGTCCAAGATAGCTAAATTTTTAGTTTGCTGTGGGCAGTGTTCCCTAGCGTTAATCTTTTCAAGGCAAGGCGCTGTGCCACTAAGAACGGGTAATTAACGCAAGCACGCTTACCTTGCCGTGTTTTCTCTTCGATGTTGTCGTTTGTTAACATCGTAATAATATCATAGATGATTTTGTCGTTGAACGTCGATGTTGTGGTTGGTCTAGACCCACGTGCACGGTCCAGTTCCCGTTTCCACGTTATAAGTAAAGTACCCCCGTCACGTCAAGTGGCGTATAGGGAAATATGGTGTTAGTGACCCTATATTTTACAGACCTTCAGCACATGATTTTTGGGGTAATGTGGTCAGTATTACGCCCGTGCTGCTTTACTTTCCCAGAAAAAAATCCGGTACCCATTTAAGGCTGGGTGAACCCGCAGCAGTCGGTTGGGATCGAACCCTACCCCTTGTCCGTGGTAGTCCAGTTCACTAACCACGAAGAGGATTTCTATCGGACACCGACCAACGAAATGACTGACCTCTGGATTAACTAATCAGAGAAGAGGATTACTGTTATCGTGATAACTGACCTCATTATCCCCATAACAGAAAAAATTAGGCTCAAATTAAAAAAGGCGACATAAAAAAAACCTAAAAATCTACGCCCATACTCATCCTAGTTAGAAACATCGAACTGATAGTTATATTCAAAGTCCCAAAAGTTACGCCAAATCCCAAACATTTTACTACCAGAACACAAAAATGTAGGCTCATAATAAAAAAATCGACCTAAAAATCCCAAAGAGCTACTCACATAGTCATAATAGTTAGACACAATGACCAGGAAGTTATATTCAAGGTCCACAAAAGTTAGGCCAATTCACAAAAGTTTAACCACAGAACACGAAAATAAAGGTTCATATTTAAAAAGTCGACCTCAAAACCCTAAAAAGGGTTTTTCTGTTATGGGAATAAAATGTTTTCGATTTGGTCTAATTTTTTGGACCTTGAATATAACTTCCTGCTCATTGTGTCTAACTATTATGACTATATGTGTAGCTTTTTAGGGTTTTGAGGTCGACTTTTTAAATATGAACCTTTATTTTCGTGTTCTGTGGTTGAACTTTTGTGAATTGGCCTAACTTTTTTGGACCTTGAATATAACTTCCTGGTCGTTGTGTCTAACTATTATGACTATGTAAGTAGCTCTTTGGGATTTTTAGGTCGACTTTTTGATTATGAGCCTACATTTTTGTGTTCTGGTAGTAAAATGTTTGGGATTTGGCGTAACTTTTGGGCCTTTGAATATAACTATCAGTTCGATGTTTCTAACTAGGATGAGTATGGGCGTAGATTTTTAGGTTTTTTTATGTCGCCTTTTTAATTTGAGCCTAATTTTTTCTGTTATGGGGATAATGAGGTCAGTTATCACGATAACAGTAATCCTCTTCTCTGATTAGTTAATCCAGAGGTCAGTCATTTCGTTGGTCGGTGTCCGATAGAAATCCTCTTCTCTGATTGGTTAATCCAAAGGTCAGTCATTTCGTTGATGGGTGTCCGATAGAAATCCTCTTCTCTGACTGGTTAACCTAGATGTTAGTCGAGGGTGGAATAGTGTCGTCCAACTTTTATTTACCAGATTATATTTAAACTAGTCGCATGTGAAACTTCGTGTTATAAGCGCGATTGATTCACGGAAGTTTATTTTCATAGTACTGTTCAGTCTAGCGGTCTGAGTTGTAGTGGTATATTTTACGGTGTAAGTTGAATTTTTTTTTCTGTTTTTCTCTTATCTCATAACGATGTGGTAGGTTATAATTAAAGGAATTTCGGTTGTATTAATGGTGATGTGTATAAAGTACGAATGGTAGGAAAGAAGTCTAGTATGGGGTAGAAGAGAGAGGGCGAGAGAGAGAGCGAGAGATACAGAGAAGTCTAGGAGAAGGAAGGCGAGGTGCTAGGCATAAAGGGTGAGAATAATCAAGTGTTACAATAGGAGGGACGCTAAAAATATACGGGAGGGCGGAACGATGTGGGAGAGATAAAGGGAGAGGAGGGAGGATGACCTGATAGTTTACACGTCTAAGAGAGGATAGGCGAGAAAGATGGAGAGGGAGAGAGAGAGCACGATGGAGAGGGAGAGAGAGATAGCGAGAGAGACAGAGATGACGAGGGAGAGAGACCGAGAGAGAAAGAGCGAGAGAGACAGCAATGGAGAGGGAGAGAGAGAGATGCCGAGAGAGAGCGAGAGAGAGATAGCGAGAGGGAAAGAGACAGATCTGGAGAGGGAGCGAGAGAGTGAGAGAGCGATGGAGAGGGAGAGAGATAGCGAGAGACAGAGATGGAAAGGGAGAGAGAGAGATAGCGAGACAGAAAGAGACAGAGCTGGAGAGGGAGCGAGAGAGAGAGAGAGAGTGATGGAGAGGGAGGGAGAGAGATAGCGAGAGATAGAGACAGCGAAGGAGAGAGATAGATAGCGAGAGCGAAAAGACAGAGATGGAGAGGGAGCGAGAGAGCGATGGAGAGGGAGAGAGATAGCGAGAGATAGAGACAGCGAAACAGAGAGAGATAGCGAGAGCGAAGGGAGAGAGAAAGAATGGAGAGGGAGATAGAACGAGCGAGAGCGAAAGAGACAGTGATGGAGAGGGAGAGTGAGAGATAGCGAGAGAGAGCGAAAGAGACAGAGATAGAAAGGGAGAGAGAGAGATAGCGAGAGCGAAAGAGACAGAGATTGAAAGGTAGAGAGACAGAGAGAGCGATGGAGAGGGAGGGAGAGAGATAGCAAGAGATAGAGACAGCGAAGGAGAGAGAGATAGCGAGAGCGAAAGAGACAGAGATGGAGAGAAAGAGAGATAGCGAGAGACAGAGATGGGAAGGGAGAGAGAGATAGCGAGACCGAAAGAGACAGAGCTGGAGAGGGAGCGAGAGAGAGAGAGCGATGGAGAGGGAGGGGGAGAGAGATAGCGAGAGATAGAGACAGCGAATAAAAGAGAGAGATAGCGAGACAGAAAGAGACAGAGCTGGAGAGGGAGCGAGAGAGAGAGAGAGTGATGGAGAGGGAGGGAGAGAGATAGCGAGAGATAGAGACAGCGAAGGAGAGAGATAGATAGCGAGAGCGAAAAGACAGAGATAGAGAGGGAGCGAGAGAGCGATGGAGAGGGAGAGAGATAGCGAGAGATAGAGACAGCGAAACAGAGAGAGATAGCGAGAGCGAAGGGAGAGAGAAAGAATGGAGAGGGAGATAGAACGAGCGAGAGCGAAAGAGACAGTGATGGAGAGGGAGAGTGAGAGATAGCGAGAGAGAGCGAAAGAAACAGAGATAGAAAGGGAGAGAGAGAGATAGCGAGAGCGAAAGAGACAGAGATTGAAAGGTAGAGAGACAGAGAGAGCGATGGAGAGGGAGGGAGAGAGATAGCAAGAGATAGAGACAGCGAAGGAGAGAGAGATAGCGAGAGCGAAAGAGACAGAGATGGAGAGAAAGAGAGATAGCGAGAGACAGAGATGGGAAGGGAGAGAGAGATAGCGAGACCGAAAGAGACAGAGCTGGAGAGGGAGCGAGAGAGAGAGAGCGATGGAGAGGGAGGGGGAGAGAGATAGCGAGAGATAGAGACAGCGAATAAAAGAGAGAGATAGCGAGAGCGAAAGAGACAGAGATGGAGAGGGAGCGAGAGAGAGAGAGACAGCGAAGGGGAGAGAGATAGCGAGAGCTAAGGGAGAGAGAGAATGGAGAGGGAGAGAGAACGAGCGAGAGCGAAAGAGACAGTGATGGAGAGGGAGAGTGAGAGATAGAGAGAGTGATAGCGAGAGCGAAATGGAAAGGGAGAGAGAGATATGGAGAGCGAAAGAGACAGAGCTGGAGAGGGAGCGATGGAGAGGGAGAGAGATAGCGAGAGATAGAGACAGCGAAGGAGAGAGATAGCGAGGGCGAAAGATACAGAGATGGAGAGAGAGAGAGCGATGGAGAGGGAGAGAGAGATAGCGAGAGAGACAAAGACTGAGAGGGAGCGAGAGAGAGAGCGATTGAGAGGGAGAAAGATAGCGAGAGATAGAGACAGCGAAGGAGACAGAGATAGCGAGATGCGAAAGAGACCGAGATGGAGAGGGAGAGAGAGCGATGGAGAGGGACAGAGAGATAGCGAGAGAGAGACAAAGACGGAGATGGAGAGAGAATGATCGAGAGCGAAAGAGACAGCGATGGAGAGGGAGAGAGAGAGATAGCGGGAGAGAAATAGCGAACCACTAACACCGAGGAACATATTTAACTCTTTACACTACCAGTTTAGACTGACCAATAATCTCTAACAGCTTCACCCCTTACGCTTCATTTATGACATAGAGCTAAGCAGACACCCAACTACATAGCTATAAATAAATGTTATCCTTGTACTATATATTTTTTGTAATGTTATATAATATCCACTGTATGTTATACACCTATTGAGATAATAAAAGAACATAATATATATTTTATTTTCTGTTTTATATTGATCGTTTTTCATTGATGTTGTATAATCTTCTAACCTATCACTATCGAGCAAGTACACGAAGAACGCCAAAATCAGCACAAAGCAGACATAAACAGGTCACTTCCGGGGTCACCGGGACTAGCAGTCAACATCTGGACACGAGCAGTCATTGTTAACTCCCCTTGTCTCTCGTGTACATTAGGTGCGTCGCGCACCTACTAGATATCTTTGTTAATTTACGGAGAAATACGGGAGAAATACAACATTGTATACTACTACCGTATTACGCCCGTGCCGATTTACTTTGTCAGAAAAAAATCTGGCACCCATTTAATCCTGGGTGAACCCGGAAGCCGTCGGTTGGGATCGAACACTACTTCTACCTTCGGTTCTTAGCTCATTATTAAGTGCAAACGGTCAGTAAAGGATGTTATACTCTTTCTGAAGGCTCCGGCGCTTGAATTATGATGTTCGTAACAAATTTTGCTGTTCTGCCATTAACTTCAATGACCAGTGGATATTTGTGACGCGCAGAATGCTACTCAGATATTGTCTTTCGTTTGCAAGCCTGAAGAATTACATATTTTAGTCTGGATTTAGCAAAGCTCGTTGTGTGATGTTTAGTTTCCAGGATACTTCAAATAAAACGGGAGGTAGCCTTATCCACACATACATAATCGTACACTCATAAACAGTGCCTTTTGATGAAGCTTGTGAAATTATAATCAGGACAGGTCCCTGAACGCCAATTTTTTTTTAGTAGACCGTGAACTTGCAAGCTCAGCTTGAATCTCGAATTAGATAGTTTGGGGCAGACATTAAAAATATATGCAGAATAATAGTCTGCAGTCCATAGTTTTGTGAGATACTACACGATGTGAATGATATAATTTTGTGTCCTCACATGTCACCTTCAACAGAAACGAGTGGATGATACCATTTCGTGTCTTCACCTGTCACCTTGAACAGAAACACGTATTCCCACCCATACTCGCAGGTTATAGATATAACAAAGAGAAATGGCCCAATGCTTCAGTATTTGCCTATGACGTCTTCGAAGGCTTCCACAGACGAGAGGAGACATGTGCTTCTGCTATAGATCTGGAGGTTGCATACAACAGGGCACCATTTGAATATCGCATGCATATGCTCCTCAAACTGGCGGTGCACACCTTCCTCATTAGATGGATCGCCACGTCACTGTTTCAGAGGAAGGTGATACTCTGATAAGGTGTGGAAGTTGGTCTTCCGAGCCAACGTTCATTTGCCCAGGGCTGCCACAAGGCTCACCATTGCCACCAGTTCTATTTAACGTGTACACATTACGATCACGGAACAACAGCTGGATGGGAGGGGAAGAACTATGACTTTTGCTGATGATATTCTGGTATATCGACAGGGAAGAGATAGAGGGGGAATCGCCTCCACAATGCAAGACGAACTCGATCGCATTTCTTCCTGGTGTGGGGTTTCAGGTGCCTTGGTTAATCCTAATAAAGCATCAGTTTCATGGTTCTCCATTAACAATCATATCGTTAATGCGACCACACTGGTAGTATGAATGGAAGCTGATGAGGTGACCAGGAACAAGTTGATGACATACCTCGGAGTTAAGTTTGATCGCAGCCTGTGTTTTCGGTACCACGTCGACCATGTGATAAAGAAATCCCGCAAAGGATTAGCCGTCTTGAAGGTCATGGCAGCCGCCAACACCGAGCAGAGACTACTTACTCTTCTGTTCCAGGGATTAGTCCTCGCACCAATCGAGTATGCCCTGGCAATTATTACTGTCAGTACGACTCAAATTGATAGGCTGGAGAAAATACAAAATGAAGCCATGCGCATTATCCTGGGATGTACAAGGGACACTCCCTGTGTAGCAATGAGGTATCTTCTTGACTTTCCAACCATGGATGACAGAATCAAGATCTGGAGAGCACGAGCAAACCTGAAGATTAGTACAGATACAGAGCATCAATTGCACCACGTGCTCAACACAGAGAAAGGTGCCAGGCTAAAAAGAGGCAAATCATGGGTGGGCCGAGCAGAAGCTGTCATAAAACAGGTATGTGGGCTTACCAATATCAGCGTTGGTGAGGAGTGGATACCGGTGCGTCATTCAAGGGGACTTTCTCGTGTATTGTCACACTCGACAGGAAAAGTAGGGAACAGAACCCGGCCGTGGTTAATGCTAAGGCTAACGGTCTCACTGCGATAGCACCGATGAGAAAGATGCAGTCATCTATACAGACGGATCTGTAAGACGACACCAAAGAAGTGCATGGGCATTTACAAGCACGCTCGGCAGGCAGAATAGTCAAGGAAGACAGTGGTGCATACGCCATGACCACGAGTAGCATGACAATGAATGCGATGGCAGTGACCATGGCATTCAAATGGTTAGAGTCACAAGACTACATCTACGCATGTATACTGAGTGATTCGATGAGCATGATAAAAAAAGTGGAGGCGGGCTTCGTACGCATGCAATGGGTAGAGTCGTTGCAGAAATCCAAAATACGTAAGGTCACCTTTGTCTATGTCCCGGGACATGCGGGAGTACGGGGAAATTAAAGAGCGGACAGGTTGGCTAGCTGCGCTGTCGTTGAGGACGAGCAACCAATGGATCGGGCGGACATCATCAATGCCCTCTCAAATGGGAGTTAAGACTGGCACAGCCAGAAATTAGAAACTTAGTGGTTGTGTTAGAAGACTTATCAACCAACATAGAACTGGGGTCGACAGTCGCTGGACACTGAGGGAATTGCTGAGGAGGAGATCTGAGCACCCATGGACATGTTCGGAGTGCAATGATGATGACCCGCAAATAACTGAATAACTCAATAACCATTTTCAGAGGGAGTAAATCATTTAGCTCACTGTACCAACATATTCAACATCGTTCGCTTGTGCTAGTTATTGAGTTATTTGCGGGTCATCATCATTGTACTCCAAACATAAGGTGCTCAGATCCTTTCCTCGCAGTGTCTAGCGACTTACGACTCCAGTTCTGTGTTGGTCTCGTTTCTTGCTGTTCCCATCTGAACTTTCATCTTTTTCATACCAAAGGGGTGACATGGACTAATAGTTGTCGAAGTCCTTAGGGTTACAAGCTTGGATGAGTTGATACTTTAGTCTGTCTTTGCCTAAGCCCACTGTGTGATGTTTAATTTCCTGAGTGCCTCAAATGTTATCATATAAAACGGAAGGTAGCCTCAGCCCCATATACATAATCTCGACAGTCATAAATATAGAGCTTTTAACGATGTCTGCTTTGCCAGGGCTCGTAGTGCAGTCTTCCATGTCGACAGATCCTCGTGTAGCTAAAGCACACATTCATAAAATATGCAAAATCATAATCTGCAGTTCATGGGGTTTGAGTTGAATGTAGTACATGATGCCGAAGATATCTATTTCTGCTGATGGAGTAAATCATTGAGCTCACTTTTTCAACATGTTCAGCATCGTTCGTTTGTGCTCACTTAATGGAAGTTGAGTAACAAACATCACCTTCGGTGCTTAGCTCTATTTAGTGCAAACGGTCAGTAAAGGATGTGACACTCTTTCTGAAGGCTCCTGTGCTTGCATTCTGATGTTCATAACAAATTTAGCTGTTCTGCCATTAACTTCAATGACCAGTAGATATTTGTGACGCGCAGATTACTACTCAAATATTGTCTTTCATTTGCAAGCCTGAAGAATTACATATTTTGGTCTGACTTTACCAAAGTTCGTTTTGTAATGTTTAGTTTCCAGGATACCTCAAATAAAACAGGAGGTAGCCTCATCCACATATACATAATCGTAACAGTCATAAACATTGAATTTGATGAAGCTTGTGAAAGTAGCATCAGGACAGGTCCCTAAACGCCACTTTTTTAAAGTTGATCCGTGAACTTGCCAGCTCAGCATGAATAAGATAGTTTAGGGCAAGCATTAAAAATATATGCAGAATCATAATCTGCAGTCCATAGTTTTTGAGATAATACACGATGAGGATGGTACCATTTTCAGAGTGTGTAAATCTGATAAAATATCATTGTGTAGCTTTGTTTTACAACGGACTGGTGCAATTTGAATATTGTATATATTATGGTCTACTCTCCCAAGCACACGGTTGTTTTGAACTTTATAACCAGAAATTCATGTTCCACTTTTTATACCTCTCGGATGTTACACGATCTGTTGAACAACACGTAGGCCTGTACTGTGTTTATTGTATACTTATAAATTGCCGTGGTGCTGACCTTAACAGGAGTGCTCATGCAGTATTTTACAAGACAATATATTAACGATAGATTATTATTTATATTTTCGCGATAAAAAAAATCGCAAATTATATCTCCCCTCTGCCCTATAAGGCAAATGAGGAAGGAAAGAAGCAGAAGAAGAATGGATCGACTTCGCGGAGCACAGTTCTAGTGAATTCACTAGCAGTATGTTATTTTGGCGGCAATGGTCTTTGCACACACCCCAGTTCTTATAATAATACATTGTCAGTCGCTATAAAAATAGACAGGAAAATAGCGTTTTTTGTCTATCCAAGCTGCGTTACTGTGTACTATAACAGCCGTTTCCAACACCCCTGCTCACTCGCACACACGGCAAACATACCATGCGCACTGGTCGCAAATTGTGTTGAGGATGGAGATGCCGAACGCTAATGCCATCTTCCGATGTTGACCGCAATTCTGCTTTTGTCTATGCAGCCCGTAGCGGCGAATGCGTAACGCCTTTACTGATGAACGGGCTGAATGCTGTTTCTGTTTCTACTTATCAGGGAAAGACTTTAATCCTTGTAAGAAAATATGACGGAGAAACAGAAAATAAGTTTATAACCCGATGTTGAATAACATTATCACGATAGGAATTTGATACATTAGTAGAACTTGAAGTCCCAGAGTACAAGCCACCTCTGATGGTAATCGTTCGGTGACTATTCTTCATGTTAACACAAGATCTCACCACCAAGAGAGAGACCCCTCAGGTTTTCCTGACACAATCCCTAGCTTTAATAATATCTCTAAGCCTAACCCTAACCTTATCCCTAATATTAAAACATCATCAATGCCCTGCGAACTGTGGGAAAGGCACAGGACTTCGACAACCATGTGTCCACGTCACTCCTTTGGATGAAAGAGGTTATAAAGAGCACATCCAGAAACGAGAAACTTAATGGGTATATAAGAAGACTTACAAACCAACACAGAACTGGAGTCTTCTGTTGTTGGACACTGCGAGACTTGCTGAGGAGGTGGTTTTAGCACCTATTGACCTGTTCGAAGTGCAAGATGAGAACCCGTAAATAACTCAAAATCAACTCAATAACAAATTTCGTTAACAATATAATTTACATGGCGAAAAGGTTATTTAAATAATAGCTTATCTAAATGGCGGGGACGTGGGGAATAGAAAGTGTATAATCACGCAATAGTTTGGTTTCAATGTATCATCATTAGCATCATCATGTGTTACTTTTTTGTTATATGCATTGCATTGAATTGATAGCAAATTGAAAACTACTAGAATAAAAATTTAGATTAGAGAAAGAGTATCTGAGTCTATGCCATATGGACCGGCTACGGTTCGAAAGGTCAATAGATAGATAGAGAGAGAGAGAGAGAGATTGATAAGCAAGCAGCTGTCGAAATAACCCACACATTTTGAACTTTCTTTCTTTCTCGAGTCAGGGCATAATCTTTTTGGGCGATATACCTATCTTCTGTTAGTAGAAGACGCCAGGGGCGTCTCCTTCTTGATCGATAGTTCCACTGCGTCCTTTTAATAGTTTTTTCAGATGTGTAATATTAGTAGTAGTATAATGTTGTAACTGATAAGTATTTGGCCCATTAATTAACAAAGATATATAGTAAGCGCATTTTGCGCCTAATGTACATGAGGCACAGGGGGAGTTAATCGGTCGTCCAGCGACTGTCATTTTTTTTCGGCGGCGGTCGGCGTGACCTCGGCGCTCCGGCGGTCGGCGTGACCCGCGTGATCGGTGACGCGTGCTCGGTGACCGTGTAGTTGTATCATGAAGCTGTTTATTGTTGTCGAGGGATGCCGGTGTTCAATGGTCATTGTTAGGAAAACCTGGGGTATAGGATCGCTTGTTGTTGTGAAGTTAATCGCTTATTGTTGTCAAGAATGTGGACTAAAGTATTGAAAGTGGTTAAAATGTTTATGACGTGTCGATGTGGTATTTGTTGATAGTCATTGTTAGGAAAACCTGGGGTATTGGATCGCTTATTGTTGTCAAGTTAATCGCTCATTGTTGTCAAGAATGTGGTATTTTTAAAATGCTGACTGAAAATAATTAAAATATGAGGTTATTTTAAATGTTGGAAAACCGCGTGTTATAGCACTTAAAGTTAAATAGTAATAAAACTGAATTTACGTTAAAATATACGAAAAGGGATCCGCCAAACCGTCGATTTTTTTTTGGGCTCCGCCACTTCGTCGATCCACCAATTTTTTTTGTGGTCCGCCAACTAGCCGTGGTCTCGATGAGGGGATTATCTCAGGTAAACGGGGACCCGGCTGACAAAGATTTTTATGAAAAGGTGCCATGTTGAAGAAAACGGACTTATTTTAAAAATAATGAAACGCTCATAATAAAATAGGAAAATAATGATAAAAATAAATATTTTAAATACTTAAATGAAGGGAAATTAAAAAATATAGGCGATATGCGAATGCTGACAAAGGTGTATTGTTATGGAAAAGTATTAGGCGACACTCGTGACTCGATCCCTGACCCGGTCTCGGTTGGGCGGGCGACATGTAAAAAAATGCTGACAAGCGGGTGGCGCGATCGGGTGGGGTGGTTGATGCGAATTAGAAATTTAATTACGTTTAAGAATATTAAAATGAATATTAAAATGAATTTTTAAAAAAAATTATGAAAGAATCTTATAAAATAATTTGAAAATAACCGATGTTGTCGTGACTCTGGAGGATTAACTCAGGTAAATGTTGGCTATCTCAGGTAAATTCAACAGCATGTTCCAACGGTTTTAAAACTTGTGAAAGATATGGTCAGTGTGTAGTATCGCTGTTCACTTAACATCATCATGTGTAATGTTTTGTAGTAATGTGGTAATGTGCTAATATTAAATAGTGACGCTCTCTCTCTGTGTGGGAAATCCCCAGTTGACCTGGTCGATGGTGTGTGAAATAATTGTGTATGTATGTGCGTGTAACAATTCGGTCTCATGTAATGCTGCTTGAGACTAGGAAACCCTGTAGTGTTTATATAGGATGTGGATTTTAAAATAGGTGTTAGTTGAAGAGGGGAAACCTCGCGTGTTGACCTAAAATCACTCGTTGTCATTTTGTCGGTGATATTATCACTAAAGTATCCCCGATACAATCATCTTTTCACAGCTCTGATAGCCGGTCCTACGGGGTGTGGGAAAACGGTATTTGTGCAAACGTTTATACAGATCCTTCACGAGTTAGCTGTCCCCGTACCGGAGGAAGTTATATGGTGTTATGCGGAATTTCAACCAATATACGAGACTCTGGGGTCAGTGAGATTTATCGAGGGTCTACCAGACGTCGATAAATTGGAAGGTTGTAAGAAGAGATGACTTGATGTCTGAGACAGCCGAGCGGGTAACAAAATTATTCACCAAAGGTAGTCATCACAGAGATATTAGTGTGATGTACATTGTTCAAAATCTATTCGGAAAAAATAAAGAACATCGAACCATAAGTCTCAATACGCACTACTTAGTCATTTTCAAGAACCCGAGAGACGGGAGACAAATTATCAATCTGGCTAAACAAATGTACCCAGGACAGGTGGGGTACCTCCAAGATAGTTTTAAAGACGCGACAGCATCTCCTCACGGTTACTTGCTCGTTGATCTTCGTCAGGATACACCTGATGATCTTAGGTTGAGAACAAAAATATTCCCAGGGGAGAGACATATCGTCTACGTGCCAAAGTAGAGAATCATGTGTGATGAATCACTTAGACGGCACGGTAAAATGTTGAAATGTATGCGCGCCGCCTCGCCGAGTGGTTTAAGAGCCATATTAAAAACAGCCTCTCCCAAACTCATTAACTTTTTGTGTGAGTGTTGTCATAACATATTAAAAGGTAATGTTAGACTCACTCAGCTACAGAAGTGCGAGCTACGTCGACACAATAACAAGTTTAGACTTCTCACTAAAAAAGAACCCGACTCTTAAGCGGCGGAAAGAGATTCTACAAACCGGTGGGTTCATAGGTGCTTTGATCCGTCCTATATTAAGTATTCTCTGTGGAGTACTAGGTGCGTAACAATGGCCCAAAAAATGATCTTCATGAATCCTCGATTCCTCGAGGGTCTTCAACAGACTACTAGCACGTATACCCCACCCGAGGCGATCGGTGACAACTTGAGAGATTTAGATGATGAAATGCAACGTATCATATTCTGCGATGATTTAGCATCTGCTGATAAGGCCAGAGTGTACCAACGTGCACTGCATCAGTATTTAACTAGATTGGAGCAGTATAAACGACGCTCATTGGGCTCGGTCGATCTCATTCAACACAACACGTCAACAGAAAAAACACCTTTCCCACCACAACCATCAATCGAGGCACCACCAGAGCAGACCGAGACACCACCACCACCGGAAACCCCAAAGATAGGTAATGAAACAACTCCGCCCGTAACCACGTATAAACTGTGACCTAAAAAAAAGAAAGAGCGGAATCCCAACAACAAAATGGGAACGGTAGAGAAAATATTGAGACGGCATTACTTTGACCCTAGTCGACCAGGGGCGTATAGTGGTGTAACGGCCCTGCAACGTAACACCAAACTGGGACTTGCAAAATTCAAACAATGGTTGAGTCAGGATACCTATACCCTTCATAAACCAATTCGTCGCAGATTTGAAAGGCGTCCCATTATAACGAGTGGCCCCTAACAGCAATATCAGGCAGACCTAATTCATTTGAGACATTTGAAAAACCAGAACGATGGGTATTCCTATTTGGTTTCTTGCGTGGACGTTTTCAGTAAATTCGCATGGTCTGTACCGATACGAACCAAAACGGGGAAATCCTTAGTGGAAGCCGTCGGTAAGATATTTCTTGATGGGAAACCCGCGAGTTTTCAAACGGATAATGGGTCAGAGTTTCTGAACAGAACATTTCAGAAACTCCTCGCTGAGAACAACGTTCACTTTTTCACTACATAGAACGAAGATATTAAGGCCGCCGTGGTGGAACTCTTTAATAGGACTCTGAAACAACGGATGTGGCGATTTTTCACGAAATCCAATAAACTGTCTTATGTCCGAGTCCTACCCGCCCTACTTCGAAGTTATAACCATTCGTATCACAGAAGTATAAAAATGGCACCGGACGACGTCAACGCAGACAATCAAGAACAGGTATGGAAAACGTTGTATAATAGCAAACGCAACTTTAAATTTGAAAGACCCCTGTATAAGGTCGGTGATCGAGTTAGACTGGTCCTGGGCAGAGCCAATTTTAAAAAGGGTTATGTCCTGGCTTGGATGGAGGAATTATTTTCCATCAGTCGAGTAAATGAAACAAACCCCGTCACATATGTGTTGAAAGACGATAAGGGCGATGAGATAGAGGGATCATTCTACACATCGGAAATTCAAAAAGTTGGACACAAGCACGAGTACAGAATCGAGAGTATCATAACCGAGCGTCTCACATCATGTGAGCGAAAAGAGAGTTTAGTCAAATGGTTTGGGTACGATCCCTCATTTAACAGTTGGATACCGTCCAAGGAAACTTTTGGAGAGCCCGATTTGCGAGCTGTAAACTCGAGAGTGAGGAGAGAGCGAACCATGCTGGGGTCGGTGTTTGGGAAACTATAACCCTACTTAGAACTTGTATTTATTTGTCAAGTGGTAGTTATATATACCGTTGTCGTGGTTTCGCTGTTCAATCTGACCACCGAAAAGCCAGACGTAAAGGAGGGAAAACTGTGGATAGCCCTACTGAGCAGCTGTTTATGTTACATGCTACCGAATTCAAACTTGGAGAGGCGACGGTGAAACGAATAAAATGAGTTTTTATGTCACCCTATCCAGCAATGCATCTATAAAACTTTTTAAGGATAATAACCCCGGCCACTTTTTCGTTAAACTCCCTCAGACCATTGACATTTCGACGCAGTATGAGATCGCACTGGTGGAGATACAGTTTCCGCTAAATTATTTCATGGAGGGTGATGTCTGGATTCGTTACGAATCTCTCGCTAACGACGATATTTGCGATGCTAGATAGCATATCAGCGTGACCTTGGAGCCGGGGTTATACATGAAACCCGATGGTTTCATCAACGCGTTGAATGCGTTGATCGTAAAAGCGGAGGCGAAAGAGTCAAACCGGGTTGTGACAGCGAAAAAAAATGAGATTAATTTACGCAAAGGAGGCGAATAAAGCCATCTTGAAACTCTACGAAATAGGGGTCAGCGTTACCATCAGCGACACTTTGAAAAACATGTTAGCCTTCCCCACGACCTCTATATCAGACACAGCTCTCGATATCTACAGCGCGGGCGTAATGGACTTGGAAAGTGTTGTGAAGAATGTCTACGTCTACCGTGATCTCGTTTCCCCCAGACCGGTCGGGGATGTGATGGTACCTCTCCCCAGGAGCGTGCCTGTTCTCAAGAGAAATCACACCGTGGTGTTTCAGATCTACGATAAGCCTCACTACCTACCCCTGAGTCGATTTTCCTTCGATACCGTGGAAATCCTTTTAGCCAACGAACATGGAAAAACCATTCCATTCACCCACGGAACGTCGGTGCTAACGGTACACTTTCGAGCGAAGAAACATCTCGAGCTGGTATAATGGTGAGACACACCCCTCTTCATCGCGATGTTGAGTTATACGAAGACTTTTACTGTTGTCAGGCGGGTGATGGAATGCCCGTGTTTATAGGAGGTCGAAGTCAGAACGGTCGAGGAATCGGTATTTTCTTTGGGGGAATCGGGAGCGCTATTTTACCCTGGTTAGAAACAGGCGGTAAGGCCTTGTCCCGAGAAGGATTGGGGACCGGTCTACAGGTCGCAAAGGATGCATTAGCCGGGACAAATTTCGGTGAAGCTTTCAAAAAACAAGCTAAGGAGGCCGGTCAGCGGTTAATACACGGGGCCGTTGACCACCTGAGTGGTAACAACCAATCAGGAAGTGGTTTACGACAAAGCAGAAAGCGAGCTATGAAGTTACCTCCACCAGGAGAACCCGTTACGAAGAGGATAAAACCGACATCTAGACAGTTCCCCCTTCATTCGGTGTACAGAAAGAAGACGAAGACGAGGGTGGCATGGGATATTTTAGATTAATAATGTCCCTCATTCACCCTAAGTCGTGTGAATGTCTTCACTCTGGTTTGGATTTATTTAGCGTTCCACCCACACAGACATCTTTAGACTCTGGTCAATTTATTGAAATTCGTCCGATTGCAGCCTTGTCGCCTGGGACACCTATCGAGTTTGTCATTTATGGAAACAGCGAGGAGTATTTAGATCTTTTCAACACGTTTTTGCATCTGCGGGTCAAGATCACCCTCCCCAATGGGGATAGTGTACCACCTGATGCTGAGGTAGGACCAGTCAACTATTATCTTCACAGTCTATTTTCACAAGTCGACGTATCTCTAAACGACACGTTAGTTACACCATCGGAGAATACCTATCCTTTTAGAGAAGTGTTTGAGGCTACGCTAAACTACGGGGAGGATGCGAAAACGGGATACTTGACGACCGCTCTGTTCTACAAAGACACAGCTGACTACCACGATGATTTGAAAGAAAATGAGTGTTTTAAAACACGGCGCGATTTGACTTCGGGTAGTAAAGAGGTTGAAATGATGGGTCGTCTGCACTCTGATGTCTTTGTGCAGGATCGTTACATGTTAAACCGAGTCGATGTAAAGACCAAACTCACGCCCTCTAAGGATGTGTTGAACCTCATGGCTCACGATAGCTCTGTGGGTTATAAGAGTGTTATCACCTACGCCGCGCTCGTGGTCAGGAAAGCTAAGCTAAACCCTGTGATTTCTCTGGCCCATGAAAAGGCTCTTTTAAGCGGAAATGCTCGGTACCAGATCAAGAGGGTTAACATCAAAACATTTTCCATCGCTAGCGGGATGTTCTCCCACAGTCAAGACAATTTATTTTTATCTCAAACACTAAAGTAGTAGGTATGGCTGTGAACCAATCCTAAAAGTGCACGCACATGCACCGAAAGACAATAGATTTGGCACCGATACTGCACGAAACTTGCACTAAATCCGTGCTAAAAAAAAAAAAATTTTTTGAATTCGCTATTTTTTCGAAATTGATTATTTTTTTGGGGGAAATTTTTTTTTTGGTTCGTCAGTTTGTCGAAACGGTCTACTGTGTCTGAGAGATTAACGCAGGTAAATTCAAAAGATCGTGTGCTATTGTGCTTATCGTGCGGGTCCGGTGATCGCCTCTCGCGGTGCGGCGTGACGGTGATCGGCGCGTCGCTCGTGGTGTGATATTTGTGAAAGAGTATTTTAAAAGAGTATATTTGTGAAAGTAAAAATTCAGAATTATTAAAAAAAATATGTATTTGTGAAAGTAAAAAACTCAGAATTATTAAAAATAAAAGAATAAATAAAAAAAAATAGTCTCCCATCAGGATTCGAACACGGGACTGCGTGACAGGCCAGGCACTTACCACACGGTCCACTTCGTCACTTTGTCGAACGGTCCACTGCGTCTGACAGGTAAATTGAAAAGATCGTGCCGTCAAACAGTCCGGCTCAGGATATTTCAGTTAACCAACTCAGGTAAAACCCCGATTGAAAAGAAAACGGACTTATGTTAAAAATAATAAAATATAATGATGAAAAATCAATATTTTTAAAAACTTAAAATGAAGGGAAATTTAAAATTATAGGCGATCTCGTAACTGATTGGGTCGCGGATCTCGCACTACATTTATTTTTAGTGACCATGTGCCACCCTCAACACCATCATCAACCCTTCATGTCCTATCATCACCAACATACCACACAAAGTTTCAAACCGATTATTATTCGGCGGCGGTGGGCATGTGAGATGGAGGGGGGGGGGGGTATTAGGCGACAGGAGGCGACATGTAAAAAAATGCTGACAAGCAATGACGTTGAAGGGGTATTGTTAGGAAAAGGATTAGGTAAATACGACTAGCTCGCGGGCGGGAACGGGTTTGGTTGGCACAGGTGTGTTATTATAGTATCGCTAACATCATGTGCCACGATAGCGGTTCTTGGGGAAAGATTATTGGTCGTGTGTGTTATCGCTACCAACATCATCATGTGTCGTGTAGTAAGGTGTGCTAATATTAAATAGTGACGCTCGCTCTTTTTCATTCAATGTAAAGCAAAACAAAATTCTATATTTCACAACTTTATTAATACATCATATATATTACTGTCCGGTTGCTGATAATTTTAACCGTCTGGGTTTCCTACACAACCGCCCTCCATTTTGACAAAACCTTGATCAAAGCTGGAATAGGTAATCGGTGACTCTGCTGAAACACCCTGGGCATCCATATTGGCTGCCGGATCTGTCGTCTGATTAAGAAGAGTGAGGTCCCCTTGGTTAACAAAAAGGGGCGTGTAGTTGATCTGGTTAACAACAGCCGGCGTGTAGTTGAGGTTAGCATAAGCGTTTTCGAGACTGCCTTAACGCCATCTTTAGACAATGGAACTGCCCCCTCTGCCTTCATGTCTTATCATCATCATGTGCCACCCTCAACAACATCATCAACCCTTCATGGCCTATCATCATCATCATGTGCCACCCTCAACACCATCATCAACCCTTCATGTCCTATCATCATCATGTGCCACCCTCAACACCATCATCAACCCTTCATGTCCTATCATCATCATGTGCCACCCTCAACAACATCATCAACCATTCATGGCCTATCATCATCATCATCATGTGCCACCCTCAACACCATCATCATCCCATCATGTCCTATCATCATCATGTGCCACCCTCAACACCATCAGCATCCCTTCATGTCCTATCATCAGCATCATGTGCCATCCTCAACACCATCATCAACCCTTCATGTCCTATCATCATCATCATGTGCCACCCTCAACACCATCACCATCCCTTCATGTCCTATCATCATCATCATCATCATCACCAAGACACACAAAGTGACACATCATCATCATGTGCCACCCTCAACACCATCATCATCCCTTCATGTCCTATCATCATCCCTTTATGTCCTATCATCATCAAGCCACACAAAGTATCAAACCGATTATTAGTGACACATCATCATGTGCCACAAACAACACCATCATCATCCCTTCAGGTCCTATCATCAAGCAACACAAAGTATCAACCAGCGAAATTCTCTCTCTCTCTCTCTCTCCCATTCACGGTAAACCAAAACAAAATAGGCTCATACTCAAAAAGTCGACCTCAAAACCATAAAAATCTACTCACATAGTCATACTAGTTAGACACAACGAGCAGGAAGTTATATTCAAGGTCCAAAATGTCATCCCTTCAGGTCCTATCATCAAGCCACACAAAGTATCAACCAGCGAAATTCTCTCTCTCTCTCTCACTCTCAGATTCATGGTAAACCAAAACAAAATAGGCTCATACTCAAAAAGTCGACCTCAAAACCATAAAAATCTACTCACATAGCCATACTAGTTAGACACAACGAGCAGGAAGTTATATTCAAGGTCCAAAATGTTGGACCAAATCACTAAGATTTTACCACCATAACACACAAATTTAGGCTCATATTCAAAAAGTCGATCTTAAAACTCTACAAATCTACTCGCATACTCATACTAGTTAGACACAACGAACCGATCGTTATTTCTAAAGCCAAAAAAAGTTTGGCCAAATCGCAAATATTTTACCCACAGAACACAAAAATGTAGGCTCATATTCAAAAAGTCGACCTCAAAACCATAAAAATCTACTCCCATACTCATACTAGTTAGACACAACGAACCGATCGTTATTTCTAAAGCCAAAAAAGTTTGGCCAATTCAGAAATATTTTACCACCATAACACACAAATTTAGGCTCATATTCAAAAAGTCGACATCAAAACCATAAAAATCTACTCACATAGTCATACTATTTAGACACAACGAGCAGGAAGTTATATTCAAGGTCCAAAATGTTGGACCAAATCACTAAGATTTTACCACCATAACACACCCACGACCGCTCGAACCACGCACTTACCAAACTACAAACTTAATAAACCACAAACTCACGAACAACGAACGTAACAAACCACGAACTCACGAACCACAAACGTAACAAACCACGAACTCACGAAACACATACTTAACAAACCACGAACTCGCGAACCATGAACTCACGAACCACATACTTAACAAACCACGAACTCGCAAACAACGAACCACGACCATACGAACCATGGACTTAACGAACCATCAGCTCGCAAACAACGAACCACGACCATACGAACCATGGACTTAACGAACCATCAGATCGCAAACGACCCCACGAACCACAACCCCACGAACCATGAACTCTCAAACAACGAACCACGAACTCACGAAACACATACTTAACAAACCACGAACTCGCGAACCGCGAACTCGCGAACCACATACTTAACAAACCACGAACTCGCGAACCGCGAACTCGCGAACCACATACTTAACAAACCACGAACTCGCAAACCACGAACTCGCAAACAACGAACCACGACCATACGAACCATGGACTTAACGAACCATCAGCTCGCAAACAACGAACCACGACTCCACGAACCATGGACTTAACGAACCATCAACTCACGAACAACGAACCACGACCCCACGAACCACAACCCCACGAACCATGGACTTAACGAACCATCAACTCACGAACCACGAACCACGACCCCACGAACCATGGACTTAACGAACCATCAACTCACGAACCACGAACCACGACCCCACGAACCTTGGACTTAACAAAGGCAGCGTCGAGGAGAGATATAATTTGCGGTCTCTTGCTCTTCTGTTCGCCTCTGCTGCTGGTATGTTTCCTAGCGCTTCTAATTGTACATCGACCCATCCTTTTTCGTGGTCGACAGTTGGGTCTGGTGTTCTCACAACATTTTGCTGAAGGCTCGTTGTGTTTTTGATCTGTCTGCCCTGTCACCTAGCCAAACTATTTTATCTGTTGTTTCCTTATATATTCTATGATGGGGGCTATTCCTAGCTTTCTTCTCAGTTCTTCATTTCTGAGCTTATCTCTCAGACTGTTTCCTGTCATTCGTCTAACACATTTCATCTCTGAGATCACAAAAATTTAGGCACATACTCAAAAAGTCGACCTCAAAACCATAAAAATCTACTCCCACATTCATCTAAAAGTTACACCAAAACCGCACCAGATTTGCAACGTGCAAAAACATGCACAAGTTTGACACGTTTGAATGTGAGAGAGAAAGAGAGAGAGAGAGAGAGAGAGAGAGAGAGAGAGAGAATTTCGCTGGTTGATACTTTGTGTGGCTTGATGATAGGACCTGAAGGGATGACATTTTGGACCTTGAATATAACTTCCTGCTCGTTGTGTCTAACTAGTATGACTATGTGAGTAGATTTTTATGGTTTTGAGGTCGACTTTTTGAGTATGAGCCTATTTTGTTTTGGTTTACCATGAATGTGAGAGAGAGAGAGAGAATTTCGCTACACGCCGCCTGTTGTTAACCAGATCAACTACACGCCCCTTTTTGTTAACCAAGGGGACCTCACTCTTGTTAATCAGACGACAGACCCGGCAGCCAATATGGATGCCCAGGATGTTTCAGCAGAGTCACCGATTACCTATTCCAGCTTTGATCAAGGTTTTGTCAAAATGGAGGGCGGTTGTGTAGGAAACCCAGACGGTTAAAATTATCAGCAACCGGACAGTAATATATATGATGTATTAATAAAGTTGTGAAATATAGAATTTTGTTTTGCTTTACCTTGAATGAGAAAGAGCGAGCGTCACTATTTAATATTAGCACACCTTACTACACGACACATGATGATGTTGGTAGCGATAACACACACGACCAATAATCTTTCCCCAAGAACCGCTATCGTGGCACATGATGTTAGCGATACTACAATAACACACCTGTGCCAACCAACCCGTTCCCGCCCGCGAGCTAGTCGTATTTACCTAATCCTTTTCCTAACAATACCCCTTCAACCATATTTTTACATGTCGCCTCCTGTCGCCTAATACCCCCCCCCCCCCCCCTCCACCTCACATGCCCACCGCCGCCGAATAATAATCGGTTTGAAACTTTGTGTGGTATGTTGGTGATGATAGGACATGAAGGGTTGATGATGGTGTTGAGGGTGGCACATGATCACTAAAAATAAATGTAGTGCGAGATCCGTGACACAATCAGTTACGAGATCGCCTATAATTTTAAATTTCCCTTCATTTTAAGTTTTTAAAAATATTGATTTTTCATCATTATATTTTATTATTTTTAACATAAGTCCGTTTTCTTTTCAATCGGGGCTTTACCTGAGTTGGTTAACTGAAATATCCTGAGCCGGACTGTTTGACGGCCCGATCTTTTCAATTTACCTGTCAGACGCAGTGGACCGTTCGACAAAGTGACGAAGTGGACCGTGTGGTAAGTGCCTGGCCTGTCACTCAGTCCCGTGTTCGAATCCTGATGGGAGACTATTTTTTTAATTTTTTTTTTATTTTTAATAATTCTGAGTTTTTTACTTTCACAAATACATATTTTTTTTAATAATTCTGAATTTTTACTTTCACAAATATACTCTTTTAAAATACTCTTTCACAAATATCACACCACGAGCGACGCGCCGATCACCGTCACGCCACACCGCGAGAGGCGATCACCGGACCCGCACGATAAGCCGATTAGCACACGATCTTTTGAATTTACCTGCGTTAATCTCTCAGACACAGTAGACTGTTTCGACAAACTGACGAACCAAAAAAAAAATTTCCCCCAAATAATAATCAATTTCGAAAAAATAGCGAATTCAAAAAAAAATTGTGTGGGTTTACAGCCACACCTACTACTCACTAACCCGTATAGTGATAGGTCTGATTACGGCCAGTGCTTTTAATGGTGTTTATACCGCTAACCCTTTCAATTTTCAACACTTTGGTCTGACTTTTATGAACTTGACGGTCGAGGGGAAATGTATCTAGGGAAAGCCTCTAACTATGGACTTTGAACGAGATCAATTATACGCGAGAGCTTTCTTTGGTACAAATCTGGCCATGGGTCTGATTGGTAAAGACGCTGGGAATAACATTGATTATCGAGAGTTCAAGGACGGATTTTGCCTATTTGGTTTTGAACTCTCCTCCAGCCTACTGGACGGCTCACATTTTGAGCTAGCCACAAGCGGACCCTTGTCGATAGAACTCATGTTTGCCACTGCCACAACTACTCCCCTACAAGTTATCGTCTACGCCGAGTTGGAGTCGGTACTCAAGGTGTCCAAGACACGGCAGATTCTAACAGACTTCGCCGTTTGAGAGAAAAAAGATGAACACGAGGGAGATTCACAACCTTTTGATGTCGGATATTTTCGTTCGACGTTGTTCGCTTGTTAGTGTCATTCCACGAAACCACTTACCGCCCACCATCTACCCAACCGCGACCGCAGCTTTTGTCATAAACACCGATCCGGCACACGAACCTGGAGAACATTGGGTGGCCCTCTTTTACAACGGCCTCGGGGAATGTGAGTATTTCGATTCCTATGGTTTACCTCCCAGACACGTGGATATTGTAAACGTTATAGAGCAAAACTAACACGTTCCATTCGTCTACAACCCGCTGGTGTTGCAAGATTTGTTTAGCAGCACGTGTGGTCTATATTGTGTTTATTATATACTTCTTAAGTGTCGTGGCGCGAAACTTAACAGAATTCTCATGCCTTTTGTCATCGAGACAACATATAAACGACCGTATCATTTATTGTTTGGTCGCCTCGTGGTTATTTCGACTTCGTGTTAACCAAGGGAACCTCACTCTTGTTAATCAGACGACAGATCCAGCAGCCAATATGGATGCCCCGGGTGTTTCAGCAGTCATCAATTACCTATTCCAGCTTTGATCTGATCAAGGTTTTGTCAAAACGGAGGCGGTTGTGTTTTGAAGGCTAATGAAACTTCCTATGCACCTGTGTTTGATAGACATTTAACACAAACAGACAGTACCATCAAAACAGGAGGGAGGAAGCCCAGACGATTAAAATTATCAACAACCGGACAGTAATATATTTTCAAATATGTGTTGTATTAATAAAACTGTGAAATATAGAACGAATTTTGTTTTGCTTTACCATGAATGTGAAAGAGCGGTTATTTCAATAATTATGATGTTTGTGAAACTTTTTTGCAACTGATATTTTTTTACAGTGCAGGATAGCAAGTCCCATGTCTTCTAACTCTCCTTAGACGCCTCTTCCGAACATGCCTGGTAGGTAAGTAGATGTAAATCTTTACCCACCAACTCCTACTTCTTCTTTTCGGGCCCCGGCAGTTCATGGACGTTCCTACAGCGGGGTTAAACTATTTATGGCTTTTAGCGTCTTCATAAGATCTTTTTCTTCTTCTACCTTTCAGCTCCCTGTGGAGCATAGATCTTCAACAAACACTCTCCAAGCCGTTCTGTTTCTTGCCATTCTTTTAAGATCATTCCATGTCTTCCCCATCACCTCCATCTCTGCTTCTATAAAAAAAAAGTAAAGTACCCCCGTCACGCCAAGTGGCGTATTGGGAATATAGTGTTAGTGACCATAAATTTTACAGACGTTCGGTGCATGATTTTTGGGGTAATGTGGTCGGTATTACGCCCGTGCCGCTTTACTTTCCCAAAAAAAACTCCGGTACCCATTAAAGGCTGGGTGAACCGGAGGCCGCGATTTGGATCGAACCCTACCTCTTGTCCTTCGTAGTCCAGTTCACTAACCACTGAGCTATCGCGGATCCCTCTCTGCTTCTATCTGTCTTCCCAAAGATTGTGTTGGCTTACTGTCTTTTTTCTTTGGGGATTCCAAAAAGGACCTGTTGTGTAATACTCTCAGTTGGCTTCAGCAGTGTTTGTCCTACCCAGCGCCATTGTCTTCGCTGTTTCTCTTTATCCACAGGTATTTGACTGGTACATTTCCTTAATTCTATGTTAGTGATTTTTGTCCTGCCATTTCCATCCTTTTATTCTGCGTAAGCATCCGTTAATGAAAGTCTGTATCTTCAAGGTTGTCATTTTTGTTCTCCATGTTTCACAACCAATAAGACTGACTTTAACATTGGAGTTGACAATTTTAATTTTTGTATTTTACCTAATTTCTTAGGAATTCTATATGTTTTCCAGTGCAACAAATGCTCCTCTTGCTTTTGATATCCTTATTTTGGTATCATTCTCTGTTCCTCCTTGTTTATCTATATTACTACCCAGATATATGTAAGATTGTAAGGTCTTTTTCTAGCATACGTTTAATTTTAGTAGATCCTGTCAAACAGTTTTTTATCATAACTGAACCTGTCAATATTAGATCTGTAGATCCGGCCGTAGGAGAAACAAGGTACATTTATATTTATTTCTTGATACAGTACACATTTCTTTCTTGCTGTAACTCTTCTATTCATTAGCTACAACTAAAATGCGCGACTTACAAGACATGCGGAACAATTAATATGACATTTCATTTACCGTTCAATGTAATTGTTGATGCATAAAAGGGAATCATTAGATAGAAGCATGTGAATGTCAGAAGGGTCGAGGTTAATGAGTTGGCATTTTTTCACAATGTTCACTTTGTTCCTGTTTGATAATTTCTAATCGCACCGACATTGAACAAATCAGTTTTGGCTGGCAGGGTTAGGAAAGACAACAATAGCAAAACATGCTTACTTGCTTTCGAGCATCATCAGTTCGAATGCCCTGCACATATCATCATAATCATCAGCATCATCATCGAGTGCCGTCTCCGCAACGAATGTTGGCTACCATGGAGCGCCATTCTGCTCTGTCTCTTGCTTTGATGGTTCAGGTTGTCATAGGCTGATTTGTCCATCTTTTGATGTTACTCGTCCATGTTAGTCTTGGTCTGCCTCTGCCTCTTGTACCTTGTATTTTACCTTCCAATATTACTTTCAGTAGGCCGTTGTGTCTTTTCACATGCCCAAAAATTTCATTTGTCTTGTCTTAATTGTATTTAGTAGTTCTCTTTTTATTTTCAAGTATTTTAAAACTTCATCGTTTGTTTACTTTTCTTTCCATCCAATTCTACTTATTCTTCTATAAATTCACATTTCAAAGGCTTCAATTTTCTGTTCTGTTTTCTTGTCTAATGTCCATGTTTCTGCACCATACAGAAATTTTGAGAAGATGTAACATTTTGCTATTCTTAGTTTCAGCCCTGGTGTTATTTGTTTTGATGTTAGTATATTTTTCATGGCATTGAAATTAATTTTTGCCATACCTATTCTTTTGTTTAATTTAATTTTGCATTTTCCATCATTGGTTATAGTATGCCCAAGATAGTTGTAGCTCTGAACTGTCTTCAGATGTGTTCCTTCAACTGTGATATTTATTTGTAGGTCTTGAGAATTTTATTTGTTTATGATCATAGTTATAGTCTTTTTTATATTCATATCTAGTCCATATTTTTTGCTTGTTATGTTTATCACATTAAGCAATTGTTGTAGGTCTTTAGGATTTTCTGCTAGTAGAACAGTATCATCAGCATATCTTAGGTTATTGATTATCTTTCCATTAATGTTTAAGCCTGGCATCTCAGAGATGTTTTTAAAGATTTGCTCAGTGTATAGATTGAACATGCTTGGTGATAAAATGCATCTGGTAACAAATAATAATACATAAATATTATTATATGGGGAACTTCCGAGGCGATAATAGGGAATAATAGAACAAATAAGTATGTGTTAGCACTCGGAAAAATTAACAGACAAACAACAACAGAAAAAAAACGAAGAACAATATATGGTCCGAAGTGGGATCGAACCCGTACTCCCTGGCACCGCGCCTTGCCACGAGAAGCCGAACGCTTGGCACACTGCCACTCAGCCAACTAAAAAAATTGGCTATTCTAGTAGTGTCTTCCACGAAAGGCGCTCTCAATGACTATAGCATAGGGTAACGATCACAGACCGGAAATAAATTGTATATAAAATAAATAAATTGTATAGGAAAGTACAAATATACAATTTATTTCCGGTCTGTGATCGTTACCCTATGCTATAGCCATTGAGAGCGCCTTTCGTGGAAGACACTACTACAATAGCCAATTGTTTAGTTGGCTGAGTGGCAGTGTGCCAAGCGTTCGGCTTCTCGTGGCAAGGCGCGGTGCCAGGGAGTACGGGTTCGATCCCACTTCGGACCATATATTGTTCTTCGTTTTTTTCTGTTGTTGTTTGTTAATTTTTCCGAGTGCTAACACATACTTATTTGTTCTATTATTCCCTATTATCGCCTCGGAAGTTCCCCATATAATAATATTTATGTATTATTATTTGTTACCAGTATATAACCACTGGAAACTACTATTCGTGCTGTTTCGTCCAATAAATGTTTGTCTACAACACAAGTATTCAGCCCTACTGGGAGATACTTGCATTAATAGGAAAGTACAAATATACAATTTATTTCCGGTCTGTGATCGTTACCCTATATTATAGTCATTGAGAGCGCCTTTCGTGGAAGACACTACTACAATAGCCAATTTTTTTAGTTGGCTGAGTGGCAGTGTGCCAAGCGTTCGGCTTCTCGTGGCAAGGCGCGGTGCCAGGGAGTACGGTTTCGATCCCACTTCGGACCATATATTGTTCTTCGTTTTTTTCTGTTGTTGTTTGTCTGTTAATTTTCCGAGTGCTAACACATACTTATTTGTTCTATTATTCCTTGATAAAATGCATCCCTGTCTTACTCCTCTTTTTATATAAATGGGTGTAGGGTTCTCCTTGTTATATTTTATTATTGCTGTTTGCTCCCAGTACAAATTACATATCAGTCGTATGTCTGTGTCGTCTAGATTTATATCCTTTAGGCAGTCTATAAGATGATTATGATGTATTCCATCGAAAGCTTTGGTGTAGTCTATGAAGCAGGCATATGTTGGCTTGTTTACTTCTATGTACTTTTCAATTAATGTTCACATGCTAAATATGGCTTCTTTTGTCCCACTGTTTTTCCTGAATCCAAATTGTTGCTCATTAATTCAGTATTGATTATATTATGAATCCTTCCCTGTATACCTTTTAGTAAAATGTTTGTTACCTGGTTCATTAGGCTTATTATTCTAAAATACTGCATTCAACTGCACCATTTTTTTAGACTCTGCAATGAAAGATAATGCTTTTAGTTCGTTTGGTATGTATCCTGTATGGAATATGTCATTGCATATGTCTGTGATCACTTCAATGCCAAATCTTCTAGAGCCTGTGTTTGTGTGTTTAAATTAAGTTATTTTAGACTACAGCTACGATTCCGAAACAGATGATGGAAAGACCATTAAATGAAATTGATCTTCTCCTCAGACTTGCGAATCAGGATACAAACTATGTTTACACTAGGGTGACTCAATTCAAATGTTTGCAAATTACAGAGACTGGAGACATTCCAAAGATATAGACTAACACTCAAACGACTTCTACTTTGCTTTCTACTAGAATGAGCGCCGAGATCTTTAATGTATCCTGAAGGAAATGTAAACTTCTTAAACATGACGGCAAAGTAAATACGTCTTTCTATACAGATCGTGCTTTTAATAGAGCCGATGGGAGTTGGTGGACATATGTAAGAGCATTTAAATAAAAAGAAAAAAAACTGAAATCGTGTCCTGCTTATTTAGCCTGTGTCCTTTTTAAGCCTAGACTCAGAGTTTGAAAGCATAGCTTGTAGTGTATGACCTGGGTGAGGTTAGAAGTATATTCTTATAGTTAGTTAACCTGTGTGTGTCAGTTAGCGAAGGACACCTGGTAGTGACGGTTATCTCATTGCAAAGAACATCCATCTTGTACCATTAAATGAACAAAATGTGGCGGGTCAGTTTGTTCACTTTGCTTGTCGGGGCGTATCTTCAAGCACATGTCTTGTCACAGACATCACGTAAGTATCTTCTGCAGGTGTTTTTCTTCTTTGTGTTTCGTTTTCGTTTAAAAATCCAATATTGTTTTAATTGCGCACCGGGCATTTACATTACCGTTTTTGTACGTACTTTTTAGACGTAAAAAAAGTAGTGTCTCGTCACGCTAAGTGGTGTATAGGGAATATGGTGTTAGTGACCATAATTTTTACAGACCTTTAGCGCATGATTTTTGGGGTAATGTGGTCGGTATTACACCCGTGCCGCTTTACTTTCCCAGAAAAAAATCCGGTACCCATTTAAGGCTGGGTGAACCCGGAAGCCGTCGGTTATGATCGAACCCTACCTCATGTCCTTTGTAGTCCAGTTCACTAACCACTGCTCTATCGCGGCTGCCACTTTTTAGACGTGCGTTTAAATATTTCAAGAACACCAGTCATGAAACTAAAATAGAAAAAAATAATGATGCAGGAATACAAAAAAACTGTAGTTTTTCCAAACACATGGATCAAAATTCTTGAAAAGCAAAACATTAATGTCATAAGAGAAGTTAGAATAAGAAATAATTCTATACAACTATTGTCCTTTCGAGTCGAGGACGGCACATAATGAAGAAATTCCAGACTCTCTATGTGCGATGATCTTTGCTATTAAGCGTCAGACTGCACTGAGCTACATTGTATCCTGCCTTTTGTCCCTGTTGTAGCCAAGCCTTTCAACCTCGACACAAGTGAACTGATGCCTCATTGCCACTCGCCTCGGTGTTCTTTTTAGTGATAAGAAAAATAATTACAAGAGTAAAATAATTGAAACTTCATCGTATATTAAAGACATAGTAATAATCAAGATAGAGTTGTTTAGTCATCTATTTGATTTTCTGGCAAACTTTGACAAATCTATTCATGCAATTAATGAAAAACAGCAATCTTCTTCTTCTTTCCTTCCTCATCTGCCTTTCAGCGTCGAGGGGAGATATAATTTGCGGTCTTTTGCTCTTCTGTTCGCCTCTGCTGCTGTTGTTTCCTAGTGCTTATAATATTCCATCGATCCATCTTTTTCGTGGTCGACCCTTGGGTCTGGTGTTCTCACGTTTGTTGAAGGCTCGTTGTGTTGTGTTTTGATCTTTCTGCCTTGTGGCCAAACCATTTTATCTATTCTTCTTCTTCCCTTCCTCATCTGCCTTTCAGCGTCGAGGGGAGATATAATTTGCGGTCTTTTGCTCTTCTGTTCGCCTCTGCTGCTGTTATGTTTCCTAGTGCTTCTAATATTCCATCGATCCATCTTTTTCGTGGTCGACCCTTGGGTCTGTTGTTCTCACAACGTTTGTTGGAGGCTCGTTGTGTTGTGTTTTGTTCTTTCTGCCTTGTCACGTGGCCGAACCATTTTATCTGTTGTTTCCTTATATATTCTATGGCTGGGGCTATTCCTAGCTTTTTTCTCAATTCTTCATTTCTGATCTTATCTCTCAGACTGTTTCCTGTCATTCGTCTAACACATTTCATCTCTGTAGAGGTTATTTTTCTTATTGTTCTTGCATCTAGAGTCCTGGTCTGGCATTGGTAGCACAACGTTGGGATGAAGATTGTATTGTATAGTGCTCGTTTTGCCTCCAGAGTTATTTCCTTGTTGGACAATAGTGGTGATAACTGTCCGATGATTTGACAAGCTTTGTTGCATCTTGATTCTATCTCTGCTGTTTGGGAATTATCGTTTGTCATTAGACTTCCTAGGTATTTGAATTCATCTACTTGTTTTAGTTGTCTGTCTTCTATAGTTATGTTGATGTTCTGTTTATTTTTGGCGATATTCATAACTTCTGTTTTGTTGATGTTGATTTTCATGTTGTATTTTGTTCCTAAGATGTTGAGTTTGTTTAAGTGTTCTTGTAGGTCTTCTATTGTTTCATGTATTAGTGCCTGGTCGTCTGCAAATAGAAGCTCGTTGATCTCCTCTGTCTCTGATGGGTTGGCTAACTTGCATATATGGTCCATGTATGTAATAAACAGTAGGGGGATAGTACGCACCCCTGTCTTACACCTGATCTAACTTCGAAGTGGTCTGTCTAGCCTGTTGCTGTTCTGACCCTGCAGCTGCTGTTGGCGTAGAGACTTTTAATAATGTTGGTTAGATGGTGGCTTACTCCGTATGTTGTTAGTATCTCCCACAGTTGTTCTCTGTTCACTCTGTCGAATGCTTTTTCCTAGTCAATGAAGGCTATGTATACGTTTTGATTGTGTTCTGTCGTTTTTTCTGCAAGCTGTTTTAGTGTGAATAGTGCGTCGGTACATCCTCTGTTTTTTCGGAACCCCATTTGAGAATCGCTTAACTGTATTTCTATTATTGGTCTCAGCCTTTTTTCCAAGATTTTGGCGCATAGCTTTCCTACATGGCTGAGCAGAGATATACCTCTATATTGACTGCAGTCTCTTTTGTTACCTTTCTTTTTCCATATTGGTATGATGATTGCCTGTTGCCAGTCTTCTGGGGCTTGTTGTTGGTGTCATGCTGCATTAAATATTCTGTGCAGCCATTGCATTCCTGTTTGTTCCCACTGCTGCTATTATTTCTATTGGAATGTTATCTATCCCTGGTGCTTTGTTTCTTGGTGCATATTTGATTACTTCTTCTATTTCCTCTTTCATGATGTTGGGTTCAGTATTTGTGAGTTCTAGCGTGGTTTTTGTTGTCTTGTTGGTAGTTGGTATGTTTAACAGGTCTTCAAAATATTCTTTCCATCTCTGTTGCATACATTGGATGTTTGATATTGGTTGTCCGTCTTTGTCGTTTATCAGCTCAGTAGGATCATGGTTTTCTTTTCTCGCTCTTGTGGCTTTTACTGCTTTGTAGAAATCTCTTGTGGCTGTCTTGAAGTCCCTGCTCATGTTTTGTCCGAATTCTGTCCAATTCCTTTGCTTAGCTTCTTTGATCAGTATTTTAACTCTTTTTCGAACTAAGGCATATCTTTCATATTTTTCTTGGTTCTTGTTCTCCCTCCAATTTTTAAACAGTTTCTTCTTTTCCTTAATTGCTTCTCTGATTGTTTCGTTCCACCACGGGGTGCTCTTTTTCCCTTCTCTTGTTCTTAGCTTCGTTCCACAAATTGTTTTAGAGATGTTAGTTACTGTTTCCTTAAATTGTTTCCACTCTTCTTCTACTGTGCATACTTCGTTAGGGAGTTTCTTGAATTCCTCTTTCTTCTAGGGTTTTCCTTGTTTCTTGATCGTTTAATTGTTTTATTTTTATTGTCTGTTCTTTTCGCTTCTTTTGTTTGTTTTCGTATATTCTCTTTATTTTTGGCTGTCTTAGTGTGATCATAAACATCTTGTGATCCGTGTCGTCTGTAATATTTGGGATTGCCAAATTTTTTGGGATTTGCCAAAAGATTTTATCTATTGTTTCCTTATATATTCTATGGAGGGGGCTATTCCTAGCTTTTTTCTCAGTTCTTCATTTCTGATCTTATCTCTCAGACTGTTTCCTGTCATTCGATACAACAATCGATTATTCAATATTGAAATAATGTTAATATTAACAATAACAATTGTTAGACTCCTCATATTTTAATGTAGGATAGCATTTTTTAAAAAATTGCTGCCTATGTTTCATAACAATGGATACACGTTAATTCAGTGTTGTTTGTCACTATGGGCGTCCTTTTTCATAATTTAGTGAGAAAAAGACAGGAATGATGTCACCACGAAAGTCTGTCATAAATAAATTTATCACAGTCAGTATAATCTTGTTGATAATTTAAAATATAGCTAGAGTACTATACTCACCAAGAAAGAATGTCACCTTAAAAGTAGTTTCCTTGCCTTCAAATATCAAAGTTGGACAACTTAACTTACAGTGTATATATAATTAATGACCATAGAATAACGTTGGTGCCCATGAATGGCTTTGGATTTGATTATTGGTTACTGCTATTTTCTTTTCAAATGTGAAACAATTAGATACAAGATTCGGTACTTTAATTCTTTTTCTTCAAATAATTTTTTAATTAATTTAAATCGTAACCTCATCATCATCATTATCTAGCTTGTCCTTGTTGGAACTAGACTCCATGCTCAAAAGTTTTCTATGTCTTACGTAACATACGTTGCATCCAGTCCCATTTTATCTGTGATATCTAATACCCACAGTTTTATTGGTATTCCTCTCTCACCTACTTGATGCCTTGTCCTCCATAATGATCTTTTCCGGACCATTATGTCGACGTATATGTTCAACATATTTTATTTTCCTTGCTTTGATATTTTTTAGCAACTCGTCCTATGGAATGCTTAGTTTTTGCAAAATATTCGTTCTTCTCTCTGCCATACATTCTGAATATTCTACAGTATTACAAGCAATGAAGGGCATTTATATATTTTTCAGCAGATCTGTTGATAGTGTACGTTTCTCAATCACATGTTGCTATGAAAATAGTACAGGCTCATTGCTAAGGTGACCATATTTTTGAAATCCCATTCCGGAACGGAATAATTTTACTTCAATTTTCCACCAATAAAATTACATTTCTTCTTGCTGTCATTTTCAAGTGAATAATACATACATTTTAAAACATCTAATAATATAGACCTACAATACGCTATCAGGATAATCAGGAGATTAAAAAAAACAGTGATACTCACTTAAATTGAAGGTGAAACAGAGATGCTGTACTTTTCAGATGAGTGAATTTTCTGTAAAATGTCCTTCTTTGCATGCAGCATCTTATAAAATTCGACACATGTTCCCTCATAGTTCACTTTGGTGATCAACATGGCTTTTAAAGTTTCAACACCTAGTTGTGTTTTATCATTTGTCCACAAACTGTTCATCAGAGAAAACACTCGTTCTGTTGCAGCTTTTGTTCCAGGTAGACACAAAAAGAACTCTGCCAACTTCAGAATATGTGAAACGGGCACATAATTGTTTCTGAAGTGGGAAGCTAGTTCAACCCAACGCTGCCCTGGTAATGTTTTATTAAGACTCCACTCACTAATTTTTTGTGAAGTAACGAACTGTCATGTAGACATATTCGTCATACATTTCATTTTCTGGAAATTCGACTGAAGGCACTGTTTGACTCACTGATGATGAAGACTTCTCAATATCTTCCCAATGTGGTGTTCTGTTCAGCATTACCCAGCTGTAAGACTCTAGGTTTTGAAAATTATTTGCAGCCCATTTATTCAAATAACTTAAAGCTATTTCATAAAATGAAGAAACACTGGCGTTAAACTTTTTCACATCATCACGTGGAAATCCTTCCATTTCCAGCTTTTGAAGGATTATCTGAACTCTTGATGGCAAGAAGCCGTCTTCCAGCTTGGACTCCAAGATAGCTTTCAACCTATTGATGTTGTCAATGACTTCAAATACAGTGACCATCTGTCCCTCTACTTTCTGCACTGCTTCGTGGAAAGAGGATGCCTGACTGTGAACCAAAATAAGCCATGCCTCAGACAGTGGGTTTTCAAAGAATTCCTGTATAAAAACTGGGCATCTGTCTTGAGATTGAAAATATGATTTTAGAGGCAGGAACATGTAAAGAACCCTTTCAACAGCAGGCAAGAGCGCAAGCCACCTAGTTTGTGCATAACCTAAAATCATCTAGAAGTCTGTGTCGACAAACTGACAAAACTCCTTGAGACTTTCAACTCTAACTGTGTATGATTTAAACTACAGATAAATTTTTGCAATAGTCATTTCAACATCAACAGGCAATACGTCTGCAGCTGCTCGAACGGTGTTGTGGAAAATGTGGCAAGCACACCCAACACCTATCAAACTATGTCCAAGGTTTTCTTTCAGTTTTGTGAAAACATTGTTCTGTCCTTTTCTTTCAGCGCCCCCAAAATTAGAATTTGTGTTGTCTGCACATAATCCAACTACTTTCAGTTCTAAACCATTTTCAGTTAGACAGTCAATAAGAAAACTACTTACTATATCAGATGTTTCACCCGGCAATGACTTCAACTCTAATATTTTAACTTTCAGTCCCTTATTGCGATCAAAGTATCTGACAAGCAAAGGAAAAATCTTGATTTCTTTGTGGTTGGAGGCATCTGTCAGTATGGAGATAAATGTTACGTTTTCTAGGTCACATCTCAACTCGTTTAGAGCATGGGGTGTGAACACATTCCGAATAATAGCTTCTGTTTTCGTACGTGCACAAGCAAATTTTGGTTCTAAAGTTACCTGAAGCAATTTTGATGTGCAGTCCATAGATCTAAACGTGTGATTGTGCATCACTGCATGATATGCAAAGGCACCTTCTGTAGCAGCTAACTGTTCTCCTTTGTCACCAACCTGTTCAGCTCGAAAAAAATTTGTCAATGACGAGCTTGATGCAGCAGTAGCGACGGCTCTCTTATGTTTATCACTATTTATGTGGCTCTTAATATCACCACGTCCACTATGGTTAATAGTAAACCCGGATGAACATATATTACATCTTACAGTGAAGTCTGATAACGATGTAGACTTTTTTATAAAAGGGTATTCCTTTTGTAAATCTTGATTAAAACTACAATTACAATTACGCTTCGGTGCCATTTTTTGCGAAAGTGAAAGTGAAAGTTAGTAACACAGCGAATATATACGAGATTTAAAACTAGGAGCGCATTCTACTGTTTTGATATTAAACAAAATTGTCTACACAGCAACAGAATAATATTTTTTTTAATGGAAGAAATGTACGCCGTATACCAAAATGGCAAAATTGGTAAACGTTTGTGTCCCAAATTATTTTTTATCAAATCCGGGACAAAAGCTAAAAAATATGCCAAAATCGGGACAAAACCGGTACGGGAGCTAATCCGGGTCAAAGGTTCAAAAAATGTCAAATTCCGGGACTGTCCCGGACAATCCGGGACGAATGGTCACCTTATCATTGCTACACAGGGAATGTCCTCAGTACACCCCAAGATTATGCGCATAGCTTCCTTCTGTATTTTCTCCAGCTTGTCAATTTGCGTCTTACTGACAGTAAGAATTGCCAGAGCATAATAAGGGCATTTATATATTTTTCAGCAGATCTGTTGATAGTGTACGTTTCTCAATCATATGTTGCTATGAAAATAGTACAGGCTCATTGCTACACAGGGAATGTCCTCAGTACACCCCAAGATTATGCGCATAGCTTCCTTCTGTATTTTCTCCAGCTTGTCAATTTGCGTCTTACTGACAGTAAGAATTGCCAGTGGAATCACCATAACTGGCCGGATGGTTCTCTTGTGGTAATACCCCTCGCTCTTTAGCTAATTTGTTTGCGCGTTCATTTCCGTGTATATTACAGTGTGAAGGTATCCACTGAATGACTACTCTCTGGAAGTTATTGCATAGTTGGTCCAGGGTAGTTCTCAAGTCATCTAGTTCATTGTTCTTGGGGCTTTTTAGAGCTGATAGTACTGACAGTGCATCAGTCAGAATCACCAATTTATTGTGCATGTTATTTTTGTGTTGAGTAGCCATTGTTGCAGCATCTCTGATGGCCTCAGTTTCTGCTCTAATGTTGTTTGAGAATTTCCCAGTAGCTATTGACTTGGTGATCTCGTCCTGATTGTTCAGCGTCAAGAACACACCTCCCCCTCCATTTTTGGTGGCATTTGTAGCAGAGCCATCTGTGTATATGTGGGACAAAGAGTCCTGTGGGTGGGTATCGTGTATGTGTTTTTCTGCTACGTGTTTTCTTTCTGTGTCTGATTGGGTGCCTTTTTTCATGATTCCTGTTATATTTTCCTTAAGTTCTGGTATTTTATGTTTTCCATGAGGAGGCATATCAGATGGGCCCAAGGGTTTCGATATTGTTTGGGAAAGTACTGGGTCTCCAGTAGTTAGTTCATTGGCAATTGCAGCGAAGTTGCTCCTCCTTAGTCGTGCAATTCCGGAAACAGATAATCTTTGGTGCATGGGGTGGCTAAGGAGCCTTATATATTTCTCCGCTTGTTGCAATACTTTAGTGACCCGTCTGTCATCTAAGGGTTGTAAACCTGTTACTGTTTCTAGAGTCTTGATAGGTGTATATTTCATAGCACCAGTGATGATACGGACAGCTTGGTTCTGTGTTCCGTTAATTTTGCTAAGGTGTGATTTGGAAGCCATAGCCCAGGCTGTGACTCCATACTCTAGAACTGGTCTGACTCTTCCTACGTATAGTCTTTTCAAAATATTGCTGTCTGCCCCCCAGTCCGTTCCTGCCAATTTCTTCATAATATTTATACGTTTTCTGGCTTTTTTCCTTGCTCTGTCTACCTAATTTTTCCAAGTCATTCTGCGATTCATGGTGACACCAAGATATGTTGGGTTCTGGTCAATAGGGAGTGTATGGTCTTTTATCTTCAAGTTTGCAGTGAGTGTTTTTCTTGATAGGCTGAAAATTTGTATATGAAGTTTTCCTTTCGTTGATTGGTAAGAACCAGGTGTTCGTCCACTTTTGAAGTTCACCTAGGACATCTTGCATCCTGGGTTCAGCTACCGACATACTTTCCTCGCGAGCCCATAACGCCAGATCATCTGCGTATATTGCTGAGTGTATTCTGGGTGGAATGTCCATTACGATGTCATTTATGAAAATTAAAAAGAGTGTTGGGGACAAGACTCCGCCTTGTGGGACACCTTGTTCGATAGAGACCTTCTTACTTAGTTGACCTTGAACTTGTACTCTGGTCGTTCTATCCTGAAGGTATAAAAAAAAACTAGTTTATAAGCAACGCCTTACGGTGGAAATTAAATTACTCAGGCCTCGTCAAAAGACACAATGGATTCTAAAGAACAATAATAGAAGGAATGGTTTTAGGAAGACGAGACAAGGACATACCTAGAAGAAGATGGATTCATGATATCAGGAGACCCTGAACATGACACCAGAAGAAGTGGAATAAAAATTCTTTCTGACGGACTGTAATTAGTATAACGTTCTGTTAAGGACATGTAAACAGGTGATAAAACCTATTATTAAAACTAGCATTAAAACTATTGTATTGTTACGTGACATAACCGGGATAAGCATGGGCATCACTGATGAGAAGAGCTTAGACATGCTCGAATTGGGACAAAGTAATATTTTTTTAATGTGGAAATGCATGTGATGTCAAGTAAAATAGGCAAGCACTGAAGAAGAAACAATAATCTCTGTCAAGATACACAGGGTTAAAATCCATTGTCTATCTAGACTAACATGATTTGATTTGAGAGGCCTCGGTAGCCTGGTTGGGGAAACCACCCGACTAAGCTACCGACGTTCGGACAACCCGTGTTCGATTCCCGCTGGAAGCAGTGTGAGTTGTACTCGTGGTTGGAAAAAAATACCCCTGCGGTCGACCCAGCCCCTGGCATAAATGGATACCAGGGTAGAACTCTGGGAAGGTGAAAAATGCCGCCTCGCATCATGAGTTTCGATGCTTGAAGTGACACTATCCAGAAGTCTCCGAACACTTCTGGATAGGCGACCAGTACATATGGGTGGAAACTCGCGTGCTAAGACGCCGATTCAAGTCTCGTACTTTACTTTTACTAACAGGATGCTACAATCACCATTCTGTAGAAATGCAATAGTTTTGCTGTTAGAATTGCATCAATTTTACCGTCGTATAGAATTACAAAACTGTTTACTGTTGTGTGGAATTACAACAGTTTTACAGTCATGTTACAACTGTTAAGCAATATACTGTATTTCATTAATTAGCTATTATAAATATTGCACCATGTGTTGAATTAAAATTAATGTAACGTTATTAATAATCAAAATTGGTTATTGATTTGAAAAAAGAAAATTGTTGTTCTAATATGATAAATGACAACTGATATACTGTTTATATAGATTTACACCTTTTGTTGTGGTGAAGTCTTCCAAAATTAATTTTAAAAAGATATACAAATCAGCGGCATTAATATATAAATATGACTATTTAGCGATATTTCTACTCTTCCGTATGCTGCACTGTCACAGAGCTGGGGATCTGAAAAAAGTGATTATGAAAATAACCTTGGGATAACAACTGTATTCTTTAAATTTATCAGAAATAGTGAGAGGAAGAAAGAGACTGCCTTTCACAGAATAGTCCTTATCAGTTTTTATTATTCACATTGTTTGAAGCGTTTATGTTATAAAAAAAAGCATCGTTGCTTATTTTCAAAGTTTGCATTATGACCCAAACAGGATCTTTCAAAGCACGCAATCGAGTCGAGAAAATTGTTGTCTTGCATTTGTAATTATTGTAAATTAGATTTAATCTCAAATGCATACCTCAAAGCTAAAGTAATAAACATTCTTACATATAAGATAAAAATCCCGGAAGTGCTCACCAAAACAAAAACTGGAAACTTTCACTGAAGATATTTACCTGAAATGTTTGCTGACTTTGAATCAACACGAGGGGAGGGGTCAACATCAGATCTGGCATTGGCAAAAAACACACACATACACGCACTCATACACGCACGTACACACATACATACATAATCTTCATTTGTATGCAGAGAAAGCAAACTACCAGATAAAGAAAAGACAATAGTGAAAATTTAGTTCAAGAAAAATATGTCTGTGCAGGTGTCCATGGGCCCAATCGACCTATGAAAACTTGACATAAACCCGGGTAGGGAAAAACTAATTAGATCTTCCTCTACGAGAGACAACTCTGATCACAAACAAATGCTGTATTGCTGTAATGTGAAAGAAAACAAAAAAAAAAAAAAAAAGCTAAGGAAGCTGTCCTCAACAAATGCGGGATTGAAACGAATGCTTTGGACAGTAAGGTAAAAGTGCTTCGGTGTCGCTTTAAAAAACACTTTAAAAAAAACTCGCTTTAGAAGATAAATTCAGAAGGAAGAATAGTGCTGAATAACCATGTTTGCAGAATGCTAAAAAAAGTTTTACAAAAGGTATCTTTTCTCTTCAACCTAGATAGTAAAAGAACTATAAGATGACCAAAATAAACACGGCGAGGAATGGTTGAAAACGAGAGTGATTTAATTTGTGTCAATGGTTATGGATATTCGAAGGCCCCGGTATCATTGTAAACGAATGGAAATCCATAATTGCTCACCGCTCGTGCCAGTGGAATCATCAGAATTAACATCTCATCGAATATCCAAACAAAAAAATTCAGTTGCATTCCTCATCGTAGAAGATACAACACATGTCAAAAGACATATGGCGTTTCCGCACCGAATTGAACGCTTCTGAAATGTCCTTCGTCATATAATATCATCATTCATCGTAAGCAATCTGAATATAGAAACACCATCTGTAAAAAGTAAAGAGCCCCGTCACGCCAAGTGATGTATAGGGAATATGGTATTTGTGACCATACATTTTACAGACCTTCAACACGTGATTTTTGGGGTAATGTGGTCGTACCGACCCGTGCCGCTTCACTTTCCCAGAATAAAATCCGGTACCCATTTAAGGCTACGTGAATCCAGAAGTCGTCGGTTGGGATCGAACCCTACCTCTTGTCCCTTGTAGTCTAATTCACTAACCACTGAGCTATAGCAGATTCCAAACACCATCTCGATGAAACACAAAGCTCACGATGTGCACAGAGCACTACCCAGTAGCAAGTCGGACTTGGAATATATGAGAAAAATGCAACAAGAAACAAATTTCAGATAGTGATTCAACGGTTCTCTGTCGCCTATCCGCCTTATTGACCGGAAATCTTAAGAGATTGATTCAGGTCAGGCAAGTGATGATATGTGTGCGTTCGAGATCATATATAACGTCAAAACACACAAAGAGACCTGGTTTTTGATTGGTTGTAAAAACTACAATCTCCATTCTCACACTAGAGTTTGCTGCCATGCTCATATAAACTATAGTCAACAATGGACTAATTTTTCCCTTGTTATTTTATTACATGCCACATTCTTGTAATTCCATAGTAATACGTAATGTTTATATTGAACACACATAATTTAAAATTGAACAATATTAAACATAAAATTAATGAAACCAGTGGAAAATTGTGGTCAGACTTTACAGACATAACACACAAATTGAAGAACACTTCTTGCGATATTGAAGTCAAACATGTACATTCAAAGTAGTTGCAGAATGTTGAAAAAAGTCAACGGTAAGCTAAAATGCGTATAAAAATAAATATACATGTAAATCTTTACGAATGATAAAGAATACATGAAATTATTCTTTATCCCATAACACTGTGGGTCGTTGAGGTAGACTTCGTCGTCCTTTATCGCGTATCTCTATCTTCAGTCATTATTTAGAACTCTGCAAAGTCGAGGCTTGCCCATTCTATGATTTTATGTTTCCATCTCTTTCTTTATCTACATCTTCTTCTCCCTCCTTTCACAGTCTCTTGCAGAATGGTCTTTGCAAAGTCAGAGTACAGGAATACACATTTCAGGAATGACATTTTGTTCCAAACATCCGGTTTTAAAAGATATGAATACATGCGAGTCACGTCACTATGATTACAGAGCATGCATAGCATGACTCGTCGATATACATATTCTATTACTGTACCGTGCAAGGCATATCCTTAACCGTTTTCAAACAAAAACTACCTGGTTCAGAATGAAGAGTGGGATGGAGCATGGTATACCGAACTTCTGTTTTACATCCCTATTCAATTTTGTCAATCCTTTCCTTTTATTGACGCTCTGTCAATACTAGCAAAGTGTAGGCAAACAGAAAGTATAGGCAAGAATTTAGATCCACTTTTTCTACAGGGCCGTATTGGACATTATTTGGTTCCTCATTGCGCAACGTACCAGTTTCTCGGTATTACGGTCGCACCTGAACAAAAGTTTGACTTGTGCTGTCCTCATTTTGTTTTGCATCATTTCCCTTACTTTTACAACAGAAGAGAAGCTAAATAATGAATGAAAGATAATGAACGTCTGTCCTTGGTGATGTTGAAGAGAACGACAAAAATTAATTAGATATGAGTGTCTCAGTAATCTGTTGCTCATCACTTTCTTGAAATAAGTGAAACCGATTATATAGTTGCAAACATCCGGAAGCAAAGTTTAAAAGGTAGCTATTTATACGATGAGCAGAAGTTTTTATTGAAATTTTTTGCCAATAAAAAAACGTATTCGTTTAATTGGTTTACTTTTTTCACTTTAAGAAGCTAGGTTTAGTGTGACAAGAAAGAGAGTCAATAACAATACATTTGTTGAACAATATTGGAACCATGGAAGACTGTCAATAACAAGGTATTTTATATACTAGGGAATAATAGAACAAAGAAGTATGTGTTAGCACTCGGAAAAATTGACAGACAAACAACAATAGAAAAAAACGAAGAACAATATATAGTCCGAAGTGGGATCGAACCCGTACTCAGTGGCACCGCGCCTTGCCACGAGAAGCCGAACGCTTGGCACACTACCACGCAGCCAACTAAAAAATTGGCTATTGCAGTAGTGTCTTACACGATGACGTTCTCAATGACTATAGCATAGGGTAACGATCACAGACCGGAAATAAATTGTATATTTGTACTTTCCTATTAATGCAAGTATCTCCCAGTAGGGCTGAATACTTGTGTTGTAGACAAACATTTTATTGGACGAAACAGCACGAATAGTAGTTCCCAGTGTTTATATACTGGGTACAAATAATAATACATAAATATTATTATATAGGGAACTTCCAAAGCGATAATAGGAATAATAGAACAAAGAAGTATGTGTTAGCACTCGGAAAAATTGACAGACAAACAACAATAGAAAAAAACGAAGAACAATATATAGTCCGAAGTGGGATCGAACCCGTACTCAGTGGCACCGCGCCTTGCCACGAGAAGCCGAACGCTTGGCACACTACCACGCAGCCAACTAAAAAATTGGCTATTGCAGTAGTGTCTTACACGATGACGTTCTCAATGACTATAGCATAGGGTAACGATCACAGACCGGAAATAAATTGTATATTTGTACTTTCCTATTAATGCAAGTATCTCCCAGTAGGGCTGAATACTTGTGTTGTAGACAAACATTTTATTGGACGAAACAGCACGAATAGTAGTTCCCAGTGTTTATATACTGGGTACAAATAATAATACATAAATATTATTATATAGGGAACTTCCGAGGCGATAATAGGGAATAATAGAACAAAGAAGTATGTGTTAGCACTCGGAAAAATTGACAGACAAACAACAATAGAAAAAAACGAAGAACAATATATAGTCCGAAGTGGGATCGAACCCGTACTCAGTGGCACCGCGCCTTGCCACGAGAAGCCGAACGCTTGGCACACTACCACGCAGCCAACTAAAAAATTGGCTATTGCAGTAGTGTCTTACACATTCAGCCCTACTGGGAGATACTTGCATTAATAGGAAAGTACAAATATACAATTTATTTCCGGTCTGTGATCGTTACCCTATGCTATAGTCATTGAGAACGTCATCGTGTAAGACACTACTGCAATAGCCAATTTTTTAGTTGGCTGCGTGGTAGTGTGCCAAGCGTTCGGCTTCTCGTGGCAAGGCGCGGTGCCACTGAGTACGGGTTCGATCCCACTTCGGACTATATATTGTTCTTCGTTTTTTTCTATTGTTGTTTGTCTGTCAATTTTTCCGAGTGCTAACACATACTTCTTTGTTCTATTATTCCCTATTATCGCCTCGGAAGTTCCCTATATAATAATATTTATGTATTATTATTTGTACCCAGTATTTTATATACTAACAGTCTTTAGTATGACGTAATGACACTTGGAGACTTGGGACATACTATAACCAATCATGGAAAATGTAAAATTGAAAATACAAAAGAATAGGTATGGCAAAAAGTAATTTTAATGCCATGAAAAATGTACTAACAACAAAACAAACATCAGCAGGGCTGAAACTAAGAATGGCAAAATGTTACATCTTCTCAATATTCCTGTATGGTGCAGAAACATGGACATTAGACAAGAAAACAGAACAGAAAATTGAAGCCTTTGTAATGTGGGTTTTTAATAGAAGAATAGGTAGAATTAGATGGAAAGAAAAGAAAACAAAAGATGAAGTTTTAAAATAACTGAAAATAAAAAGAGAACTATTAAATACAATTAAGACAAGACAAGTGAAATTTTTGGGGCATGTTAAAAGACACAACAGCCTACTGAAAGTAATATTGGAAGGGAAAATACAAGGTAAAAGAGGCAGATGCAGACCAAGACTAACATGGACGAGTAATATCAAAAGATGGGCAAATCAGCCTATGACAACACCAGACCCAAGGTCTGGCATTCTCGCAACCCAAGGGTCGACAACGAAAAAGATGGATCGATGGAATACTGGCAGCAGAGGCGAATAGAGGAGCAAAAGACCGCAAATGATATCTCCCCTCGACGCTGAAAGGCAAATGAGGAAGGACAGAATAAGAAGAAGAATCAAACAATGTCGCACAAGGATACTCACCGACATTTAGAAAATTTGCAACATGTGAATAGTATACTATTCCTGATGCAAGCAAACTCGATTAGACATAAATTTTCAGTTAATTTGTATGAACAACATGAAACTGAAAGACACGTTCATAAAAATATCCAAACATGCTGCTCTGTAATTACATTTAGGGAACAGTACATTCCTTGCCGACCACATTACCCCAAAAATCATGTGCCGAAGGTCTGTAAAATATATGATCACTAACACCATATATTCCTTATACGCCACTTGATGTGACTGGGGGGGGGGGGGGCTTACTTTACTTACTTTAAAGCTTAAAGCTTTTTTTTTAGCTACAACTAAAATAAACAAAAGCATAGGAAGGGCAAAAAATAATTTTAATGTCGTGAAGAACATACTAACAACAAAACAAATAACACCAGGGCTTATACTATGAATGTTATGTCTTCTCAATATTCTTATATGGTGCAGAAACATGGACATTAGACAAGAAAACAGAAAAGAGAATTGCAACTTTTGAAATGTGGATATATAGAAGATAGGTGGAATTGGATGGAGGGAAAAGAAAAACGATGAAGTCTTAAAACAACTAAAAATGAAAAGAGAACTACTAAACACAATTCAAACAAGACAAATGCTATTTTAGGACCATGTTAAACGACACAACAGTCTACTAAAAGTAATCCTGGAAAGGAAAATACAAGGTAGAAGAGGTAGAGGCAGACAAAGACTAACATGGACGAGTATCATCAAAAGATGTACAAACCAGCCTATAACAACCTGCACCATCAAAGCAAGAGATAGAGTAGAATGGCGCTCCATGGTAGCCAACCTTCGTTGCGGAGATGGCACTAGATGATGATGATGATGATGTCAACAGTTAGTTAGTCAACATAATTTGCCAACACATTTTGACAGGAGCTGTGACATGAGTGGGGCGGTTATGGGAAATTCTTCACTGCAGTGATACTGATCCCATGAACAGAACAGAAAGCCAATTCCAAATTTTTAAGCTCATTTACAAGTAGATTTTCAGAACTATCGAAGAGGACTATAATTATACGGATGCCTTTAGTAACGACATCTATCTATCTATCTATTGACCTTTCAAGCCGTAGCCTGCCCATGGGATACTCTTATCTACATTTTTATTCTAGCAATTTGCAATCCTTGTTAAGATTACGGAAGGCCTCAGTATCACAGCAAACGAATTAAAATCCACAATTGCTCAACCGCCCGTGCCAATGGAATCATCCGAATTACTAACTCATCTCCCAAACAAAGAAAGGTAACTGTAGTCCCCATCGTAGCAGTCTCAGCACACGCCAAAAGACATAAGGCGAAACCGCGCAGAAAGTGAACACAGCCGACTGTTCCCTGTCATACGATATCATCATTCATCGTAAACAAGCGGGATATCGAAACAGGATCAAAACGGACGAGACACACAGCTCACGGTGTGCACAGAGCACTTAACTCAGTAGCTCCTGCAACAAGCCGATCCTGGAATATGAGGAAACTGTAAGAAGGAACACTTTTCAGACATAGCCTTCAATGGTTCCCGCCGCCTATCCACCATATACCATGGGAGTTCACGTCCTCCCGAAAATGATGATCGTCATAACACTTGATGATGTTAGGCCATCATTGATGACTCAAATTCCAAACATATAGACACACAGTGGTGGTAAGTTATCATTTCCAATCCAACAGATGCCACATGACCTGTAGTTAGTAAAACCACAGAGAGAATATGATTTTGTGACCTTCACTGATTCACTCTTAGATGTGAATGTGTAGTTTACACAAGAGGAGAAGTTTTCAACCACAGTGATCCCATTGAAGGCAATTCTGGGATAGCAAGGCAAGTCTCCTTTATAGCAGCAGAACTTGATGTTCTCCGCTCCCTTCTTGTAGCTGCCGCCACACGATTCTGATGTCTCATTAACTTGGACATCATTCAAGAACAATGTCAGATTAACATTCCATAGATATGGCTCTGCTGATGAAATGCTTGGTGCAACAGTTGTATCAATCATACTGGAGGCTCCTGGTCTGTGGTCATTAATATCACAGACGGCACATGATGTTGTTATATTCAGTATTTCTTTCTGGGGTGTAAATATGTGGCACACACATGGAGAGTGGTTTGTGGTCACAGTAATCCCATTAAAGGCAATTCTAGGGTAGCATGGTATAGCTGTTTCAGAACAGCACAATCCTGTGATGTTTTCTGTGTTCGCTATAAAGCTGCTGCTGCTACACAATCCTGACCAATTATAGGTGTGGACATTATTCACTTGCAATGACAAAACTGCTTTGTTTACATCATAAACCTCTGGAAGCGAATCATTTATGGGACTAATAGTACAATGTATTCTTCCATCGGGGATATCTTCATTGAGTCCCCCCCCCCCAAAAAAAAAAAAGGTCTTTGGTTAAAAAGCCCATATGCTTTTGAGTTAAACACAAAATGAGCCCATTTCATAGATTCAAAATGATCCTTGCCAATGCCATCCGTTTGCACAAGTTAGGTCCTTAGCTACCAAACGTCCGAAACGAAGCCATCGAATTAACGACTTTATCTACAGCGAAGGTTAACGAACTGTGAACAAACATTTATGTTCAAACCCTTGAAAACATTTTCAAAAATCTGCCAACTCACTGCAATAACATATATCGTGTTGTTCAATGTAAACATTGCTTAGTCCATAGCTCGAATATAAATAAGCTGCCATTTTGGTGCGTCCCATGACGTCATCCTCAATCCTTGTAAAGATCTTTTACCAAATCTCGCTATTTGTCTTTGTTATGTGCAAGTAACTCTATCTCATTGAGGGAGCTAGTTCCTCCTGCTCTTGCCTCTCTGATCAATGTTCTTCTCAGTGTCCCTCTGGGTCGGCCTCTTTTCCTCTTTACCTGTTGTTTCCCACATGAGGGCTTGCAGTAATGAACTACATGTAAATTATTATTTATTCTATTCATTAACCAGTTTCATTGCAGTCGAGACACCCCAATACCCGCTCCACCGCCGTTCCAGCATTTCTCGAACTGTATACAGACTGATTGTTCCTGTAAAGTGTTGATTGTAGATAAATTTGATTTTCCCACTAAGCACTCCGGGTCGACCAGGCCACTTTTCCATCTTTAGGCTCCTAAGTCTCTTAATATATACGTCATTATCCCACCCATTCTCCCCCTCCTCCCCTCTTTTCTTTTTAAAGAGAGAAGAATAAACTTGGCGAAGTCCTGGTCAAGCCACACTCGGTGCCAGAGCCGCTAGCGAGCATATTGGCTACTTCATTGTCGTGTACACCAGCATGCCCTGGACAGTACATCCAGGTTAATGCGCTCACTTTAGAGTCATCCAAGATCTACATTCACTTCTACCGTGGACACAGTTTGTCAATCTTCTGCAACATACTCTGCAATTCAATAACCAAGACTGCGTGCACCATGTTCTGTGCAACCAGCCATGTCACACAAATTTTGCTGTTTATATACCTCCATTCTCATTCTGGATATTGTAATGCTACAATTTCCATATTCCCAAGCCACTTCTATGTCATGTTGGTGTGCCGCAAAACACCAATCGCTGCACTGTCCGCGGGATACAGAACCGTCGGTGTCCTGAGGTGATACTTTTTCTGATTCCCTTATTACGACCTCCATAGCTCCAGAGGCCCATTTATCAACACTCCCTGCCGAGAATGATTACTTTGTCTAGCCTTTCTTTTCCGCTGTTACTTCTACACAATCCTTGCCAGACATAATGCCATTCACTTCACATACTCTCCTTAAGGACACCGTCGCCTCGGCCATCCGGAATTTTTCACGTCTGAGGCGCATGCCCTTTGTCGCACTCAATTCTGAATGCATGGGGTGAGTTATGTTCCTTATCACGTTCAAATAAACTTGAATCTGAACAGAGATCTATGTCGCACTTTAATTCTCGGTAAGTCAGATAAGTACCTCACTGAGTAGACAGGTAACTCCGGTGCGTCCGAGTGTCTTTTTGAATATCTGTTGGTCCCGTTTGTGTATTGCAACTATATCTTCTTGTATGTTATTCCTGACATGAGTGACTGCAGTTCATGGTGCATTTACGTGGGTACCTGGTGAAGCCTGCTATGTGTGTGTTTATGTTCTTGTGTAATGTCTCTTGTAATAGTGCGTTATGGATCTGGTGCTTGTGCATGATTCAGGCTAACTTTGTTTTCTTGTTTGAGGCCAGAAATATTGACTTGTAGTATATTTAGTTCATCTCTCCACTCTGTCCTGTCCTTACTCCTTACACTCTTCCTTCTGCCAAGATGTTGGAAATGCATAGTTTGTTGAATCAGATGTTTCCGGTTTTTGACTGTATTGTTTGTGCTTCTTACAGTAGCTAACTTTTCGTACAAACCAATCTAGTTGATTACTGTCCAGCGCGGACCTTGTTGAACGAAACGACGTTGCAGGAAATTGCTGTATTTGTGTACATGCCATTGTCACTCGGGGTGGGGGGAAGGTGGGGAAGGCCGTGGACTATCTTCCCAAACATGGTGTAATATGTACCCACATCGACCCCTCACAACTTTTTTCCATAGCACACCGTGGCTCTGCATCTGTCGATGTGTTAGCCATCCATGTGTTCTTTCTGTGGAGTCAGGCGGGATTCACATCGGCGCATTCCCCGCCACTTACTGTTTATTGGCGCTTGATTATATTATGAGTGGGCAATTTGTATTAACAAAGTATCGTCACGTCGGGGCCAGTTGTGTTTGTCTGTCTGTCTGTCTGCGATCATGACTCAGTCTTTTCTGTAGGGGGATTCTGCCCTTAGACGGTCGGCCTTCCCAGGTTTACGAGCACCGTCTACCCGAGTCACTAGAGGTGACTAACACAGCCATGCGACTTGTAATGTGAGGAAACTGCAACAAGGAACACTTTTCATGCATAGCTTTCAATTGTTCCTGCCGCCTATCCCCATATACCGGTAAGTCACGTCATCTTGAAAATGATGATCGTCGCAGCACTAGATGATGTTAGGCCATCGTTGATGACTCCAATTCCGATCATATAGACACACAGTCGTCAAATTATCCCCGTCGCACATCAAACAGCAGACCGTTAATCTCGTTCTATTTAGATTTATGTGTGATTACTCTAGTGTAAGTAGCCTACGACGAACAAAACACGAAGCAAATTCCCAAAGAGACAAAACTGCGGCTGACGAAGTAGTTTACATTAATGTGTACATGGAAATAACTTGCGTCAAAGAATACCATCAACGGTCATGAACAGCACCAATGTGTGACGTAAAGCGCAGATCAAGTCTAGACGGTGGAAGGTCTCACTCACAACACTTGAGTCGTCAAAACGGACTGTTGTCTGTCTACAACCTCGCTTTAGCGACACAGATGTATGGGTGTTTGTGCAATATACCAAAAGCCTGTTAGAGATAGAACATGATGTTTCTTTTCAATGAAACTGAAGCCGTCGGTCCTTTGTGTGCGCCGGTAGGGATTCTCAAAGAGATTTAGGAACTGCAAACTCCACCCCGTCCACGGAGTTTTCCTATCCTATAGAGGTAGTATTATGAATAAACACAACACTCACTAAAGAGAGAGTGAGTGGATAAGGACCATGGCGTGTACCATGCACCGGTTGGCTCTGGTCCTGCAGCTAAAAATAATTCACCTTCTCCCTGTCCAGTTATGCCGCCGGGAACTCGGTAACACTACAAGAATAACTTTGCCAAAACAGGGGTGGATAACGTGTAAGTATGGTTGGAAGTAGTAGTGCAGTGGTATGGAATTAAGGCCTACCAGAATCACAGAGACGATCCTGTCACTCAGCAATCACAGCACCTGGTGAATGAGAGGCTACGAACGCTTCATTTACCTTATGGTGACGAAGAAGAATGTTCTTTACACTACCTGGTGACTATCCAGATGAATATTCTTTTCTACATCTGGAGAATGTTCTTTTTTAAATCTATCCTCTATGTCCCGGAGAATGTTCTTCGCTAGATCCATTGACTGAACATTGGAGACTCAGTGACTGTGATATATGTCCGACTCAATTAAGTTTGGCTTATCAAATCCCAAAAAAATTGGATCTCACTACCCAGAGACACGAGGGGGAAAAGAGAGGGAGATAAAATCATAAAGAAACCACAGATTCGAAGAAAGAAATTTCAACCGTTTATGAGGTATTTCAAACCCAGAACTTTCTTGTCCAAATCCGTCTTCTTTACCTCTAGACCACTCAGTAACATTATGATGCGTTATACTGTAAAATCTATTTTTTGCACACTATATGTTTTAGTATACAATTTATATAAGAAATACTCATTTGTGGGAAATCCACTTTGACTTTGGACTTAGTGTTTACAAATTCTTAAGGTCGGGGTGAATCTAAGACTGCATGCAAATTTTCGCAGCAATAGACCAAATATTTTTCAAGAAAATTGATGTTGAGTTTCGGTAACCATTTCTGAACACTGTTGACTATAGTAAAAATCATTAACTAACTCTTTTTTTCTTCATATCGTAAACTGTAGACTAGTTAGTGTGTTTATTTTCGTTGTTATCTTGATACAATAGTGTTTTCCCTACAAGAAATGATAGTAAAAAAAAAAAAGTAAAGTACCCCCGTCATGCCAAGTGGCGTATAAGCAATACAGTGTTAATGACCATACATTTTACAAACCCTCAGCACATGATTTTTGGGGTAATGTGGTCGATATTACGCCCGTACCGCTTTACTTTCCCAGAAAAAAATCCGGTATCCATTTAAGGCTGGGTGAACCGGAAGCCGTCGATTAGATTGAACCCTACCTCTTGCCCTTTGTAGTCCAGTTCACTAACCACTGAGCTATCGCGGTTCCCAAGAAATGATAGACATAATAGTAAAAGAAACCAACAAGAGGTGTCTCAGTCTGAATAGTAAGAAAACAGAAGTAATGTTCTATATCGAAGAAACAATCATCACCATGATCAGCATAAAAATAACAAATGCAACGCTTCAAATACTTGGGCACAATAATAACATCAAATGGAAGATGCACTACAGAAATAACAAGCTGAATAGATCAGGCCAAAATAGCATTTCAGAAAATGAAAAACATCTTATGCAATAAATCTATGTCAATTGAAGTGAGAAAGAGAGTTCATCGTTGCTATATAGAGTCAATTCTGACCTACGGAAACGAATCATGAGCAGTAAACAACAGAATTGATACAATGCACAGCGATAGAAGATTGTGGAAGGACATGATCGCCAACGTCAACCGGTATGGCACATGATGATGATGATATTCTTGATACAATGTTCCTATTGCCAATTATCTGCTTACACGATAAAGTTATTTTAAAAATGTAGTTTCTCTACAATATTCGTTTTTTTTTTGGTCGACTATTTACATAGTCCAACACAAAACGGGAGCTCCTAAAAAACATCAGAAAGAAACCATGAACATTATTTGGGCACATCATGAGAAGAGGAAAGTTGGAATACTTGGTTACAACTGGGAAAATACAGGAAAAGAGAGATCGCGGACAACAAAAAGAGAATATACCAGATAGCTCAGTGTCATGGCACAGAAATCAGTCAACCACAGAATTGATACGATGCACGGTGGATAGAAGAATTTGGAAGGACATGATCATCTACGCCAACCGGTATGGCATATGATGATAATGATTTACACAGTACTATCAGCTATCATATCAGCTATCTTCGTTAAAGTGTTCTTGTTAAGAAATGTGACATAACAATATTTTTTATTAACGCATTATTATATTGTAATGTTCTGTCAGCGGTCACTACTGTAATAAAAACTTTTTATTTAGAGCTTTGCATTAGGAAATAGTCTGATTATCAATAGTTCCCCATCAAACGCTTTGGCCGGCCCTTAGACTTTCCATTGTAATTATACACTTTCCTTATGATAAAAATCATTGTTGTCATCAGTATGACATTAAAAATGGTTTTGTTTATAATCAGTCTGTTACGTAATGTTCATATTTACCTTTCTTTACAGTGTGCTCATCAAATCTTAAATACGGTGGTACCTGTGTAGATTTGCGCAAAAGTTGTGCTAGCGACTCATTTGCTTACCCGCCATACAGCAACTACATTGGGTGTGAGAGGGTGGACATGAAGTGCTGTGCTAACAACCCAGGAGGTAAGTAGAAGAGCGTAAAAGAGGGGAGAGGTGTGCAATTTTGGAGTGGTAGCAGCGTTGTTATTTGGCATTAACGTATCAATAGTTTTGACGTGTTCATGTAGTGGTTTTACTGAAGTCGTTCTTGGTTCTTGGTTATAGAAGGCCCCGGTATCACTGCAAATGAATTAAAATCCATAATTGCTCAACCGATCGTGCCAGTGGAATCATCCGAATTACTATCTCATCTCCCAAACAAAGAAAGGTAGCTGCAGTCCCCATCGTAGTAGTCTCAGCACACGCCAAAAGGCATACGGCGAAATCGCACAGATAGTGAACACAACCATCTGTTCTCCATGATACGATATCATAATTCATCGTAAGTAATCGAAACACGATCAAAACAGATGAAACGCACAGATCACAGTGTTCACAGAGCACTTAACTCAGTAGCTCCTGCAACAAGCCGGACTTGGAATATGAGGAAACCGCAACAAGGAACACTTTTCAGACATAGCCTTTAATGGTTCCTGCCGCCTATTCATCATATTGACCGGAAGTTCACGTCCTCCTGAAAATGATGATCGTCATATTTTATAAAATGTATAGCGCTGGATAATGTTTGGAGATCGTTTTTGACTCCAATTCTGAACATATAAAACAACAGTTAGTCGTCAGATTATCCCCGTCGCACAGCAAACAACAGACCGTAAGATTAGCGTATGTCCGGTCTAGGAATATACGATGAGCCCTTATGATCACGTAACACATACAACAATGGCTGCGCCCATAGTTAATTCAGAGATTCTCGATTACTCTAGTGAATGCAGCCCACAACGAACGAAACACGGTGCAAATTTCCTAAAGAGAAAAAAACTTCGGTTGACTTGTCGGAGAAGTCCACACCAATGAGTTTCAATATGTAAATAACTTGCATCAAACAACTCCAACGACGGTAATTGAACAGCACTCAATGTAATGTAAACCGCAGAGCAACTCTAGACGTTGGAAGGTCGCATTCACAACACTTGATTTGTCAAAAATAAATATTGCCGTGCGTACGACTCCACTTCATCGGCGCAGATTTGTAAAGTTTTGACTTTAACGCTGACAATTGCAATGGAGAGCTGATATTAATAAGTTTCCAAATACAATTTCTGCAGCGATAGAGAGAACATGAAGTTCGTTCCACCATCTTTGAAACCAGTCGTGCTGTTGTACATTAGCTTCGGGGTGACCGTTTCTTAGCTTAGAAATGGTTCTGTAGCGGATTTAAGTAATCAAATAGAAATTGTGTTGCAATTGAGTGATGGTTGTATCATAGTATGGTACTAGATGTTTGTAGTTGTCTAGTAAGCTGAAAGTCTTCAGCTAATTGTGCAATTAGATAGTGGTTTCATGATTGTAGTGCAGTAGTAATTGGGTTATTTGTGTGTATAGTTATGGAAGAGGGATTATAGCTTTAGCTTTTATGGATTATAATTATAGTTTGCACAGGCCAAGGTGGGATAGACATTGTCTTTGTTTTCTCATGGTCACAGGTGGTTCATTTATAATAAATATTATTGTTAGTTGCTGGAGTAAAAGATGCTGAAAGATGTGCCTCTCTAGCGCTTGAGCTGGCGCTGAATACTCTAGAAATATGCAGTAGTTTAAACACTAATGGACTGCATATTTTATTTTTTTTTTAAACTGGCTGTTGGATCAGTTTAATGTTCTATGAGAGCTTGTCAAAATGGTTGTCACAGTTTTTGAAATAATTTTCATTTTACATTTGACAGCATCAGCCATCATCCTTCTATAAATAAATGTTGGACTTCCCGTCAATATGGCGCACAGGCGACAAGAACCATTGAGACTCAGTCTGAAAAGTGTTCCTTTTGCAGTTTCCTCATATCCCAAATCCGGCTTGCTACCAGAGCTGCTGAGTTTGGTGCTCTGTGCACACCGTGAGCTGTGTTTTTCATCCGGATCGTGTTTCGATATTCTGTTTGCTTATGATGAATGATGATATCGTATGACAAAGGACACTAACGTTGCGTCCCCTTTCTATGTGTCCACGCCTTATGTCTTTGGCGTGTGCTGTGGCTGCTGTGATGGGGACTTCAGTTGCCTTTCTTTGTTTGGACCCTTAATGAGATGAGATGTTAATTCGGATGATTCCACTGACATGGGCGGTTGAGCAATTATGGATTTTAATTCGTTTGCAGCGATACCGGGGCCTTAGACTAACCATCACTATAAGTAAATATTTCTTCGATATAATGTCTTTGAAACAGAAGAAACTAAATAGAAACCACTTGTTTTACCAACCTTAAGGAAATCAACATAATTTACCGTGTGATTCCCGGGGCCTCCAAGGGGAGGGGACAAAAGTGTAAATGTCATTGTTATCTGCCATGCATGTGAGGCGAGCAAGAGGTTTAGAATCGTCGCCTATGGGAGTAGGACGTCTACGGGTCGACATTATCAACATAATTTACTTAATGGATTTTGGGAAATGCTTTGACATGCGGTGGGGTGGATAGGGGGAATTCCTGACTGCAGTGAAACTGAATCCATGGTTACAATATAATACAATATAATAGACTTTACATAAACCAATGCTTTTGTCTAGTAACTGATGGAAGAACTATGATGATAAAATGGTACTTAACAACTTCTTCACCTGGGCCTGTCATAATCATTTATATTAGTAGACCTGTAGGGAAGTGAAAGCATTTACATTCCGAGTTTCAACGACCGCTGAAAAGAGTCGAATTCGTCTTCAAATTAAAATTAATTGCTATTGATAACTCTTTTTTATTATCGTATCAAATAAGTTAATAATTTTATGTGATTGCTTGATCTAAACTGTCTATATTCCTTTGCATGTGTAGTTTAAAAAAAAATAATTAATCTGTTTTTAACAAATTGACGAACATCTGGAGATCCAAAGTTCTCAGTAAACAAACACAATTTGAATGTGTGGTACCAATGCTAACAATGGATGTGAATGTTGGAAATCCACCAATACTTAGATAAGAAATTAAATGCCTTTGAAAATAAATGTATTCGTGGGATCTCAAAAATAATCTGGAAATAATTCATTTCAAATGAACAGATATGAGACAAATCAAAACATGAATACGTGTCAAGCTTCATAAGAAGAAGGCTCTGGAAATAACATCGATCGTGTGATTCAGCCCTATGTGGCGTCTTCGGTCTGAGAGGAAAATGAATGAATGAATCTGTAACCTATAGACATTAGTATAAAAATATAACAATCAACTTTGTTTCTTTGACTGCAAATATTTTGCTAAGATAATTTCACCCATAACTGCAACTTATAATTCCATGAAACGTATCACTTCAGTTTTAACCAATTTTTTCCCATTTGACTTTAAAAAAATAACATTTAAACAAGTATAGTTGTTAGATTCGCATTAATGTTTCACATATGATTCACATGCTAAAGATATTATATAAGTAAAGTAATGATTCTTCAATTTTTGAAGTTAATTGTACTTTATTGTACTAACTCTGGATGCCGTTAACAGGGACTGTCAAGAACCCCAACGGTGTTGAGGTCTCACCACCACTGACGTGTGGCCTTGGGAGTCTACAACCTTCTTCTAGGATCATGGGTGGTACTCTCACTGGCCCCTGTGATTGGCCATTTATCGTCTCTCTGAGGTAAGAGCTAAAGTGTCTGAAACTCTGATCGTCTCTCTGAGGTAAGAGCTAAAGAGTCTGAAACTGAGCAGACAATTTTTCAAATTGTTATGTATACTATGAAAAGTCCCATCAAGGCCAGCTTCTTGTCATGAGGATGGGGCTTAACAGTCACCAGGGACTGAAAACTAAGTCTGGCCAGCCCACAGTCTACTCTAGAAAGTCAAGGTACTGAAGATGGGGACAATTAGAAAAATAGACGCGCCACAGAAATCAGTATGTCTCGCATTCACGCAAATGAGAAGTGTGTCTATAACTGCGAATCGATGTGCCACTTGCTCTGTGATGGACACTCAGGCAGGTGATGTGCCGTGTCCTCAGCCTCGAAAGGGCCAGACCACTATTGGGGAGGTTCACCAGGAACATATTTTGCTCTATTAAAAAATTCATTAAAATGGTTCATGCTACAGGGGTGCAATTTGCACAGTAAATAAAATAATAAATACATTATAATCATCATCATGTGCCATACAGGTTGGCGTAGGCGATCATGTCCTTTCACAATCTTCTATCTACAGCGCATCGTATCAGTTCTGTTATTCACTGTTTTCCATGCCATGACACCAGGCTATATCGTATTTTCTCTCTTTGTCGTTCGCGATCTCTCTTTCCTTTTATTTTGCCAGTTGTAACCAAGTATTCCAACTTTCCTCTTCTCATGATGTGGTCGAAAAATGTTGATTTTTATAAATGTTGATTTTATACATTATAATACAAAATAAAAATATGTCATGAAATTCACGCTAAGTGGTATTTGGTAATTTCCTAGTTTGATCAGATATAGTCTTTCAGTTTGGAAGAGTGATGTCCCCTAAAATATGTCTGCCAAAATACAGTGGTTCTACGCATTCTTGGCGTTGGGTCATTACGCTGGCATGTAATCATTTCGGAGTATCTGTTGATTGGGCGTTGGGTCCAGGGGTTAGGTTTAGCTTTAGTGTTAAATATTTATAAATATATTATAACGCGTGACAAAAACGACGCCACTCGGCCTAATTATGATCTTCTGATCGAAGGGAATTGTGCGGTTGATTACCAATCGCCGTAATGACCCCAACGCCAAGAATGCGTAGAACCACTGTATTTTGGCAGACATATTTTAGGGGACATCACTCTTCCAAACTGAAATACTATATCTGATCAAACTAGGAAATTACCTGGTATTTTTAGGACTTTGAATTCAAAAGTTGTAATTGGTATGTTCAAAATTGTGAGGCCAGTTCTGCAATGTTTTTAATCAAATGTTAAGTATAAATAAGTTACAAGTCAAAATGCATGCACAAAAATAGTACAACTTTGGCGTATTCTTTGGCGTGTTCTAAAACATGAAGATTATGCAAAATCCGTAGTTCCTACCATAGTTCCTACGATGT